>JALGQZ010000003.1:51202945-52429820 GCA_023105745.1 Austropuccinia psidii
ACATGGACTGTAAGTACAACTTTCAATTTTACTTCTTAACCTGTAATTCCCTTTGGTTTCTTCATGGATAATACCTCTCTCCATTGGTCCTGAAAGTTTCAGAAAGATTCATTAAGAATTGTATTTTGAATGAATTTTAGAAGGTTTTACCTCATTTCTACAAAGAATTGCAAATAACACTTTATAGCAGGTTGCTATGAGGTAAATCAATGGATACTAGTCCAAAAGGGGTTTTAATTACTCTTTTGGGGCTTATCAATGGCAATAATTAATAATTGACATGGTTACAGGAGTCTAAGTTGATCTTTACCTCTTTGTCACATCAAAATAGTAGCTTATTTGCAATTTTCTTATGTTTTAATGAGATTTTAACTTGGTAACTAGGTTCCCAAAACGTTTTAGTATACTAATTGGGCCAAGATAAGCCATGGATCCAAGCTTTAAAGCTATCAACGCCTCAGAGGCCTCAGAAGTTGGGTACCCTGGCTCTCTTTGATGTCTTTTGTCCCCCTCAGCTATTTTCATGTCAAAAATAGAAATTGAGGCTTCAAATGAGATATCCACTATGGGTGTATCAAAAATTTATGTAAGAATACCATGATATTAAGTGCCACAAAAATGCATAACAATATTCTCAGTGTATAAGTAACATGGGATTTCTCACATTCCCATTATTTTGCCGTGAAATCAAGAAAAACGAACCATTTCACATTCTTTTATATGGTATTGAAGTATTTTCCATGTTACCACCTCTTAGAGTTAATTTAAGCTTATTCACTCTATGCAGTTACCCTAGGTGAATTTTTTGTACAGTCTAAATATGGCCTTAAATCCATGGATTTACCTACTCACAAAAAAGTTATTCATCTTTTCTGAAAGAAAAAATGATGAATTTTGAATATATGCATGACTTATGGGTTATTCATAGTTCAGAATTTATTTTTAAAGATAGTTGTGGCCTATTTGGGTATCTAACATATACTTCAAGGCTCACCATTTTGGTGTATTGTTTTTTAATACCAATTCTCCTAGTACGTCACCTGATGAAGGTCCAGTATACAATCCAGAAAGGGACATGTAACCATCTTTCTCAAATGCAATGTAACTGGCATGGAGAAGCAAACATTGCTTCATATTGTCAAGTACAAAAGGCCACTCTCCTTCAACAATGAGTTTAGTTTTTGGAATTACTATAAGTACTATAAAAATTCAAAGGCATGGATTACAAGTCAAATATTCCAGAAATGGGTCATTTCTTGGAAAAATCAACCATGATGTGGAAACAAAATATTTATTTAATCTTTCATGATTTTAAGAACCATTTTCCCTCAAAAAAGGAATTTAAACATCAAACCAATCTTTTTTCAGCCAAATATCACTCCTCATGTGTAACCCCTGGATTCTGGCATGCTCTGCAATTTCAAATCTCAATACCATAAACAATTCATCTTCCTGACTATTTTGTAATACACAAGTAATGTAAATGCCAATAAAATTGACAATATTTATCATCTAAGTGAAATGCATTTATCCTTCCTGGCTTTGAATACAATCATTCAAGCAAAAATAAGTAGTTTCTGTGATCACACAAAGATAATCCTAAAGGCCTCCCAATACCAAACAATTTTGGAGTGGTTGCACAGAGACTTCACTTGAAGAAGAAGGTAATCATTGGCAAGATTTGTGGCTAATCAGCAGCCATAAACAAATTTCAATTATGGAACTGTTGAAAATTGTAATGGAAAATGAATTCAACTGGCTCTCAAAAGCCAAAATACTTGTTGAAAAACAACCAACCAATCAAGAGCTACAAGAAAATACCATCAAAAAACCAGCACTACCCCTGCCCTCATCAGCTAAAGTGCATAAGGCTATATCCTTGGTGTTACCTTTGGCAGATTTTGAATCAACCAAAGAAGCAGATAATGTGAGTGAAAGTATTGATTCCTACATCGGGGGTGTGGAATCAAAACTCTTCAAATCTTGAAACAAACAATAATTTCCAGAATACTTGAAGCCAAATTGAAGGTTTGTTCATTCAATTATTAAGAAGTATTTCTGAATCCAAGAGATTGTGTACAGTGCTCAATTGTATTTTCTTTGGTTTCAGATGGATTCCATATGTTCTACAATGTAGAGAAATGTTACAGTAAAAAGTATGGATTTAGTCTACGGCTATACAAATGTTCCATAAATATTGGTTAAATATAGATATATGGATTTAGTAAATGGCTTAAGAGAGGGCCTCCCATGTCCCATGACCTCCCCTAAGACATTTGAAATTGTGTTCACCTACAGATATGGCTTAGGAAAAGTTCTACTGTAGTATCACAATGATTTAATAAACAAAACTTAAAAGTTGATCTTGAAATGGTAAGCGCTCATTTGATCTGAATCACACCGTTAAAATAATGTTTTATTCCAACAGCAATTAGTCTTAGCAATCCTTCTTGAATAGATAATTTCCAATATGCAATGCAATAATTCCTTTAACAAAACGGCTACACATTAGAAAGAGTGAGTGAGCTAAGTATTTGAAGGCTGACATCTTGGGCGAAGCTCTATATAACGGCTTCAAAAATGCTAAGGGTTAGGCTTGGATCAAAAGTACTCTTTATTGACATTTTACTGATCATATTAACTATCTCTGATTCATGTCGTAATTGTCTTCTCCCAAGTACTTTTCGTCATTATTTTAAGGCTGTATAGGGCATTTTTTTACGTTTATATTTCAAATGAAATATCCTATCCAATCCTGGAGATATTGCCGTATTAAATTTCAAGTGCTGGCTTAATCTATCAATGAACATTGGGTTGATGTTCAAAGCCTTTTTACCTTGCGAACGACATTATAAAAATTTCCTTCAATTTTTTCGTAGGTTTTAATGATTTTATTTACAGTAAAAAGAGATTGAAACAATCTTAGCTACAGAGGTTTTGGATGATGATGCTTCTCAAGTCAGAAGTCGTAGTTGGACATGAAGTGTGGAAAAGACTTTGGAATGAGAAAAAACACAAGCCACAAAAGATGGAGAGAATTCTTGAACCGTTTTCTTGTTTTACAATGTCCCACTTAGTGAAGAAAATGGGCTAACTAGCAAATGCTTTGGTTTGCTTGTCTTTCGTCAAAAGGTTTGATGAACCCAATATAATCATGGTGTTCTTTTTCCATAAATGCCACAAATTAAATGCAGATATTGTCAAATTAGTCAAGACAGTAGGCGAATGGGAAAGCCTGGGCTCACGGGTTGTCCAACCAATTGCGGGGGTCCTCTGAATTGGAAAGGACGGGACTGTTTGGATCCAAAACGAGGGGACGGGAACTCCTCTTAAAGGGATTTGGATGAAGCACCACCATTGGCTTCGGGTTGAAAACTGTATATACCGGTGGTGGGGGCACTGGGGGCGCGACGCCTTCATCCTCTGATATGCGCTTGGTGGTTGCCGGCGGAGGAGGAGCATTGGTAGGCTGTGGAGCTTTCGAGCGAGGGGAAGCTTTACGCCGTCGGTTGACAAGCAATTTTCTACTTACTTCTTTTCCATCAAGGCGAGCCTCTTGGAAGGTGTTTGGGACAGTTTTCGCTAGCAAGGAAGCTATCGATGAATATTCCTTTGCCTTCTCGTCATCTGCTATATCAGAGCTCTGCGTTGCCAGCCTCATAAGCTCTCGAACTCTAACTTCATACATTGACGCCTCTTGCGAGTCCTTAAATGTCATCAACTCCGGGACCTCTGGGGGAATGCCAGACTCAGGCCACTTGAGCAGCTTTAGATTTTCTTGTAGCTTTTTCATGGCCTTACTGGGGTTTCCCATAGTTTTAAAACCGTATTCCTTGATATCGAATCGAAGAATATCTCCAAGCCGAGTCAAAGTCATGTAGTCGTAGCCTTTTTTTTGCCAGTCTCCTAGCTGTTTCGACGTCCACCAGATGGGACCTTTGGAAAGTGCCCGTGTATAGCTCCAGCTTATAAAGGCAATGTCATGTTGGACGTCCGCCGCTGAAACTGAGAAGACTTTTTCGAAAAGTTGACCCAAATTTTCAATTTCCTCTGGTCTCAAACTCATATCTGCGCCTCCCTTCCAATCCCTCTTCGTTTCCATTCCAAGTGGCTTTAGATAAGATTTTCTGGACCCAAGTGCCTGTATGTGAGATCGATATAGCTCGGACATTTTTTCCACCCGTTCACTTACGAATTGATGCTGTTTGAATGCGGGGTGTTTGAAAAGAGAAATGGTGCCTTCCTGAGGATGTGCTTGATTGGCGTTGAACAAGATAGGGCCTTGTGTTTGTTGGGATAGATGAAAATTGCTAGTGCTAAGTGGTACATCCACAGAACGCGAAAGGCTGCTTATGCTGCCTCTAAAAGATGACGAAAGAATGAGGACAATGGCTAGCGCGAACGAATACTTGAAAGCCATATCAATAGGTTTTTTACTTTCTTCAAGGGCTTTGAAAAGTATAGCTTCACAAGAAGGGCAGGGCTACCGAGGAGAGAGGTGGGCCTGGAAGCCGGCTTTCACATCATACGGGAAACTTCCTTATGTATGTACAGGTTGAAGTGGCATTATCATCTAGCTTGTCTTACCAGGCGGCTATCTGCCATTTACATGTCATGTGACTGAAGCATCACGCTAACCCACATTAATCATAAACAGCAAGAGTGATGAACATCATGAATTAAAATACGTTTCCTTCTGTGAAACTACCTTCCATTCTACTTGAAGCTCCATAGTACTTCGGACAACTCAATCCTGCCCTCGAAGTAGCGCGGCATCACGCTGCAGCCCGATTGGAGTTGAAGTACAGTATGCACCATGCAGTAAGTGCAGACTTAATAATTGTGTTAAAGCATTAAAAGAAAAACCCTTCCTAAAGGTATTAGTTTCACAGCTAAGCGGGCGTTCTAAACAACTAAGTTGAAACAAAAATTCGCTCCACAGAGGTTGCTATACTTTTGCTGGGGGGAGGAAAATATGAGCACTCATTCAATTCGCAAGATCTGTCTCAAGCCTACATCCTGATACGAATTCGAGACATGTCATATCCTATTTCCACCGCGATGTATATTACAATGGAATGCGGGACGTTTTCTTTCCAGAAGAACGAGCGAGATCTGTAACAACATCAGGGGGATACAGATTTTGGCTGAAATGACAATTTTTTGCCTAAAATTGATTTTGGATCTGGGCCACAAAGTGAGCATGAGCAGGGGCCAACCTGGAGTTTTTCTAACTTCTTTTTGAAAAAAAGAATTGTTTTGAATGTCCGAGAATTGGCGAAAGGAGCCAAGAGGAACCATTGCCACCTCCAGCTCAAACACGCTTAAGTATCCAATGATAATCCAAACTAAACAACCTGCCATGGATTCTCCACTAAGGAAAGGCATTTGCGTTGACTGGTCTACAAATAAGCTCCTCAAAAAACACTGGAGATGGCTAACCAAATGTACCACTTTGCATTCTTCTTTCCAGGTATATTTATTTCCCTGTTCTTATTTTTCTATTAATGCTAGATGATTGCAAAGCTGGCTAAAATCTGATAATCTGGAAAAAAGCTGATGAATCCCATTGACTTTCCTGGTACCTCTTTTTTCCAAATAGTGTGATAAACTCTTCATGCTCATTCAAATAATGAGTTTTCCTTTGTTCATAGAGTTTAATTCCAATTAAATGTTGAACTTTCTTGGGAAGATTCAGGATTTTGTATTACAATCTTCTCAAGGTGAGTTTTTTGATTATGAGGTGTAATGATTGAATGACCATTGGATTCCAAAAGGATATTTTTTGATGATGCAATTTTCCCTCAAAGGCTTTAGGCTCCATGGCTATAGTTGTTGGAACTTCATAATACTATAATGTTTCCAAAGATTGTATTTTAATGGTGTTCAAGTAAGGAATAATTTTCTTTCAGATTTCAAGTTCATTGTGGTGGTGGCACTATGAGGAGATTTTTCTTTTATGTAGCTAATTGATGTTGAAAGGTCATTACTACTATATATAAAGAAACAAAGGAGAAAATTGATGTGCTTCTATCAGACACTATGAGCAAAATGGAAACACCTGACAGCAGGTGTAGTATTTGAAAATCAGCTTGGACCCATCCTAAAATGAGCTGGGACCCTTCTTGTGAATCAGGTTAGACACAGGTTCTCAATGTTTGGTAGTATTCCAAGCTCTTCCAAGCCACTGGAATATTAAATAATTTACAAGATTTTATTCCTTTTTCAACTTGTTGGATTAAATGGGTGACATACTATATGAAAATGCTTTTCATTTTTCTCTTCATCATAAAATCAATACTTTTCAAGATAAAAAATTGAGTCCCGAAACTTATTTTAAATTAAAACAATCCCAGTCTTTTCGAAGGAAGAAGGAATTAAAAACCACTATAAAAAATGAACCAAGCCTTTATATGTCTTTATTTATGACTTATTATTACTTGGTGGCAATATTAATTCTTATTTCTTCTTGCAAAAATGTCTCACAAATATCAAAGTCAGTGTTTTCCAACCAAAGGCTGTGCTGAAGAAACAAGTCTTGAATAATAATAAGCATAGAAGCTATATATTAATTTTACCACATAACGTTTTTTTAAAAAAGTTCAACTTTCATTTCTTGTTCTTGAATAATTCAATTTACTAAAGAGAAATTTCACCAAGGTAGCTATTGTGTGGAAGAAATTTCTGATAAAAATAAAGAAGCATTCATTCTAAATAAGAAGATTTTTCTAGATTTTTTATTGATTAAAATTGATGGAATTTGAAATGTATGATTGAGTCGAAAAAGAAACGTTTATATTCGGCTCATAAGACGCTCTTAGGTGGCCTGACAAAACTGAGTTAATTGGGATTTCATAGTATTTTTTGAATCTGAAATTTAATACATAAATTCTAGCTTATTAAATATTATTAGTAAGAAGGAAAGTAAAGTATAAATAATATAAGCATAAACTATCACTCTTGTATATTTTTTCAAAATTTGTTTAATTATTTATAAGAAAAAATTATCATATTTTATCTTCCAATATTCAGGTATCTGATTTAAGATAAATACAGATAAATTGAATTTCAAATAATTCTATTGATTGACTGGGGAAAAATGCAAAAATTACACAAGAGTATTTTTGAGTTTGTGGAATTATATATTCCATTTTGACACCTCAAAAGTTCATATTTACCTTATATAACTTGTAAGGTGTGGATATGAAACTTTGATTAAGAATCAAGTACTTTTCCTGTCCTCAAAATTTGTATAAGGTAAAAATCAATTAGAAATAGTATGAAATATTATTTTTAAGAGTAAACACGCCAATTTTATTGTTTATAACTTTATTAGTATAAAAAAATAATATTATAAATATTTATTGTTTTAACAACAATAAAAATTTATCCAAAAAATACTCTACAAGAGTTATTTTAAGGCTACAAAAGAAATTTCTTCAAGAGCAATTTCAATTGGAATTAATTGAGCAAAGAACTGCAAGAAATTAATTAAAGACCAAAGTCTTTAAAAATAATATTAAAGAGAAAACACGCCCAAAAGTGACCGGAGTGAATGTGGAAACAAAGTGACAAAGTTTACAGTGATGAAAGATGCTTTAATTCACTTTTGGGGTGGTTCAGGGGTAAAAATGATTATAAAATTTACAAACAATGATTATAATGATTTTTTCACGTGGTTAAAAGGTTTAAAATGATATAAGAAAGGTGGTTGGAATCTTTTATTGATTGGTTTAACAATGTTTAAACAAATTATAAAAGGAAAAGATTCTAACATGAAGAGAAAAGTGGGGCAAAGAAGACATTTTTTTATAGCCATCAATTCTCTTACTCCAAAAGTAAAATTTACTCTTGTCAGTCGTGAAAAACAGTCTGACAACAGAAAAGCCAATTATGGCACGATTGAACCCTGTCTTAGACCAAAAAGGGCTAGTTTAAGCCATTTTTAGCCATTTTATACCCTTAAATCAGCCATTACTATAGCAATACCAGGCCTAGATCCTTCAAAACACGTCATAATGTGTGTCAGAGACGTAGAAACCAGTTAAAACTGTTTTTACTATGATTGTTTTATCTTAAGGGTAGTTTTACCCGCTTGGCAACAGCTAATTTACCCCAGTTGGTATCAAAACCTCATCATCAATTGAGTCCACAGACCCTGTAACTCAATTCCAGGCCAAAAGTGATGAACTTTTGCCTGATTTTTGACATCCCACGTCTGTCAGCAAGGATTTTGGGGGTCTAGGTCCCCCTTAGAGCTGGAGTTCCTTCCCCCCCCCAAATTTAATCTTTCCAATTTATTTTTCCTTTAATTCCTCATCATGTATTATACTTATAATTTACATATGTAATTCAATTCAATTGTACAGTAAAATACAGTAATAATTGACACCTCATATGTAAATAAAAGTTCACTTATGTAATACACACGCACATTTTGACATTTCAATTGAATTCAATTGAAAATACTTCAATTCATCATAACTTCTAAACTAAACACAATACCTCAATTTTAACACAAAAATTGATGGTTAACACCACATGTGGTGTGAATTAAATTGAAGTTTTGAGGATTTTCAACTTTTGTATTGAAAATACTAAAAACTTAATTTAAGCTTATTTAGAGTTGAGTTACAAGAATTTCACTCAGAGGTGACGCCACCAAATTTTTTATGAGGAATCCAATGGTGAAATTATTTTGATATGTTTATTTATTGGATAAAAAGTTATAATAATTTTTATTTAACCTTTTTCCAAATTTATTTATTTTTTCACAATTTTGTTAAAATTTCATTTTTACTTAATTTTTTCAAGTATAAATGTAATTTTACACTTACAAAATTTAATGTATTTTTATTTTTAAATTTTAATTAATTTTTTTATTTTTAATATAATTTTATATTTATATTTTGATTTTTATTTTAATAATATAAATAAATTTATTTTATTTATATTAATATGTTATTTTTGTATTTGTGGTTTTTTGGGTATATGAAATTACTTCTAAGGCTCACATTCCCTCCCCCTAAAAAGAATATTACTTTGTAATATTCATAATTCTGGTGTGTCTGAATCTCCTGAGGAGTTTGGTAGCTTCTGGTATATCTTTTTCTTCTAACCATTCATCTTCACATGTTGGGTCACTGTACCTAACAAGGTATTCCCTTACTTTCTTGGTTCTTAATTTCCTTTCTTTAAGAACTTTGGTAATTTTCTTAGTACCAGATGTCTCAATAGGAGGTATAACTTGGGGAATCTTATTCCTCAAGGGAAATTTCTCAGCATCACTAGATTTATATGGCTTTATCAAGCTTACTGGAAATGTAGGATGCTTATTGCTAAGTTCTTCAGATAACTCTACTTCAACAGCATTTTCTCCATGGAGGGCCTTAATCACAAAAGGTCCTGCAAAGGAGTTTTTCAAATTTTTACATCCTTTGATGTTATTGAAGTTAGTTGTGGATACAAGAACTAGGTACCCCACTTTGAAATCTGGAGTTGCATGCGATTTATCCCATTTGTCTTTAGCATACACAAAAGAGTCCTCCATGCACTTTACTGCATGCTTTCTAGCTTTGTCTAGCATTCCTTTGAAGCTAGCAGCTGTGGGATGTATTTCAATTAAGTCCTTCCTCAAGGAATCTTGGGGTAACTTGGGGTTCCATCCTTTTTCTAGAATAGCAGGAGTCTGATTGGTACTGGCATGGATTGATGTTCTATATGCTAATTCCAGTGCTGGCAACAGAGTACACCAATCATGGGTAAATCCATCACAATCTTTGAATTCAAGGCCATATGCACAAAATCTTCTCACCATGTCCTCTAAGGTTTGGATCATCCTTTCAGCCAGGCCATCAGTTTGACGGTGGTAGGCGGTAGAGAAAGACAGTTTAATGCCAAATAATTGGTGAAGATTTGTCCATAGTGCTGAAGTGAATTTAGGATCCCTATCACTAATGATATTTGTAAATATTCCAGTCCATGACACTACTCTATTCCATATCAGAAGAGCTGTATCCGTGGCTGTATCATCTTTGTGACATGGTAAAAAGATTGGAGTTTTACTGAATCTGTCCACAATTACTAGGCAAGCATTATAGCTTCTATCACCTCATGGTGGTAGGCCAGTTACCCAATCCATATGGACAATTTCCCAAGGTCTGCTTGGTTCTTGGATTTTTATCATATTTCCAAGTCTCTTGCCAGTGGATTTATTTTCTTTTTGGCATCTGTCACAGGTTTTGCAATACTCTGCAACATCTTTCTGCCACATTGGCCACCATATGCAGGTCTTTACTTTCTCTCTTGTTCTGTCTTCAGACAGATGTCCTGAAAAGGGACTATCATGGCATTCTTTCAGTACAAGATTGATTAATGACCTGTCTACAACTGTCATGACACATGTGTGCTTGGTTCTGTGGTAAATTATACCATCCAGTAGGTGAAATCTTCCTTCATCATAAGAATTTCTCCATACTTCATCCAAGGCATGTATTAGAGAGTTGTCTTTACAGTCTTTGTTAAGTAATTGGAATAAGATGCTACAATTCTTATCTTGAGTGTAACAACTTCTGACTTCTTCAAAGAAGGTGGTGTTAAAGTCTGTAACACTTATTCCTTCTATTGAAATTTGTGGTGAAGCTTCTTCTGGCACATAAGCAGGATTCTCAATATTATTTGGTAATGGCCATCTGCTTAGTCCATCTGCAATCTTATGAATATTCCCATCCTTATGAACAATAGTCATATTGCCTCTGTATTTTTTGTATGGCTATTTGCCATCTGAGCATATGTCTGTTGGGTGTTTTCATGTTCAAAAGTGATTTGACAGCTGTACAATCTGTTATCACCTCAAAAACACATCCCTCTAAGAAGTAGTTCAATTTCTCCAAGGCCCAGACAAGGCATAGACATTCCATCTAACTTGCTCCATATCTGGCTTCAGTTGGTTTGATTTGCCTGGATATGAAACATATGGGTCCTTCTACAGGTATATCATTTATGATCTGAACTTGGTGAAGTGCAGCACCTAGCCCATCCCCTGATGCATCAATATACAGTTTGAAAGGTAATTTAAAGTCTGGCATCAGTAAGAGTTGGACAGTGGTCAAGGCTTCTCTTAGAGATTCAAAAGCTTTGACTCTGTCAACAGTCATTTCGAATACTGTGTCTTTGTCACACAATTTATAAAGTGGTCTTGCTATGGATGCAAAATCTTTAATGTGTTGCCTGTAATATCCTGCAATACCTAAGAATGACTGAATTTCCTTCTTATTCTGAGGCATGGGTGTTAGCAATACTTCTGCAACTTTGTTTTTGTCAATTCCAAGGGACAAATCAGATACAAAATGTCCTAGTGCTTTAAGTTCTTTAAATCCAAAATGACATTTTTTTCAAGGAGATTTTCATGTTTACTGATTGAATTTTTGTCAAAACTCTGGATAATCTGTACATGTGCCCCTCCCAAGTCTTGGAACAGACAATAATGTCATCAATGTAAATGATTAACCATCCTTCTGAGAGTTCTTCAGGGAAGATTTCATTCATCATTCTTTGGAAGTGTGAAGGTGCATTTTTGATACCAAAGGGCATCCTCAAGTATTCATACACTCCACAATGAACAATAATTCTCAAGTATTTTCTTGCTCTTGGTGTCACCACATTTTGATGGAATCCTTTAAGGGCATCCATAGTGGTTATATACGCTGCTTGAGATATTTGAGTAAGGGCAATTTGGATTTTTGGTATTGGGTATCTGTCTGGAACAGTGTAAGTGTTCAGAGCTCTAAAGTCCCCAACCATTCTGGATTTTCCATTATGCCACGCCACTATGACTGGTGTAGTTATTTCTACCTCTTCATTGTGGCCTACTTTTCTTATTACACCAAGGTACAGAAGTTCTTTGATATGAGTTTCTAGAGCTGCTCTTGATTTTGGACTTGCTGGATATGCAGGTCTTCTTAAGAGTTGTGGATAAGGTCTGTCAATGTTAATAATGATGTCAACTTCATGACCAATAATTGCTCCTAGAGGTTCTTTGTCTGTAGCAAATGCTCCTCTGTGGTCATACAAAAGGGAAGAAAGTTCATTTTCTTGTTTATCAGTCAGATGAAGGCTTATTTCAGCCTCATTTAACTGTTCAGACTTGAATTTCTCTAACTCTAAGCTGACTGGTGATACTTTGTTTACTGTAATTTGTCTTTTAAATGGTAAAAAGGCAAATTTTTGGCACTTATTGTCTCCAATAGTAAAGTATCTGTCTTTGTTATTATGTAAATATATCCCATACATGATTAAATAGCCATTTCCCAATATAAAGTGGGTACTAGAGCAATTTTTCATAACAACAAATTTAACTGTGATTCTTAAATTCCCATTTATGTGTGGGAATATGACATTGGTCTCAAAGATTCCTAATTCTTTCATTGGGTTACTTGCACTGTTGAATTTTATACCATCAATTGGTAACAATTGGTTTTCAAAATTTGGTACACAAGTCTTAAGAAAAGATTTTCCAACACAAGAGCAGAAGGCTCCTGGGTCAAGCAAAAGTTTGGTGGGCTTGTTGTAAATCACCACCTCTGTTATACAGGAGTTACAAGCTGTATAACCTTTTCCTCTGTTTGGTTTTGTCTTCATAATTTGTGCATCTTGAACTTTTGATAAATAAACTTGACCATTTCTCAATTGTGGTAAGTGGGAGTAAGATTCCATGATGTCAAAAGTGGCATTAATATTTTCTATATCTTTTGAAGATTCAGAAAATATGGATGACTTATCATCTGAATTGTCTTCAATTATGTCTTCTTTTTCAACATCTGGTTCCTTTTCAATGTCAATCTCATTAATTTTCCCCCTTTTTGGACATGTATTGGCTAAATGGGTGGTGCTTTGGCAAATATGGCATTTTCTGACTGTATCTGCAGATTTATACTTAATATTACTAGAATTTCTTTTGGGATTTTTTTCCACAAAATCTTTCCAAGGTGTATTAAACCTTGTTTTGAGATTCACCCTACTAGAACCAATTTTGGTTCTGGTGGTTACTTCTTCTAGTATATTGATAATATCCTCTGCTGAAGATTGTTCAGTATTCCTGCTTTTGACAGCATGCTCTAAGTCACCTCCACATTGTCTCAGAGTTTTTCTATGGATCATAAATTCTGACATGTCAGGATATAATGCTGTTAATCTGTCTTTTTGTTGGCAAAACCATGGTAAAGCTTTGTCTTTATCAGAATTAAATTTGGAAGATTCAAAGGCTGTTTCAACTTTAAACCTCCAAGCATCATTTGCCCATTTGTTGATGATTTGGGTTTTCCACCAAGTCCAACTCTGGTGTCCATGTGCTTGTCTTATTTTGATGTACCATCTGTGAGCTGATCTGGTAAACAAGGTGTTAAACCTGGCTGTTACCAATCTGTCTGGTAATTCAAAATCCTCTTTGATCTTGTCAATACCTCTAATGAATTCCATATGGTCATACTCTCCTTCACCACTAAAGTGAGGCCATTCTTTAAGTTTTGGAACTTCTTTCAAGAGTGCTTGGCCCATTGATGGTTCCAAGTTATAAAAAGAAGTGGATAATTCATTTTTTAATTGTGAATTATCAGGATCCAATACTTGTGGATTTGGAATTCTTGTGCCCTCATTTTGATTTAGAGGTGTAGAAATTCTTCGTAAGGTGTTCAGTATTTGTTCAATGTCATTTATTTTACTGTTGCTACACCTTTGGGAATTTCTGTATTCATGTTGGAAGCTTTGTATTAAATTTATTACTTCAATTTTATACATGTCTTCCTTATGTGTTAGTTCTTGCCATAACTCTGTCTGTCTTGTATTATCAGCAGTGACTTGATTCAATTTCATTGATAATTTTGATACTTCTTCTTGTGAAGCATCAAAACACTTTTTCAAGGCAATGGTATATGTGTTTACTTCAGTAAATGAATTTGAAATGTCATCAAGGACTTTCTTGTTATCTGTCTTGATAATATTCATGGCTTGTTTAATTCTTGTTTCAATTATGTCATCAATATTGAATTTAGAATATTTATCTGTTTATTCTTTAATAATGGCAGATTGTTCATTTATTTTATTGCTAGAAGAATTATCATTATTGGAATTTTTAATTGATCTTAAAACTTCTTCAAAACACATAAGTGTTTCATTAATTTGGCACAGACTCAGGTTGTTTGTTTTAATGTTGTTACAAATGGTTTCATTTTTATCAGAAAGATGTCTTTTCACGTCATTTATAGCATCATACAACTCTGGGATGGAATCAAATATAACAGAAATCATTTCTGGAATATTAGTCTGGCTTCCTGCTTCTTCTGTAATTCCATCATGGTTCTGGCCATCTGAAATACATTTTCCATGGCATCCTGCTGAATCTTTGGGATTCTGTAGCCCTGGCTGTAAGGGCTTGGGGCTGGTGCGTTCCCTTTGCCCTTGTTTGGAGTTTGTGGCTGCTTTTTCACGTTGGAATTGCTGCTGCTGGCCACTGGGGCTTTTTTTGGCACTGGTTTGGGTGGTGGAGGGTTGTTTTTCCTCCATTCTAGTGTCAACAGCATCATGTTTTTCTTCTCCATCAATGGATGCCATCCATTGAGCAATTTGCAAGTGTTGGGGTGGCCCAGGAATTTCCTTACTGTAAGGTAAGAATTCATGCAATTCTTCCACAGGTCTGCAAGGATCTGGTACTCCTTGAATTGAAGTGCATTGTTGTATGCACTGTGGCTGGCTTTGTATATGTCCACAGAGGCTTGTTGTGGCGGTGTCAGCTCTTTTAGAAGGTAAAATAGTATTATCAGATTCAGAATGTCCCAATTTAGTTGTTTGGAAGTCATCAACTGACCCTTTTCCTTCTGTACCTGATTGGCCTCTGCCATAATCATGTCTATTACCTTTTTGGGAGCTGCTTGAGGGGTTCTAGCTGGCTCCTGATCTGGTTGAAGGCATAATTATGGTTAAAAAGGCTTAAAATAGTAATTTTACGTCAAAAAAGGTACTATTGGCCAAATATTTGGCTGTCTGAAGAGTATTACTTATGTCCAAGTTAATCAATTCAGAAGATATTGGTTCAGGTTGGTTATTATGAGTCAAAATAAAAGTACTATTATGGTCTGAATTAATAGTACTAGCAGGAATAATGCTGGTGACTTTTGAGGCTGTTTCAATGTTTTCTTGTCTTACCACGTTGTCAGACACTAAAATTAATGAAAAAACCAATTATTTCAGTAAAAAAAAGGATATTTCAAAAAAGAAATAAAAATATAAGCCTCACTTATAATATGAAAAAAATTATTTTTTATGGGTCTTTTTGAATTATAAGTATTTTTTATATGTTTTTAAATTTTTCAATATAAGAAAAAAGATTTAAAGAGTAAAAAAATATGTCACAGGTAAAATATCACGGCTGGGCCCCCACATGTAAGGTGTGGATATGAAACTTTGATTAAAAATCAAGTACTTTTCCTGTCCTCAAAATTTGTATAAGGTAAAAATCAATTAAAAATAGTATGAAATATTATTTTTAAGAGTAAACACGCCAATTTCATTGTTTATAACTTTATTAGTATAAAAAAATAATAGTATAAATATTTATTGTTTTACCAACAATAAAAATTTATCCAAAAAATACTCTACAAGAGATAGTTTAAGGCTACAAAAGAAATTTCTTCAAGAGCAATTTCAATTGAAATTAATTGAGCAAAGAACTGCAAGCAATTGATTGAAGACCAAAGTCTTTAAAAATAATATTAAAGAGAAAACACGCCCAAAAGTGACCAGAGTGAATTTGGAAACAAAGTGACAAATTTTACAGTGATGAAAGATGCTTTGATTCACTTTTGGGGTGGTTCAGGGGTAAAAATGATTATAAAAGATACAAACAATGATTATAATGATTTTTTCACGTGGTTGAAAGTTTTAAAATGATATAAGAAAGGTGGTTGGAATCTTTTATTGATTGGTTTAACAATTTTTAAACTAATTATAAAAGGAAAAGATTCTAACATGAAGAGAAAAGTTGGGCAAAGAAGACATTCTTTTATAGCCATCAATTCTCTTACTCCAAAAGTAAAATTTACTCTTGTCAGTCGTGAAAAACAGTCTGACAAAAGAAAAGCCAATTATGGCATCATTGAACCCTGGTTTAGACCAAAAAGGGCTAGTTTAAGCCATTTTTAGCCATTTTATACCCTTAAATCAGCCATTACTATAGCAATACCAGGCCTAGATCCTTGAAAACACGTCAGAATGTGTGTCAGAGGCGTAAAAACCAGTTAAAGCTGTTTTTACTATGATTGTTTTATCTTAAGGGTAGTTTTACCCGCTTGGCAACAGCAAAAACTACCCCAGTTGGTATCAAAACCTCATCATCAATTGAGTCCACAGACCCTGTAACTCAATTCCAGGCCAAAAGTGATGAACTTTTGCATGAATTTTGGCATCCCACGCCTGTCATCAAGGATTTTGGGGGTCTAGCTCCCCCTTAGAGCTGGAGTTCCTTTTCCCCCCAAATTTAATCTTTCCAATTTATTTTTCCTTTAATTCCTCATCATGTATTATACTTATAATTTACATATGTAATTCAATTCAATTGTACAGTACAATACAGTAATAATTGACACCTCATATGTAAGTCAAAGTTCACTTATGTAATACACGCGCACATTTTGACATTTCAATTGAATTCAATTGAAAATAGTTCAATTCCTCATAACTTCTAAAATAAACACAATACCTCAATCTTAACACAAAAATTGATGGTTAACACCACATGTGGTGTGAATTAAATTAAAGTTTTGAATAATTTCAACTTTTGTATTGAAAATACTAAAAACTTAATTTAAGCTTATTTAGAGTTGAGTTACAAGAATTTCACTCAGAGGTGACGCCACCAAATTTTTTATGAGGAATCCACTGGTGAAATAATTTCTATATGTTTATTTATTGGATAAAAAGTGATAATAATTTTTATTTAACCTTTTTCCAAATTTATTTATTTTTTCACAATTTTGTTAAAATTTCATTTTTAATTAATTTTTTCAAGTATAAATGTCATTTTACACTTACAAAATTTAATGTATTTTTATTTTTAAATTGTAATTAATTTTTTTATTTTTAATATAATTTTATATTTATATTTTGATTTTTATTTTAATAATATAAATAAATTTAGTTTATTTATATTAATATGTTATTTTTGTATTTGTGGTCTTTTGGGTATATGAAATTACCTCTAAGGCTCACATAACTTATGTTACCACCATAGGCAAATTTTGTGGGAAGAATCCAAATCTTCTCTAAAATCTATGAATTAAATTCCTCATATTTTTTGAGCTTTTTCTTTTTAAAAAATAACAAATTATGGGTACAAAAAGATTACTTCTGAGTTTTCCATACTTGATAAGTTGTTATTTTAGGATAATTGGTGGCCCATTTGGATATTCAGAATATATTTACATGAGATCAAAATTGAGCTATGCAATCAGTTTTTTGAATATAGAAATATATATAAAAGCTCAAACAGGAGATAATATTGCCAATATTTTAGGCTTGAAAACCATCTTCTTATTTTCTGTTTGTTTTTCTTTAAAAACCCTTTGATAAATTCAAACCATTTATTTGAAGCTATAAGGAAAAACAATAAATATATATTCTGAAAAAATAACCCAAAGAAATTCATACTTTTTAAGAAGCTCAGATAAAGTTCTTTGATAAAAATCACATAAATCAAATAAAAACCCCAACACCAAGTTTAAAATTTTGTGATCTATCGGAATTTCTGCAGGAATGGATTCTTAATTGAATTGAAAATTAACAAATAGGATTTTAAGCTACTTAAATGAAGAAATATTAAACAAAGATTCTTTCAGTTGATTTGGATTTTGAATGAATAAAAAGAAAAAAGATAGAAAAATTGTGTTCTTTCATTATGATTCTTACTTTTGTGATAAATAAGCGGAAGACATAATAAAGAGAACATTGTGATAATTCTGGAGATTAATAAGTCTGGTAAGTAATAATTATTTCACTTGCATGCAGTTTTTTCATTGATAAATTTGTCTTTAATATGAATGAAAAATGGAATTTTTCACTTTAGCTTGTAAATTACAATTAAAAGGAGAGCATCAACGTTTCCTCTGAAGTCATTATCATTTAATTTTTTGAAATAATTTCCTTTTTTAGCTCACACTTATTGTTTTTGTTATGTTTAATATTTTTTTAAAAATTGAGGATTAAGACATTGAAGCTCCACTTGAACTTTTTGTTTTTATTTTAAACAAATCATTGAAAAAAGAAATAAAATACAATTTTCTTCCTCTTTCAAATAATGCATACTTAATTTTTTTGGATCAGTTTTTTGTTATTTTAGTTTGAATGTCTCAACAATAAATTCAAAAAACCATATCAATATGATTTGAGTAAGTTTCAAATATTTGTAATATTTAATTTTAGGGTGTTGGTAAACACACATAAGCTTTTAGTAAAAAAAGAATGCCCTTCCCTGTTTTTACGAATCTATGGCCAAAACGCGTAACTGACCTTATTTTTGACAAAAACTCCTCAGGCTCAGTTTTGAGGTTTTTTTTAATTCTTTTTCTATATTTTTTCCAAAAGGGGATGTCACAATCCAAAAAATTTTTCAATCTGTCTTTTTGCCAAATTTCTCAAATTTTGCCAATTTGACAAAATGGCATATTTTTATAAAAAATTCATATAAAATCTTCCCACTTATGAATTTCATTATTTTTTTAAATTGAATGTTTCAATATTGAAAATGAAGAACTAGAAGCCCATAATTTTGGCAATTTTTTCTGGTGGAACAAGTGAAGGTGCAAAAAGGGTTTTCTTTCAAATGTTTCTTCCCATGTTTGTAATATGACTGTTTTTCAAAAATTAATTCCAAATCTTCCCACTTACAAATTTCCTTCATTTTTTCAAAAATGAAGGGTTCAATCTGGACAATAAAGAACCAGAAGCCCATAATTTTGGGGATTTCTTTTGGTGGGACAACAAGGGAAGGCGCAAAAAGTGTTTTTTTATCATTTTTTTCTTGTTTGTAATATGAATATTTTTAAGTACAAAAGTGCCACATGTTTGATAAAAAGAGAGACTTATGTGAGATTTAAGCAACAAATAGCACTGAGGAGGGGGATAATTGGCATAAATTGTATATACAAAAATCAATCAATCTGAATCAACCTCCAAAATAGCTGGTTTTGTCTGAGGAGGGGAGGAGGATTGGACAAATATAACATCATGTGTTTCTTAAATTTACCATCCCACCCCAGGGCTTGTGGTTGGGCATGAAACTCCCAAATCACAGTAATGGGGGGGACTGGATAAGCTTTAGAAATGATTATATCCGATGGAACAAAATGAGAACAGCTATCCAATAAGAAGACAAAAGTGGCAGGATTATCATTTGGAGGACTGAAATAAGGTAATAAGAAAAAGATTGGACTGCTGGTCCTTGATACTTATTTGCAATTGGATCCCCCAGGTCAGGCATGGAAATCCACTTGCTTTTTAGAGCCTGGCCAACAACTTAATACCACTCAATTCTGTCCAAATAAACTGATACTGACAGAATTAAAGTATTCATGGCTTCATAAAGGTCTTGATTTTTTTAATTTCTTCAGCAAAGTCACCTCTTACATCAGCCCAGTGATCTGAGTCTTGTAAATGTAGTGGGATACTGTTCTGTAGCCACAATGTACACCACCCTGGACATTGATGGGCTTGAAGGTGTATTTCAATATAAACTTGGGCAAGTCTTCTGAGCCAGGTACCTGATGAAATATGGTCAAAAAAATGAATAAAGATCAAAATAAACAAGAGAAATATACATTAAAAATAATCAGAAACTCACAAAGAGTTTGGAGTATTAATCACTTGTGTGATAGTTGCTTTGAAAATGCTCACAGGTAAAGTCAATTGCATCATATATCTTCAAACTGGTGGCAGGCTTGTGGAACTTTATTCGTGAGGTTTTGCTTCCAATTGCCAATCTTCTAGACCTTATAAGGGTGACTTCTTATTTTCCATATTCATTTAATTCAGTTTCTGAGGTTAGTGAATCAGATGAACTGATTGATTTTGATAATGAGGCCTCACAATATTCAGAATTTTTAGATGAGTCCACTTACATAATTGGATAAGGGAAATTTGAATTTGATCTTGATTTTGTTGTGCTCATCACTTTTGATGGGGGTCTTCCTCTTCTCTTAGATTGACTTTCAATGTTTCAAATCTTGAGGGTTCTCTTTTGTTTTTGTTTTAATTTTTATTCTTGGCTCCTTAAGGTCTTCCACGGATATTTTTGAATTCTAGTGGGTCTTCATAATACTGATCATCCTCTTGACTCTTGGGAATTTGATCAAATGGGGCTTTTCCAGTCACAGCCTGTTGGAAATGTTGAAGAATTGGGGTGATTTATGCCATTGATATTTGAAAAAGGTCTTCCCCAATATGTTCAAATATATTTTTGGCTTCATTATTTCTTTATTTTTCAACACTTTGATCAACACTTTGATAACCAGTCTAAGAATATGACAAATAAAATCAGTTAATAAGAAAAAAAAGTAAGAATTTGAAGCTGAAAAACCCTCACAGGAAAATTCAAATGCCACTGAGGATGGAAGTCTGATATCTCAAGTCTTTGGGGCTTGGCAAATGTGTGAGCCTTGAGGTATATTTTACATACTCAAATAGGCCGCAATCGTCTTTAAAATAAATTCTGAACTATTAATAGCCCATAAGTCATGCATATATTCAAAATTAATCATTTTTCATTTCAGAAAAGATAAATAACTTTTTATCAAGTAAGTAAATCCATGAATTTAAGACCAGATTGAGATTGTACACCAAATTTCACCTAGGGTAGCTCCATGGAGTGAATAAGCTTAAATCAACTCTTTGAGGTGGGAAAATGGAAAATACTTCAATACCACATCATTAATAACACATAACAGAATTGTGAAAATTTTTGTTTTTCTCAATTTCATGCCAAAATAATGGGAATGTGAGAAATCCCATGTTACATATACACTAAGAATAGTGTTTTGAATGTTTGGGGCACTTAATATTGTGGTATTCCTACATACACTTTTGATAAACCCATAGTGGATATCAGTCTTAAATCCTGAATTAATATTTTCACATAAAAAATAGTCAAGGGGGACAAAAGACATCAAAGAGAGCCGGGGTACCCAACTTCTCAGACCTCTGAGGCATGGACAGCCCTCAAGCTTCAATCTACAGCTGATCTTGGCCCAATTAGTAAACTAAAACCTTTTGGGAACTTGGTTACCAAGTTGAAATCTCATTAAATCATAAGAAAATAGCCAATAAGCTACTATTTTGATGTGCCAAGGAGGTAAAGAGCAACTTAGACTCCGGTAAACATGTCAATTATTAATGACTTTCCATGGATAAGCCCCAAAAGAGTAATTGAAACCCTTTTTGGACTAGTATCCATTAATTTACATCATAGAAACCAGCCATATAGTGCTATTTGCAATTCTATGTAGAAATAAGGTAAAAGCTTAAAAAATTCATTAAAAATACAATTCTGAAGGAATATTTCTGAAACTCTTAGGACCAATTGAGAACAGTAAAATTCATATAAAAACAAAAAATAATTATACTTCTATGAGTAAAATTAAAAGGTTTACTTACAGTCCATTTTTGATGATTTGATGTGAATCACTGAATTTTCAAAAATTCACAGAAAATGCACTCTGTGATGAAACTTCCAATAAAAATGATAAATTTGAGAAATTAATTTTTATTTTGAAATAAAAGAAGATTTAAAGTTGTAACTCCTTTTATTCTTAACCATATTTGGGTTGGCAGTGACGTAAAAGCTTCAATTAAATAATTATGATAATCTTACATGACAACTGATGATGCAATCAATAATACATAAAGGTTTATTGCTTTCTCACTCACTGGATTTTTAGTTTTCTCTATGGAATGCCCCTGTGAGCTGTCTTAGACTTAAAAGAGGCCTCCTCTTGCTGTTTTTTCCAAATCATGACATTATTCAATTATACCTTTATTACCAACAAGTAAGTAGTAGTTGAAACTTTTCTTAAGTGTTTTAAATCTTTCATAATCAATCAGAAAGACGTGAAATCATAGAAATCAACTATATACTGTTGTAATCTTGTTATAAATCCATTTTGATCCATTAAACCCACAATTTTGCGTCAACTTTCTCTACTATTATCTCTAATAGGTTCTGTGCAGTATTAGTGAGTGTTTTGACTTAATTCTTAGACTTTTTCTCTAGTAATTGTTATCTTCAAGGATTATATTTACAATTATTCTTGAAAAAGATAATTATATATTAAAATAATTTTATTATTTTAATCAAGAAGGTTTTATTATTTAATTCATCTTGTAATTGATTCTTGTAGACGATTAATGCTTACTGCTATAATCGATCATAGTAAATAACAAGTAAAAGAATTAATTAATTAATCAATTAATTAATTGTGGTTATAATAATTCTCACTCTTCTATTTCATAAGAAAAGTCATAGTACTTTTGATTAATAGTAATATTATTAACAGTTTCATAGACACATCTTACAAAGTGCCTTTTGGGTCTTATGCTGGCAAGGAATGCCTTGATAGTTGTTGAATTTGTTGGTACATTTTCCACTGGGGGGAAGTTTGGTTTTGAAATTTTCAAGGGCCATCTGAAGGGCAGAGTGAGACACCTTGCCATTGAGAGCTCAGATCTGTGCAGGAAAATTCTTGACATGAACAATCATTTCTTTGGATATTCTGTTGATTATTTAAATAAATTGTTTTCTGAAAGCCATGTGGAGAGCCCTAACTACCTCCAGGAGAGTAACAGTGGAGTTTTTAAGCCAAAGTTTAATCATGGCATGTGCACCTTCAACTCTGGATGTGGAACCCACACCCAGGTGGAAATTGTGGTTTGTCCAGGCTTGTACATAATACTTCTTTAGAGGAAGCCAGGTAATTTCCAAATATTGAAATACTTCAGGATTTTTGACTTGCTTTTGAAGCTTCTTCCAGTTGTCTTTGAAAGACTTTTCAGTGGATGAATACATAAGCTGAGAAATGAATCCCAAAATGATTAATATAATAAATCATAAGAAAAAAATTGAAAAAAGTGAAATAAAGTGAAAGATAAAGGTATATTACTTGATTCCAAACGCCCATAAAATCTTTGAAATAAGTGCCATGACCAATTTTCTTCATTCAATGAGCAGATGAATCTCTATTTATGTGCCAAATGAATAACATGACTTTGGCGTCTCGGAAGAGCTTTGTAAGAGAGTTGTTTAAGGCCAGATCCCTGTCAATAACAATGACTGAAGGGGGAACAAGATTGGTGTTCTTGAGGACTTTTTCTATGTATTGATTTAATGCCCAAGTATATGAAGGTTCAGTTTCATTCTTCATCCAACAAAAAGCCCCAGAAAAGGTCTTATTGGTTGAGATGAATCCAACAATATGAAAAAGGGGCATTTTATACTTATTGGTTTTATAAGTATAGTCCATAAGAATGACATGAGGAAAGCCATAAAGGAGTTTTATGGCAAGGGGGTGAGCAAAAAACAAGGAGGTAATGTTTCCCTCAGCATTCCTTGCAGAGAACAAAACAAAGTTTTCTTCTTTGAGAGTGCCAATAAGAGAATCATTAGGGCTTCTGCCTTGCAGTTTGTTGTTCTTAATTTCCTTGACATGGTTGTAAATGTCTTGAATGATTACAGGCCTGTAAGACTCCCTCGGGCTACATAATTGGGCCTGAATTTACCTTGGCAGAAGCAGTGATTCAGACATTTTAGAAATTTGGGATGTTTCCTGCTCATTAAATTTTCTGAAAGCAGGATGTGCCATGATATTTTGATTGGCATCATGGCTGTGTTCAGGATTTATGACTTTAATAGTTAAAGTGGTCTTCTTGGCATATTTGCTGGCATAAAGTCTAAATGGACGGTCAAGATTTCTTGAAGTGACTGTTTTGGAGGAGTTTTTGTTGGAATTTGGGGTCCCAGACCTGTCAACCTATTTCAATTTGATTGTGGGTCATATTGGACCTCAAGGTGGACACAGCATACCCCTGAGCCCTAGCAAAATTATGCACATGCTGCGAAAGAAGCTCAAGGGTCTGAAATTCACCTTCAGCCTGGGGTTGTAGAATGTTTAAGTGATAAATATGTATAAATTTAAAAAAAAGGAATTTGGGGATTTAGACTGAGAAAAGAAGCTTCAAAGATGTTAAAAATAAGCGATAAAAGGTGTAAAAAATCAAAAGAAGTGGTTAAGAGTGAAAAAAGTGGTTTAAACGTGCAATTAATGGATGAGGGAAGTTAAAAAATTGGAATTTTAGAAGCTTGGAAGCAGGTTGTTGTGGTGAAGATGCAGTCATTGGGGAAAAAAAGAAAGAAAAGTGTGAAAAGCTTTGCAAAATTGCTTTGGTAATGCTGTTTTTCAAAAAAAAATTGGTTGGGGTGGGGATAATGTGGATTATTTGTGTGTTTTTTTGGGGGGGCTGTGGCAAAAAATCTGAAACAATTGGGAGTTAGAGGGGTTTTGGGTGAAATAACCTTTTTTGGGAATGTTTTGGCCCAACACATGCATTTTTGTGTTTCATTTTTAATTAAAGATGGGCTCAGGGCACCCCTTACGTTTTTTTATCGATTGGCTTATGTGTTTTTACCAATACCCTAATTTTGTTATATGATGAGAAAAAGATTTTAAAATTTGAAAAAATGGTGTTGTTTTCTAACAAATAATTCTTAAATTTAATTTTTGGATTTTATTATTTTTATTAGAAGTGTAATATTGATTCCAGAAACAATCCAAAAGCACTCCAGATCTACACTCAGGGTCATGTTGGAACAGGTGGTACCCCACCACCACCATGAATCTGAGTGAAGAGCTTGAGTGTATGTTGATGGTTTCTGGCATCAATGTGACATAAGATCAAGTTTTTCTTTCATGGGTGGATTTCACAGTTGTTACACATTGCAAAATTTGGGGATTCCAAACACATTGGTAGAAAGGGCTTGGGAGTGATGAACCAAAATCCTTATTTCTCCTTATATTGGCCTGTTGTGTTGCTGATACCCCTAATCAAGGACAGGGTTGCCCATCTGTGTAAGCTCACTTTGGGATGCAGTGCTTCTTACCCCAGGGGTACTTTCACACATGGTGGAAATTCGACCTATAATACCAGAAGAAGATCAAGGAAGTTCAACCTGGATCTTGAGGATTTTTCTTCCTGATTGTGATGATTGTGCCATAAAACTACCCATGATCTAGTAATGATGGTAGTGGGGGAGTGCCTGTTCCAAAATGATTCTGAATGGAGAGCTTGAGGGATTGTTGATGGTTTCTGTGAGCCTTAGAATTATTTTCATATAACCAAAAGACCACATATAACAAAATTAAGCTATATTTATAAATAATTAAATTCATTTTAATTATAAAACAAAATTAAAACATAAATATGAAATATCTATAAAAAATTGAAATTTCAATTATAATTTAAAATTAAAATTTCATTGAAATTTGAAAAAGTGAAAATACACTTTTACTTAAAAAAATTAAGTAAAAATAAATTTTGACCAAAAATATTGAAATTAAAATATGTTTTGAAAAAAAGTTAATGAAAATTACTATAAGTCTTTGTCCAATAAAGAGACTTATGAGAATTCTTTAAAAATCGGATTCCTCATAAAGAGTCAGGTGGGGTCACCTCTGAGTGAAAATTATTTAACTCAACTCTAAATAAGCTTATATTAAGGTTTCAATATTTTCTGTATAGAAATCTGAAAATCCTCAAAGCCTTAACTCACTTAACATCAAATGTGGTGTTAACAATCAATTTTTGTGATAAAATTGAGGTGTGGTGTTTAGCTTAGAAGATATGAGGAATTGAAGTATCTTCACTTAAAATGTCAAAATGTGTATGTGTATTACATAAATGAACTTGGATTTGCATATGTGGAATTAATAATTGCAGTTGTGTACTGTGAGTTTTCAATTGAATTACATATTTAAGATTTTAGTATAAGAAATTGTGAGGGATAAAAGTGAAAATGGATTGGAAAGATTAATTTTTTTGGGGGAAAAGGAAGCTTGGCTCCAAGGGTGCCAGAATCCCACAAATTCCTTGATGACAGGCATGGATGGCAAAACTCATTCAAAAGCTCATAACTTTTAGCCTGGAATTGAGTCACAGAGTCTGTGACTCAGTTGTTGATGAGGATTTGATACCAACCAGGGAAGTTTTAACTGTTGCCAAAAGGGTAAAAATACCCATAATCTGAAAGAATCTCAGTAAAAACAGTTTTAAATGATTTTGAGGTCTCTTACACACATTTTGAAGTGTTTTTAAGGCTTGAAAACAGCTATTACTATAGAAATTACTGATTTAAGGGACCAAAAGGGGTGGAAATAGCAAAAAATGGGAAACCCCAGCCCTTTTTTGATCTAAAGCAGGGTTAAATGATGAGTTCATTTGATTTTATGTTATCAGTGTGTTTCTCACAACTGATTATATTCAATTTTACTTTTGTATTCAGAAAATTGGTGGTTATAAAAGAATTTCTTCTTTGTCCCACTTTTATCTTCATTTGAGAATCTTGTCCTTTTATAATTGATTTGAACACTGTTAAAGCAATCAATAAAAGCTTAAACCACCTCTTTTTAACTACTTTGAACCTTCTAAACACATGAAAAAATCATCATCATTGTTTGTAATTCTTATAATCAGTTTTAACCATGAACCACAAAAAAAGTGAATTAAATCATCTTTCATCACTATTAACTTTGTCATCTCATATTAATTACCTGCCCATCTTTTCTCAATTGATTCCAATTGAAATTTTTCTTGAAGAAATTATTTTTGTAGCCATTAATATCTCTTGTAGAGTATTTTTGGGATAAATTTTTATTGTTGAAAAACAATAAATATTTATAATACTATTTTTTTATACTAAAAATTCAAAAACAATAAATTTTGCATGTTTTTTCTTAAAACTCTTGCAATTTACTATTTTGAATTATATTTTGCCTTATGAAAAATTTTAGGACAGGAAAAGTACTTAATTTTTAATCAAAGTTTCATATCCACACCTTACATTTGGGGGACCAGCAATGATATTTTACTTGTAAGATTTTTTTTTACTTTTTTAATCTTTTTTCATATTTTGACAAACTTAAAAATTCATTAAAAATACTTATAATTAAAAAAAAAATCATAAAAAATAATCTTTGTTTTCATATCATAAGTGAGGCTTTATTTTTCATTTATTTGTTGAAAATTATTTTCTAACCTCAATAATTTATTTTTTCATTCATTTTAGTGTCTGACAGTGTTGTAAGACAATAAAGTATTGAAACAGCATCAATTTCCACTAGCACTATTCCAGAAAGTGCTGTTAATTCTGATCATAATAGCACTGTTATTATAGCTCAAAATAATTAAGAAAAGCCAATTTATTCTGAATTAATCAGTTGGGATATTAGTGATTCCCTCCAAAAATTAAATAATTTGGCCAATTGTAAGTTTTTGACACAAAATACTACTTTTAAGACTTTTTACTTATAATTATTCATTCAACAAGACAAGGAGCAAGCTATAGCCCCTCAAGCAGCTCCCAAAAAGGCTATAGACGTGATTCTGGCAGAAACCAATCTCTTTCAGAAGGACAAGAGTCAGTAAATGAATCCCAAACTGACTAATTGTGGCTTTTTGAAGCTGATAACACTTTTGTGACTTCAAAAACAGCTTACATAGCTAAAAGAAGTTATAGGGAGAATATGCAAAGCCAGAAAGAAGGCATAAAACTTCTCAATTCAACACAAAGAGTATCAAATTCTAGAAGACCTTTGGAAAACCTGAACAACTCTTACCTAACTGTGAGAAAGCTTCTGAGCCGTTAAAATACTTGTAACTTACTGAATTCATGGAATCCAGTGATGGGAAAGAAGAACAACATTATTCTTTTAACAGAATGATGGAGGCAAAACAACCCTTCACAACTCAAACAGGTTCCAAACCCAATGCCAATAGCCAGCAGCAGAAATGTAAATGTGATAAAGCAGCCACAAGCTCAGAACAAGGGCAAGGCAAAATCAAAATCCATAAACCCATGCAGCCAGGGCTGCAGAATCCAAAATATTCAACAAAATGAAGTGGAAAATGTGTTTCAGATGGCCAGAACCATGATAGAATTTCAGAAGAGAGATGAAGCCAGATTAAAATATCAGAAATGAGTTCCAAGATTTTGGATGAAATTAAAGCTTTTTAAATAACCACAAATGACGTGAAAAGTCATATTTATGATAAAAATTCAAGTATTTGTAACAATATTAAAACAAACAATCTGATTTCAAGCCAAATAATTGAAGCACTTATGTGTTTTGAGAACAATTGAAACATCCAATAATGAAAAATTATTTGCAGATAAGATAAGTGAACAATCTATCAGTATAAAACAATTAACAGATAAATATTCTAAATTGAATATAGATGAAATAATTGAAACATCAATAAATGAAGCCGTAATTAATATCAAAGCAAATAATAAACAAACCCTTGATGATATCAAAACATAATTTACTGAAGAAAATACAAATACCATTGCCTTGAAAAATTGTTTTTATACCTCACAAGAAGAAGTATAAAAATAAACAATGAAATTAAATAAAATTATTCATAATAATACCACCAAAACCAAATTATGGAAGGAAATGAAAATTGAAGAAGACATGTATAAAATTGAGTTAATCAATTTAATACAAACATTTCAACATGAAGTCAGAAATTCAACAAGGTGTAATACCAATAAAATAAGTGAAATAAACCTTTGAATCAAAGTGAGGGTATAAGAAATGCAAACCCATGAGTATTAAATTTAGAAAATTTACAAATGAAAGATAAATTTTACCACTTCTTTCCATACCTTAGAACAATCTATGGGCCAAGCAAGCTTGAAAGAAGTACCACAACTTAGAAAATGGCCTCACTTCAGTGGTGAGGGAGAAGATGACCGTATGGAATTCATAAGAGGTATTGACATGATCAAAGAGGACTTTGAATTACAATGAAGATTGGTAAAAGCAGTATTTAACACCTTGTTTAACAAGTAAGCTCATAGATGGTATTTCAATTTAAGACAAGCACATGGACACAAAAGTGGGAGTTGGTGAAAACCACAAATCATTAATTAGTGGGCCAATGATGCTTGAAGATTCAAAGTGGAAAAATCCTTTGAATCTACAAATCTTAATGCTGGAAAGGGAAGAGCTTTAACATGGTCTTTCCAACAAAAAGACAGACTAACAGCATTATATCTTGAAACATCAGCATTTATGATCCACAGAAAAATTATGAGAAAATGTGGCAGTGACTTAGAGAATGCTGTCAAAAGCAGGACCACTGAACAATCTTCAGAAGAAGATATTATAAATTTATTAGAAGAAGTAACCACCAGAGCAAAAATTGGTTCTAGTAGGATGAATCTTTAAAAAAGGTGTAATACACCTTGGAAAGATTCTGTGGACAAAAACTCCAAAGGAAATTCTGGTAATGTTAAATATCATTCTTAATATACAATCAGAAATATACATATTTGAAAAAGAACCACACATTTAGCTACTACATGTCCAAAAAGAGGGAAAATCAATGAAATTGACATTGAAAAAGAACCTGATGTTGAAAAAGATCATATAAATGAGGAAAATTCTAATGATAAATCATCAATATTTTCTGAATCCTAAAAAGATATAGAAAATATCAATGTCACATTTGAAATCATGGAATCTTACTCCAAATTTCCACCATTGAGAAATAGTCAACTTGAATTATAAAAACTCCAATATTCACAGGTCATGAAAACCACACCAAAAATGGGGAAAGGTTATACAGCTGGAAATTCCTGTATAAAACATGTGATAATTGACAACAAACCTACTAAGGTGTTAATTGACCCAGGGAACCTCTGCTCTTGTGTTGAAAATTCTTTCCTCAAGAGCTGTGAACTAAATTTTGATGATCAATTATTACCAATTTATGGCATAAAATTGAACAGCGCAAGAAATCCAATGAAAGCATTAGACATATCTGAAACCTATGTAAGATTTCCACATATCAATGGAGATTTGGGAATTAATGTTCAATTTTTTACTATGGAAAACTGCTCTAGTACCCATTTAATATTGAGAAATTATTATTTAATCATGTATGGAATAGATTTAAATAACAACAAGGACAGATACTTCACTATTGGTGACAATAAGTGTAAGAAATTTTCCTTTTTACCTTTTAAAAGACAAACTAAAGTGAATGAAGTATCACCAGTCAGCCTGGATTTAGGGAATTTTAAATCAGAACAGATGAATGAAGATGAATTAAGTATTCAACTTACTGAAATACAGGAAAAGTAACTATTTTCCCATTTATATGACCACAAAGAAGCCTTTGAATCAGATAAAGAACCGATGGGGGCAATTATTGTTTATGAATTTGAAATTAATTTTAACATTGAGAGACCTTATCCATAGCTATTAAGAAGGCCTGCATACCCAGAAAGCCTTAAATAAAGAGAATCCCTTGAGCTCCACATCAAAGAACTCTTGGACCTTGGGTCAATCAGAAAGGCTAGCCAAAACAAAGAGGTAGAAATAACTACACCTGTCATAGTGGCAAGGCATAATGGAAAATCCAGAATGGTTGGGGAGTTCAGAGCTCTAAACACTTACACTGGGGAGTTCAGAGCTCTAAACACTTACACTGTCCCAGACAGGTATTACATACCAAAAATCCAAATTGCCCTTACCCAGATATCTCAAGCAGTGTATATAACCACTAAGGACTCCCTAAAGGGATAACACCAAAATTTAGTGAGATCAAGGGCAAGAAAATACTTGATAAGTGTTGTGCATTGTGCAGTGTATGAATACTTAAGGATGCTTTTTGGTGTCAAGAACAAACCTTCAAAGTTTCAAAGAATGATGAAAGAACTATTTCCTGAAGAACTTTCAGAAAGATATAGAAAATGATTGAGCTTTTTTGGGAGAGATATATTTTCAAAAAAGCTCATTTGATATTTTCTTCATTGGAAATAAAAAGATAAGGTTAATAAGGTAACTTTATATCAGGGGAAATCAGTACTCAAAAACATTTTTCTCAAAATCCAAAAGAGACATAAATGAAACCCCAAGTTATTACTAAGTGGGAATATATTTTTGCTATTTTTTCAAAGCTTATATAGATTCATATTAAGGAACAAGAACATATGGGAAAAGGATTTTATATTCTTCTTAGTAATTTGAAGTGGGGAAAAATTCCCCTGGGAGGACATTTGAAAATAATAAGGAGGAAGTTTGGAGTGAAGTTAGATTGAGCATGCTGAAATTAGTTCAATTCAAGTCTGACCTATATAACTACCCCTCTACACAGGCTTTTCTTGTATAGGTATAAAAAAACATCTCCAATATATTTACAATTATCTCATCTAAATTTATGGGTATTTTACACTTTATTCTTATTTTTACAAAACATTCATTCAATTTCAATATCAAAACACAGAAAAATGATAGACCTAAATATTACCACACTGGTACTTTCAATTTCATAAATAAGATTGATTGAGGGTTCAATTAAAGTAATATCTTGGGACACTAGCTTTAGAATTATAGCTACTTGCACAATTTCTGATTATTCTGAGTTGTAATAACAGTGCTATTATGATCAGAATTAACGGTACTTGCAGGAATAATGCTAGTAGCTTTTGATTCCGTTTCAATATTGTCTTGTCTTATCATGTTTTCAGACACCAAAATTAAATGAAAGGAGATTAAGTAAGTAACACAACACTGATTCCAGTATATCCACACTGTGAGCCTTTGAGATATGACCACATACCCAATAAGGTCACAAAAAAGACTCAGAATAATTATACCTTTAATATAATTATATTAAAATTAATTAGAATAATTATACACTAAAAATAATTACTCAAATATACAAAAAATACCATAAATTGGTACTAAAATTGGTTTAACTTAAAAACCAATGAATCAACATGTAAAAAAAAATTATACCATTGGATTCTCCATGGAAAAATACACATATACCATTTTTATGGCATATCTGTAAAGTCAATATTTAAGGAATTATAAGGTATAATACCTTATAAAAACCATAAAAACTTATTTATCTCAGAAACTAATGAAACAACATGTGAAATAAATTGTACCAGTGGATTCCCCACAAAAATCCACATATAAAACAATTAATAAGCTAATTTCCAATGTTAATACTTAAGGAATTATCCTGAATATATGCACTTTTTTGGTCAACGCATATATTCAAGGATCATAGCTAATATCTTCTAAACTATACATGATAGAATGATGAACCAAAAATAAAGTTACCACGTAATTACTGTAAGAACACAGATATGAACTTTATTTTACAAATTATAAACAAGGTTAAAACCTATGATGAATTATTGATAAAAATCAACAGAGCTGTTGACCACTTTGTTGTGAAAGTGTTCCAAACTTACAAAAAAGTACACAGTTAGATTCTCCTAGTTCATTCGTGAAGAATGATGTAATTTTTATTATTAAATTCAGGGTATAACCCCCTGAAATCAAGGTTTGAAGTTTAAAATATTGAATTTCGACAGAAAAGATGAGTTACAAGAAAAATCATCAAAATTAGAGTTTTGATGATGTAATGAAAAGCTCTTGGAAGCATAATAAGGTTATGTCAGGCTATCAGAATTCACTCTCTGAATTGCTGTAGCGTGAAAATCTTAAAAGTTATTGAGGATCACAGTTTGAGCTTAAATTGAGCTGTTATGATCACATACTGTAACCTTAAATTAAGTTTAACAGTCTTAAGAGTGATACAATTGGTGAATACTATTAGTTTATGATTAAAACTAATAAAATCCACGAAATTTGGGGTTCTGCCAAGCCTCTGATGTCATCAAACTTAGAGTTACAGTGATAACTCTAAATAATGATGTAATAATGATGCAATATGGTTTGATCATGATGTAATCACCCTCAAACCTTAAAATGTTGATCAATTCCAGTGGATATGATCAGTACACGTCTACTAGAAGCCTGTTGGACTCTAGGAGGGAGGTATTTACTATAAATAGAGCTCTTTTTACTCTATTTACCCCTCAGACGCATCAAAAACATTAAATCAATTAAATCAAAGGTAATTTCTTTATTCTTTATATATAAAACTGTTATATTATTAAAGACCAAAGACCACCTTGCTATAATCATCTATGTTGACGTGATTAAATCATTTATTTAATTGTTTTTGTTAAAAATCTCTCTAAAAACTCATTTCCACATAAAATCAAGAAATTTAGTAATTTTCTTTATTTTTTATTGTAAATACAATTTGAAAAAGTTGTATTATATTCTTTTGGCGTAAAATATCTCAAAATTATTATTTTAAGTGTTAAAAGTAGGTTATTTCATCTTATTATAATAATTTCTCTCTTATTATTACTCTTAATAATTCTTAATTAATATAAATAGTCTTTATATTAATATATAACTTTAATATTAGTAATATTATTGTTATTAATTGTTTTTTACGCCTTTATTATTTGTTGGTAACAATAATAAAGAGCTTTATAATATATTAATTATTTTATATTAATATATTATTTATAATATTATAATTTCATATAATATTAATTTATATTATTATATTTATTTAATAATATAATATTTTTACGCCATAATAATAATATTTCTTTATTATTATTATTATTTTAATCTTATTTACTTTGATTATAAGGACATTCAGAGTACAATAAGTAATAAATTAGTAATTTTTTACTTATTGTTTCATAGTCAAACCTTACATTTGGGGGCCTGGCCGTGATATTTACTTAAAAAGACCTTTAAAAAGATTCTATTTGGGTTTATCCAATAATAAATTATATTTATAATCATAAAATTATATAATAATTTTATATTTTATTGATTTTAAAAGCTATTGAGGCATTTGGAAAGCAATTGTACTGTCTTACACGTGGTTTTTCACATCCTTAGACTTGCAAGAACTTTCTTTGAGTGACTCTAGTGATTAAAAGAGATATTTTATAAATTAAAAATAATTTTTATTATAATTTAATTTTATAAGAATCATATTCATTTTTTATTTTATCCTTTAAAAATAAAAGTATACATAAAAAATATTAAAAAATATTAAAAACCAATAAAAAAAGTTATTTTTATTCATTTTTATTCTTTCTTGATTTATTTCACTTTTTTAAAGATATAAAAGCAATTTCTATGTGGAAAATTTCCATATCTTGCCAAAAATAACACTTCTTATAAAAAGACTTATATTTATTTGTCTTTTTTAGTGTTTGAAGATAACCCAACAGAAGACAACCAAGCTACTGTTGAGAGATTGGTGGAAGAAACTTGTCAAAGTTCTCCAACACCAGTTATCACCAAAAGAAAGAAAGCTAAGAAATTAGACTTTCCAGGGCCCACCATCCAAGACTCTGAAGGTGAGCACCTCTTTTTAAATTGCCATAAAAGAATTTTATTCTAAAATACTTTTATTTTTTCTTATTCTTTAATTATGACTACCAGAAGAGGTTCCCAATACTCCATCCAATCAGATGGAGCTGGACTCAGAAGTAGAATTGATCCCTCAAAAGGGAAAAGAAAGGGCAATATCCCCAGTGGAACAGAATCCACACAAGGAAGTGCCTTATCCCAAAGGCAAGTCCCAGAAATGCCCATGATATCTGAGCCTGAATTGGAACTAAGTATGAGTAACTCAAATAGGTACAAATCACATTCAGAGGGCTCAAATAGACATCTACATGAGCCAGTACAAGCAGTATTACACAGTATACAAGGACAAAGACTGGGAAATGTTGCCTCAAATACACCAAGGAGTGATGAACTCCTGGCACATCCTGAAAAAGTTCCTCAAAGAGGAGGAGATAGTGAAATACTCCAATGGATGGAATCCACTGTCATCCAAACCTCAAATCAAAAAAATCAAGGATTATCATGCCAAAAAGAGGGAGGCAACCAAGGAAGAAGCCCCAGTAGCTTCTACCAGCAAGCCTCAAGCCAACCCACTTCCCCAAGAAGGGAAGAAGAACAAGAAAAAGCATTGGAGGAAACCATATTCCCCAAGTTACAGAATCCCAAGAATCCAAAAGGATGCCATGGACAATGTTTTCAACATGGCCAGAACCTTGATGGAATTCAAGGACAAGGAAGAGCAAAGAATGAGACAACCTCATTTCCCAAAGAAATAACCTTGTCCAAAGATGTTGTAAGTACTTTAACAGAAATTAAAAATAGTATATTACCTCTAAAAGAAATTAAAGACAGTTTATTATCACTACAAGAAATAAATAACAATTTATCTTCTTTAACAAAAATTGTTGTGCAAAACAAAAAAGAAATTGACAACATTAAGTTTATTGTTGAAAATAATAAACCAAAGAATTTAATTGACAATACTCAAAAATTAATACAAGGACAACAAGAATTGTATAAATACATAAAAGATATCAAAGACAAAACTTTGACAATCAATTATGATGTGAGTATTGACAATCTTACAGAAAAATTAAATAAATTAAGTATTTCTGTAGAAAAATTTGAAGAAAAGACTTCATCACACCAAAAATTACTTTTGGACCATGTGGAAAAAAGTGATGAAGCAAGAATGCATCTGAAAGATGATATTCAAAGTGAAATAAGGCTTATTACAGAAAAAATGGATAAAATTAATGAGGCTAATTTAAATATGCCAAAATTATCAACACCATTTTCTCATATAAGAAGCCCTGTTAAAACAAAAGAAGAATTGTCAAATCCTTTCATAACAGACTTGAGTCACCAAGACAATAACCAAGTCTTAATGAAAGAAGCACCTCAATTGAAGGAATGGCCAACATTCACAGGAGAAGGTGAATATGACCACATGTCATTTATTAAAACAATTGACATGTTACAAGAAGACTATGCCATACCAGATGAATTAATCACTGCAAGATTACATTCATTATTCGAGAAATCTACAAAAAGATGGTATTATGGCATAAGACAGACAAATGGTAAAAATACCTGGTCTTGGTGGAAACAAGAAATAATCACCAAGTGGGCAAATGATGCCTGGAGGTATAAGATAGAAAATGCATTTGAAAACTCTTTCTTTGACCCAGAGAAAGATAAACCTTTAACTTGGTTCTTAAAACAAGTTGAAAGGCTTAATGCACTGTACCCAGAAATGTCACAGAAGATGGTACATATGAAAATACTTAAAAAATGTGGAGGGGAACTAGAACATGCCCTAAGAAGCAGGTGTATAGAACCATGCTCCACAGAAGAGTATATAAATGCACTAGAAGATATAGTGACAAGGACAAAAATTGGCAGGACTTGGAAAAAATTGGACATTAAAAGCCCAAATAAACCATTTATCAAAAAAGATAAATCAAAAGAATCCTTTAAGCCCAATACATCCAACAATAATGAGCAAAGAAAATGCCATAAATGTGGAGGTATTGGACACTTAGCCAATAATTGCCTTAAAAAAGCAAAGATTAATGAAATTGTGGAAACAGAAAACTACAATGACAAAGAAGAAGAATCTGACTCTGAAAAAGAGACAGAAGAATCAGAAAGCTCTGAAAGTGATGAAATCAATATAATTAATGCACAAATTAATAATATTGATATAATTTATGAAGTACTGGATGTTAACTCAAACTTGCCACAAGTTGGAACATCTGACACAAATCTGACAAACATACAAGATGCCAAAATGTATAGAACCAAACCTGCAAGAGGAATGGGATATACAGCTGGAAAATAAAGTATTAGTATTGTTATGGTTGATAACCAAGAAGGAAAGGTTAACTTGGATACAGGAGCATATTGCACTTGTGTTGGCAAAAGTTATTTAAAAACCATTGTCCCAGACTGGCAAGAAAAACTTATGCCAATACAAGGTGTCAAATTTAGTAGTGCAAGTGAGAGCATGAAACCCCTTGGAATAATTGATTTAACACTAATTTTTCCTCATCCCTCACAATGTGTCAGAATTAAAGTAGAGTTTTTAGTAATGGACAACTGTACTAGTAATCATTTCATACTTGGGAATGACTACTTATCAATCTATGGTATAGATATCTCCAACCAAAAGGATAGATATTTTACCATAGGAGATAACAAAAGACAAAAGTTTGGATTCTCAAATAACAAAAGACAAATCACAGTTATTAAGAATGAAGAAAAAATTCCAGAAAAAGAACTTTTTATATCTGAACAACTCAAAGAGGCAGAATTCAATCAAGAATTAACAGAAAAAATGAAAGAAAGATTGATTGACCTCTTATTTAAGTATAAAAATGCCTTTGCAACTGACAAAGAGCCACTAGGTGCCATAATTGGACATGAAGTGGATATAATTCTTAATGTAGAAAAACCTTACCCACCTTTATTAAGAAGACCTGCTTATCCAGCCAGTCCAAGAGCTAGAGAAGCCCTAGAGGTGCACATTAAAGAATTAATGGACCTTGGAGTATTAAGAAAGGTTGGACATAATGAACAAGTAGAAGTTACTACACCTGTCATTATAACTTGGCATAATGGAAAATCAAGGATGGTAGGAGACTTCAGAGCCCTGAATACCTATACCATTCCAGACAGATATCCAATACCCAGAATCCATGAGACATTGACCCAATTGTCACAAGCTAAGTTCATCACAGCTATGGATGCTCTTAAGGGTTTTCATCAAAATGTCTTAACAGACAATGCCAAGAAACTACTAAGAATAATAGTCCATTGTGGAATTTTTGAATACTTAAGAATGCCATATGGGATAAAAGTCATAAACCACCTGACTTCAAAATAGGGGACTTGGTTTTAGTATCAACCCTTAATTTCAATAACATAAAAGGCCCAAAGAAATTGAAAGATTCCTTTGCAGGACCATTTATGATAAAAGCACTCCATGGACCCAATGCTGTGCAATTAGAACTCACAGGTGAACTAATGAACAAACACCCAACTTTCCCTGTAAGTCTGATAAAACCTTACAGTTCAAGTGACAAGGAGTTATTTCCACTAAGAAATAAACCCCCACTTGAAATTCCCCCCTTGGAGGAAGGAGAGGAAAAGAAAATAGTAAAAGTCCTTAAAGAAAGAAGGACAAGAAACAAAAAAGAAAGGGAATACCTTGTGAGGTATAGAAATTCAACTCAAGAAGATGAATGGCTACTTGAGAAAGATATAACAAATGCTGATAAATTACTAAGAAGGTTCAGACATGAAAGAAAACCTGAAAAATAAAAAGTTAAGCATTATTGAGCTTCAAGACTAACAAAGTCTATTGAAGAGGTAGGACAGTGGATGATACCCTAATCACATATATCAGATTGTGGTACAATCTTTTTTGGTGGTAGGGAATGTGAGCCTTTGAGATATGACCACATACCCAATAAGGTCACAAAAAAGACTCAGAATAATTATACCTTTAATATAATTATATTAAAATTAATTAGAATAATTATACACTAAAAATAATTACTCAAATATACAAAAAATACCATAAATTGGTACTAAAATTGGTTTAACTTAAAAACCAATGAATCAACATGTAAACAAAATTATACCATTGGATTCTCCATGGAAAAATACACATATACCATTTTTATGGCATATCTGTAAAGTCAATATTTAAGGAATTATAAGGTATAATACCTTATAAAAACCATAAAAACTTATTTATCTCAGAAACTAATGAAACAACATGTGAAATAAATTGTACCAGTGGATTCCCCACAAAAATCCACATATAAAACAATTAATAAGCTAATTTCCAATGTTAATACTTAAGGAATTATCCTGAATATATGCACTTTTTTGGTCAACGCATATATTCAAGGATCATAGCTAATATCTTCTAAACTATACATGATAGAATGATGAACCAAAAATAAAGTTACCACGTAATTACTGTAAGAACACAGATATGAGCTTTATTTTACAAATTATAAACAAGGTTAAAACCTATGATGAATTATTGATAAAAATCAACAGAGCTGTTGACCACTTTGTTGTGAAAGTGTTCCAAACTTACAAAAAAGTACACAGTTAGATTCTCCTAGTTCATTCGTGAAGAATGATGTAATTTTTATTATTAAATTCAGGGTATAACCCCCTGAAATCAAGGTTTGAAGTTTAAAATATTGAATTTCGACAGAAAAGATGAGTTACAAGAAAAATCATCAAAATTAGAGTTTTGATGATGTAATGAAAAGCTCTTGGAAGCATAATGAGGTTATGTCAGGCTATCAGAATTCACTCTCTGAATTGCTGTAGCGTGAAAACCTTAAAAGTTATTGAGGATCAAAGTTTGAGCTTAAATTGAGCTGTTATGATCACATACTGTAACCTTAAATTAAGTTTAACAGTCTTAAGAGTGATACAATTGGTGAATACTATTAGTTTATGATTAAAACTAATAAAATCCACGAAATTTGGGGTTCTGCCAAGCCTCTGATGTCATCAAACTTAGAGTTACAGTGATAACTCTAAATAATGATGTAATAATGATGCAATATGGTTTGATCATGATGTAATCACCCTCAAACCTTAAAATGTTGATCAATTCCAGTGGATATGATCAGTACACGTCTACTAGAAGCCTGTTGGACTCTAGGAGGGAGGTATTTACTATAAATAGAGCTCTTTTTACTCTATTTACCCCTCAGACGCATCAAAAACATTAAGTCAATTAAATCAAAGGTAATTTCTTTATTCTTTATATATAAAACTGTTATATTATTAAAGACCAAAGACCACCTTGCTATAATCATCTATTTTGACGTGATTAAATCATTTATTTAATTGTTTTTGTTAAAAATCTCTCTAAAAACTCATTTCCACGTAAAATCAAGAAATTTAGTAATTTTCTTTATTTTTTATTGTAAATACAATTTGAAAAAGTTGTATTATATTCTTTTGGCGTAAAATATCTCAAAACTATTATTTTAAGTGTTAAAAGTAGGTTATTTCATCTTATTATAATAATTTCTCTCTTATTATTACTCTTAATAATTCTTAATTAATATAAATAGTCTTTATATTAATATATAACTTTAATATTAGTAATATTATTGTTATTAATTGTTTTTTATTTATAAAAAACAGTTTTTTACGCCTTTATTATTTGTTGGTAACAATAATAAAGAGCTTTATAATATATTAATTATTTTATATTAATATATTATTTATAATATTATAATTTCATATAATATTAATTTATATTATTATATTTATTTAATAATATAATATTTTTACGCCATAATAATAATATTTCTTTATTATTATTATTATTTTAATCTTATTTACTTTGATTATAAGGACATTCAGAGTACAATAAGTAATAAATTAGTAATTTTTTACTTATTGTTTCATAGTCAAACCTTACACACACCCACATCTTCAAAAATACATAAATTAAACATTAAAAGGGAGTGAAAAAAATAAGAATGAAAATAAATAAATCTAAAACAAATCAAATTAAAAAATATTTACTAAAAATGAAGCTAAACAAAGAACAAAGAGCCAAAAAAGAAAACCAAAAAATTTATAAATTGCAAAATAAATGAAATTGGCATTGACGAAATTTTGGATAGTATAATCAACATGAAAAGAGATCAAAAAAAGGTTCTTACAAAAGAAATAAAAAATTGGAAAAAAATAACACTCAATCAATGTAAAAAGAAAAAAAAAACCTCAAAGTGGAATCAATAATTTCTACCAAATTATCCATAAAAATTGATCATTTTCTGACAGCTGAGACTTTTTGAAATTTCATTTTTGACAAAAATTAACAAATGGTTCCAGGAAACACCATATAATTGAGCCAAGTAAATGATTGAGGTTTTTTCTGCAGGAAAATAATATGAATAGACCTCAAATTTGTCTGAGTTTCTTCTTGAGCTTTCTTTTAATAACAAAATCTTGGAAAGGAAATCATGAAAATATCAAATTTAATATTTAAAGAATTGAAAAATCAAATAGAAGTTGAACATATAAAAATAGAAATGAATCTATAAAAAATCATATCTCAAATAGCAATATAACAATTAATTTTTGTTTAATGAGTGAAATTCATGTAATGATCCATTGGGGAAATTTAATACAATGAGGAAAGTGTTATTATTCCTTCAAGTGGATTTAATTAGCCAAATTTTATGATTTTGAATGAATAAAGATAGTATCACAAAAGATATTTAGCTTCTCTTTCACATGTTAATGACAAGGATATATAGCAAATTTGATGGAAGTTAAATTTCTAAGGAACAAATGTTGCCCTGGAAATTGGGAAATATTTAAGAGGCACTCTTTTAACCTTAATTCATTCATTTAAATAAGAAAATATTGAAACAAAAGTATAATTACCATTTTTTGTGTTTCCCTAAAATTATTTAAAGATCTTCAAAAAGTATTTCTGGGAAAAGAAGTCATTTTAATCACCATTATTGATGGTTTCATGAAATATTCTTATCTAATATTATAAAATTAAATTTGCTTTGTATTTATTTGGAGTAAGATCCCCTGATATACCCCTAGTAGTTTCAGAATAAATAATTTTACATTAATCAATGATAATCAATTATTACCATAGCAATGTTGCTTCCAACTTGACTTAAACTCGGCTCCAAACTAGCCAGTGCAGGTGGGTTGAAAACAGGTTTGAGCATAATTAAAAAAAAGTTGAAACAATGCTTCATCCAAAGTTGAAAAGAAAAGTTAAAAAACTGAAAAACATCTATATAAATGATTTTTTAATAAAATAACCTTTTAGTTCATGAAAGAAATTGAGATTGAAGATAACCTTAAGCTACTTGTGATCCCATTTAACATATTACACTTAAATTATGAATCAGAATCTGAATACCATGAAATCAGACAAATGAACATTTTAGAATAAAAGAGGAAATAAATATTGATGATTTGTATCAGATTAGAATTAAATATTCAAAAAACTTTATGGAGGTATTCCTTTTTTAAATTTCACAAAGACATAAACTTCAATTTTCTTATTGAAATGCTCTATCCACGGATATTATAATTGGGAGTATACCATTTATAATGAAATTGAATAAAATATGACAGTGGGAAACAGAAAATGTGCCTTTAAGTAATTTAATATTAGTTTCATTCTTCTTGAAACTGATCCAAAATTTGAAAGAACACACAAGAATTATTCAAAGTAAATTCTTTATAGATATTTAGTTATTTCAAAACAAAAAGCTCAATAAACAAATTACTTCTTGAGAGGAAAGTGATTTTATTCATCCTCTGAAATTTCATTTAATATTTAATAATCCTAAAAATTGGCCACACAAATCTAAAACATTATGTGTTACACTTTTCAAAATATTACTTTAAATAGATTTTGAAGCCCCAAATGTAATGAAAATGACAAGCCCAATTTTACTGTCTTGTACTGATTTGGCCCAAGGGAATATTTTACCAAAAAAGCTTAATTGAGAGTCAGTACCAATTTCCAATGTCTAGAATACATAAGAGTATGTAAAAATGAAGCTTGAACGTTATGAATGATTTAAATCAATTGATAGAAATATTACCAAATTCATTTTCCATGTAATACAAATTTTTCTTCCGGTATTCCTTTCAGGTCTGTAAAAATTTGAGTGGTTTCTTCCACAAAAATAAAATTAATCAATATTCGAATCAATCTATGTAAAAATGGATTGCAAATCTTAAAATATTGAATAAGCACTGTGAAGAAATTTTTTTTGGTAATCCTTAAAGCGTATTATACTTACCAAAACATGGGAGGCTATTTCTTGGAAGAACAGTATCGTAGAAGCTGAACATGTAAGGAAAAATAATTATATCATGAATAGATGTGTAATGGATTATTTAAATGAAATCTTCGAAATCCAACTTGTCATCCATTTGGTCATAGTGTATAGCTAGAAACCTCATTCAGAAATTCTTCCAAAATAAGTGATAAAGAATGAATAATTGATTCAATCTATATGAACCAGGGGAGAGGCTTTGAAATTTGTGAAATTAGGATTTCAATGTCAATAGAATACCAAATTTCAAGATAATGATCGAAGCATTTATCAATATTTAAAAAATGTCACAGTAGCTTTTTATGGTGAATTCTTCAACAAAAACATTTGGGAGGTGTTATTTAATCATATCTGTCTTACTCCTTGGTATGAATATTCCTTTCTATTTGTGTAGCTAATGAATATTTGAGCTCAATAATAATTGTTCAAGGATATCAAATGAGAAATATTTTTAATTAAAATTCAGATTCTTAATTTAATTGGGACTCTTTGAAACATGAAAATTCAAAATAATCCAAGCTTTTAAATATCTTTGAAGCTTTTTCAGCAGTATAACCAATCCTTTTTGAGAAATGGATTATGAGATAATCAACTATTTCTATCACAGATAATATGTTTATCAAAATCATGAACTATTAAGATTGAAAAATAAACTTATCAAAAAATCACAGAATAGCCTCCAGTGTCTTATAATATCTAAAATTTGGTAAATGCTTTCTTCAAAATGTGAGTATCATTTATATAAAGAGATTAACTCAAAAGAAGTATTATAAAATTGAAATTCTCTAATATTGAGAAATTAATTTTTATTTATTCCTATCTTGATTGTTAAAATTTGCTTTGAGTCTACTTTCTTTCTCTTAGAGATATAGATTATTAAGGAAATAGGTTGGAAGTGATTTCCTCAACAATGAATTCTATAAAATTCTCCCCACAATCTACTTATTATAAAAAAACTCAGGCTGTAAAATATATCATCAAGAGGTAGTTAATTACCAAAAAATTGGAGTATTATATGTGGGAAATAATATTTCAAGAGGTTTTTTTGGCAAAAAAAGATATCTTAGTTTCTGGATAAAATGGGGAAAATATGTGATGGTGTTCAAATTTTGAATATTGGAGATCACAAAAATTTTATTTCTCCAACATTTGAAAGGCAAATATATATTCAGGATGAATATGAATGAAAGACTATAATCAGTCCATTTTCCTTTTGATAATACTTAGTTTGAATCTCAGAGGGAAGCTTAATGATTTTAATGAAATGAGTTAACCAGGAATAAATATATATTATTTTTCTATAAATTCCTCAAAATAGGTATCAAGGGATGTTTCAAAAAGGGAGGGAGAGTGCCTATCTTGTGCAATCTTTATCATGAAGAAGAACTTATTATAAGGAATGTTTCAAAAATTGATATTGTGATATTTGGTTTTTATGTTTTGAAATATAAAGAGCTGGTTTTAATGTTTTTCAAACAAAAGATACCTCCATGGAAAGATGTGATATATTACTAAAAAACAATATTTTTGGGGTGATAACCAAAGATGAATTTAATGACTATGAGATATATATCAGCTTTCATGTATTTAGTTTGTTTTGAGAGAATTTTAGGGAAAATGGTATTATTAAGGGATTAGACATTCTGAATGAGTTAACTAAGTCTAGGGAGATATTTCAAAATATTGAAAATACAGCTTAGAAGGTACCCAAATAATAATAGAAGCTCAGAGACCAGTATGAAGCAAGTTGGAAGGATGGTTGAATCTAGGTTGGACCTGTTACCCCTGCTGGTGGGGATAGCTTTTTTCTAATGGTTACTGGACTGTTATTCTTTCTTTCTCCTGAAAGGATGGAAGGAAAATCAAAATAATCCCAGTCATCAAGCTGATAGGTTAGAGACACAAAGATTGTCAGTTTTATTCAATAGAGTAGGCTCTCAAGATCCAATTCTTTGATTCCTGATCACTCATGAATTTTATAAAGCTTTATGGGTGTCACAGGGAATGATTTGATAGGGTCAACATTCCAATATTAACTCTACAATATCAGGATCCAAAGATTTTCTCTGATACAGAGGCGCTCATGGGAGGAGAAGTTACTGCGTATCACAGGGGCTATTGGAAATATTTAGTAAAGGATATTACCACCAATATCCACTTACAGGCAAAGAAGAAGGTGCAAATGATGAATTATGAATATCAGTATTTACCTTCAAGAATGAAAAGAAAATATTAATAAAAATAAATCCAATATATTAATTAACTGGGGAAAAAGTCCCCAGGGGTCAAAAGGTGGCCAGTATGTGTGAAAAGGTGAAAGACTGATCCTGGAGAGTTGAGAAAACCACTGTATTGACTGTTTTGGGAAAATACAGATCTGGCCATCATGAGGAATGAAATGTGTCTTGTTAGTTCCCACAGTGGAAAATGAACTGACCCAAAAGGGTAAATGCCATACAGGTTTCTTGGAGACAGCCTTTATGGATCAATTCCACTGTCCAAGGAATGATGAAGCTTCTTATGTCTCAAAAACTGATTTTATAAGTAAAAAACTCTTGAAATTACCTTTCAATAATCCCTGGGAAGTATTCTCTTTGAGGAAGGCAATTGGGTTGGAATAGAACGATTCCTGAAGGGCCAGGGATTTGGTGTCCTTCAATGGTCTTCTGAGTGTACCCATGAATTAAATGGGTTTATGGAATGGTTAAGTGATTTTAAGATGAAAGAAGTAAGTCTTGATAAGGTCACCATTGAACTCCTAAGGAAAAATAGTTCATAATAGTAAATAATAGCATATATGACCCATCTAACATTCCTGAAGCCATGGGTCCAATTTTGGGGAGGGCCTTCCCTTCTCTTGAGAGGAAAGCTCTGGGAAGACTGGCTGGTGGCCTCTGGTGACTGCCAGACGCTATTAACTTTGGAACCACCTGCGATTGGGGGATGGAGGTATGGCCCTTTGCCCAAAAGGGGCCTAAATGGGTCTACAGACTGCGGGCTGTAATACATGGCATACAGTCCATAGGCTGTAAGGGGCCTAAATGGGCAAAAACCCCTAATCAAAGAGGGTTGGCCAGAGGGCCTGGTGATGGTTGAAGAGGAAAAAGGGCCCTGGAGAGTCAGAGAACCCCCCAGGCCCAATTTCAGAGGGAAATGCCTGGGGGAAAAGATGATGGAAAGCTGCCCCATAGGCTATGGGTTTGGTATATGTCCTGTGGGCCGTAAATGATGGTTGGGGCCATGAATTTCAAGTAATAGTGGGAGTAGCCCAAAGGCCACTAAGAAACATAAGGGAGGAAAATTGGCCATACCTTGATATTATGGCTGATTGGCCATAAATGGATTATGCAGTTAGTTGCCATAAACACCCATTAGGGGGGTATTTACAATTGTTGTGACAGAGTGGCTTTCCATGGAGATCCTGCAATTTTAGAAAAACTTTGCAGATGATGGTGAAGAAAATTAAATTTGGATCAATAATTGAAAGTTGCCATCAAACAAAGGCCTCAGTATTACAGCTTCCTTCCAGAAAATTGATGAAAAGAAAATGAGTGCTGAATTGCTTTCAAGAGATTTACATGTTAAAGATTAAAATGAAATACTCTGAATGGATGTATTAAGAAAATTAAGAAAGGTTGATGTGCAACTTTTTAATGATGCAGGAAGGCTACTAGCTTTCCCAGAGACTTGATTCATCATTGTAATAATTTAATTTGAACTTGATATTTTGCCAACATAATACATGCCTTGATGGAAAATGAGGATAATACATGATTTTTTTGTAGGATTAGAATTATACTTCTTTTGAACAGAAGATTGTATATTTAAAAACTCTTTGCAAGAGTTCCATTCAAATATCATGTCAGGCTTTGAATTGTGAACTACTGAAAGATCCCTTTCCAAATGTAATGTAAATTTTAGACTGATAAAATACTGCAAGAGCTCAACCCATTTCAATGTATGGGTAAATGTTGAGCTTTGGAAAAAAAGCTAAGTAATTTGGATTTTATTTGGTTGCATGTCAGGAAAGAATTACTTAGCATGGATTTGTTTTTTGTCTACAACCTTTGGGCCAAATCCATCAAATTCAAAATGGATAGAGTAATTTCTATTGGATTAGAAGAAGTCACACTTACATGTCTCATGTTAACCTTCAAAAAGTTAGGGTGGTATAGTAATTTACCTCAACTGGGTTTTCTGGAACAAGGAATTGAAGTTTAGCCACAGCCTGATCTTTGCCTTTAGGAACAAGACAGGTTCCTTCTCCAATGCACAATTGAGTGGACAAGGAACATGTTTGAAACTACAAAAGCTCACAAATCAGAACATGCAATTTTGAATTGAGTTCCTACAGAAGCAATTGCTGGAAGAAGAACTTCACATCTTGCTGTATTTTCAAAATGCTTTAGAGAATTTCTCTTGTTGATTGAGTGTAATTTACCAGAAAGGGGGTGAATTATATTTTTGATTCAGATAAAACCATACCTATTCCAAAAACCAATTTCTTTCAGAAAAAAATAAAAAAATAAAAGCTAGGTGTTTTAATCAAATATTTGAAACATGATCCATGAGGAGTAAATAACAAATTTTGGTCATGGTTTGGCCAAAAGGAGATGAAAAAATGCTGAACTAGCGCTCATCAAGCATTTCTTGAAATCAAAAAATGCCTCAGTATCAGAGGAGTTATCAAATATTGAAAAGGTAATCATTACCATTGAAACCTTAAATCTGAAAGTTTTCAATTGGATATTTATAAAATTTTCCTATTTGTTTAATTTGAGAGAAGAATTCAAACTGGTATGTGGAAAAGAAAATAGTGAATTGGTAATTTAATACATCATATTTTTTGGACTGATAAAAAATACAATGCTGAATTGGTTGTTTTCTTTATTTGGTGCTGCAAAAGGAAAGATGTAATTTTTTAAAGGTCGCAAGAGATAGCCCTGAAATGGGGGGGGGTATAGTCAAAGTGATGCTCATATTTATCTGCAGTGATTAGTGAGATTGGGCTGATTGTATCTTATATGTGATTATGAATTGGAATTCCAGTGAAGAAAATGTGTCTTTGACATTTGAGTGAGGTGGTTTGCAGGAAATTAGCTGATGAATGAGTCTCAATCATTCTGAAAAAGCATGTGAGGTCTGACTCCAAAAAATGGTGGAATGAACCTTATGTACTTTCTAACATTAATGCAATATAGCTCAATACCATTTTGGATCTTAAAATATGAATCTTAAGTGGGAAGTTTAATAATTTCAACTGAGTGAAAAATTGGAGGGAAAAACCAAATCATTTCTAAATAATATGTTTGGACCAATTTGAAAGAGATCATCCAAATGTATACCACAAATTGTATTTAGTTGAAGATAATGTGTTGATATATTCAAAAACACCAGTTGGTTGGAAAACAATAAGAGTGGTAAAAACTTCATTCTTAGAGCTATGAGAGGGAGAATTTTGAGCTTTTGAGATTAGAATTAATGATGAATCTTGAATTGATTTTCTAAGCCTGTATCATAAGCTAATAGACACACTAAGGGTGTATGAATCCCAAATGACATTGTTGGAACTCCTCTTGTGTTGTGGTATTCCATACCATTTTTTTCACCAGGCTCAAGCTCATAGTACCCTATAACAGCAGGAAATCCAGCCTACAAGCAGACTTACACTCAAATTTTACACCAAAAGGTCAATTTTACAGCAAGAAGCTGGGTTTAACTCATAAAACCATGGCACAGGCACCAAAAGGAAGTGTATGTGTTTAAATAAATTATTCAATTTCATTATGCATATGTAAAAAATCAAGTTACATATAGTACACTAGTTACAACAAATAAGGTACCACCCTTTAAATTACACCCCACCCAGCTTTACACCCCCTTATAGCCACAGGACTCATGCAGCAAGAAAAGGACACCTGCATGAATTACACAGCAACCTAAAACTCCACATAGAAAAGTCACATGATGCAAAGCTCAACTCCATGGAATTCCTGCAGCTCATTTACAACACAGCCACAGGAGTACCTTATCTTATATCCACAGTAACACCACTTAAAACCTTAAAACAGAATCATAATTACATACACCACTAATCACCTCATGCAAACCAAAGCTAGTTACAACAGGCTGCATGCAGTACACAATTCTAATTAAATCTCAACCACATGACTATGCACAGCATGTGTCAAACTTAAAAATCACACCATCTCATACATAACAGTAAATTCACCAGTGCAAGAAATTATCACCTGACTCAATTTTAAAGTTCAAAAAGAAGAAAAAAAAACATGACACCTGCATAAATTACACAGCCACTTCTACCAAACCTAAAATAGGACATATGCAAAGGAGTTACAAGGTCATCATGTGATACTGCATCCACCAACAGAATATCATGTGACAGAAAAAAGGCTGTGCACAAGAAAAATCCTCAGCCAAAATGAAAGCACCTCATGCATGCAAGGAAAATCCAAGAAAATCACATCAAAATTAGCTCACCAAAAGACTATCATGTGACAGAAAAAAGGCTGTGCACAAGAAAAATCCTCAGCCAAAATGAAATCACCTCATGCATGCAAGGAAAATCCAAGAAAATCACATCAAAATTAGCTCACCAAAAGACCATCATGTGATGACAGAAGGCTGTGCAGAGAGAAAATTATCACCAAACCTTAAATCACCTGACCCATGCAAGAAAGGTCCTCACCAAAAACAGAGTCACATGATGAAATCAAGAGGAATTAAAGTGGAAAAAGAAAGCTCCCATGGAGGGCCCCCTGGGCTCCCAAAAGGTATAAATAGAGGGGCTCTCTCCCCCCAAATTTCAAAATCCCCCCGATGCACAATATATCCTCTGCACATTACAAGCACAGGAATAAGTCATCCCTCACCTGGGAGGTAGTCCAGTATATTATAGTAAAATTACTTGCCCAGTAGCTAAGCTCAGTGGAAGTATAGTGTTGAAGATTACCCAGTAGCTAAGCTCAGTGGAAGTATAGTGTTGAAGATTACCCAGTAGCTAAGCTCAGTGGAATCTTATTATTATTAAAAATAAAAAATAAAAATTACCCAGTACCCAAAATTAGGGTTACTACTCTATTAAAATACTTTATCCAGTAAAATTAACACCATTTAACAAGACTTAAAAATAACTTACCCCTTTAAAAATCCAATATCAAAGAATCTTACCTCTTAAATTTAACAAATACTATTTTATCTCATTATTAACACTCTTAAAAAAGAATAACAAACCTTTAAAAAATTATTTACTCTATTATAACTATACCTTAACAAACAAAATTACCTTTACCAACACTCACCAGATTTTTCTGAACACCTTAAATAACTCATCTTACAAAAATTTTATCACCAAGAAGAAACCACTCACCTCAATTTAACCAAAAGATTAAAATTAAAACAGACAAGTATTTCATTAAATCTAAAAATTAACCAAAATTACTGACATTATTTTTCATATCATTTATTGAATAGGTCTGATCTGAGACTGCTGAATTTTGTCTTCTGCAGTTGTAAAGCCACTTACTAATTTTATTTTGGTTTGTGAGCTCCAAGGAAGATTTCGTTCAGTATTTCAGGAGGGGCAGGCAATACACCCTTGCCACCCTTGGTTACAGGAGTTATTAGCAATTCAAAACTAGTTACCTGTGATTTCCCCCTCCAGGTACTGCCTCATTTTAATCCCACACAAGAGGAGTTCCCACAGTGTGGTATGAAATGAATTAGTACCTGGAAGGAGAAACTAACAGAAAAAAGGTTTTGAATTTTTTTTCAAGGTTGTAACCATTTCTCTTCTTGTGTATCAGAATAATCTGAACTTCCCTTACTAAAAAATGCTGAATTATGTTAACTTGAGCTCAAAATCAACCTATTTATTGATGGTGGCTAGTTCAGAAAGAAGTATTCAACACACATTATCACACTTTTCTTGATATCAAAATATCTCAATAATTCAACAGCAAAAAATTGAGCACAACTCACATGAAAGAACTCCTACTACACCAATAATTCAATAAATTCTTGAGACAATAGATTAATAATAACCCCAAAAACAAACAACAAAACACTTTTACATTACATAGAATCCTGATATTACCAGAATGAGTAAAAGCCAACCTTTGATAATTCAATTGAATAATAATTCTTCTTTTTCCTTAAATAATATAACACTTCTGTATTTATGTAATTGGTATTTCCCCTTCTAATTAATTAAATGTGCTTGAAATAACAAAGATATGGTCTTGTGAAATGGAACAAAAACAATAATTCCTTAAAAAAACTAAGATCCCTTCATTTTTCTAAAAGAGATTAAATTGCTAAGAATTAGATAAATTTCTTGTACGAGACTTATTATTTTTGATTATAAGACCATATATGTATTTTTCAAACTATAAAGCTATTATATAAGCCCTTTTTATCCTTTACATAATCAGACTATTCAATAAGTGTTTTCTTCTTTTTTTTCATGAGGATTTTTAATGATAAGACTATTTTTTAGGACTTCTTTTTTATAAGACTATTATATAAGGTGTTTTCATCTTTTATATATTACAATTATATATTTTGAGACTAGTTGATATGATTCTAATGGATTCCTCTCAATACAATTTCCCCTTCTGTGGGGATAAAAAGAATGAGGGAGATAGGCCATCTATCAATAATTTTCAGGCTCTCAATGGGAGGTGGCGAAAAAGAGGGACTTAGAATCTTTCAGGTTCTTTTGGCGGGGAAAAGTATTTTCTGGTTTTCCAACCCACATTATGTCATTTATATAAACTGTTAAATCATTTGTTTGGTCAAGGATCACATTTTTTGGGCTGCTTGCTAATTTGAGGTGTTCTTTTCTGGCGCTTATTTGAGTTTAATTACAAAAACTTGGACTTTCTGACTCATCCTCCATTGTACATGTACCCCTTAGGTCCCTAAATATTACTAATCAAGTGATTTGATTACTAATACTTTCTTAAATCCTTCCTGCTTATTTAAGCTATTCATGTATCTTCTTTCTGCTGTCTTGAATTAAAATTTACTATTTTGAGGCCAATTTATGGGTTGAAACCTAATTTTCTTTTATGGTTAGGTTTCAGGTATTCTTCATAGTTCAAAAGGCTTTTCTAATTTTCTGAGATTTTGAAAGTATTATTATATTTTATTATTATTATTATTATTTGTTATTTTTATTTTAAATGTGGCTGGAACAAATAACCTCGCCATTTTCATGGATAGAAAGCATCTAATTACCAACAAGGACAATTATATTCTAAGTTTATTTTCAAAAGATGGTACTGATGGAGGTACTCCTGCCTTACTTTCCCAAGAGAGGAACTTTACGAAGCTGATATGGGATTGAATACCAAAACATTGCTGAAAAGGGATGTAGACTGGTAATTATTAGCTGTGAGTTTGGTCTGGCATGCCATAGAACTGGGGAAGATAGGATCTGGCAGAATTCATGTTTGAAACTGTTTGGGATCTTGATGAGTTTGTTTTTGGTACCATCAGGGAAAGACATATTGGATGATATGGTCCTTTTAACTGGCTTCAAAGAGGATCTTGGGGAAAGCAAGAGTGGGCTAGCACTCAGTAATCAGAGAACTCACTTGGAAGACTCCAAAGGAATAAAGAAATGAAATAAAAGAACAAATTCAAATAAGAAGATATGCAATTACAAGATGACATTCAATAAGAGAAGATAAGCTAAAAGGCCAAAGAGCCACCAAAGTAAGTCCTTAATCACTGCTTCAATCTTCTAGAAAGAGTAATGGAATGAGTAAAAGATGTGACCACCAATATTCACTGACAGGAAAAGAAAGAAAAGGTGCTTAATTGATGACTTGATAATATTAGTATTCACTTAACAAATGAAGGAGAAATAAAGATAATAAGAAAACAAACTATATTGATTGACTGGGGAAAAAAACCCCACACGGTTGGAAGGAGGCTGGAAGATATGAAAAGCTGAGAGATTCACTCCTTCAGGCTTACAGCTGGTCTGTATTTAATACTTGAAGCTGTATTGATTGCTTGATGAAATGTATACCATGGAAAATTGGGAAATGAACTGAGTTTAATGATCTCCCCAGGGTTTATGGTTGGGATAAAGTTATTTATGCAACAAGACTGTGGTGAAATGAATCTAGCTTCCAAGTAATATTGGTTGTGAGCCTTGAGGTATATCTTACATACCCAAATAGGCCACACTTATCTTAAAAAGAAATTTTGAATTATACATAACTCATAAATCATGCATATATTCAAAATTCATCATTTTTGATTTCAGAAAAGATGAATAACTTTTTATTGAGTAAGTAAATCCATGGATTTAAGGCCAGATTTGGATTCTACACAAAAATTGACCTAGAGTAGCTCCATAGAGTGAATAAGCTCAAATTAACTCATTGAGGTGGTAATATGGAAAATACTTCAATACCACATCATTAATACCACATAAAAGATCCGTGAAAATTTTTGTTTTTCTTGATTTTACGCCAAAATAATGGGAAAGTGAGAAATCCCATGTTACATATACACTAAGAATAGTGTTATACATGTTTTGAGAACTTAATATTATGGTATTCTTACATGCACTTTTGGTACACCCATAGTGGATATCTCACTTTAAGCTTAAATTTCTATTTTGACGTGAAAAATAAGTAAAGGGGACAAAAGACATCAAAGAGAGCCAGGGTACCCAACTTCTGAGGCCTCAGAGGCGTGGACAGCTCTAAAGCCTGGATACATGGCTGATCTTAGACTAATTGGTAAACCAAAACCTTTTGGGAACTTGGTTACCATGTCACAACTACTGTAAATCTTAAGAAAATAGCAAATAACCTGCTATTTTGACGTGCCAAGGAGGTAAAAAGCTACTTAGGCTCCTGTAACCATGTCAATTCTTAATGACTTTCCATGAATAAACCCCAAAAGAGTAATTAAAACCCTTTTTGGACTTGTATCCATTGATTTACCTCATAGCAACCAGTCAAACACTGATATTTGCAATTCTATGTAGAAATGAGGTAAAAACTTCAAAAATTCATTAAAAATACAGTTCTTAATGAATCTTTGTGAAACGTTCAGGACCAATTAAGAACTGTATTATATATGGTAAAACCAAGAAGAATTACAGTTTTACTAGTAAAATTAAAAGTTTTACTTACAGTCCATTTTTGGTTATTCTACGTGAAACACTGAATCTTCAAAAATTCACAGTAAATACAACCTGTGATGAAATTGTCAATAACATTGATAACTTTGGGAAATTAATGATTACTTTGGAATAAAAGAAGATTTACAAATGTTACTCCTTTTATTCTTAACCATATTGGGGTTGGTATTCACGTAAAAGCATCAATTAAGCAATTATGATAATTTTATGTGACAACAGATGATGTAAGTACTAATCCAAAAAGGGTTTAATGCTTTCTCACTCACTGGCTTTTCAGTTTGCTCCATGGCACGCCTCTGTGAGCTGTTGTTGACTTAAAAGAGGCCTTCTCTTGCTGTTTTTTCTGCATCATCATCTTATTAATCATTTATATCAGTATTACCAACAAGTAAGTATTAGTTAAAACTTTTCTCAAGTGTTTTCTTCTTTTAGAATCAATCAGAAAGACGTGAAATCATAGAAATCAACTATCTATTGTTGTAATACATTTATAAATTCATTTTGATCCTCTAAATCCACAATTCTACGCCAAATCTCTCTATATTATCTTTCAAAAAGCTCTTTGGAATATTAGTGAGTGATTTATTTTTAATTCTTAAAGTTTTTTTTCCAAAAATTTAGTTTTCTTTAAGAATTATCATTATAATTATTCTTGCAAAAGATAATTATATATTAAAATAATTTTATTATTTTAATAAAGAAGTTTTTATTATTAAATTCTTCTTGTAATTGATTTTTGTAGACAATTACTTACTCACTGTTAAAGTCACCAGTAGTGCTTAACAAGTGAAAGAAATAATTCTTTAATTATTTAATTGTGGTCATAATAATATTTTATTATTATATTCCATAAGAACAGACATAGTACTGTTGATTAATAGTAATATTATCATCAGTTTCATAGTCACATCTTACATTGATGGAGAATTGAAACTGGACAATTTCTTTGGAACTGGCTCTTAAATATCTCTTGATAATTAAATGCCAGTATTCCCTTGGGGGAATACTGAATAATAAAATATATCCAATGACTTCTTGATGTTGTGATTGGTATTTGAGAAGAACACTTGCACTTTAGCCTTGATGAATCCTCTGGACTATGTGATGCCTTGATGAAGTGATGGAATTTTGTAATACCCTCCTGATATTGGCACCAATGGATGTCTGGTGGAAAAAGGTGAATGATGGTGTATAACACCATATATGGAACTTTTGGTTATTGAAGGGAAAAAGTTGGCAAAGGTCTTTTGAAGGAATACCAGGAGGATATAGAGGTAAAATAGAGTTTGAAGTGCTTCAGGACTGGTAGAGGTGTTTTGGTCACTTTTTGGTTTTTGGCCAAAACAAGCCTATACAGGCTTGAAACTCTATTTGTGCAAAATGTGAAAATATTGAATTTAAGCCCCAAATTGCTTAATATTTAAATTTGGAATTATTTAACATATTACATGGGAATATGGAATATTGTGGATAAAGTCACCAAAAGGTGAAAAATGTGCAAAATGAACAAAACTGTATTTAATGCTTCAAAAGAATGATAAAGTATTTTGGGCTTTATTTCCCCTGTTTACCAGGAAATTCACAAAAGTGCCCATGAATTTACTGATGATGGTGAAGGGGCCAGGTTAGCCCCAGATTATGAAATGACAGTAAAAGGCTAATAAAGTGAAAGTGGCCAATTTGGCCAAAGAATGATGCATATAGACAAATTCCTATAAATCGGATATGTAATTGATATGCCATAGAAGGGTCCAAGAGGGTGATATTCCATGTTTGTGACAGCTGGAATTTGAATTCTGATGATCTGGAATCCAGAATGTTGTAATAAATCATAATTGTTTTGGATTCTGAGCTTTAATGATGACTTTGAAAGTGTCGATGAAGAAAAATATCATGTTAATGGCTAAAGCACAACATAGATATTTGAAATTGTGGTTGAACCAGGAGTGAAGAGGTAGAGTTTATAGGTTTTTTTTTTGGTAATGAAATATGAAAGGTTCATCAAAACTTTACCAATGAAAAATCTTCTGAATAAGGATTAATATTAGTGTTTCAAAGATGAATGAGAGGATTATGGGGGAAACTTTATTCTTGAGCCAATGGACTCCTCAATTAGGTTTCCAAAAGCTTCTTTGTGGGTGGAAACCTAAACCTGGTACAGTAGCATGCACCTGTGAATATGAAATTGAGGGATTGACATGTGGTAGAGCCAAAATGACCTGTATGAATCTCCAAAAGGCTTAGAAAAAAGGGAATATCTCAAAGATAGTTTCTAAAAGGTGTGGTTGTGTCAGCATGTGACTCCAAACAGAGCACCAGAATGGTGTCCAACATACCATAAGTAATTTCATTGAGATTATTTGAAAAAAAATAGCCAATACAGGTATGATATCAAGAGGGAAAATTCCCAAATATGAATATACCAACCTTACCCAGATAGGATAAGAAAAGACAAAGATATGCCCTGTAAAAAATAAAACCAAATAAGAAAAACCCTTATTTTCACCTCTGATCTAAATTATGCATATTTAATGAAAAACAAACCAAAACAATATTTGTCTGAAATTTTCAACGAGAGATATCAAATGTTATCATCCATTACCATGTAGCATTCCTACTTCAGGAGATACCATCATACCAGCTTTATTCACTAAGTGCCCCTTAAAAGTCCAAGAAGGATTGTACAAAAGTGTAAAAAAATACAGAAAGGTTAAATATCTCTTTGAGATACGCCTTAACTCTTTACCTTGAAGACCAAAAGAGGGAACATGGATCAAGGGCTCAACAAACCAAATGGAGTTTTCTTGAAAACCACAATATGAAGAACCCCCTGTATCTTTGCCATATATTCATATGGCTGTACAATGAATTATACCAAATTGTAGAGCTCATAAATCCCTCCAATTCTTTATCATTCAAATTTTTATATATTATAAATTGACAGAGATATCTGGATTGGATGTCTATCAAGCCATACACTGATGTACAAAAATACATCAAAAAACTATAAATCCTTATAGCGGTTGCAATGTTTGAGAAGGGTGAACATCAAGCATACCAAATTGAAGAGCTAATCAAGATCTTGAATCCTATTTTCATGGATTTCTTATATCTCAAGAAATGACTGAGATATCTGGGTTGGAGGCTTTTTTTACAAATACTGGCTTAATACTTGAAATGATGGTCGTTTAGAGATCAAACCTGCCCAGAATGACTAAAATTAGTCATCCAAACATTCTGGACACGTCATAAAAGTGCTTACCTAGCCTGTGAAGAGTTTTCTCACTCTACATTCATCCAGAATGGTCATTTGTGGTCCCAAAAACCACAATTCTGACTCTCATGATGTCAGAATTGAGGGTACAGAACCACAATTCGGCTCAAGAGTGAAAATTCTCCCTCTGACAATGTTTGAAGAGCTTAACATCCCATAAAAGTCCCCAACAGGGATAAAAGATGTCCTTTTCTCACTGGAAAAGGACTTCATCATCATGATCTAGTATCCTTATGTAGTAAAGTTGTCTTATACCAATAGTACGCTTAGGATTTTCTTGATTTTGAGCCTTTGAGGTAATTTCATATACCCAAAAGACCACAAACAATAAAACAAGATACAATTATAAAAGAGAGTTTTTTTTTATCAAAACAAAAATTAAAATATAAATATAATTTTATACCCAAAAATGAAAATCTAACTATAATTTAAAAACAAAATTAAATTGAAATTTAAACTTATTAAAACACATTTTTACTTGAAAAAATTAAGTAAAAATGAATTTTTAACAAAATTACTCAAATCAAAATATGTTTTGGAAAAGAGTTCAATAAAAATTATTATCAATTATTATCCAATAAATAAATTCAAGAAAATTGGTTCACCATTGGATTCCTCATAAAAAGTAAGGTGGAGTCCCCTATGGGCAAACTTTCTGTAACTCAACTCTAAATAAGTTTGAGTTAAGCTTTTAGTATTTTCTGTATAAAAATTGAAAATCCTCAAAACCTTAATTTAATTCACACCAAATGTGGTGTAACAATCAATTTTTGTGTTAAAGTTTAGGTATGGTGTGTAATTTAGAAGCTATGAGGAATTGAAGTATTTTTAATTGAGATGTCAAAATGTGTGCATGTATTACATAAGTGAATTGTAATTTACATATGAGGTACCAATTATTGCAGTTGTGTAACCATAAAGCTGAATTAAATTGCATGTGTAACTTACAAGTATATTACATGATGAGCAATTAAAGAAAAAATCAATTGGAAATATTAATTTTGGAGGGGGAAAAGGAATCTTTGCTTCAAGGGAGCCAGACACCAAAATTTCTTGTTGAAAGGTGCAAGATGTCAAAATCAACACAAAAATTCATCAATTTTGGCCTGGAATTGAGTCACAGGGTCTGTGACTCAATTGATGATGGGGTTTTGATACCAACCAGGGCGGTTTTAATTTTTGGCAAGAAGGTAACACTACCCTTTAGATGAAATGATCATATTAAAAACAGTTTTAACTAGCTTTGATGTCTCTTACACACATTATTATGTGTTTTGAAGGCTTAAAGGGATGTATTACTATAGCAATGGCTGATTTAAGGGTCCAAAATGGCTAAAAATAGCAAAATATGACTAAAACCAGCCCTTTTGAGTCTAAACCAGGGTTCAATGATGACATAATTAGCTTTCCTGTTGTCAGAGTGATTTTCACGACTGACAAGAGTAAATTTTACTTTTGGAATAAGAAAATTGGTGGCTAAAAAAGAATTGATTGTTTTCCCCACTTTTCTCTTCATGTTAGAATCTCTTTCCTTTATAGCTAGTACAAATACTGTTAAGCCAATCAATGAAAGATTAAAACCAACCTTTTTAAATCATTTTACACCTTTTAACCACATGAAAAAATAACTATAATCATTTTTACCCTTGAACCACCCTATAAGTGAATTAAAGCATCTTTCATCACCGTTAACTTTGTCACTTTGTTTCCAAATTAACTCTGGTCACTTTTGGGAGTGTTTTCTCTTTAATATTCTTTTTAAAGACTCTGTTCTCATATTGATTGCCTGCAGTCCTTTTCTCAATTAATTCCAATTGAGATTTCTCTTGAAGAAAACATTAAATATTTATAATATTATTTTTTTATACTTATAAAGTTAACACAAATAAAATTGGTGTGTTTTCTCTTAAAAATCTTATTTCATATTTTTGTAAATAAATTTTTACCTTACACAAGTTTTAGGACAGGAAAAGTACTTGAGTTTTAATCAAAGGTTCATATCCACACCTTGCAATTGGCAACACAGCTGTGATATTCTACCTGTGACATTTTTTTTACTATTTTTAAATCCTTTTTCTATATTGAAAACTCTAAAAAATACGTAAAAATTGTTATGAATCAAAAAATACATGAAAAATAAATCTTTTTGTATTATAAGTGAGGCTTTACTTCTTCATTGCTCTTTTGAAAAATGCTTTTTCACTTAATTGATTGCTTTCTTCATTGATTTTGATGTCTGGAAACGTGGTAAGGCAAGAAAATATTGACACTGAATCAAACATTACTAGCATTATTCCTGCCAGTACTGCCAATTCTGATCATAATAGCACAGTTATTATCACTCAGAACAGCCAACAAGAGCCAATTTATTCTGCATTAATTAACTTGGACATAGGTAATACCCTTCAGAAGGCAAAGAATTTGGCCAATAGTAAATTGTTTGAAGTAAAATCACTATTTTTAGCTTTTCAATCATAAATATTCCTTTAACCAGATTGGGAGCCACCTATAACCCTTTAAGCAGCTCCCAAAATGTCATAGACCTGATTATGGAAGAAACCAATGAGTTACAGAAGAAGGAGGGTCAGTAATTGAATCCCAAACTGACAAATTATGCCATTCTGAAGCTGATAATACTGTTTTACCTTTAAAAAGAGCTTACACTGCCACAAGAAGCCTCAGTGGAGATTTACAAAGCCAGCCAGAAGGCATACAACAATGAGTTGCAGCACAAAGAGTACCAGATCCTTGCAAATCTGTGGAAAGACTGCATGAATTCTTACCTGACTTTGAGAAAATCTCTGGGCCATCCCAACACTTGCAAGTTACTCAATAGATGGCATTTATTGATGGAAAAGAAAAAACTCATGCTTTTAACAGCAGAATGGAGCAAAAACAACCCACCACCACCAAATCAAGTGCCAAAAAACAGTCCCAGTAGCCAGGAGCAGCATGTCAGGATGAGTCTATGATAAACGTGTATATAAGTATTTAAAAGCTTTAACTATGACTGTGACACAGTGAAAATAGTTTTAAAAGATGATAAAGTTGGTAATAAATGATTAAATTAAGATATTAAGGGCTTTACTATAGAGATAGAGTGGTGGTGAGCACTGTTGAAAGCCCTGGGTGCAACTTTTACCTGTTGGGTTACAATAATAAAAGCTACAATACTTAAACTTAAAGTATACCTGAGTATTAACCAAGAGTAAAACTGTTTTTGACAGTTTACTACGTAGGTTATTCAAGGGCAGGATGAGGAGACAATTCTGGCTGTGAAAAAGCCTCCTTTTTATCCTGAAATGGGGTGGAAAGGGTGCTAGACCTTTCCACGTAGAGGAAGTGAAGATTTTTTCACTTTCTAGTACTGGCTTGTGGTTTGCAAACAGCCTGTATAGCCTGTATTGGGCTCAGATGTGGTTTTGAAACCACATCTGGGCGGTTTTCACCAATACGGGGTGAAAATTTTCATCTGGGGACCTCACAGCCTGATTCTGATGTGTATGACGCGTAGAATGCTGTACAGAAACTGTATGGGACCCCAGGATTGACTTAAATATGAGGTATTGAAGTAAAAACATGCTTCTTTGTCTATTTGACACCTCATATTCATGATTATGGGATATTATCCCATGGTAAGGCTGTATATGACAGCAGGTGGGATTTTAACGTTAAAACAGCCATACCTTTGTCAATTCTTGAGATATCAACCTCAAAATTGGTTCAGTGTGTATCCCTGTATGTGCTCTACACAATGGTACCTCATTTGATATGGGTATCATTAAGTATGGCAAAGGTATCCCATGTACAAGATTTTTGTACATTTGCGTGTTTTAGGCAAAAAGCTGTATTGAGCTTGCTTGCCCCATGACTTCTGCAGTAGTTGAGATATGAGGAAGTGGATGACACCATCAGATAGCCCTGATTGTGCTCTTTCCAAAAAGACCCCACTTCAGGTATCCCACACTAAAACTGTAGCAGTTAGATGAGAGGTGAATGTTTTGTTCACCCTTATTTGGCCTGAAATTGACCATAACTCCAGTAATATTGGTGCTAGCTCAGTTTGGCTGGTACCATTGGATAGCCCTGGCTTAGAGCTTCATTTTGAGTACCCATTTGATGGGGTTAAGCCTCTCCTTCTAGATTTTATATGAGAGGTGAAAATTAAGGTTTATGCTCAGCAATAACTTTGAGCAGGAATAACTTTGTTATTTCTAGTCCTATGGTGATGGGACTTATATTTTCAGGAAGAGGTGATTTTCCTCTTTCTTTTGATACCTTTTGAGCTGATTTGTCTCAGCTCCATGTTTTGGTGGTATCTTGGCTATACCATTGGTTTATGGTATTTTGGCTGTCATGCTTGTGCTCTGGTTTTGAGTCACAGGCTGACATACCCTCCCTCTAAAAAAGGCTCATCATTGATGAGACTGTTCAGTCCTCCTAGAGCCTCTGAATCTCCTTAAATGAAGGTTCCCATCTGGTATGGCATCCTCTGCCAACCATCTGTCTTTATCTGCTGTCTGGTTCTTGAATCTGACTAGGTATTGTCTTTGATCCTTCCCATTGAGTCTGATCTTCCTGGCCCTGATGATCTTACTCACAGGTCCAGGGGAGTCCTCCACTTCCACTATCTCTTGTGGTGTGGGGTTCTTTCTCCTGGAGGGGAATTTATCCTCCTCTGTCTGGAAGTATGGTTTGACCAAACTCACTGGAAAGACTGGATGTTTCCTTGAAAACTCCTCAGTGAGTTTGACTTCCACTGCATTTTTCCCTATCAACTTAATGATAGTAAAAGGTCCTAAAAATGAGTCCCCCATCTTTTTAGGTCCTTTGAGATTGTTGAAGCTCAGCGTAGACACTAACACCTGGTCCCCTTCCTTGAAGTCAGGTTCCATATGTGATTTGTCCCACCTCTGCTTATTGCATTCTTTTGCCTCAGCTATGCATTTGGCAGCTGTGTCACGGGCCCTCTTCCACATATCATGGAAGTCTTTGGCTGTGGGGTGGATAGTCAGGAGGTTTTTCTTCAAGTCATCCACAGGCAACAGGGTGTTCCACCCTTTCTCCACCATTGCAGGTGTTTTACCTGTGGTGGAGTGCTGGCTTGTATTATAAGCCAGTTGGACTGCTGGCAAGAGGGTAACCCAATCATGGGTGTATCCCTCATGGTCCTTGTATTCCATGCCATAGGCACAGAATCTTCTGAGTATGTCCTCCATTTTTTGGATCATCCTTTCAGCTAGGCCATCTGTTTGTGGATGGTAAGCTGTGGAAAAAGCAAATTTGGTACCGAGCATGTCATATAAGTTAGTCCAAAATTCAGATGTGAATTTTGGGTCCCTATCACTAATGATGATCTTAGGGACTCCACAGGTAGATATGATGTTATTCCAAAACAACAGAGCAGTATCCATGGCTGTGTCTTCCTTATGGCATGGTAGACACCTCATGCTCTTGCTGAACCTATCAACTATGATCAAACAGGCATTGTAGTTTTCTTTGCCTCCTGGGACAAGTCCTGTAACCCAGTCCATGTTGATGGTTTCCGATGGGTGTTTGGGTTCTTCTATGTGTTGAAGTAACCCATACTTCTTCCCATGTTTCCTATTTGCCTTTTGGAATCTTTCACAAGTGTTGATGTATTCACTCAACTCTTGTTCTCACTTGGGCCACCAAGCTGTGCTTGCTACCCTCTCTTTGGTCCTGTCTTCACTCATGTGTCCCATATAGGGGCAGTCATGGCATTCTTGTAGGATCAATGAGATGTGGTCTCTGTCTACCACTGTGGTGCACTTGTGTGCTTTTCTCTGTGGTAGAGCAGGCCATCTATAAGAAAAAACTTATTGTCCTTATAGGCCCTCAACCAGGGTTCTTCCAGCTGGGTTTCCAGTTCTGGACTCCTGTACTTTTGTTGAAGGAGTTGGAGTAGTATGCTACACTGTTTGTGTTTGGCATAAGACTTCTGTACTGCACTGAAGAATTCATTGTGCAGTTCTGAGGAACTTATTCCCAGTATGGGAGTTTCTGTCCCTTCTGAGTCAGTGTTTCCACTGTCAAGGGTACCACTTTCTGGTGCCCATTCAGATAGTCTGAAGTTTTTCCTCCTATTTACTTCCATGAAATGGATAGGGATTTTTGCTGCAACTTCTGGGTCATAGGCTGGATTGCTTTTGACATTGTCCAGTGACCATCTGCTGAGGTCATCTGCATTGGGATGGCTTTTACCTTCCTTGTATATGATGGTCATGTTCCCTCTATACTCCTGGATGGCTATTTGCCATCTCAGCATATGTGTATTTGTAGTCTTCATTTTTAATAAATACTTCAAGGCTGTGCAGTCTGTGTAGACTTCAAAGACTGCACCCTCCGAATAATAATGGAGTTTTTCTAGAGCCCAGACTAGACATAGACATTCAGTCTGGGTGGCCCCATACCTGGCTTCTGAATCTTTCAGCTGCCTTGAGATGTAGCAAATTACTCCTTCTCGTGGTTCACCATCCACAATTTGTCTTTGGTGAAGGGCTGCTCCTAGGCCTTGACTGCATGCTGCATCTATATATAACTTGAATGGTAGTTCAAAGTCAGGTAAGATGAGCACAGGTGCATTAGTGAGTTCATATTTGATCCTCTCATTTGAATCACTCCTTTCCATGGTTATTTCAAAAACTACATCTTTTGAACATAACTTGTATAAACTACTAGTTATGTGTGCAAAGCTTTTGATATGTTTTCTATAGTAGCGAGCAAACCCAAGGAAAGATTGCATCTATTTGATATTATTTGGTACTGGTTTTTGCAGTACTGCTGCTACTTTGTTCTGGTCAATTGCCAGAATAAGACCTGAGACTTTATGTCCTAGAGCTAGTAGCTCTTGTGGGCCAAAATTAAACTTTTTGAGTGAAATTTTCAGATTGATGGCTATACATTTACCTAGAACTCTGTCTATGTATTGTACATGGTCTTCCCATGTCTCTGAGTATATAATGATATCATCAATATATACTACAATCCAGCTTTCCATTATTTTTTCTTGAAATATGGTGTCCATCATTCTTTGGAAGTGGGCTGGTGCATTTTTGATGCCAAATGGCATTCTGGTGTACTCATATATACCCATATGGCATATTATCCTGAGTAACTTCATGGAGTTTGGTTTAACTCCATTTTGGTGGAAGCCTTTCATACAATCCATTTTGGTTATATATCTGGCCTTGGCCAGTTTATCTAAGGCATGGGGTATCCTTGGTATAGGGTACCTGTCTGCTTTTGTGTAGATATTCAGGGCTCTGAAATCTCCACACAACCTAGACTTGCCATCATGCCAGGTGATTAGGACAGGGGTGGTCATTTCCACTATTTCATTATGCCCAATCTTCCTGATAACATGCATATCCAGGAGTTCATTGATATGCTTCTCAATTTCTTTCCTGGTTTCCAGGCTTGCTGTATAAGGAGGTCTCCTCAGTATGGGTGGATAAGGCCTTTCCACATCCAGATATAGTTCTATATCATGGCCTTTGATCTTTCCTGATGGTTCTTCACCAATGGCAAATGCTGGTCTGTTCTTTCTCAGCATCTTCAGTAAACTTAGTTTTTGTTTACTGGTGAGGGTAGTGCTAAACTGTCCCTCTCTGAATTCCTTCAGAAGTTCTTCTAGTGGATCTTGAGAAGATATCTGGTATATGTCAAGTGAAAATTTTTTCTCCTTGTTAGTACCAATGGTGATGTGCCTATTTTTACTGTTGCAAATGTCTATGCAATGCAATACATCCTCTGGTAATCTGTTCCTAGTAAAAACACTTGGATGTGGGCATCATTAAGCACTACAAACTCTGGGTTGAGTCTGATATTACCCTTCCTGTGGGGTATAATTATCTCTTTGATAATTGTCCCAATGGAAGTCATCTTCCCTGATGCACTTTTAAAGTTCTTTGCCTTAGTGGGAAAGAGCTGTTTTTCCCAGTTTGGGAAGTGGGTATCCAGATAGTTTCTGGCCACTATGGAACAGCGTGCTCCACTATCAATGATCAGTGGATGCTGAGCATTTTCAATACAAACAGTCATTTTTGTGGCTGTCCCATGTATATATGACATTCCTTTGGTTGGTGTAACCAGGAATGTTTGTGCATCTTGTGTGTGTTTGCACAAGTTCTTGTTAGCAGTGTCTTGTGGCATGCCTGCTTCCAACTGTATGTCCTGGATTTCCAGTGGGGTTTCCCCTTGGTATTCCACTAGAAATTGCTCTCTTGGGTCTTGATCATCCTCAGATGGTTCTCTGATGGCATCAACCATAGAGTCTGAATCAGAATCCTCTGTTGGAGGTTCTTCCTCAGGGACTTTCTCTATGGCATAGACTTTTTCCTTAGCCTTTGGACAGTTGTGGCATAGTGGTCTGTTGAACCACAATTGTGGCAAGAATTCTTCTTCTTGGCCGCTTCTGCCACTCTTTCTCTGGGTTTGTCTTTAAACTCTACCCTGAGTGGTTGTTTCTCTTTGAAACTGCTGCTTCTATATGGGGTGAATTTCCCTATATTAGTCCTCTTGACTTATGTCTTGTAAGGTGTTGGCTATGTCATCTAGAGTGCAATTTTGGTTGCTTCTGCATTTTAATGCATGCTCTAGTTCTCCTGGCAGTTGTGTCAGAAGTTTGTGATTCCTCATTTGACTGTTCATCTGAGGATCAATGGCTTTAAGTCTTTGAGACTGTCTAAGACACCACTCATATGGATCTTTGTCCACTGAGTATTTGTCATTTTCAAATGACATGGTCTTTTGCCATATCCAAGTTCCATTACTGTACTTTTGGATTATTTGACTCTTCCACCATGGCCAGTTTCTCCTGCCATGGATTTCTTTCATTTCTGTGTACCATATACTAGCATGCCCTTTAAATGCAGTATTCAATCTAGCAGTGATCCAGTAGTCTGGTATGCTTGGTACATCAATGAAGAGTTCATCAATATAATCTATGAGTTCCATATGATCATATTCTCCTGATCCAGAGAATTTGGGCCAGTTTGAGGCCTCAGGAAGCTGTTTCAAGGCTTCCTTCTTCAAATAAGACATGCCATCTCCATCCTGGTATTGTGATGGAGATCTTGCCTTATTCATCAACATGGTATCTGGTTTGATGTCATCTGGTTGATATGGATTATCCATAGCTTGGCCTTGTGGTTGGGGCTTCAAGCTATGGTAGGCATTAAACAACTTGTTAATGTCTTGATCCAGACACTCCCTGTCCCTTGTGCTGTGGTGTTGTTCTTCAAAGACGATATTCAGTCTTTTGTTGGTTTCTTCAGAGGCTTTGCTCAATTGAGCATATCCTTCTTGAAGATTCTTAACTATTTGTTCCAAGGAGGCTTGAGTTTGTCTCATCCTCTCTTGGCTAGCTTTAATTTCTGCAAACTGCTTTGCAGATTTTTCAGCATATTGGGACATTTGTAACAACAGTGGATCACTGTTGATGTTACTCTCAGATGTGACAATGTTATTTTCAGTCTGAGTGGGGGTAATGTTTCTATTACTAGGACTATTGATTCTAGAGTGGCTTACAACTACTTCTGGTTCTTGTGTACTTCTTTTACCAAATCTAACAGCTTCTGGATCATGGGGTCTGACTCTTTCCTCCTCTGGTTGAAGGAGGCTTTGTTCTTGCCCTTGTTTCCTTGTCTTCTCCTGAAAACTTCCTGGAATTGTGAAGAATGGTGACTCCTGGCCACTGATCTGCTGGTTTCTGAATGGTGTGAAGCCACTGGAGACCTGATTTGGCCTGCTCCTTGTGAGCCTGAAGGAATCTTAGTAGGCCCTGTCTGGGTTAATTGTTCTTCTATTGCTTGGATAGTGGCTTGATTCTCCCTTATCCTCTGTGCCCTTGCCTCCAGGAGTCTGTGCTGCCTGGTAGGATTCCAACCTTTGGTGATTACCATAAGGTCTTTGAAGTCTATCTCTTTGAGACAGATCTTCTGGCAACTTGATCCAAGTTCTGCCCAGTGAGTTGCTAGGTTGAACCTCTTGTTGTCCTTGCTCCATTTAAATAAGTCTTTGAGAAGTTGGTGGATCTGAAGAACTTGATCCATATCCTTCCAGTCCTCTGGTTTGAGGTTTCTGTTGAATTGGAGTGTGAATGGCAAGGTTGATATTATCTCCCTCATTGTTTTGCCATCCACCACTGTGTCCAAGGTGTCTTCTTCCTGGTCTTCTGGTTCTGGACAATCCTTCTCTGTCCTCTGGCTGGTTCCTTTGGAAGCCAAGATCTCTGAGGTATGCAGGGGACATATCAGTGCTTGCAAGCAGTCAAAAAATTTATGTTCTTAGGGTATTTACCTTTGACTGTGCCTTGTACAAATTTATTATCTGCTGATTTGGGCAGTTTGCCTTTGGAGGTTACAACTGGGTTAATAATTTTAATCTTTCCTGTACAAGTGGTTAAGGTTGGTTTACCTTGTATTGAAGCAGAGTTTCGTGGTTTTCTACTCCCCTGAGTGGCTATTGGTGTCCACTTTTTGGCTTTAATGAGACCTTCACTGTGCCTCTTTCCTTTGCCCTTGCTGCCCTCTGGTTCTGAGGGTGTCACTGGTGTGTTGGCCTGTGACTGGGTCTCAAGTGGGATGTAATTTTCTTCCACCGAATCAAGGCAGGAAAAAAGAGGGCTTATGTCAGTTAAGACTTCTCAAGAATGCTGGTTTTGCACGTCTAGGATTGGCCTCTGGGCTTGTATGTTACTACAATATGCCCTGTATAATGAAAGTGTAATTGAATCAACAATTCCACGTCAGAATTACAGCTTTTGGTACCCTGTCACACTGTTTGTGTGCCAGTATCCCACAGATACACTTGTGGTTTTCAAGTGTAATCTGAATAAGTGGCCCTGTATAAGTGTAATTGAGTTAACAATACACTTAACCACGCCTCAACTTATGGTTTTTCAGTCAGAGGTGTCCTTATTCAATCAAGAATACAGGACTTATTGATGGCTTATGTGTTTTATATGTAAACACGCCAAAAATAAAGGTTCCAGTGGGTAGGAACCATGTGGTAAGTACTCTTATAATAGGAGTAATAAGGTAAAATATATATAAAAAATATATATTTTCAAAGAAAATAGGCCTAAAAAATATAAAACAATTGTCACTAAATGATAAAAAAGAGAAAAACTTACTTGTAAGGTCCAATAATAAGTAAAAAACACGGCCAGGCCCCCAAAGTGTCAGGGTGAGTCTATGATAAAGGTGTATATAAGTATTTAAATGCTTTAACTATGACTGTGACATGGTAAAAATAGTTTTAAAAGATGATAAAGTTGATAATAAATGATTTAATTTAAGATATTAAGGGCTTTACTATAGAGATATAGTGGTGGTGAGCGCTGTTGAAAGCCCTGGGTGCAACGTTTACCTGTTGGGTTCCAATAATAAAAGCTACAATACTTAAATTTAAAGTATACCTGATTATTTTCCAAGAGTATAACTGTCTTGGACAGTTGTACTACGTAGGAATTCAAGAGCAAGATGAGGAGACAATTCTGGCTGTGAAAAGCCTCCTTTTTATCCTGAAATTGGGTGGAAAGGGTGCTAGACCTTTGCACTGTCACAGGGGCTCTTCTAAAATGAAGAGGACCTGGCACTCAGTGAACAGACTTACTTATGGAGGGCTCAAAAGGAATACTCAAAAGATAAGAGTAATGAAATAAGATAATAATTTCCTAGTCATAAAATAATAAGAGTTAAAAGATATGAGGGGAAAACAAAAGCAATAATAAAGAGCCAACCACAAATAATCCTGTACCACTTTTTCAACCTGTTCAGAAAAGAGAAAAGGATTAATAAAGGATATGGCCACCCAGACTCTACTGAACAGGTGAGGGAAGGCAAAGACTAAATTAATAAATAATAAAATCATATTAAATGATAAATCCAATATTTTAGTTAACTGGGGGAAAAAACCCCAGGCGTATTAAGAGGGGCTGGTATATGTGAGAAATACCAGCCTTGGAGTTTGAGTGTTGAGATACTGGCCTCTATGCTGGAAGAAGTTGGATGTGGGATTGAATCCTGTATTGGTGAATCCAATACAGGTTATATAGTCAATACAGGTATTTGGGCCTGCATTGATGACAGGCTTGTATTTGGTGAATCCTGTATTTTGGTCTTGCCTGTATGAAACTGTATTGAGGTCTGAAAACTGTATTTGGAGAATGTAGAATGAAACCCCCTTGCTGATTGGGTTTGGAAGGGTATCCATGAAATAATGATTGTTGCTGATTGGGTTTTGAAGGGTATCAATGAGGTAATGATTGTTAAAGATGATTGGTAATTCCCCTGCCTCCTTGCCTGTGACATTATCCCCCTCTTGAAAGTGGTGAGCTCTGAGCACCATAAGTATAGTGAGTCTTGATGAGCTTGGAATCAATCCATACAGTTCTTTCCCCCAATTCCTTAAATGTATCCCATTAAACTTTCTTCTTCCATCAATACTCAAACAAAAATCTTCATTTAATCACTTGTAGGTATCTTCCCCTTGATCTTGATTCTGAATTCCCTCTTTTCCTTCAAAATGCCTTCATTCTTCTGAAATAATGTTCATTCTTGTCTTGAGTGTCTTCACTAAACTTTTCTTGAGTCCTCATGGCTTTTGAAAAGGGGGGTGACCTGGGCTTTTGTCCCAAGAACACCTGATTTCATCATAATTTTTAATCTTGGGAGTGTTGGCATGAAGTTGCCAATACTTGAGGTTTTGGACCATTTCAGAAGTCCTGGCCAAAATCCCTGATTTTGTGATTGCAGGGGTTTTTGGCCAATTTGCGCAAAGTGTGCAAATGCACATATATGCCATAATGGCATATATTGGTGAAAAAATTGAAAAAAATTGATCAATGATGAAAAAATGGCCTTATAAGGTGTTCTGGCCATTTTGCGCATATATTCCATAATGGCATATATTGGTGAAAAAAATGAAAAAGTTGATGAATGATGGAAAAATGGCCTATAAGGTGTTCTGGCCATTTTGCGCATTTTTGCGCAAAATTTGCACAAGGTGCGCAAATGCGCAATTATGATGAAATTGGCCAAAAAGGCCTTTTGAAGCCTTTTGACAAGATAAACAGGCCTTTTGCACAAAATGTGCAAATTTGCCAATATGCCTAATTAAGCATATTTTGATGAAAAATGATAAAAATGAGCTATTTTGAAGTTTTTAGGTTTGATATGGCCATTTGCGCCAAAGTGCATAGATTCATGAAATTGGACAATTGGGCTATTTGAAGCAGGGTTTTCCTTTTTGATCTTGATTTCTTCCTGAATGTCTTTCTTCTTATCTCCTCCTTGACTGGTCAATTGCCATAAAGTCCTTGCTGATTGGTTTTTTTGGCTTTCAATTTTGCTCTTAAGGAATGAGTTTAAGACTGACTTGAAGAAGTTTTGATGAGGGTTATCTGTAGGTGGTCTTTACCATTACTAGTGTTTTACTCTTTGATTATTAAATGAATTGCCTCCCCAAACGTGATATGGGAGTGATGAATACTGCTTTTTGAAATAAGAAATAAAAAATAAAAAATAAAAAATAAAAGTAAAAATAAAAGATACAAGTAAAAGGAAATGAAATACAAAAAATCAAAATGAAAAAGAATTGATAGAAAAAGAGAGTAAAGAAAAAAATAAGAAATGCCTGAGGGTTGTCCTTCTTGTGGTGAGTTGCTTGATTTTGGCCAAAAGGTTCTGAAAGATAAAACCAAGCATTTGATGCTCACAGCGTGGCCAAGGTAATGTTTTACAAGAAGTAGACCCCTCAAAGATGCGTACCAGGAGATGGAACTTACTTTCATAACTTCCACTCCCCACCAAGCACCATAAATGAAAAAGGAATTATGCCATAACATGAATTGTGGTAATGAATGTTTTGAAGGATAATTTATGGCATGATTAAAGAAAGAAAAGAAAATAAGAGAAAGATTGGGCCATATCTTGATGAAAGGTCCAAATCTTGGGGGTATGATGTTGCAAGGCCTTCTGAACTTGTCCAAAGAGTTGACAAGTGCTCACAAAGTGGCCAAGGTGATGCTTACAACAAATTTGGGTAGAATACCCCCTTAAAGGTGCATGCCAGGAGAGGAACTTACTTTCATAAACTCCAATCCCCACCAAGCACCATAAATCAAACTCTTGAGGCATTTGGGCCAGGCTTGTCTGGATACAAAGTTTGAAAATCCTTGACAAGGTCTGGGGAGTTGGTAAGGTTGGAAGCTGGTTCCCAAGTTGTTCTTTCTGGGTCTTCATTGAATCCTTTCCACTCCACTAGATACCATAATGAACCTCTCTTGAGTTTTGAGTCCAGAACCTGAGCCACTTCCCATTCTTCTTGCTCTTCCACTATTACTGGAGGTGGTGGCAATTGGTGTTGATTTGGGATAGTTGATTGCTTTACTGGTTCTAACAAGGACACATGGAAAACAGGGTGAACTGAATTCCATTGTTGAGGCAACTTGAGGTGATATGCATGGCTGCCAATCTTCTTGAGAACTTCAAAGGGTCCCAACCATCTTTCTGAAAGTTTCTTGGTGGGTCTTGTTGTCTTGATGTTCTTGGAAGCTAGCCATACTTTGTCCCCAGGTTGGAAATCAGGTGGAATTGCTCTATTTTTATCTGCATACTTCTTAAAACGCTTTATTGCTGACTCTAATTCTTGTTTGACAACTTGCTGTACTGATTGGAGTTTTGATGATAGCTTTCCAGCAGGTGTATCTTGAGAAATGTGAATTGAATCAAAGCTGGGATTTATTCCATAAATAGTGAAAAATGGAGTCTGTTTTGTTGATGAATGTTCTGCATTATTATAGGCAAATTCAGCCAGAGGGAGCCAGGTGTTCCAGTCATCTTGATGGTAGCTGAAATACATCCAAAGATACTGTTCTAGAATCTGATTTACCCTCTCTGTCTGTCCATCTGTTTCAGGGTGAAAGGCAGTTGAAATATCTCTTGATATCTTGAGCTGCTGACACAATTGAGTCCAAAATGATGAAGCAAATAATGAACCTCTATCACTAACAATACTGATTGGAAGACCATGTTTGGAAAAGACATGATTAATGAATATTTGAGCTAAGTCCAAAGCAGTGATTGTTGAATAAGTTGGAATAAATATTGCCATTTTTGAAAATCTGTCTACAAATACTAAAATTGAATCAAAGTTGCTTGACAAAGGCAATTGGGTGATAAAGTCCATTGATAAAGAATTCCAAGGACCAGATGGAATTTAAAGAGGCTTGAGTAATCCAAACTTCTTATGCTGAATTTTCTTTCTTGAACATTGCTGACATGAGGACACATAGTCCTTGATGATTTTATTCATGCCAGCCCAATAAAAATCCCTCTTGATGAGCTTGAGGGTCTTCTCCTGGCCAGGATGGCCAGCCAACGGTGAGTCATGACGCTTTTGAAGAATGTCCAATTGAATTTCATGATTGCTTGGAATGACTACTCTATCTTTGAAAAATAATAATTTTGCTTGAGGTTCAAGAGAATAGTCTGGGACTGATTCTCCTCTTGCTAATTTCTTGAGGATTTCCTTATAATCTTTGTCTTGCCATACTTGTCTTTGAATTTGATCAACTACATCTGAAAAAATGTCAACTTTTATTGAAAAGAATCTTGACTCTTGAATTTCATTTTTCTTGAGAACTTGATGAAACTTTTGAGGATTCTTGCTGAATGAATTCACCCCCCTCTCTGGGTACATGTCGTCACAACGTGACAAGGCATCTGGTAAAGTGGCCAGCCTGCCTGGGCAGTAAGTGATGATAAAGTGGAACTCAGATAGAAATTCTGCCCAACGGGCTTGACAACAAGTAAGGACTTTAGAGGACATAAAATACTGAAGGGAACAATGGTCTGTCAAGACCTCAAAGGAATCAGAAAGAGAAAGGAGAAAAGCTCTCCAGCGCTTGAGAGCCCAAACTATGCCAAGGAGTTCCTTGTCATGAATTTCATAGTTGAGTTCAGCTGGTAAGAGCTTGCGACTATCAAATGCAATGGGATGCTTTCCTGAGTCATTCACCTGACTCAGTACAGTACCCAAGGCATAATCAGAAGCATCAGTCTCTACAATAGTTGGTAGAGAAGGGTTAAAATGAGAGAGAATAGGAGCAGTGGTGAAAGCTTCTTTGAGTATTTGAAACTGACTAAGAGCTTCCTCATTGAAGATAAAGGGAGAGTCTTTTTTAAGGAGGGAAGTGAGAGCAGAGATTTTTTTGGGATAATTTTTAATGAAACAACGATAAAAGTTGGCAAAGCCAAGAAAAGATTGGAGGGCCTTGATGTTCTTGGGCTGAGGCCAATTGAGGATTTGTTGAACATTTGAAGAATCCATCTTGAGGCCATCACTTGAAACAACATAGCCCAAGTATTCCACACTTGAGGCATGGAATACACACTTTGAGGCTTTAGCAAACAGATTATTGTCTCTCAGTCTTTGGAGAACAGAGGCCACATGTTTAACATGTTCATCCAAAGAGCTAGAGAAGACTATAATATCATCTAAGTACACTACAACAAAAATATCCAAGTAATCTGCAAAGATATCATTCACAAGATTTTGGAATGAAGCTGGAGCATTGGTTAAGCCAAATGGCATAACCAAATACTCATAACTACCATATTTGGTTCTAAAGGCAGTTAAATGCTCATCCCCCTCTTTAATTCTCAGGAGATTATAGGCACCACGCAGATCTATCTTGGCGAAGATAGTAGCACCATTAAAGACGGTAAGAAGCTGATTCATTGGAGGAACAGGATACCCGTTCTTCCTAGTTACAGCATTAAGTTTGTGGTAGTCAACACACAAACAAAGACCACCATCCTTTTTCTTAACAAAAAGGACAGGTGCTCCTGTTGAGGAGGAGCTTGTTCTGATGAAACCTTTCTCTACTTTCTCTGAAATGTAGGCCTGCAGTGTTTCTGACTCATTCTTTGATAAAGAGTAGATAACACCAACTGGAGGTAGAAGACCTTCCAGTTCAATATGATGATCACAGGCACGGTGTGGAGGAAGTTTCTCTGCTTTCACTTTGGAGAATACATCCAAATATTTGTGATAAACAGGAGGGACTACCTTCAGCACAGTTTCAATCTCTTCTGGATCTTCCTCCTCATCCCACTGCTCCTCCAGGGAGGCATGAAAAGATAAAGGAGGAAGGTCCATATCCCCTTGAAAAAGATGAAGTGAAGATATAGCAACATCTTCTCCAACATCTTTTATCTCTTTGAAGACTTCATCTCTTAATGGAAGTAATGACTGAGAGGGAAAAATGGAGGGGTTATGGACAGAAGGAGGAAGGGAAGGTGTCTTAAGTTCGCCAACCAGAGCAAGACTGTTGACAGCAGTGGAAACGTCATTACTAGTAGAAGAAATAATACCACTAGAATCCTTATGAATAGAATCATAGGGGATCAATCCATTTTTCCAATCAATAATGGGATTAAAATGGTAAAGAAAATCATAGCCCAATATTAGGTCTTCTCCCTTGGGTGAATCTATGATAAAGAGATCCCATTCAAAGCTTGGGAAGGAAGGTAAATCAACAACCCACTTCGTGTAATGGGTGATGAACAAGGAAGTGGATTCACTGGAATCCAGGATGAAAATAGGAATCTTTTCAGGGAGCTCTGACATGGTCAATGAGTACTTGAGAACAAAATTCTTTTCAATATAAGAGTTTGTAGCACCAGAATCAATGAGAATACTATAAAAAATATCAGAGATTGAAGAAAAAATAAGAAATTTTAAAGATTTTTTGACACTAGTATTCAGAGTGCACAATTGTGGTCTTGAAGGAAATAAGTGAGAACCATTGAACACATCATGATTCCCACTCAGGCTTTTCCCTGCTTGCTAGGGAAGCCTTTGATTGACCCTTGCCTATTCTCAGGCCTCTTGAAGCATTTTTCAAATGGGTGTTTACCACCACAATAATTTCACAATCCTTCTTTAATCCTCCTCTCCTTTTCAGAACCAATTAATTTGTTGTCCTTATTGAGGAGAGCAGCATGAGGCTTGTCTTTGGACACTCGAAAATTCTTCCCCTTCTTATTCTTCTTGTGATAAGGCTTCTGTGATGATGAACTTTGAGGGGGCTTGGAGGAGTTGGATTCACTGATTGGAGGCTTCTTCTCTTGATGACTACCCTTTTCCTTCTGCCTCTCATGGTACCTGGTATCTAATTCCAAGGTGATGTCCATGAGTTCTTGAAGACTATCAAAATTTCCAGTGTGAGAAGCCAATTGGTCCAGCAATCTTGATGCCAAGCCTCTTCTATACACATGAATATAGGCCCTTTCCCCCCAGTCTCCAATTCTTGACATTAAACTTCTGAAATCAGCTATGTACAAGGAAACTTGACCACTTTCCCTCATCCTCAAATTGTCCAACTCTTGTTCAGCTTTTCTGACTTCATTGGGATCACCAAACAGAGTGAATAACTGGGTTTCAAATAACTGCCAGTTATTGAGGAGATAAGAAGGGTCTTCATTGGAGATATTTGAGAGGTAAGGTTCAATCCATTTGCCAGCTCTACCAGTAAGAAAAGAAGTTGAGTAAAGCACCTTATTCCTGTCAGAGAAGACGTTTTCTGGGTCATTATGAAAGATTAATTGACAGGATTGAATGAATCCTCTCAATTTATGAGCTTTAGTACCATCAAAAGAATCAGGTGCCTTCATTGATGGAGTCTTGAATGCAGGGACTTTTGAAGTGTCCCTTGGGGCAACTTCTTGAGTGAGTTGTCCCATAAACTGAGTCATTTGCTCCATCATATTGAGGAAATTTGGTTCAGCTTGAGAGACAGAAGGTTGATTAGAAAGGGCTAGATTTGGAGCCTCAGGAGCTTCAGGAGAACCTGCCAAGGCAGCTGCCACTTCAGTCTCCTCAGATTCTTCCTCTTCCACAGACTCCTCCCCCTCCTCATCTTCAGCTTCCCCCAATCTACTTCTAGGCCCTTGAGAAACACCAGGATAACCACCCAATATTCCAGAGAATGATCTTGATCTTCTATACTTCACACCTCCTCCTCTGGAGGGTGCTGCTCCTTCCATTGGTGGTCCTCTGTCCAAATTTGCACTCAGTTGATGAACTGATGGTGTGCGGTCAAGAGGAGCCCTTGGTGTATGAGTGAGAACAGCTTTATGTCTCTGGGATCTTGTATTCTTGGCTGGTGAGCTATGCTGAACTGGCATCATGAAAGAAGAATGAATAAAAACTTGATGATACTTTGAATAAAATAAGGCTTAACCAAACAATAAAATAAGAAGCTTGATGAACTTGAGAAATCAATCAATAGTCTTGAAGTGAATCAATATGAATAATCTTGCAGAGTGAATATGACAAAGTCAAATTCTTATGAATAATCAATTTCAATCAATAAGTCAAATCAAGTAAATCAAGTCAATTCAAAATCAAATCAATTAAGTCTTGAGGAATTCAATCAATATCTTCAAAAGTCAATTCAATTTTCTTGAGGAATCAAATTCAAATCAATCAATTAAATCCAATCTTGAGGATAAATCAGCTATCTTGAAGAATCAAATCAAGTCAATCAAATCAAATCAAGTAAATCAAGTCAATTCAAAATCAAATCAATTAAGTCTTGAGGAATTCAATCAATATCTTCAAAAGTCAATTCAATTTTCTTGAGGAATCAAATTCAAATCAATCAATTAAATCCAATCTTGAGGATAAATCAGCTATCTTGAAGAATCAAATCAAGTCAATCAAATCAAATCAAATCAAATCAATCAAAGTCAATTCAAAATCTTGAGGTGAAATCAATGTCTTGAGGGATCAATCAATCAATCAATCAATAATTATGAGAAATTTCAAAATCAAAATCACTGAATACCCCAAATCAATAAAAGCCCTGAATGATGAATCAATTAACCCAAATAATTCCACTCAAATAACCTGATAAAAACCTGAATTCATACAAAAAGAGAAATGAGAATGATAAAGAATAAAATGAAATGGTCAGCAGAATTTTTGAAATGAGAAAGAGAATCAATTTTCATTTGAATGAAATGAATGAGATGAAAATTGATGAGAGATAATGAAATCATAAAAATCATAAAAATCATAAAATCATGAAAAGATCATAATTGAAGAATGAGAGAAATGAATAAAACAAATGAAAGAAAAAGAAGCAATTATGAGTTAATTAAAATAATGTCACAGGGGCTGTTCTAAAATGAATAGGGCCTGGAACTCAGTGAACAGACTTACTTATGGAGGGCTCAAAAGGAATACTCAAAAGATAAGAGTAATGAAATAAGATAATAATTTCCTAGTCATAAAATAATAAGAGTTAAAATATATGAGAGGAAAACAAAAGAAATAATAAAGAGCCAACCACAAATAATCCTGTACCACTGTTTCAACCTGTTCATAAAAGAGAAAAGGATTAATAAAGGATATGGTCACCAGGACTCTACTGAACAGGTGAGGGAAGGCAAAGACTAACTTAATAAATAATAAAATAATATTTCTTAATGAGATATAAAATAATATTAAATAATAAATCCAATATTTGAATTAACTGGGGGAAAAACCACCAGGCGGATGAAGAGGGGCTGGTATATGTGAGAAATACCAGGCTTGGAGTTTGAGTGTTGAGATACTGGCTTGTATTCTGGAAGAAGTTGGATCCTGGATTGAATCCTGTATTGGTGAATCCAATACAGGTATTTGCGCCTGTATTGATGACAGGCCTGTATTTGGTGAATCCTGTATTTGGGTCTTGCCTGTATGAAACTGTATTGAGGTCTGAAAACTGTATTTGGAGAATGTAGAATGAAACCCCCGTGCTGATTGGGTTTTGAAGGGTATCCATGAAATAATGATTGTTGCTGATTGGGTTTTGAAGGGTATCAATGAGGTGATGATTGTTGAAGATGATTGGTAATGCCCCTGCCTCCTTGGCTGTGACAGCCACGTAGAGGAAGTGAAGATTTTTTCACTTTCTAGTACTGGCTTGTGGTTTGCAAACAGCCTGTATAGCCTGTATTGGGCTCAGATGTGGTTTTGAAACCACATCTGGGCGGTTTTCACCAATACAGGGTTAAAAGTTTCATCTGGGGACCTCACAGCCTGATTCTGACATGTATGATGCGTAGATTGTTGTACAGAAACTGTATGGGACCCCAGGATTGACTTAAATATGAGGTATTGAATTAAAAACATGCTTCTTTGTCTATTTGACACCTCATATTCATGGTTATGGGATATTATCCCATGGTAAGGCTGCATTGGTCAGAATGTGGGATTTTGACCTTAAAACAGCTATACCTTTGTCAGTTCTTGAGATATAAACCCAAGACTGAACCGGTGTGTAGCCCTGTATGTGTTCTACACAATGGTACCTTATTTGATATGGCTATCATTAAATATGGCAAAGTTATGCCATGTACAAGATTTTTGTACATATGCGTGTTTTTAGGCAAGAAGCTGTATTGAGCTTGTTTGCCCCATAACTTCTGCAGTAGTTGAGATATGGGGAAGTGGATTACACCATCAGATAGCCCTGATTGTGCTCTTTCCAAAAAGACCCCACTTCAGGTATCCCACACTAAAACTGTAGAAGTTAGATGAGAGGTGAATGTTTTGTTCACCCTTATTTAGCCTGAAATTGACCATAACTCCAGTAATATTGGTGCTAGCTCAGTTTGGCTGGTACCATTGGATAGCCCTGGCTTAGAGCTTCATTTTGAGTACCCATTTGATGGGGTTAAGCCTCTCCTTCTAGATTTTAGATGAGAGGTGAAAATTAAGGTTTATGCTCAGCAATAACTTTGAGCAGGAATAACTTTGTTATTTCTAGTCCTATGGTGATGGTACTTATATTTTCAGGAAGAGGTGAGTTTCCTCTTCCTTTTTATACCTTTTGAGCTGATTTGGCTCAGCTCCATGTTTTGGTGGTATCTTGGCTATACCATTGGTTTATGGTATTTTGGCTGTCATGCTTGTGCTCTGGTTTTGAGTCACAGGCTGACACTTAAGGTACCAAATTACATAAAGAAAATCCTGCCAATGAAGATAGCCAGGCCTTTCCAGAAACTGTGGAAAGCTTCTGACAGTGTGGGAGATTTCCGGCCTTGTGCCAGTAGTGAGGTAGTTGATGCTTCCAACCATGTTAAATTTGACTATCTCATCTTCAGATGCAGGTACTAAGTGAGTGTCAGGCAACAGGGGCATAGCCATGGGCTCGCATGAGTCCATGCCATAAAGCTCCAGTAATTGCTCAATAAAATGTCCTTGATCAAGTGAGATATGATCAGAGAAAGTGGACACCTTGATTCCCAGAATTAGATTGGCTACACAAATGTCCTTAATCTTAAACTTGGACTTCAATTCACTCTTGAATACTGACACTTCCTTACCAAAGATGGTTATGTCATTGATGTGAGCATAAATCCATATTGGAAAGTCATCAGCCCAAAAAAACACACAAGGGTCAGAGAGACAGACGGAGAAACCCACTTTGTTTAGCCAGGATTTGAGGCTGTTGTACCAGGCAAGCGGAGCCTGGTTTAAGCCATGAATGGCCTTTTTTAAGAAAAGGCAGGATTTTCTTTTGTTGACGTTCTAACTCTGAGGTATTGACAAATGGAGAACTTTTTTCAGCAGTGCATTAAAGAAGGCGCTTTTCACATCTTCCTGATGAAAGGCAAGGCCTTTTGATACTGCGTGCAAAATGAGGCATCTTAGAGAATTCAGCCTTCCTGTCGGAGCATAAGTCTTGCCAAAGTCAACACTAGGAGTCTGAGAGAACCCCTGAGCGCACAGCCAAGCCTTATACTTCGTGACTTCCTTTAGGTTATTGGTTTTGACTCGGAAGACCCATGTTGTTCCCAGAATCCTGTAGTCTAGAATAATATCTACTACATCCCAGACTTTGAGATCCAAAATTGCTCCAAGTTTTCTTTCAATGGCACCTGACTATTGTTCTGAGAAGAGTCCTTTTAGGGCACTTTCAAACGTTCTTGGGATGTCTGTTGTTTTTTGTGACTAAGGCTTTTGGTCTTCTAGAATAAGTCAAGACGTTCCCTTGATTTATGTCACCAGAGATGATTGTTGGATGCCTTGGTCCAATGACCTTTATCTGGCACAGCATCACACTGTTGAAAGAGTTGCCAGTGTCATTGTCCTCCTCCAGTTGCAACAAGAATTCATCTACCCCTCTTGAGTTGTCTCTAGGTTTGGGATCAAGAATGGAAGATCAGATTTCATCTACTGCTTCTGCCTCAGCAACCACATTAGGGAGGGATTCATTTACCACCTCTACTGGTTTTTGGGGAAGGGCTTCATCTACCTTCCCAAGATCAAGTATATCATCATTCCTGGCAATCTCCAAAGTGTCCCCAGATGAGGAAGGTTGAGAAAAAGGAAAATCAGACTCATTGAATCTCACATTCTTTGAAATTAGGACCTTTTTATTGCTGAGACGCAACACCCAATACAAAGAGATTTCATTTCTGTAACCAAGTAACACTCCTGTCTCTCCAGCTGGGCCAAGCTTCTAATCCTGATGGCTTCTTGGTACAGACACAGCATCCCGGCAGCCAAAAATTTGGAGCTTCTTGATTCAAGGAGATTTACCCATCCACAGACCATAAGGACTGAGATTGAATCTCAATGGAGTAGGAATTAAGTTTCTCAGGAAAACAGCTGTGTTTAGTTCTTCAGCCCAACAACATTTTTGAAGACCCAAACCATTTATAAGACACATAGTCTTATTGGGGATAGTTCTATCAGATTTTTCAGCATACCCGTTGTGTTGAGGAGTCTCAGGAGGTTGAAAGACATGAACAAAACAACTCAGTTCAGCCAACAACTTGAAATCCTTATTTAAAAATTCACCTCCCCAATTGGAGACCAATTTCTTTAGGGTCCTATCATGGACGTTTTCCATGTAATCTTTTATGATGACAAATTTCTTGAACACTTCTTATTTGTGTTTGAGCAGTCTAACTATATTGAAAGATGTGGCTTAATCCACAATAGTGAGAAGCTATCAATTGCTGGATAGTGAGGGAGGAGATATGGGCCCAACTACATTGACATGAGTGCAGTCAAGAGGCTTGGCTGCATATGCAAAGTGGTGACTAAAAGGCAGCTTGTGAATTTTATTCAAGTCACAAGTTGAAAAGTTCAATGAGTGCTCCGGAAGTCCCATGGATTTAATGGCTTGATTTCCAGGATTGCCGAGTCATTGATGCCAAAGATTGGAGGGAAGCTCAGTGACTTGAACCGTTGGAAGAGAGTATTCTACTCTCATAAGATTGTTAAAAATTCTTCCCTTCATCTCAACTTGTTCCCCTTCCAAGAGTTTGAAATATGAGTTCGACTGAGAGATGGTCAAGTCCCCATTGCATAATTCCATCAATCTGATCAAGTTACAAATGGGATTTGGCATTAATAGACATTCCTCAAGAACAAAGATTTTGCCATTGATTAGCAGATTGACTTTTCCAGACCCTTTTGAAAAGATATAGCTGGTTGAATCACCGGTGCGGACACCTACAGGAGGAGTATCAATAAGAGATGAAAATAGATGTCTTAAGTTGAACATATGGTGTGTGGCGCCACAGTCTAAGATGAGTCCTTCAGGTCTTTCATTGATCTTTTCTCCGGTCACCAGTACTTGTGCAATGGAAAGGTGAGTTTATGGATTTTGGTAGGATGGTGTTTTTCTCTTGTTGGTGTGGTGAGTTGGTCTTAGATGGGGCTTTTCAGCAAAGCATTACTACTTGGTGTGAGTTGTGCACATAGGATTGTGCTTGACATTTGTACAATAATAGGTGATTTTGTATGGGTGTGCTGATGCAGACACAAGAGCTATTGGGGTAGGAATATGATTGGATGTTTGTATTTCGGAGTTGTCGTGGAATTCTTGTAACCTTTCCAAGACTAACTCAGGCTGTTGAATTAGTTCTTTGTTGAAAGATAGAACTTTGACAAATTGATGGATTTTGGGATCGCCAGAAAGCTTGCCTAAGAGAGTGAAGGAATTACATTCAGCCAGTATGTTGATGTTGATAGTGTTGAGGGAAATCATCAGCATTTGGCTCTTATCAATATAGCTTTTAAGGTTCCCGTCATATGTCAAACAAAGCCATTGTAGCCATACCCTTCCCCTGTTAATTGCCTTTTTTGAGGCATACTGTTCTTCTAATTTGTTCCATAGTTTCTGTGTGTCTCTTGAGTAATTCTTGACCACCTCAATGAAGACTTGGTGGCTGACTCAAGAGGAAATATTTCTGATTGCTTCTGAGTTTGCTTTGTTCCACTTGTTGATTACTGGAATGGTGGCATCTATTGGTAGAGTGTTTTTCCAAAAATTGAGTAGATCCTTTGATCTTAACAAGATAACAATTTGTGCACTCCATTCTCTGTAGTTGGTATTGTTAAGAATGGGGATAGAGGCTATTTTGATGAAATTTTCCATTATTGTAGTTAAGTAGCAGCCCACTGTTAAGTTCTTTAAGGCTTGAGCGTCGAGACTCTAAATCTGTAAAAATGCAAGACTAAAGAATGATATTATTATTTTAATAAGCTGTACGGTAAGGTAAATAATGAGAGCAAAACACTGACCAAGTCATACCTAAATGGTGGACAACTAATGACTAAGATAATTGGCACAGCAACAACAGTAATAAGAAAGAACAGGTGTCTGAGTTTGAAAAAGGAAGGTTAGTAAGTAAAGTGAAATATGACAAAGATTGACTGACTTACAGTACCTGAATCAACACAACAGTATGTGGAAATAAAAGGAAGAAGTGTAAAGGAAAGTAAAGTAAATAGAATGAAGAACAATAAGAAGAGAAAATGGAGGGTTTTAAAAAATAAAGAAGAAGGGATGATGTTGTTGTTGATTGAGGTTGACAAATGGGTTAAAATATTAATTTGAGTCAAGCTTTTATCTTCCTGATCGGCAAAAAAAATTGATTTGGGCTATTTACAATTGGGTGTTGTGGTGTTCTGGTAGTGTAGGAGTGGCGGATTGTTGATCAAACTAGTTTTGATCTTGATTTTCAACAACAACGAGTAGACAATTTCCTGGTTTAGGAAAAAGTAAGGGAACTACTTTAGTTACAACTGGTTCAGTGGCTGGCTATCAACTTGTCTTCAATGAAATCTGGTTATGAATACTAAGAGAAAATAGCTCAATATCCTGTGGAAATGAGCTAAACAATTACTATACTTCATTTTTCATTAATATTTTACAAAATCAGTGAATTTCTAAATAAATTCCCATTCTAATTGAAGACTAAATAATTCCAAATGTGGTCAACTTTGTGATAATTTGGCACTGATTTAATCACGGGGAGATCTTGACCTTCCCTTATGCCACAGTGGGCATTATTTATGAGAGTGAACCATTATTCTTGTGAATTTACACATTTTACATGGAGATTTTGTTGATATGATGATCTTAGGTTACAATTGCTGTTGTTACTCCTTGATGATCTTATACTTTACAATAGAAGTCTTTATCAAAAAATTGAATCAGTTTCCTTATCTCTTAGTGTACTCCTAATTCTAAAATAATAAAAACTGAAGGTTTTATTTTACATTAACATGAGGAAATACGCAAGATCTATAGTAGGATGATAACTACCTGAAGGTGAACTACAAAGTATAATACACAGGTGACTTTGACAAGCTGCTACGACAAGACTAGAATAATACTCTATAAAGGAAAAATATGATAGAATATTAACAACTATTTCATGTAATACTTGTAGGTCATAACACACCCCTGAACTCAGGAATACTTGACTTATTACTACAGTAATAAGTAACTATTACAACACTCTTTATAGACTACTCTAGAAAATGTAAAAGATCAATATATTGTTGAGAGATTATCAAATCTATTCTTGAGTTAACATACCACTGCTGTTTATTCAAAAATAGTTTAACAATTACAAGAGTGAACAACTTTCAGTTGTAACACTCTTAGTTTTGGTAAAGTACAAGTACGAATAATGACGAAGAATACTACTGAGGAGCCCTGAGATAACATCTAACCTCAGTGCTTATAAAGAGTTTCATGATCTTAAGATCACGGATTTAAGCACACAATCACATAACTCTTAACAGGTTAGTTTGGGAATTTCCTAAACCTAGAGGTCTTAGGAGAAACGCTTGCAAATATTTCACAAAGTCTTATTTGTAATAACTATATCAAGAGCAAGGAGAGTCGAGTAGCTAAGTTCTCATCCAGCTACTTGTGTCTTACACCTTGAACTCACTTGCACCCTCTTTCTCTGACTAATCTACGATTCTATGGAGCCTTTGAGGTATGCTCTGCTCTCGCAATCCAGCTACTCGCTTCTTACTCCTTGAACTCACTTGTGCCTTATTTTTCTGACTCATCTACGATTTTCCTTGAGCCTTTTAGATTTAAGATAAAATAAAATTGAATTATTATAAATATTAAAAAGGTAAAATTTGAAATAAATTTAAGTTCTTTATTTCTTGAAGTTGAAGATCTTTGCTTCGCACATAGCTTAAATAATTTTTTGCTCAAAGAATGATTCTTGGCTGATTCTCATAGAATTGACTTCCAGCTTAGCTCCTTTTTTTTAGAAAAAAGCAACGAAAAAATCTCAGTAACACAAAAAAAAATTCTGGTTATGAATCACAGCCTTTTATTTTGCGTTTTTATGACGCAATGTAACCCTTTTACAAAAAGACCATTTGAGACGTGAAGAAAAAAAAGTTTACGAGAAAAATTGGCGACAATGACCAAAAAATGACAGCAATAAAGTTGATAAAAAAGAAGAGGGGATTCATAGTGACTACTTTATTTCGTCAAGTTCATTTGCTTGTGTACTTCATTACCCCACCATTCAAATCCTCAGCCTGAAACTGAAGGTTAGAGTGCCGGGGCGCGGTTAGCCTCGTACAAGAGACTATTGAATTTTTCTTCTATTGGCTTACCTTGACAGGTTAGTGTGATATATGCCATTTGTTGGATTAGCATGGAGGCGGTAAATGTGTGTCCCCACATGTCACAGGAGCTGTTTGACGAGTTGGCGGAAAGGTCGGTATAGCGTCGCTTGCAACTTCATCAATCGGTCTGTAAAAATTCACAATGGGTGATACGACTTGGACATGAGTTTTGGAGCACCCATCATGAGGCTTAAGAAAAATGCCAGACAAATCAAATGGTATTTACCGGGACCATGACATTTGGAAAAATGCCACAATGAATAGAGTACTGACTGCAGCTCCAGCAATGTACGATGAAAGATATAAAAGGTGCTACTCAGTACATTTGATTTTTATTTGTTTTCGTTTTTTTAAGAGAGAGCGGAAGGTGAAAACTAACGTGTGCGGACGAGCTTGAACATATTGAAAGCGGTATGATTGGAGTTCTATTGCAAGAAGGTCTCTTCTTTTTGTAAGCAGCGATACTTTTCACCAATCATGTGAGATGCTGGAAATCGCAACTGCATCACACACTCCTTTCAATGTCTTCTCCGTGAGCCAAACAACATTCCTGAAGCCCGTTGTGAGCGGCGGACATCTCAGCTGTGAAAATACGGCAGGGGCAGTGTGCTTCTGCCTTCTTAGTAATATAAAAAGCGAGCTTGTTTGATAATGTATGACATGAGACTGTTGTTGCCTGTAAAGATTTCATTAGCCGGAAAAGGGAACAGCGACAGGACGTTCCCGTTCGGGCAGGTTGCCACCACTTCCTCTGCTAAACGTGGCTGTGATGAGCTCAGGATATTCAGGAATCAAGCCAGTGGGTAGAAAGCTTGAGGCAAGATGAAGCCTTTTAGAGCTATCAACGCCCACTTCGCTTTCTCACCCTTTTCAAAATTTCCAACAAATCCGAGCATTTTTGATTATTCCATGAAGGAAGCTGACGCACGAAAGCTTGGACTGCGCGTGTCAGATTGAAACCCAAGATCAGAACATATGTAGTTAACTCCTATTCTTGGTTTTTAAAATAGGGTCCCATGTTGAATATGGGGAATCATACATTGTAATTCGACCCAACCACATTTCGCAGTGACTTTCTCCCACTCTTCCTGAAAATCACGTTGGCCTTTCTGCCACTCGGATACGGAGCCGGAAGTCGCGATCACGTGCAATATCTTGCTAGCTGCTCGCTTAACGAACATCGCTCCTGCGGTCTAATCCGCAACACCTATCCAGAGGGATGGTGGGTTCGAATTGGCTCTTCTGGAGCAAAAACTTTGAACGGAGCTCTAGGTCTCGCACGAGCAGTCGGTCAGCGCGGAGGGGCAGCGTTTAAACGCCAAAGCACATGAAGAGCGTGAGTTGTGCAAGCTACTCTTCACTAAACAGTCTTTGGGCGAAGCAAAAGTTTATTCGGTTGCTCAGAAGGTTGCCATGGATGACCGATTATGGGCAAGAAGGCATTTGTAGGTGATATAGTTGCCTCGCTCTTGTGCGCCTTAGCAGATCGTGAGTTAAATGAATACTTGTAGCCAACAAAGATCTCGAACTTAACGTCCATCAGCTATTCTTCTCAGCCTGAGCTAAAGAAGGCATAGAAAACTTGTTTCCTCAATAAGCTTACTTTGACCCCAGTTATCCTAGTAAAGCTTGAAGTGTCAGATGTTATTTCTGATTTTTGTATGCTTTTCCTTCACATGACAAGCTGGAAACCCACCGTTGGGCTGAGCAACTCTGATAACAACCTGTACTGAACGCATGATGAAACGCTCTACCCACTTAGAATCTCATAAGAAGGGTGGCATAAATCTATCAACATTGCTTTCCAATATATTGCTTACAAAGATATGTATATATATAGAAAAACCATTTTGCCTTGTTACTCTTAATTAATCTTTAAATTTATCTATTGATGGCCTATTTACCAAGAAAACTAGCTAGGTGACAATAATAGTTGGTTGGTCCAACTAAGGCTTTTCATGCACTTTAGAAAAACCATCAGGTTACTTTAATTTTAACTTAAGATTTTTTAAGATCTAAGACTGAGATTTTGTTTTACTCTTATGGATTTAATTCAGAATTTCAAATCAATGTAGATATTTTTTTCATGATTATAATTTTAACACAATAATAATCTACTACAATCCCTTTCTTATTTAAGCTTTATATATCTGAAATATTATTGAAATTTATTAAAAAGAGTGGAAAATTGGCTACAATCAATTGTGGAATTCATGATAGTCGTTTAATTGAGGTCATAATAGCTTTCTATTATCAGAAAGGTTGTTAAGAATATGGCATATCACCTCTGAGAAGAGTTCCAGAGGATAATAATTTAATATTTAAAGAAAGAAATTGCATAAGGGGAAAAAACTTTTGAAGTATTAAGTACCAGGAAGATATATTCTCTCATTAGGTAAAGGGAAGGAGCCAATAATGGTTGATTGATATATCATTATGATCAGCTAAAGGAGAAAAGGACTGATCCAATAAGAAGTGAGAAAAATAACTTCAACACCTGTCAGAGGGGAAACTTATTGTCAAAGATCATATGACTGCAAATAATATACAATGCAGGGGAGGAATATCTAGAGTACTTGATGGGACTATAGGTTCCTTAAAACACAAATTCACACACCAATAATGCCACAGGGGCTCTTGGGGAAAAAAGGAGTGGCCTGGAACTCGGAAATCTTGAGCTCACTTGGAGGGCTCCAAAGGGATAAATAAAATGATTGAAAGATATATTTTTTGAAGGGAAATGAGAGAAAGTTATAAGCTGCCAAGGATATGAAAAGAAGCCAGCAGCCAAAGATAATAAAGAAAAGCCAAAGGCCAAAGAGCCATACAAATGAATTTTCAATTCACTGTTTCAACCTGACAGAAAGAAGCATGGAATTAATAGAGGATATGACCACCAATATCCACTGACAGGAAAAGAAAAGAGGCAAATGACTGACTTATAAATATCAGTATTTGCTTTCAAGAATGAAAAGAAAATAATAATAAAAATAAATCCAATATATTATTTAACTGGGGAAAAAGTACTCAGCGGTGGAAAGATGGCCAGTATATGTGAAAAGCTGAAAGACTGATCCTGGAGGATTGATCACCTAACTGTATTGGCTGTTTTGGGAAAATACAGGTCTGGCTATCTTGAGAATTGAACTGTTTGTCTTGAATTCCAACATTGGAACATGAATTGGCCCAAAAGGGTCAATTACATACAGTTTTCTTGAATACAGCCTGTCTTGGCCAATTGAGTTTTCCTAGGGGTTCTGGAGCTCTTGATGCCTTCAAAACTTATTTGATTAACAAAAACCTCGTGAAGCTTCCCTTGAAGAATCCTGGGCCAGTATTCCCTTGGGGGAATACCATTGAAATGAAATAACCAACTGTGAGCCTTGAGGTATATTTTACATACCCAAATAGGCCACAATTATCTTAAAAATAAATTATAAACTATGCATAACCCATAAGTCATGCATATATTGAAAGTTTATCATTTTTGATTTCAAAAAAGATGAATAACTCTTTATTGAGTAAGTAAATCCATGTATTTAAGGCCAAATTTGGACTCTGCACAAAATTTCACCTAAGGTAGCTCCATAGAGTGAATAAGATTAAATCAACTCTTTGAGGTTGTAACATGGAAAATACCTCAATACCACATGAAAGATCCATGTAAGTTTTTGTTTTTCTCAATTTCACACCAAAATAATGGGAATGTGAGAGATCCCATGTTACATATACACTAAGAATGGTGTTATGTATGTTTGTGGCACTTAATATTATGGTATTCTTACATACACCTTTGGTACACCCATAGTAGATATCTCACTTTAAGCCTGAATTTCTATTTTGACATAAAAGATAGTCAAGGGGGACAAAAGACATCAAAGGGAGCCAGGGTACCCAACTTCTGAGGCCTCTGCGGCTTGGAAAGCTGAAAAGCTTGGATCCATGGCTGATCTTGGCCCAATTAGTAAACTAAAACATTCTTGGGAACTTGGTTACCAAGTCAAAACTTCATTATATCATAAGAAAATAGCAGATAAGCTGCTATTTTGATGTGCCAAGGAGGTAAGGAGCAATTGAGACTCCTATAACCATGTCAATTGTTAATGATTTTCCATGGATAAGCCATAAAATATTAATAAAAACACTTTTTGGACTAGTATCCATTGATTTACCTCATAGCAACCAGCCATATAGTGCTATTTCCAATTCTACATAAAAATAAGGTAAAAAGCTCAAAAATTCATTAAAAATACATATATTATTGAATATTTCTGAGACTTCCAGGCCCCATTAAGAAATTTATAATTTATTTAAAAAAAAGAATTATACTTTTAGAAGTAAAATTAAAAGTTTTACTTACAGTCCATGTTTGATGATTCCATGTGAAATACTGAATCTTTGAAAATTCACAAGAAATACATTCTGTAATTAAATTTCCAATACCGTGGAAGTCCTTTTAGTGTGGGATTGGATAAGGCAGTCCTTGAGGGGGAAATCAAAGGTAAACAGTTTTGAATTGCTGAAATAATCCTGTAACCAAGGGTGCTAATGGTGTTTTAGCTGCCCCTCTGAATATACTAAACAATCTCCCTACATAGCTCACAAATCAATATTTAAGATTGTGGCTTTACAAGTAGAGAATACTTTTTAGCAGTCTCTATCAGACCTATTCAATAATCAGACTAATGATAAAATAATAATACTAATTTAGATAAAATAATTTCAAAAGATAAATTTATAGGTGATTTTAGAATAATAAAGTAATAGTTGGGTAAAATATATAGTAGATATAATAGTACTGAGTGGTGATTTAAGTGGTTTTCTTGGTTAAAGGTATTTTGTTTAATGGATAATAGTTTAATATGAGAATACTTTATATAAGTGATAATATATAATGATATTGTCTAATATTTTGAATAAGTTTAATTGATAAATAATTTTGATAATATGTTAAATATATATGTGATAATAATAATTGTATAGCTAATAAGTATTATAGATAATAACACCACTATATGTTATTTTTTTTTAAAAAGTACTGGTGAAGGTTTATAGATTGGGTATTACTTATAATAGTAATAATTGATGATAAGAGGGATGATAATAGATAATAAGAGCTGTTAATAGTAAGCTTAATGAAACTACTAATGTTTAACTTTGTTTGTTATCTTTTAATTTGATAAGTAATAATAATAATGACTTGTCTTCTAGTGAGAAGAGTATAATAATATTTCTTTTAATTTGTTTGAATTTGACTAAGAGGTGAATTCATAATATAGGCAGACCTACTGCTAACTACAGCTATTTATAAACCACTATTTAGTGTAATTTAATAATAATAATTTCTAGATTAACCTACTAGTAGGGATGAATAATTATTTGCATGAGGAAAGAGGAGAAAATGAGAGAGAGAGGCCTCCTTTTATATTGTGAGAAGTACCCATGGGCTCTCCATGAAAAGCTTTATTATTGCCCTTGAGATAATTTTGCTGGTGTAGATTTTTGTAACAAAAGTCGGATGATCTATCTGTTATAATGAATTTGTAATCTTGCACAGCCTTGAGAAATTAATTCAAGTGTGTAAAATCAAGAATGGTATCATATGACTGAGATATTTTCATCATTTGTTTGGCCAAATTTAAGATTGAGATGTTTTTCTTTGGTGGGGTTTTTGATAAAAGTATCAGATGACTCCTCCTTTACACTGCTTTAGTCAGCTTCCACGGCCTTGAGGAATTAATTCTGGTGAGTAAAGGATGAAGATGGTGTCATGTGAATAAGCCCATGTATACTTTGTTTGTAATATTTGTTTAGTTCCAGGTGATCATGCTGTTTAATGTGGGGATATCTTGAGTTTTAATCTTTGATTACTGTAATTTCTGTTTTCTTTACAGTTTTAGTGTATTTTCCTTGCATGCAGCTAGTTGAATCTCAATTGAGTTGAATTTTAATAATCCTGTGGCTGTGTAATGTCCAGATCTTATGCATGTGGACTGCATAAGTCTTATTTGGGCTCCTGTATTGTTGTGTAAATTTTAAGTTTTTAGTGGATTTTCATGTATTGAATTGGATTTGATACTTTCAGATGATCCTTGTGTCATATGAACTGTATTGTTTATTTATTTTTGATGTATTGAGTTGAATTTGATACTGTCAGATGATCCTTGTGTCACATGAGCTGTATTTTTTTTAATGTATTCAATTTTTAGTAATATAATCTTCCTGATGGATTTAGAGTGGATATAATGTTACAATGTTACTTTTCCCATGTAATCCTGAGTTTTCTGTATGTATTAAGCCTATTGTTGATCATGTAAGCCTTGTATGTAAGTTTTATTGTGTAACTCCATAAGATTGGACTCCTCTATTATTCATTTAATTATATAAGTATATTGAACATTTCAATTGTGAATGCTAAAATCTTCCATTCCTCCCTACTTTTGATGTTATTCCTGGGTTTTTTGTGATTTTAAGCATGTCCTTTGAGTGGTGATTTCCTGAATTAGTCATTGGGATCTTGATTTTCCAACTTTTAATTTCAAACAATTTCTTGAAACTGGTAAAAAGGTATGGAATATCACAATACCATTGATAACTTTGAGAAATTAATGTTTATTTTGAGATAAAAGAATATTTACAGGTGTTACTCCTTTTATTCTTAACCATCTTTGGGTTGGTAGTCTAGCAAAAGCATCAATTAAGTAATTATGATAATATTACGTGACAACAGATGATGCAATCAATAATACAAAACGGTTTATGGTTTTCTCACTCATTGGCTTTTCAGTTTGCTCCATGGCATGCCTCTGTGAGCTGTATTAAGATTAAAAGAGGCCTCCTCTTGCTGATATTTTCCAAAATAATCACATTATTCAATTATACCTTTATTACCAACAAGTAAGTATTGGTTAAATCTTGTCTTAAGTGTTTTAATCTTTCAGAATCTATCAGAATGACTTGAAGCAATAGAAATCAGCTATATATTGTTGTAATCTTCTTATACATCAATTTTGATCCCTTAAATCCGCAATTACCTGTCGAATTCCTCTACTATTATCTTTTATAAGTTCTTTGAATAATAGTGAGTGTTTTGGTTTTGATTCTTAGAGTTTTTCTCTAGTGATAGTTTTCTTCAAGAGTTATCTTTATAATTATTCTTATAAGAGATGATTATATATTAAAATAATTCTATTTTTTTAATAAAGAAGTTTTAATTATTGAATTCTTCTTGTAATTGATTCTTGTAGACAATTACTTCTTACTGTCATAATCACTAGTAGTGTATAAAAAGTCAAATAAATAATTAAGTAATTGATTATTTAATTGTGGTTTTAATAATTTTTATTATTATATTTCATAAGAACAGTCATAGTACTGTTGATTCATAGTAATATTATGAACAATTAATAGACACATCTTACATTTGGCAGCCTGGCCATGTTTTTTGAATCTTGTACCCCTAATGAATATATTTCTAACTTTCAAATATATTAATTCAATTATTTTTTTCTTCAAATAGAAAGTTCAAATTACTTTGATTGTTGAAATTGTCTTGAAATCTTTTTAATTGAGGAATTTGGTTTAATTTTATGCTTTTTTTACATATGGCTTTTTCACATCCAAAAACCTATAAGATTATTCTTTGAGTTACTCTGAATGAATTTTGATTCAAAATCTTTTATTTTAAGCTTTTTTGCTTTCAGAAGAATAATTTTTTTAATATTAAAAAATAAAAAACTTATAAAAAATCTGTAAATATTTTAAAATCATAAAAAATGATTTTCTTTTATCAAAATTTTCTCTAGTGTCCTTAATCAAGTACTGTGCAGCTGGTCACAGACTCAGTAATTGGTACATTACCAGTCCAGAATCTTCAGAAGCAGCATCTGAAGACAGTATTGAAGTGCAAATTGCTAAAAGAGGAACTTTATTCAAAACAGAACATGCCAAAATACCACCAAAAGGTGTGTGTTTTCTGTTTTCAATTCTCATTTTCTCTTGAATTGACGTGAAAAATGGTGCATACCGGAAATGGAAGCAGCTATTCAGTCCAAACAGATGGACCTGGACAAGGAAGAGGTAAGACCAGAACAAAGTCTGCCAAGTCTTCCTCAAGAAAGACACATCTGGCAGATGCCAGAACTTCCCCCCATTCCCCAAGGTCTTTACCAACAAACTTTGATGTGAACTCTGAGCCTGAACTGATTGAAGGTAATATTTTGAGGGCTGAAAGATTTCTAAGTGGCAGACAAAGAAATATATCAGTCCCAATACAAAAATTGGTTCAAAGCAGCAAAAGAAGAGGAGTGGGAAATATACCCAAGCCTTTGGCAGGGGGCCATGAACTCCTACTTACACATCAAGAGCTTTCTGGGTCAGGAGAAGACCATAGAGTGCTTAGGAGGGTGGAGCCAACTGTCTTGAAAAGACAAGGTCAAAAAGTTAAAGAATTGGTTGAAGAACCAAAGTATTTTATCTGTAGACCAGGAGAAGGAATTGGAGATGGCCCCAGCTTTGGATGAAGGCCCAGTGGTGTCTACCACCTCCAAACCAGCTCCAGAAGCATCCAAAGAGAAGCCCAAAGGACCACAGAAGAAGAAGAAAAGTCCCAAGAGCCATAAGGGCAAGGGAAAAGGCAAAGCAACTTGGCACAGACCTTACCCACAAGGGTACATGATCCCCAAATTGGAGCCTTCAGCCATGAACAGTGTCTTCAATATGGCCAGGACTCTTATGGAATTCACAGTCAAAGAGCAGGAAAGGATGAACAGGACTTTTCCATGCAAAGAATAGATGAAATACAGTTTGTTAAATCTAGTATTGATGTAGAACTTGGCAAATTTGATGCAAAGTTAAATAAAATAAAATCAGATATAAATGAATTAAAAAGAAATGACAAAAAGTATACTGAGTGGTATAAGTTGACAAATGTCAAACTTGATTCAATTACCAATACATGTGACAGAATTTAAAATTAATGTTAATTCCAAAATGATGATATGGAAGATCTTTCCATTTTAAACATTAATGATCAGCTTAGAATTCTGAAAGATCATGTTTTGGAAATAATTGATAATACCAATCAGTTTGCCACAAATTTGCCAAAAAGTGACAGTGAAAGGCAAAAGTTAAATAATGAAATCATTGAAAATTCAGGGAAAATTCATAAGAATTATGAACCACATATGCCAAGACATTCTACACCTTGAACTGAAGAAAAGCTTTTTGCAAAAGGAAGTTTGACCCCATTTTTAGGAGAAAATCCTATCTGTGCAAAAGATATTCCCAAACTGGAAGAATGGCCAACATTCTCTGGTGAAGGAGAATACAATCATATTGAGCTCATCAGAACAATTGATATGTTGCAAGAGGATTTTAACATACCTGATGAAATAATAGTGGGCAAGCTACACTCCTTGTTTACCAGAACTGCAAAGAAATGGTAATACAAAATGAGACAAGATCATGGTAAACATGATTGGCCTTGGTGGAAATCTGAAATAATAACCAAATGGGCTAACAATTCTTGGTGATTTAAAATGGAAAATGCTTTTGAAAGTGTCATTTTTAACTCAGAAAAGGATAAACCACTTACTTGGTTCCTCAAACAGAAAGACAGATTATCTTCCTTACACCCAGATATGTCTGACGCGGTGATTAATATTAAAATATTAAGAAAATTTACAGGAGAACTAGAACAAGCTATCACATTCAGATGTGTAGAGCCCTGTTCAACAGAAGACTCAATCCATGCCATGGAAGATATCATTAATAGAACAAAAATTGGTAAAACCTGGACTAGAGTACCTATGGAATCCAAAATGGTCTCTAAAACATCCAGAGAAGATAAGAACCCTGAAATACCTGTCTTGAAGTCTCATAAATGTGAAAGTATTTCACATTCGGCCAAAACTTGCACCAAAAAGACAACAATCAATGAAGTTCAGCATACTGAAGAGAAACAACAATCTGACCTAGATTCTGCAGTCTCAGAGGATACACCAGTAGAAGACCATCTCATTGAAAAAATTACAGCTTTCTTTGAGGTCACGGAAGTCCATACTCACTTGCAACAGTACAGTGAGGATTTTAATAACCTGATCAATATCCAGGATGCCAGAATGTGTAGATCCAAACCTGCTAGGGGTAAAGGATACACTTCTGGAGCATCTTGTATTACATCAATCCTGATAAATGATATTGAAGCCAGAGTAAATTTGGATAAAGGGGTATTTTGTACTTATGTAGGAAAAGATTATCTTCAAGACATACTACCTGGATGGATGAACCATCTATTACCAATAGTGGGCGTACAATTTAGTAGTTCCAGTAATAACATGTACCCTGTGGGAATATTGGACACCAAACTTGTATTTCCACATCAAGCAGGAAGTGTAAGAATGAAAACTGAGATAGTAGTAATGGAAAATTGCAAATCTCAGCACATCATGCTTGCAAATGATTATTTGAATCTTTATGGTATTGAAATCAATAACCATAAAGACAGATACTTCACAATTGGAGAAAATAAAAGAAAAAAATTTGCTTTTTCCAATATTCCAAAGCAAATATCTGTAATATCATCTGTTAAAGATACTTATAAGGAAGAATTTGTGGCTAATGAGCTTGTTGAAACACAAATTAATCCATCATTATCACCCAAAATGAGACATGATATTATTGATGTATTATACACAGATAATACTTCCTTTGCTTCTAATAATGAACTATTAGGAACTATTAGAGGGAATGAAGTTGATATTACTCTTAATATTGACAGACCATACCCTCCAGTACTTAGAAGACCAGCTTATCCAGCCAGTCCCAAAGGTAGAGAAGCCTTGGAAAAACATATCCAAGAGTTGATCCAACTTGGTTTACTAAGGAAAGTAGGCCATAATAAAAAAGTAGAAGTGACAACACCTGTTATTATTGATTGGAATAATGATAAATCAAGGATGGTTGGAGATCTTGGAGCATTGATTAACTACTCAGTTCCAGATAGGTATCCAATTCCTAGAATTCAAGAAACCTTGATACAATTGTCTAAAGCCAAGTATATAACATCAATGGAGGCATTAGAAGGCTTTCATCAAATTCTTTGGTGCCCAAACCTAGCAAATTACTTAGAATTATCACTCACCATGGTATTTCTGAGTATCTTAGAATGCCATTTGGTATTAAAAATGCACCATCTCATTATCAAAGAATGATGAATACCATCTTCCACACAGAATTATCTGAAGGATAGCTTATCATCTATATTGATGATATTATCATATGTTCTGACTCATGGTCTTTGCAACTTGAATGAATTGAAAGAGTACTTGACAGAGTTAGAGGAGTGAATATGAGGATTTCACTCAATAAATGTAATTTTGGCTTTGAAGAACTTAAATACTTAGGACATATTGTTTGTGGTTTGAGCATGGGTATTGACAAAAGTATAGTGGCAGCAGTTTTACTTAAGCCAATAAACCAGAATAAGAAAGAAATGATGTCTTTTCTTGGATTTGCCAGCTATTACAGGCAACACCTGAAAGACTTTGCATTTCTAGCCAAGTCACTCTATAGAATATGTGATCAACAGACACTATTTGAGATGACACAGGAAAGAATTGGAGCTTATGAGAAGATAAGGAAAGCACTTACAGAAGCACCTTTACTCCTCATTCCTGACTGGATAATACATTTTAAATTTTACATTGATGCATTTGGAGATGGATTAGGGGCAGCCCTACATCAGGTCCAAATTATTGATGAAAAACCTACAGAGGTACAAATTTGCTACATCTCAAGACAAATCAAACCAAAAGAAGCCATATATGGTGCAAGCCAGATGGAGTGCTTATGTTTGGTATGGGCACTTGGAAAATTACACTATTCTCTTGATGGAAGTGTTTTTGAAGTGATTACTGGCTGTAAATGTGTGAAATCACTTCTTAACATGAAAACTCCAAAAAGAAATATGTGGAGATGGCAAATAGGCATTCAAGAATACAGAGGTAACATGACTATAGTTCATAAGACAGTAAATCTTCACAAGCATGCTGATGGACTTAGCAGGTGGGCATTAACCAATACTCCTTATAACCCTGCTTATGTACACTGGGAAGCAGAACCACAGAATCCAATTGAAGGAATTAACATAACTGATATTGGGACTTAATTCTTTGAAGAAGTCAGAGAATCTTATAAGCAGAACAGGAATTGCCATATATTTATTTCCTTGTGAGAGAAAGACTGCAAAGATACATCTTTAGTCAATGCACTGGATGAAGTTTGGAAGAATTCCTAATTTGAAGGAAGATTTCACTTGTCTGATGGGACAATTTATCACAGAACCAAACATTCTTGTGTAATGACATTGTGTAGTAGATTTCTTATCAATACCATTCTTCATGAATGCCATGATAGCATCTACTCTGGAACCCTGTCAGAAGACAGAACACGTGAAAAAGTAAAGAACTGTTCATGGTGGCCATCTTTGAGAAAAGAAACCATTGAATATTGCCATACCAATGATATATGCCAAAAATAAAACAGGAGTACAGGAAAAAAATTTGGACTGATGATTCATATTCAAGAGCCAAAATCCCCTTGGGAAATTATTCACATGGATTGGGTTACAGCACTTTCTCCAAGTGGTCACAAAGATTGTAATGTGTGTTTAGTAATTGTAGACAGATATAGCAAAACTCCCATATTCTTACCATGTCATAAAGATGACACTGCTATGGATACAGATCTTCTTCTATGGAGTAGAGTTATTTCTCATACAGGATTATTCAAGAATATCATAAGTGACAGAGATCCCAAATTCACATCTGCACTTTAAACCAATCTTCACAGATTCTTTGGGACTGAGTTATCATTCTCAACAGCATATCACCCTCAAACAGATGGACTAGCAGAGAGAATGATTCAAAGGTTAGAGGACATGATCAGGAGATTCTGTGCTTATGGGTTAGATTTAAAAGACTCATATGGCTTTACCCATGACTGGTGCACTTCAATACCTGCATTGGAACTGGCATATAAGACATCAGTCCATTCTTCTACAGACCAGACTCCTGCTATGTTGAGAAAAGGATGAAATCCGAGACTCCCAGCAGACACAATGAGGAAAAACTTGATTGAAATTCATCCTAAAGCTTCTAAATTCAAAAAAATGCTTGATAAAGTGAAAAATCTTGCAAAGCAGAGTATGAATGACACTTTTGACTATGCAAAACAGAAGTGGGACAAGAGTCATAAAGTACCAGACTTCAAAGTAGGGGACTTAGTTCTAGTTTCAACCTTGAATTCTAATAATATCAAAGGCACAAAGAAACTTAAAGATTCTTATGTAGGACCTTTTGTTATTGTTGCCTTACATGGAACAAATGCAGTTCAAGTGGACTTGAGTGGGGAATTAGAAAAAAAACACCACACCTTTCCAGTCAGCTTGATAAAAACTTACCAACCAGTTGACAAAGAATTGTTTCCTTTAAGGAACCCAACTCCTTTGACTGTACCACCAGTGGATCAGAGTCAAGACAAAAATACAAAGAAAGTCATTAAAGAAAGCAGTCTTAGGGGTAAAAATCAAAGAAAGTATCTTGTCAGAAATAGAAATCCAGTAAATGAAGATGAAGGGCTGGCAGAATCAGAAATACCTGACTCAGATAAGCTCTTAGGAAGATTTAGACATGAAAGAAGTCCAAAAGCCTGAATATGTCTATAAATGTGCTTTAAATTACTTTATATGAGTAATGTAAGGAGGCTAGACAATGGACATTAATCCCCTTTGGGGATTTTTTCTTCATGATACCATGAGTGAAATTGTATTGCAATTTTGTTTCTTGGTGGGAGGGAATGTGAGCCTTGAAGTATATTTTATATACCCAAATAGGCCACAATTATCCTTAAAATAAATTCTCAACTATGCATAACACATAAGTCATACATATATTCAAAATTCATAATTTTTGATTTCAGAAAAGATGAATAAAGTTTTATTGAGTAAGTAAATCCATGGATTTAAGGCCAGATTTGGATTCTACACAAAATCTCACTTAGGGTAGCTTCATAGAGTGAATAAGCTCAAATCAACTCTTTGAGGTGTTAATATGGAAAATACTTCAATACCACATGAAATATCCATTAAAGGTTTTGTTTTTCTCAATTCCACACCAAAATAATGGGAATGTGAGAAATCCCACATTACACATACAATAAGAATAGTGTTATGCATATTTGTAGCACGTAATATGATGGTATTCTTACATACACTTTTGGTACACCCATAGTGGATTAAGCCTGAATTTCTATTTTGACATAAAAAATGATCAAGGGGGACAAAAGACATCAAAGAGAGCCAGGGTACCCAACTTCTGATGCCTTCAAGGCATGGACAGCTCTAAAGCTTGGATCAATGGTGGATGTTGGCCAAATTAGTAAATTAAAACCTTTTGGGAACTTGGTTAGAAAGTTGAAACTTCATTATATCATAAGAAAATAACAAATATGCTGCTATTTTGACATGCCAAGGAGGTAAAGAGCAGCTTAGACTCCTGTAATCATGTCAATTCTTAATGACTTTCCACGGATAAACCCCCAAAGTGTAATGAAAATTGAGGCTTCAAGTGAGATATCCACTATGGGTGTACCAAAAGTGTATGTAAGAATACCATGATATTAAAAACATGCTATTTCTCACATTCCAATTATTTTGGTGTGAAATTGAGAAAAAAAAGATTTTCACGGATCTTTTATGTGGTATTGATGATGTGGTATTGAAGTATTTTCCATATTACCACCTCAAAGAGTTGATTTAAGGTTATTCACTCTATGGAGCTACCCTAGGTGGAATTTTGTGTAGAATCCAAATCTGGCCTTAAATCCATGGATTTACTTACTCAATTAAAAGTTATTCATCTTTTCTGAAATAAAAAATGATCAATTTTGAATATATGTATTACTTATGGGTTATGCATAGTTCAGAATTTATTTTAAGGATAATTTAGGCCTATTTGGGTTTATAAAATATACTTCAAGGCTCACAAAATACATCAAAGAGAGCCAGCATACCCAACTTCTGAGGCCTCTGCAGCGTGGACAGCTCCAAAGGTTGGCTCCATGGCTTATATTGGCCCAATTAGTAAACTCAAACATTTTGGAACTTGGTTACCAAGTCAAACTTCATTATATCATAAGAAAATAGCAAATAAGCTTCTATTTTGACGGGCCAAGAAGGTAAAGAGCAACTTAGACTCACATAACCATGTCAATTATTAATGATTTTCAATGGATAAACTCTAAAAGACTAATTAAAACCCTCTTTGGAGTAGTATCCATTGATTTACCTTGTAACAACCAGCCATATAGTGCTATTTGCAATTCTACATAGAAATAAGGTAACATTTGAAAAATTCATTAAAAATACAATTATTAGCAAATCCTTCTGAAGCTTCTAGGACCAATTATGAACTGTATAATTTGTTTAAAAAAAATAATTATACTTTCTAAGTAAAATTAAAAGTTTTACTTACAGTCCATTTTTGATGATTTCACATGAAATACAGAATCTTTAAAAATTCACAGAAAATACATTCTGGGATGAAATTTCCAATCAAATTGATAAATTTGAAAAATCAATGATTATTTTTAAATAAAAGAAGATTTACAGTTGTTACTCCTTTTATTCATAACCATAAAGGGGTTGGTAGTCACGTAAAAGCATCAATTAAGTCATTATGATAATCTTACGTGACAACAGATGATGCAATAAATAATACAAAATTTTTTATTGTTTCTCACTCACTGGTTTTTTAGTTTGCTCAATGGCATGCCTATGTGAGTTTTCTTAGACTTGAAAGAGGCCTCCTCTTGCTGTTTTTTTTCAAAATCATAACATTATTCAATTATACCTTTTTTACCAACAAGTAAGTATTAGTTAGATCTTTTCTTCAGTGTTTTCACATTTCCGAATCAATCAGAAAGACATTAAATCATATAAATCAGCTATATATTGTTGAAATATTCTTATAAATCAATTTTGATCCTTTAAATCCACAATTACCCATCAAATTCCTCTACTATTAACTTTGATAAGCTCTTTGGAGTATTGGTGGGGTTTTTTGTTTTGATTCTCAAAGTTTTTCTCTAGTAATAGTTTTATTCAAGAGTTATCTTTATAATTATTCTTATAAAAGATAATTATATATTAAAATAATCTTATTATCTTAATAAAGAAGTTTTCATTATTAAATTCCTCTTGTAGACAATTACCGACTGCCTGCATTATTCCATCACCAAGGTCCATGTGATGTCACATCACAAACGTTTGGTTCATTTTAAATCACATGTCTTTGTTTATCTATTCCTCAAGTGATTTTTAATCAGCCTATATAGATGTGATGGAATGATGTCTATTACATAAACAGTGGAATGGTTCATTTTACATGAACCTCAGGTTGTTGATGTAAAATCAACCATAGGTTGATGTAAAATCAACCATAGGTTGATGTAAAATCAACCATAGGTTGATGTAAAATCAACCATAGGTTGATGTAAAATCAACCATAGGTTGATGTAAAATCAACCATAGGTTGATGTAAAATCAACCATAGGTTGATGTAAAATCAACCATAGGTTGATGTAAAATCAACCATAGGTTGATGTAAAATCAACCATAGGTTGATGTAAAATCAACCATAGGTTGATGTAAAATCAACCATAGGTTGATGTAAAATCAACCATAGGTTGATGTAAAATCAACCATAGGTTGATGTAATATCAACCATAGGTTGATGTAAAATCAACCATAGGTTGATTTAATATCAACCAAAGTTTGATGTATTACCAATCAAAGTTTGAATTGGTATATCAATTCCTCATCATGAGGGATCAATGTTTGATTTTGCGCTATCAATTTTCCACTGTGGGTTATCAACTGAGAGTCATGTGGAATGAATTCCTCATCATGTGGAATCAATTACTCATCATGTGAAATCAATTCCTCATCATGTGAAATCAATTCCTCATCATGTGGAATGAATTCCACATCACTTGTAATCAATTCCTCAACATGTGGAATCAATTCCTCATCATGTGAAATAAATTTCTCATCATGTGGAATCAATTCCTCATCATGTGAAATAAATTTCTCATCATGTGGAATGAATTCCTCATCATGTGGAATGAACTCCTCGTCATGTGGAATCAATTCTTAATCATGTGGAATCAATTACTCATTATGTGAAATCACATGATGAGGAATTGATCTCACATAATGAGTAATTGATTCCACATGATTAAGAATTGATCTCACATGATGGGAATTCATTCCCCATGATCAGGAATTCATTACACATGATGAGGAATTCATTCCAAATGATGAGAAATTTATTCCACATGATGAGGAATTGATTCCACATGATGAGGAATTGATTCCACATGATGAGGAATTGATTCCACATGATGAGGAATTGATTCCACATAGTAAGGAATTGATTCCAAATAATGTGGAATTAATTCCACATGATGAGGAATTGATATACCAATTCAAACTTTGATTGGTAATACATCAAGCTTTGGTTGATATTACATCGACCTATGGTTGATATTACATCAACCTATGGTTGATATTACATCAACCTATTGTTGATTTTACATAAACCTATTGTTGATTTTACTTCAAACTATGGTTTATTTTAAATCAACCTATGGTTTATTTTACATCAACCTATGGTTGATTTTAAATCAACCTATGTTTGATTTTAAATCAACCTATGTTTGATTTTACATCAACCTATGGTTGATTTTACATCAACCTATGGTTTATTTTACATCAAACTATGGTTTATTTTACATCAACCCATGGCTTATTTTACATCAACTTCTAGTTAATTTTACATAAACCCCTGGTTTATCTTACATCAACAACCTGAGGTTCATGTAAAATGAACCATTCCACTGTTTATGTAATAAAAATTATTCCATCACATCTATATAGGCTGATTAAAATCACATGGGGAATAGATAAACACAGACATGTGATTTAAAATGAACCAAAATTTTGTGATGTGACATCACATGAACCTTGGTGATGAAATAATGCAGGAAGTGACCCCTTACTGTTAGAATTGCTAGTAGTGTATAACAAGTAAAATAAATAAATAAGTAATTAATCATTTAATTTTGGTTATACTAGTTTTTATTACTATATTTCATAAGAACAGTCATAGTACTGTTGATTCATAGTAATATTATCAACAGTTTAATAGACACATCTTACACCAACACCTGAAGGGCCAGGTGGTTGATGTCCTCAAATGGTCTTCTGGATACTTTCATGCATTGAAAGATCGAGTGACTGGAGCCTTCCTTGGAAATGGAATGATGGATTGCGGACTTGACATAAAATGATGAACTGGGGTCCTGTGAGTGTCAGCATTGGATTTCTGAGGGACAATGGTGAATAATGGTCTATAATACTATATATTCCCCTTTCTTGGGTCCATGTCCAAGGAAGGATTTCCCTTATCTTGAGGGTAAACCCTTTTGAGGGTGACTGCCACAGGCCATGGCTTTCATACTGGGGTTCCATGGCCATTCATGACAAATTGAGGTTTCTAGACATTTTGGTCCTTTTGGAGTGAAGGGAAAAAATTGTGGCCAGGTGTGCCCACTTTTAGATTGGAGGCCAAAGGTCTGTCCCCTTGGCCCCTTTTGCCCAAAAGAGGCCTCATGAGTCCCACAGATTGCAGCATGCAGGGGCCCTAAATGGCCCAAAACACCCACATCAAAGGAGATGGCTAGAGGTGCCAAAGACCTCCCAGGACCAATATGAGTGGGATTGGCCCAGGGTCTGGTGAGGTTCAGAATTCTCAAAGAAGGCCAGGAAAGGTGTCTGTGGCCCAAAATCCATTTCACACCACCAGAGTCCGATTGGCCACAATTTGATAATATGACCAATTGCCCATAAATTGGTTCAGGGAAGAATTTGCATAAACACCAATTTGGGGGGTTCTTTCCCATGATTTTGACAAAGTGACAGATTTGGTGCTTCAGAATCTGAATATACTGGTATTTTAAACATTAAGAAAAGTGACTTCAATTTAAAAAAATGTAGCTTTGTTATAGAATCTTATTCTTATATCTGAAGTTTTCTCTCAGATTTTTAATTGAATTGTTTCTTCAAATCTGCAATTGGGAAAAAACTGAATGAAATTTCTACATTCAATTTTTTTCAAGTTAGTCTAAATGAATTTTCAAATATACATATGAAATTTGACTTTAACTTTTCCATACAATTAAAACAATACTTCAAAATATAAAACAAATAGCTAATCAGATTATTTGTAAGAAACATTTGAGAGAAATATCCACCATTAGAAAACTGGCTACACCTGAAATCAGGTCTTCTGTTTGAAAATCACCTTGGACCATTCTAGACTGAGCTTAGACCCTTTCTGTGATGTAGGTTGAACACAAGATTTCCATGTTATTCCAAGCCACAGGAATATTACAGAAGCTCCAAGATATTCTTCATTTCTTTGATTTTATTGAATAAATATATAGTATATTATATGAAATTCTTTTCCAATATTTTCTAATCTTCCTTTAAATATTATTTAATATGAAGGAGGAGTGTACATATCTCATTCAAATTAAGCAACTTCCCTTGTTTGTTTGAAGGATAGAATTAGTCAAAGGCAATTTTCACAATGAAGAAAGCCTCTATCTTTTCTGGGAATTTACTATTTATTTCTTTATAATGATAGTTTTTCTTTAAATAATTAATCACAAAAGTCAAATTAAAATACTTCAAATTGAAGCTACTATGTCAGAAACTGTTCTTTTGAATAATTTGAAACCTTGTTCATGATCTAGTATCTGTTACGTTCCAAGAAAAAAGAAAAATTTCCAGATTCATTTTTTAATAGAATCATTTTCAGAGAATGAAATTAAGAAATATACACATTTTTTAGCCTTAGTGATTTCAACCTCTTCAATTCAAGATTTAGTTTTTTGTTATCTTTCAGCTCATTTTTATTAATTTTTCGATCTATTTTGCTTTATAGTAATACTACCATATATCGTTTGCAAGGAGAAATAATTTCTTTGATAATTTACTTTTTACAGTTTTATTTATTGATTTAAGATAGACGTAGCAGGAAATTTGCATCTGTAAGGTTGGGATATGAAACTTTGATTAAAAATCAAGTACTTTTCCTGTTCTCAAAATTTGTATAAGGTACAATATGATTAAAAATAGTAAAATTTGAGATTTTTTAAAAAATACACCAAATTGATTGTTTTTAACTTGAAAAGTATAAAACAATAATATTATAAAGATTTTTTATTTTTCCAAAAATAAAATGTTATCCAAAAATAGCCTACAAGAGTTATTTAAGGCTACAAAACAAAACTCTTCAAGAACAATTTGAATTGGAATTAATTGAGAAAAAAACTTCAGGAAATTAATATAAGAGCAGAGTCTTTAAAAAGAATATTAAAGAGAAAAAACACCCAAAGGTGAGCAAAGTGAATTTGGAAACAAAGTGACAAAGCTAACAGTGATGAAAGATGCTTTAACTCACTCATGGGGTGGCTCAAGGCGTAAGAATGATTATAATAATTTTTGCACATGGTTGAAATGTTGGAAATTATTCAAAAAGTGTTGAAATATTCTATTCATTGATCAACAATTTTTAAACTAACTATAAAAGGAAAAGATTCTAACATGAAGGGAAAAGTGGGGCAAAGACATCCTTTTATAGCCACCAATTTTCTTACTCCAAAAGTAAAATTTACTCTTGTCAGTCATGAAAAACAGTCTGACAACAGAAAAGCCAATTATGGCATCATTGGACCCTGGTTTGGACCAAAAAAGAGCTGGTTTAAGCCATTTTTAGCAATTTTTAGACCCTTAAATCAGCCATTACTATAGCAATACCTGGTCTAGAGCCTTCAAAACGCGTCACAATGTGCGTAAGAGGCGTAGAAACCAGGTAAAACTGGTTGTACTATGATTGTTTTATCTTAAGGTTAGTTTTACCCTCTTGGCAACAGCTAAAACTACCCCAGTTGGTATCAAAACCTCATCATCAATTGAGTCCACAGACCCTGTAACTCAATTCCAGGCCAAAAGTGATGAACTTTTGCGTGAATTTTGACATCCCACGCCTGTCAGCAAGAATTTTGGGGGTCTAGCTCTCCCTTAGAGCTGGAGTGCCTTTCCCCCCCAAATTTAATCTTTCCAATTTATTTTTCCTTTAATTCCTCATCATGTATTATACTTATAATTTACATATGTAATTCAATTGAGTTGTACTGTTAAATACAGTAATAATTGATACCCCATATGTAAATTAAATTTCACTTATGTAACACACACACACATTTTGACATTTCGATTGAATTCAATTGAAAATACTTTAATTCCTCATAAATTCTAAAATATACACAACACCTCAATTTTAACACAAATTTTGGTGATTAACACTACATGTGATGTGAATTAAATTAAAGTTTTGAGGATTTTCAATTTTCATACAGAAAATACTAAAAACTTAATTCAAGCTTACTTAGAGTTGAGTTACAGAAATTTCATCCAGAGGTGACCCCACCTGATTTTTTATGCGGAATCCAATGGTGAAATAATTTATATATGTTTATTTATTGAATAAAAAGTTATAATAATTTTTATTGAGCTTTTTTCCAAATTTGTTTATTTTTTTACAATTTTGGTAAAAATTAATTTTTACTTAATTTTTTCAAGTATAAATGTAATTTTACAATTTCAAAATTTAATGTAATTTTATTTTTAAATTGTAATTAAATTTTTCAATTGTGAATATAATTTTATATTTGTATTTTGATTTTCATTTTAATAATGTAAATAAATTTATTTTATTTATATTTGTATGTTAATTTTGTATTTGTGGTCTTTTGGGTATATGAAATTACCTCTAAGGCTCACACTTTTGGTATCAAGAATGCACCTTCATACTTCCAAAGAATGATGAATGAAATCTTCCCTGAAAAACTTTCAGTAGGATGGTTAATCATTTACTTTGATGACATGATTGTCTGTTCCAAGACTTGGAAAGAACATATATACAGATTATCCAGAGTTTTGAGCAAAATACAATCTGTAAACATGAACATTTCTTTGAAGAAATTTCATTTTGCATTCAAAAGAACTCAAAGCACTGGGACATTTAGTATCTAGTTTTTCCCTTGGAATTGACAAAAACAAAGCTGAAGGACTACTACTGAAACCTATGCCTCAGAAAAAAAAAGAAATTCAGGAATTTTTGGGGCTTGCCGGATATTACAGGAAAAATATTAAAGATTTTTCATCCATAGCAAGACCTCTTTATAAATTATGTGACAAAGCCACAGTATTTGAAATGACTTTTGACAAATTCAAAGCCTTTGAATCTTTAAGAAAACCCTTAACAACTGCCCCACTCTTACTGATGCCAGACTTCAAGCTTCCTTCAAGCTTTATATTGATGCATCATGAGATGGGCTTGGTGATGCACTTCATCAAGTCCACATTATCAATGATAAACCTGTGGAAGGACCCATATTATTCATATCCAGGAAAATCAAACCAACTGAAGCCAGATTTGGAGCAAGTCCAATGGATTGTTCATGCATTGTTTGGGCCTTGGAAAAGTTAAATTACTTCCTGGAAGGATGTGTCTTTGAAGTAATAACATATTGTAATGCTTTAAAGTCACTTTTAAACATGAAGACACCTAACAGACATATTCTCAGATGGCAAATAGCCATACAAGAGTATAGGGGCAATATGACCATTGTTCACAAAGATGAGAATATTCATCAAAATGCAGATGGACTGAGCTAATGGCCATTACCAAATAATATGGAAAATCCTGCTGATGTTTCAGAAGATTCCCCACAGATACCAATAGAAGGAATCATTGTTACAGATTTGAACATCACTTTCTTTGAAGAAGTGAGAAACAGTTATACTCAGAATACGAATTGTAGCCTCCCATTCCAACTACAACAAAATAATGTACAGATAACTCTTTAATACATACCTTAGATGAAATATGGAAAAAATCATATGATGAGGGAAGGTTTGACTTACTGGATTGTATAATTTACCACAGAACTATGCATACATGTGTCATGAAAGCTGTGGACAAGTCCTTAATCAAGCTTGTACTTAAAGAATGCCATGATAGTTCTTTCTCAGAACATCTGGCTGAAGAAAGAACAAGAGAAAAAGTAAAAACCTGCATATGATGGCCAATGTGGCAGAAAGGTATTGCAGAGTATTGCGAAACCTGTGACAGATGTCAAAAATAAAATAAATACACTGGCAAAAGACTTGGAAATATGATCAAGATCCAAGAACCCAGCAGACCTTAGGAAATCGTCCATATGGATTTAATGTTGACAGATTCAGTAAGACTCCAATCTTTCTACCATGTCACAAGGATGATAAAACCATGGAAATAGCTCTTCTGATATGGAATAAAGTAGTATAATGAATTTCCATATTCACAAACATGATTGGTGACAGAGATCCTGAATTCACCTCAGCACTATGGTGAAATCCTCACCAACTATTTGGAACAAAATTATCCTTCTCTAAAGCCTAACACCCACAAACTGATGGTCTGGGTGAAAGGATGATCCAAACCATGGAAGAAATGGTAAGAGGATTTTATGCATATGGCCTTGAGCTTAAAGATTGTGATGGATTTACCTATGATTGGTTTACCCTTTTACCAGAAATACAACTGGTATATAAGACATCCATTCATGCCAGTACCAAACAAACTCCTGCTATTATAGAAAAAGGATGGAATCCAAAATTACCTCAAGATTCCTTGAGGTAAGATTTGGTTGAAATAAATCCTACAGCTGCTAGCTTCAAAGGAATGCTATACCAAAGTTGAAATCCACAATTCTACATCAAATGTCTCTACTTTTCTCTGTGATAAGTTATTTGGAGTATTAGTGAGTAATTTATCTTTAATTCTTAAATTTTTTCTCTAAAATTAGTTTTCTTCAAGAGTTATCTTTATAATTATTCTTGAAAAATAAAAGAAGTTTTTATTATTAAATTCTTCTTGTAATTGATTCTTGTAGACAATTACTTGTTACTGTTATAATCACTAGTAGTGTATAACACATGAAATAAATAATTCTTGAATTATTCAATTGTGGTTACAATAATTCTTCATTATTATATTTCATAAGAACATTCATAGTACTTTTGATTAATAGTAATATTATCAACTGTTTCATAGACACATCTTACACTTAGAGATATTTTCATATACCCAAAAAAACACAAATAACAAAATAAGATACAAATATAAATAGGATGAATTTATTAATATTATCAAAATAAAAATTAAAATAAAAATGCAAATTCGTATACAAAAATATCAATTTAATTACAATTTAAAATAAAATTAAATTAAATTTTAAATTATGAAAATACATTGTTATTGGAAAAAAATTAAGTAAAATGAATTTTTAATAAAATCAATGAAATTGAAAGTTTTTTGGTAAAACGTTACATAAAATATATGATAACTTTCTATCCAATAAATAAAAATAATGAAGTTACTACACCATTGGATTCTTCATATAAAATAAGGTGGGGCCACCTCTGGGTAAACTTTCTGCAACTCAACTGAAAATAAGCTTCAATTAAGTGTTTGATATTTTCTGTACAAAAGTTGAGAATCCTCAAAAACGTATATTAGATAACACAACATGTGGTGTTAACCATTGATTTTTTTGGTTAAAATTGAGGTGTTGTGTGTAGTTTAGAAATTATGAAGAATTGAAGTTTTTTCAATTGAAATGTCAAAATGTGCATGTGTATTACATAACTGAACTGTAATTTACATATGAGGTATCAATTATTGTAGTTGGGTATTGCAAAAACTCAATTGAATTATATGTGTAAATTACAAGTGTATTACATTATGAGGAATTAAAGAGAAAATAAACTGGAAAGATTAATTCTGGGGAGGAAAGGTATTCTAACTCCAAGAGGGATCCAGATGCCCAAAATCCCTGCTGCAGGTGTGGATGTCAAAATCCGTGCAAACGTTAATCACATTTGGCCTGTAATTGAGTCACAGGGTCTGAGACTCAATTGATGATGAGGTTTTGATACCAACCAGGGCAGTTTTAACTGTTGCCAAGAGGGTAAAACTACCCTTGAGTTAAAACAATCTTAGTGAAAACAGTTTTAGCTATTTTCTGCGTCTCTTACACACATTCTGATGTTTGTTTAAGGCTCTAGACCAGTTATTACTCTAGTAATAGCTGATTTAAGGGTCTAAAATTGAAAAGATAACCAAGAATGGCTAAAAACAGCACTTTATTGGTCTAAACCAGGGTTCAATGATGTCATAACTGGTTATTCTGTTGTCAGAGTGTTCTAAACAATTGAAAAGAGTAAATTTCACTTTTGGAGTAAGAAAATCAATGGCTATAAAAGAATTTCTTCTTTGCCCCACTTTTCTCTTCATATGAGAATCTTTTCCTCTTATGATTAGTTTAAACAATGTTAAACCAATCAATATAAGATTTCAACCACCCTATTCTATATAATTTCAAGGCTTTTGACCCTTTGAAAAAATAATTGAAATCATTGTTTGTAACTCTTATAATAATTTTTACCCCTTGAACCACCCCATAGCTGAATTAAAGCATCTTTGATCACTGTTAACTTTGTCACTTTGTTTCCAAATTCACTCTTGTCACCTTTGGGCATTTTTTCTCTTTAAATATCTTTTTAAAGACTTTTTTATTTGATTAATTTATTGAAGCTCTTTCCTCAATTGATTCCAATTGAAATTGATCTTGAAGAAATTTCTTTTGTATCCTGCAATATAACTTGTAGAGTATTTTTGGATAAATTTGTATTGTTGGTAAAACAATAACTCTTTATGATATTATTGTTCTTATAGTTATGGCGTTAAAAGCAATAACATTGGCATGTTTTCTCTGAAAAATAATTTTTCATACTATTTTTTAATCATCTGTTACCTTATCCAAATTTTGAAGACAGGAAAAATACTTTATTTTAATCAAACATTCATATCCACACCTTAAAAGGTTGTACCACCTATTCCAGCCCTTGATCAAGCCTCAGATCCTCAACTTCCATCACATGAGAACAATTTGACTTGCAAGCCTGAACATGAGGTGGATATGACGCAATCATTGGAGGAACATTTTGGTTAGTACTTTCCTCTTTTTTTATTTATTTTCTGTTACTACACAGCCCTCATCCCTTCTTCCACCATCTTCAGCTTGTCCCACCACTCCCCACTCTTTCATCATCACGGATGATGTCAGCCTGTGACTCAAAACCAGAGCACAAGCATGACAGCCAAAATACCATAAACCAATGGTATAGCCAAAATACCACCAAAACATGGAACTGAGCCAAATTAGCTCAAAAGGTATCAAAAGAAAGAGGAAACTCACCTCTTCCTGAAAATATAAGTCCCATCACCATAGGACAAGAAATAAAAAAGTTATTCCTGCTCAAAGTTATTGCTGAGCATAAACCTTAATTTTCACCTCCAATCTAAAATCTAGAAGGAGAGGCTTAACCCCATCAAATGGGTATTCAAAATGAAGCTCTAAGCAAGGGCTATCCAATGGTACTAGCCAAACTGAGCTAGCACCAGTATTACTTGAGTTATGGTCAAATTCAGACCAAATAAGGGTGAATAAAATATTCACCTCTCATCTAACTTTTACAGTTTTAGTGTGAGATACTTAAAGTGGGGTCTTTTTGGAAAGAGCACAATCAGGGATATCTGATGGTGTCATCCATTTCCCCATATCTCAACTAGAACAGAAGTTATTGGCCAAACAAGCTTAATACAGCTTTTGCCCAAAACACGCCAATGTATGAAAACACTTGTGCATGGGATAACTTTGCCATATTTAATGATAACCATGTCAAGTTGGGGACCATTGTGTAGAGCTCATACAGGGCTATTCAATGAACCAACGTTGAGCTTGATAACTCAAAAACTGACAAAGTTATGACCATTTTAAGGTAAAAATCTCACCTGCTGTCATATACAGCCTTACCATGGGATAATACCCTATAACCATGAATATGAGGTGTCAAATAGACAAAGAAGCATGTTTTTACTTCAATACCTCATATGTCAGTCAATACTGGGGTCCCATACAGTTTCTGTACAGCATTCTACGCGTCATACACGTCAGAATCAGGCTGTGTGGTCCCCAGATGAAAATTTTCACCCTGTATTGGTGAAAACTGCCCAGATGTGGTTTCAAAACCACATCTGAGCCCAATACAGAGTATACAGGCTGTTTGAAAACCACAAGCCTGTCATAAGGAGTGAAAAATCTTCACTTCCTCTACGTGAAAAGGTCTAACAGCCTTTTCACCTCAATTTCAGGATAAAAGGAGGGCTTTTCACTGCCAAAAACCTTTCCTCATCCTGCTCTTGAATAACCTACGTAGTAAAATGTCAAAAACAGTTTTACTCTTGGTTAAATAATCAGGTATAATTATAATCTTTAGTTATTGTAGACTTTATTATTGTAATCCAACAGATAAAGCCTGCACCCAGGGTTCTCAATAGCGCTCACCACCACTATTTCTCAATAGTAGAACCCTTTTATCGTATCATAAAACCTTATAAACCTCTTTTAAAATCATTTTCTGCCGTTTCACAGACACAGTTAAAGTTGTAATTAGCCTAGTTATACCTTTATCATAGTATCAACCTGACATTTTGGGGGCCTGGCCATGTTTTAAATCTTTTTTTGGACCTTATAAGTAAGTCTTTTCTCTTTTTATGACTTATTAACAAGTGTTTTATCTTTTTTTTAGGCGTAATTTTTCTATTTAAATATATATTTTATATATTTTTATCCTTTTTTATATATATACTCATATTATAACAGTATTTTTCATGTGGATAATACCCACTGAATATAACTATTTTTGGCGTGTTTTGTATATAAAAACACATAAGCCATCAATAAGTCCTGTATTCTTGACTGAATAAGGACACCTCTGACTGAAAAACCATCAGTTGAGGCGTGGTTAAGTGTATTGTTAACTCAATAACACTTATACAAAGCCACTTGTACAGAATACACTTGAAAACCACAAGTGTATCTGTGGGATACTGGCACACAAACAGTGTGACAGGGTACCAAAAGCTGTAATTCTGACGTGCAATTGTTGATTCAATTACACTGTCATTATACAGGGCACATTGTAGTAACATACAAGCCCAGAGGCCAATCTTAGACGTACAAAACCAGCATTTTTAAGAAGTCTTAACTGACATAAGTCCTCCCTTTTTCTGCCTTGATTTCAGTGGAAGAAAATTATATCCCACTTGAGACCCAGTCACAGGCCAACACACCAGTGACACCCTCAGAACCAGAGGGCAGCAAGGGCAAAGGAAAGAGGCACAGTGAAGGTCTCATCACATCCAAGAAGTGGACACCAATAGCCACTCATAGAAGTAGAAAACCACAAAACTCTGCACCCATACAAGGTAAACCAACCTTAACCACTTGTACAGGAAATATTACAATTATTAACCCAGTTGTAACTTCCAAAGGCAAACTGCCCAAGTCAGCAGACAATAAATTTGTACAAGGCACAGTCAAAGGTAAATACCCTAAGAACATAAAGTTTTTTACTGCTTGCAAACACTGATATGTCCCCTGCATACCTCAGAGACCTTGGCTTCCAAAGGAACCAGCCAGAGGATAGAGGAGGATTGTCCAGAACCAGAAGACCTGAAAGAGGACACCCTGGACACAGTGGTGGATGGCAAAACAATGAGGGAGATAATATCAACCTTGCCATTCACACTCCAATTCAACAGAAACCTTCAAACCAGAGGACTGGAAGGATATGGATCAAGTTCTTCAGATCGACCAACTCCTCAAAGATTTATTTCAATGGAGCTTGGACAACAAAAGGTTCAACCTAGCAACTCACTGGGCAGAACTGGGATCAAGTTGCCAAAAGATCTGTCTCAAAGAGATAGACTTCAAAGACCTTATGGTAATCACCAAAGGTTGGAATCCTACCAGGCAGCACAGACTCCTGGAGGCAAGGGCACAGAGGATAAGGGAGAACCAAGCCACTATCCAAGCTATAGAAGAACAGTTAACCCAGACAGGGCCTACTCAGATTCCTTCAGGTTCACAAGGAGCAAGCCAAATCAGCTCTCCAGTGGCTTCTCACCATTCAGAAACCAGCAGATCAGTGGCCAAGAGTCACCATTCTTCACAATTCCAGGAAGTTTCCAGGAGAAGACAAGGAAACAAGGGCAAGAACAAAGCCTCCTTCAACCAGAGGAGGAAAGAGTCAGACCCCATGATCCAGAAGCTGTTAGATTTGGTAAAAGAAGTACACAAGAACCAGAAGTAGTTGTAAACCACTCTAGAATCAGTAGTCCTAGTAATAGAAACATTACCCCCACTCATACTGAAAATAACATTATCACATCTGAGAGCAACATCAACAGTGACACACTGTGGTTGCAAATGTCCCAATATGCTGAGCAATCTGCAAAGCAGGCTGCAGAATTTGCAGCTGCCCAAGAGAGGATGAGAAAAACTCAAGCCTCATTGGAGCAGATAGTTAAAAACCTTCAGGAAGGATATGCTCAACTGAGCAAAGCCTCTGAAGAACCCAACAAGAGACTGAATCAAGTCTCTGAAGAACAACACCATAGCAGCAGGGACAGGGAGTGTCTGAACCAAGACATCAACAAATTGTTTGATGCCTACCATAGCTTAAAGCCCCAACCACAAGGACAAGCTATGGAGAATCCATATCAACCAGATGACATCAAACCAGATGCCATGTTGTTCAATAAGGCAAGATCTCCATCAAAATACCAGGATGGAGATGGCATGTCTTATTCAGAGAAGGAAGCCTTGAAACAGCTTCCTGAGGCCTCAAGCTGGCCCAAATTCTCTGGATCAGGAGAATATGATCATATGGCACTCATAGATTATATTGATGGACTCTTCATTAATGTACCAAGCATACCAGATTACTGGATTACTGCTAGACTGAATACTGCATTTAAAGGTCATGCAAGTATATGGTACACTGAAATGAAAGAAATCCATGGCAGAAGAAATTGGCCATGGTGGAAGAGTCAAATAATCCAAAGGTACAGTAATGGAACTTGGATATGGCAAAAGACCATGTCATTTGAAAATGACAAATACTCTGTGGACAAAGATCCATATGAGTGGTGTCTCAGACAGTCTAAAAGACTTAAAGCCATTGATCCTCAGATGAACATCCAGATGATGAATCACAAACTTCTGACACAACTGCCAGGAGAATTAGAGCATGCAGTGAAATGCAGATGCAACCAAAATTGCACTCTAGATGACATAGCCAATACCTTACAAGACATAAGGAAAAGGACTAATACAGGGAAATTCACCCCATATAGAAGCAGTAGTTTTAAGGAGAAACAACCTTTCAGGGTAGAGTTTAAAGACAAACCCAGAGAAAGAGTGGCAGAAGTGGCAAAGAAGAAGAATTCTTGTCCAAATTGTGGTTCAACAGACCACTATTCCAACAACTGTCCAAAAGCAAAGAAGAAAGTCTATACTATAGAAAAAGTCCCTGAAGAAGAACCTCCAACAGAGGATTCTGAATCAGACTCTATGGGTGATGCCATCAGAGAACCATCTGATGAGGATCAAGACCCAAGAGAGAAATTTCTAGTGGAATACCAAGAGGAAACCCCACTAGAAATCCAGGATATACAGTTGGAAGCAGGCATGCCACAAGACACTGCCAACAAGAACTTGTGTAAACACACACAAGATGCACAAACATTCCTGGTTACACCAACCAAAGGAATGGCATATATACATGGAACAGCCACAAAAATGACTATGTATTGACAATGCTCAGCACCCACTGATCATTGACAGTGGAGCACACTGCTCCATAGTGGCCAGAAATTATCTGGATAACCACTTCCCAAACTGGGAAAAAGAACTCTTGCCCACCAGGGCAAAGAACGTTAAGAGTGCATCTGGAAAGATGACCTCTATTGGGACAATTATCAAAGAGATAATTATACCCCACAGAAAAGGTAATATCAGACTCAACCCAGAGTTTGTAGTGCTTGAAGATGCCCACATCCAAGGGTTTTTACTGGGAACAGATTACCAGAGGATGTATGGCATAGATATTTACAATAGTAAAAATAGGCATATTACCATTGGTACTAACAAGGAAAAGAAATTTTCTCTTGATATATACCGGATATCTTCTCAGGACCCACTGGAAGAACTTCTGAAAGAATTCAGAGAGGGACAGTTTAGCACTACCCTCACCAGTAAACAAAAGCTAGGTTTACTGAAAATGCTGAGGAAGAATAGACCAGCATTTGCCATTGGTGAAGAACCATTAGGCAAGATCAAATTCCATGATATAGAACTATATCTGGATGTAGAAAGGCCCTATCCACCCATGCTGAGGAGACCTCCTTCTCCAGCAAGTCTGGAAACCAGGAAAGAAATTGAAAAACACATCAATGAACTCCTGGACATGGATGTCATTAGGAAAATTGGACATAATGAAATAGTGGAAATCACCACTCCTGTCCTGATCACCTGGCATGATGGCAAGTCTAGATTGTGTGGAGACTTCAGAGCCCTGAACAACTACACAAAAGCAGACAGGTACCCTATACCAAGGATACCTCATGCCTTGGATAAATTGGCCAAAGCCCAATACATAACCAAGATGGATTGTATGAAGGGCTTCCATCAAAATGGAGTTAAACCAAACTCCATGAAATTACTCAGAATTATATTCCATATGGGCATATATGAGTATACCAGGATGCCATTTGGCATCAAGAATGCACCAGCCCACTTCCAAAGGATGATGGACAGCATATTTCAACAAGAAATAATGGAAGGCTGGATGGTAGTATATATTGATGATATCATTATATACTCAGAGACATGGGAAGATTATGTACAATGCATAGACAGAGTGCTAAGTAAATGTACACCCATCAATCTAAAAATTTCACTTAAAAAGTGTAATTTTGGCCAACAAGAGCTACTAGCTCTAGGACACAAAGTCTCAGGCCTTAGTCTGGCAATTGACCAGAACAAAGTAGCAGGAGTACTGCACAAGCCAGTTCCAAAGAACATCAAAGAGATGCAATCTTTCCTTGGGTTTGCTAGCTACTATAGAAACCACATTAAGAACTTTGCACACATAACTAGTAGTTTATACAAGTTATGCTCAAAGGACGTAGTTTTTGAAAGAACCAAGGAAAGGAGGGATGCATATGAGAGGATCAAATATGAACTCAAAAATGCACCTGTGCTCATCTTGCCTGACTTTGAACTACCATTAAAGTTATGCATAGATGCAGCATGCAGCCAAGGCTTGGGAGCAGCCCTTCACCAAAGACAAATTGTGGATGGTGAACCAAGAGAAGGTGTGATATGTTACATCTCCAGGCAACTGAAAGATTCAGAAGCCAGGTATGAGGCCACCCAGACAGAATGCCTATGCCTAGTCTGGGCTCTAGAAAAACTCCATTATTATTTGGAGGGAGCAGTCTTTGAAGTCTACACAGACTGCACAGCCTTGAAGTCTTTACTAAACATGAAGACTACTAATAGACACATGCTGAGATGGCAAATAGCCATCCAGGAGTATAGAGGGAACATGACCATCATATACAAGGAAGGTAAAAGCCATACCAATGCAGATGGCCTTAGCAGATGGCCACTGGACAATGTCAAAAGCAATCCAGCTTATGACCCTGAAGTTGCTGCAAAAATTCCTATCCATTTTATGGAAATAAATAGGAAGAGGAACTTCAGATTCTCTGAATGGGCACCAGGAAGTGGTACCCTCGACAGTGGAAACACTGATTCAGAAGGGACAGAAACCCCCATACTGGGAATAAGTTCCTCAGAACTGCACAATGAATTTTTCAATGCAGTACTGAAATCTTATTCTAAACACAAGCAGTGTAGCATACTACTCCAACTCCTTCAACAAAAATACAGGAGCCCAGAACTGCAAACCCAGCTGGAGGAACCCTGGTTGAGGGCCTATAAGGACAATAAATTCTTCCTTATAGATGGCCTGATTTGTCACAGAGAAAAGCACACCAGTGCACTCACAGTGATAGACAGAGACCACATCTCTTTAATCCTGCAGGAATGCCATGACTGCCCCTATATGGGACACATGAGTGAGGACAGGACTAAAGAGAGGGTAGCAAGCACAGCTTGGTGGCCCAAGTGGGAGCAAGAGTTGAGTGAATACATCAACACTTGTGAAAGATGCCAAAAGGCAAATAGAAAACATGGGAAGAAATATGGGTTGCTCACATAGAAGAACCCAAACACCCATGGGAAACCATCAACATGGACTGGGTCACAGGACTTGTCCCAGGAGGCAAAGAAAACTACAATGCCTGCTTAATCATAGTTGATAGGTTCAGCAAGAGCATGAGATGTCTACCATGCCATAAAGAGGACAAAGCCATGGACACTGCTCTGTTATTTTGGAATAACATCATATCCACCTGTGGAGTCCCTAAGATCATAATTAGTGACAGGGACCCAAAATTCACATCTGAATTTTGGACCAATTCATATGACATGCTTGGCACCAAGCTTGCTTTTTCCACAGCTTACCATCCACAAACAGATGGCCTAGCTGAGAGGATGATCCAAACAATGGAGGACATCCTCAGGAGGTTCTGTGCCTATGGCATGGAATATGTAAGGTGTGGATATGAAACTTTGATAAAAAATCAAGTACTTTTCCTGTCCTCAAAATTTGTATAAGGTAAAATTCAATTAAAAATAGTAAGAAATATTATTTTTAAGAGAAAACACGCCAATTTTATTGTTTATAACTTTATTAGTATAAAACAATAATATTATAAAAATTTATTGTTTTACCAACAATAAAAATTTATCCAAAAAATACTCTACAAGAGATATTTTAAGGCTACAAAAGAAATTTCTTCAAGAGCAATTTCAATTGGAATTAATTGAGCAAAGAACTGCAAGCAATTAATTAAAGAACAGAGTCTTTTAAAAAGAATATTAAAGAGAAAACACGCCCAAAAGTGACCAGAGTGAATTTGGAAACAAAGTGACAAAGTTAACAGTGATGAAAGATGCTTTAATTCACTTATGGGGTGGTTCAGGGGTAAAAATGATTATAAGAGTTACAAACAATGATTATAATGATTTTTTCACGTGGTTAAAAGGTTCAAAATGATTTAAAAAGGGTGGTTGGAATCTTTTATTGATTGGTTTAACAGTTTTAAACTAATTAATAAAAGGAAAAGATTCTAACATGAAGAGAAAAGTGGGGCAAAGAAGACATTCTTTTATAGCCATCAATTCTCTTACTCCAAAAGTAAAATTTACTCTTGTCAGTCGTGAAAAACAGTCTGACAACAGAAAAGCCAATTATGGCATCATTGAACCCTGGTTTAGACCAAAAAAGGGCTGGTTTAAGCCATTTTTAGCCATTTTTAGACCCTTAAATCAGCCATTACTATAGCAATACCAGGCCTAGAGCCTTCAAAACACGTCAGAATGTGTGTCAGAGGCGTAGAAACCAGTTAAAACTGTTTTTATTATGATTGTTTTATCTTAAGGGTAGTTTTACCCTCTTGGCAACAGCCAAAACTACCCCAGTTGGTATCAAAACCTCATCATCAATTGAGTTCACAGACCCTGTAACTCAATTCCAGGCCAAAAGTGATGAACTTTTGCGTGAATTTTGACATCCCACGCCTGTCAGCAAGGAATTTGGGGGTCTAGCTCCCCCTTAGAGCTGGAGTTCCTTTTCCCCCCCAAATTTAATCTTTCCATTTTATTATTCCTTTAATTCCTCATCATGTATTATACTTATAATTTACATATGTAATTCAATTCAATTGTACAGTACAATACAGTAATAATTGACACCTCATATGTAAATCAAAGTTCACTTATGTAATACACGCGCACATTTTGACATTTCAATTGAATTCAATTGAAAATACTTTAATTCCTCATAACTTCTAAACTAAACACAACACCTCAATTTTAACACAAAATTTGATGGTTAACACCACATGTGGTGTGAATTAAATTAAAGTTTTGAGGATTTTCAACTTTTGTATTGAAAATACTAAAAACTTAATTTAAGCTTATTTAGAGTTGAGTTACAAGAATTTCACTTAAGGGTGACCCCACCTGATTTTTTATGAGGAATCCAATGGTGAAATAATTTTCATGTGTTTATTTATTGGATAAAAAGTTATAATAATTTTTATTTAACTTTTTTCCAAATTTATTTATTTTTTCATAATTTTGTTAAAATTTCATTTTTACTTAATTTTTTCAAGTATAAATGTAATTTTATACTTACAAAATTTTATGTATTTTTATTTTTAAATTGTAATTAATTTTTTATTTTTAATATAATTTTATATTTATATTTTGATTTTTATTTTAATAATATAAATAAATTTATTTTATTTATATTAATATGTTATTTTTGTATTTGTGGTCTTTTGGGTATATGAAATTACCTCTAAGGCTCCCAGAATACAAGGACCATGAGGGATACACCCATGATTGGGTCACCCTCTTACCAGCAGTCCAACTGGCTTATAATATAAGCCAGCACTCTACCACAGGAAAAACACCTGCACTGGTAGAGAAAGGGTGGAATCCCCTGTTACCTGTGGATCACTTGAAGAAAAATCTTCTGACCATCCACCCCACAGCCAAAGACTTCCATGATATGTGGAAGAAAGCCTGTGATACTGCAGCCAAATGCATAGCTGAGGCCAAAGAGTATAACAAGCAAAGGTGGGACAAGTCACATATGGAACCTGACTTCAAGGAAGGGGACCAGGTGTTAGTGTCTACACTGACTTTTAACAATCTCAAAGGACCTAAAAAAATGAGAGACTCATTTGTAGGGCCCTTCACTATCATTAGGTTGATAGGCAAGAATGCAGTAGAGGTCAAGCTCACTGAGGAGTTTTCTAGGAAAAACCCAGTCTTTCCAGTGAGCCTGGTCAAACCATACTTCCAAACAGAGGAGGATAAATTCCCCTCCAGGAAGAAAAACCTCAATCCACCAGAAATAGTGGAAGTAGAAGAACCTCCTGGACCTGTGAGTAAAATCATCAGGGCCAGAAAAATCAGACTTAATGGGAAGGATCAGAGACAATATCTAGTCAGATTCAAGAACCAGACAGCTGACAAAGACAAATGGTTGGCAGAGGATGCCATACCAGATGGAAACCTTGATTTAAGGAGATTCAGAACCTCTAGGAGGACTGAACAGTCTCATCAATGATGAGCCTTTTTAGAGGGAGGGTATGTCAGCCTGTGACTCAAAACCAGAGCACAAGCATGACAGCCAAAATACCATAAACCAATGGTATAGCCAAAATACCACCAAAACATGGAGCTGAGCCAAATTAGCTCAAAAGGTATCAAAAGAAAGAGGAAACTCACCTCTTCCTGAAAATATAAGTCCCATCACCATAGGACAAGAAATAACAAAGTTATTCCTGCTCAAAGTTATTGCTGAGCATAAACCTTAATTTTCACCTCCCATCTAAAATCTAGAAGGAGAGGCTTAACCCCATCAAATGGGTATTCAAAATGAAGCTCTAAGCAAGGGCTATCCAATGGTACTAGCCAAACTGAGCTAGCACCAGTATTACTTGAGTTATGGTCAAATTCAGACCAAATAAGGGTGAACAAAATATTCACCTCTCATCTAACTTTTACAGTTTTAGTGTGAGATACTTAAAGTGGGGTCTTTTTGGAAAGAGCACAATCAGGGATATCTGATGGTGTCATCCATTTCCCCATATCTCAACTAGAACAGAAGTTATTGGCCAAACAAGCTTAATACAGCTTTTGCCCAAAACACGCCAATGTATGAAAACACTTGTGCATGGGATAACTTTGCCATATTTAATGATAACCATGTCAAGTTGGGTACCATTGTGTAGAGCCCATACAGGGCTATTCAATGAACCAACGTTGAGCTTGATAACTCAAAAAATGACAAAGTTATGACCATTTTAAGGTAAAAATCACACCTGCTGTCATATACAGCCTTACCATGGGATAATACCCTATAACCATGAATATGAGGTGTCAAATAGACAAAGAAGCATGTTTTTACTTCAATACCTCATATGTCAGTCAATACTGGGGTCCCATACAGTTTCTGTACAGCATTCTACGCGTCATACACGTCAGAATCAGGCTGTGTGGTCCCCAGATGAAAATTTTCACCCTGTATTGGTGAAAACTGCCCAGATGTGGTTTCAAAACCACATCTGAGCCCAATACACAGTATACAGGCTGTTTGCAAACCACAAGCCTGTCATAAGGAGTGAAAAATCTTCACTTCCTCTACGTGAAAAGGTCTAACAGCCTTTTCACCTCAATTTCAGGATAAAAGGAGGGCTTTTCACTGCCAAAAACCTTTCCTCATCCTGCTCTTGAATAACCTACGTAGTAAACTGTCAAAAACAGTTTTACTCTTGGTTAAATAATCAGGTATAATTATAATCTTTAATTATTGTAGACTTTATTATTGTAATCCAACAGATAAAGCCTGCACCCAGGGTTCTCAATAGCGCTCACCACCACTATTTCTCAATAGTAGAACCCTTTTATCTTATCATAAAACCTTATAAACCTCTTTTAAAATCATTTTCTGCCGTGTCACATACACAGTTAAAGTTGTAATTAGCCTAGTTATACCTTTATCATAGTATCAACCTGACAGATGATAGGCCTGTTGGAACCCCCTGTTCCCCTCCCATTGCCTTTGATAACCCAACTGCCCCTTCTGCCATGACGCCAAGCTTATGTTCCCAACGATGAGGCTCTGCAGGAATTGACGGACTTGCAACCAGCACTAATGATTCCGCAAGCCATTGTCCACAACTCCATCAACCAAATCTTGTTGGAGCATCACCGATTTCACCACATGACTCCCTTTGTGGATGCAACCCATTGTGACAAGATGCACTGGGAATTCCACGAGGAATTAAACTCCCTCCTTGGCAAAGCTTTGGAGGCAATCACAGGGATAATTTCAAAATTTCTTCAAAAATTAAAAAAAATGAAAAAAATAATTTTAGTTTTATTTTCAATTATTTACTTTTGTAATACACTCATTTGAATGATTTAGTTGTAATCAATAAAAAAATTCAATATTTGTTACCTTCTTTGTTTCTGTTAAAGTTTTTTATTTCCTCAACAGTGCAAATCACCCCTTCCTTGAGAATAATTTTGTGAGAGCCCCACCAAATCTTTCAGAAGTATCAATTTTTGTGAAGCTGTTTTGAAGAAAATGTGCAAATAGTAATGATCAATTCCTTGAACATTTCATGCATCCATGGGTCTATACTGTTTGAGATGTTCACTGTAAAAAACCCAGGGTTCCCCACACATGAGCGATCCACCTGAGATGTGTGCATCATTTCCAGTCCTAAGTTCACACACAATTAATCTTAAAAACGTGAGGAACTGCATGTGAAGCTTTGGGTGTAAGGAATGGCGTGTGAAGCATCGGGATCCCGGATCAGCGTAAGGAATTGTGTGTAAAGCATCAAGTGTAAGGATTGACATGTGAGGCCTCAGGTGTAAGGATTGGCCTGTGAAACGTCAGGAACCTGGACCAGCATAAGGAATGTTGTGTGAGGCATTGGGAACCTGGAAAAGCATAGGTGATTGTATATGGAGCTTGGGAGCCTGGACCAGTATAAGGAAATGTGTGTGAAGAATTGGGAGCAAGGATTGGCATGTGAAGCGTGTGTGAGGAATTGTGCCTAAGGATTGGCGTGTGAAGCATTGGGAGGCTGGACCAGAGTAAGAAATGGTGTGTGAAGTGCTGGGAATAAGTATTCGTGTGTGAAGCATGTGTGAGGCATCAGGCCAAAGGTTTGGCCTGTGAAGCGTTGGGAACTAGGCCCAGCTTAAGGAACTGAATGTGAAGCATTGGGAACCTGGAAAAGCATATGGAATCATGTGTGAAGCATTATGCGTAAGGATTGGAGTGTGAAGCATTGGGAATTCGGACCAGTGTAAGGAATTGCGTGTGAATAATCGGGGACCTGGAAAGGTGTAAGGAATTGCCTGTGAAGCATCAGGAGCCTGTACGGTGGCATGCTACTGTACATGAGCCATATCAGCCCCTGGTCATTGGATCCACCATATCTCCCCAACTCCAAACAATCCAATCCTGGTGTATATTGTCCTCCTCCTTACCCCACCATTATTGTCCAATATCCCTCCAAATCCCCTCATTCTTTTGATTGGGATGAGATTGTATTACTATCTCTGATGTGATAGCCCTCTCCCTTGCCAATCTCATAATAGCCATGGCTTTTCTGCCACATTGTTTTTGCTAGCCTCCTTGAGAATTGAGGGGACAACCCCACTAAGGTCATGCTTTTGTTGTCCTGTGCTGGATACGTATAGTGAAAGTATGTACTACTGGCCCACACTAACTGTATGAGCCAATGAAAATGGGACAGAACAATCCAAAAATGCTTATTTTGGAATATCAATTTTCCCCCTGTACACCATTTTGATACATCTCTTTGAATTTTCCCAGTCCGCTTATCAGCTTGAAACCACCATCCCAAAGCATAAAACAATGTATCCTTATCAACATGAGGTAAATCCTTGAATCTGTTCATTGTGAAAGTAAGTGGGGATGAAAACTCAAACACCCCCTGATTTACAGAGTTATAGTTGACCGGATCAAAGGATGGGACCCCCAGTGACATGTAGCAAGTTTGCATCTTTTCAAATAATTCATCCCCAACACATAGTAAGGATTGACCCATAACACAAACTCTCGAGCTAATATTTGTGCCTTGGTTCTGCCATTAATATTTTGTGTCTTCAATTCTCCCAAGACTTCAATAAATCCCAGATTGTTTGTTCTTTGTGCTAAATTTGCGCCACCCAATAAAAAACATAAATACCTCTAGTAATGCTCCATTTTTTGCAATCGGGTCTGTGAATTTATTTTTGCAAAATAAGCATTCTGATAATTCATCCCATTGATTGAACTTGGTCTCACTCATTGTTGTTAACGGTCTGAATTGGAAAAGGGAAATGAGTAAACAGGTTTAAGGGAAAATTGCCACATGCACAAAGTCAATGCACTTGATCTGAGTGACATCCACAACCCTCTGAATTTCACTTGGGGTCATATTGGCCAATACTGGCATTGATATTTGTGCTGTTGGTTCAGTGGAGGAAAAAAACTTATTCCTTTGGGTTGTTTTGGCCTCATTTGTCTTTTGGGACGACCCAATATTCCCTATTGGTTGAGTGATAACTTTGTTTTGAAGCAGACAAGATATCAGATAATGCTGACTACCATTTGAATCCAAAATGGTGCCCAATGGAAATTGCCATTATTCAGAACACATCCATGACTGCCCTGCTGGAGTCCACGTGGAATTGGCCTGATCTAAACCAGCTAAGGCCAATGTTCTTCCATGGGGCCCAAGCGAGTGCTACATGAATGCTGGCCCATAAATATATATCTATATATATACACTGAGAATAACTGAGCAACTCACCCCAACGTTTTCCTGCAAGTTCCTTTTTTATGCTCCTTTCCATTTTTTGTGAATGGCATGCTTGAACAGGAAAATTAAATGAAAATACACAATTAATAACTGGTGTGGTGTGGATTATTAATTTTGACCAAATTTGATTTTGGTCAATGAATTTTTTGTATTGGCCCCTAAAAATGAAAGATTACATCTGACTTTTGCAAATTGGCAATCTCAATTACCTGAACTTAAAATAATGGAGTGGATACCCAATTATTCAATTTGATAAATTCATGTTCCCATTCAATGGGTTTCTAATCCAACCTTGTGGAATATTGTAAGCATGCGCAAATGCAATATGCACTCTGCTGAAGATCCCTAAATATCCTAGTCCTCTTGAAAGAACCAGTGCAATTTGGCCTATTATGAGCTCGCGAAAAGTGAAAATACCCACTTCCCACAATGCCCCTGCATGTGCTAAGTGTGGGCACAACTACACCTGCATGTGTTCAATGCTGGAACAACTGCCTGACTGAGTTTTCAATGGTGTAAAGATGCATGCCTCTGTACAAAGGGTAGTTATTATTTTCATTCATACTGAGGCATGCGGGAAGTAGGATAGGTAGTCAGAATTATCCAATTCATAAATCACTTTCTAAAATTTAATTACAATCTATCTGATACAAAGCTAATTTAAAACAGGTCAATCCTGGATGTAAGTTTAGCTGACCTGGGTACAGTCAATGTGACCTCTTCATTTGAACCAAAACTGCGCTTCTTCACCCAGGCATCACCAAAATCTGATACAAATTATTGTGCAAGTTCAATTCTAAGAGGTACAGTGGGGGTAAGACACTCCTATGAGAAGAAACTCTCATTTAGTAAACTACATATATACTTATTAGTATGTAGCCACACCGGCTGTACTAGAATTTTACCCTCTGAAGGTCTTTTAGGAATGTCAACTAGTGATAAAGACCCTTCCACTGAGCTTTTTCTCCAGTCATCTGAGCATACCATAAAGCCAGGAACCCCTGCCACACAGAATTCAGTTAATATACCATAACAAAGTCAAATGATTCCCACATTCTTGTGAAATACCAAAGGATCTTTGATGGCCTCATTGTCTTTGAACTCAGGAGTTTGCCTTTAATGCCATAGACTTTGAACTTTGTATGTTCATGTAACATTTTGTACGCAATCATCAAGTGGATAACTGTATCCATTAGATCCTCCAAGTTCTTGTATGGATTTTTCAATATCTGATTTTCAGCCCTGCCACCTTCAATGCTAATTTGTGTTGCACGTTGCTTCAATTTACTCAAGCAGGAGGAAACATAGTCAACTGCACCCTGTTTTAGTTTAGCAGGATCAGTGGCATTTGTTGTTGGTGCCACATATGGTTTGGGTGAAATCACATTCTAGGAAACTAAACTAATGGATTCAAACATAAAATTTTCCCAAAAATGTTTAATTGGATGGGAGGGGTAAAGAAGACTCTGAACCATTTTGAAGAAGGATTTTTCAGATTTTGGGAGATTATCTGGAGGCTTTGCTGATTCCTTCATCAATTTTGAATTCCAAATTTTATTATTAAAAAATTCTTTGGCTTGTGTTTCCTTGAAAAAATCTAAACCTATATATTGAAATGTATATCACTTGAGTAATCAGTCAAATCATAATGTATAATTCACAAAGATAAAAATTCCCTGCAATCTCAAGCTCCTCAAGGCAGGCAAAAATTTGAAGCTCTTGGTTATTAATTACCTTAATACCAGCAGGCAGGAATGTATCAGCATCATTTGTTGGAAAATTTTCCCATTAGTTTTTGTAAATACTATTGATATTATCAAGCCCTCTCTTCCATGAATCCTGAGTAATATTGGAATGATAATTAAAAATGTCTTTAAACTCTTCAATGCGGGATAAAAATATTTGTTGATCATGAGTGGAGGATGATACTTCAGGCTCAGGGTATAGCATCATATCAGTCATATCCCAACCAATGGTATCATCTTTAAATTTCTCCCTTTCTTGAAATGATTGAATATTTTGTGGAGAGACAGCAGGGATTTGATCATGAATTGTTTCATTGAGAATGAGGGGCTTTCAGTATGCAGAGGTTCATTATCAATATGGTCCACTTCACCATTGATCATGTCATCACCTTGATCCCGGGAATCTTTTTCAGCTTCAAAGGTAAGGTGTTTTTTGTTGGTTTTTTTGGTGGCATTTATATTTGGTCTGTTTCCCAAACCTTTTCCTGAGACTCCAATTACCACTTGATATCTTAAGTGTCACAGGGGCTCTTCAAAGTGAAGAGGGCCTGGCACTCAGTAAACTGGGACTCAGTTATGGAGGGCTCAAAGATATGGTAAGAAAGGATACACTTAAGAGTGTTAAAGATAAATTACTATAAGAATGAATATAAGAAGAAGCAACAAAAAATAATAAGAATAAAGAATAGAAGAGCCAACCACAAACAAGTCCAAGTCCACTGTTTCAACCTGTCAGAATGGAAAGAGAAGGGTTAATAAGTATATGGCCACCCAACTCATACTGTACAGGCGAAGAGAGAAAAGGCAAAGACTAACTTAATATTAAATAAATATAATGCCCAAAATAAGGATAAGAATATTCATAAAATAATAAATAAACTAAATCAATTAACTGGGGAAAAGTCCCCAGGGGGGAGAAAGAGGGGCTGGTATATGTGAGAATCACCAGCCCTGATCCAGAGGGAGAATTTTCATGAGAATATTTGATGATTGAATTGAGTCTGGCCAATACAGGTCCTGTACGGCTGTACAGAACCTGTACAAGAGGTGTGGTGTATTTGAGTGATCATACAGTTCAAGTTGGTGTATTGAAACTGTATTGGGTGAATCCAGCCTGTACAGGTATTGACAGGCTGTATTGAGGTACCAAGCTGTATGCATGTTCAGAATGAAGATTGCTGAAGTTGAATGCTGATACAAATGCTGGATCTGCTGATTTGGGGTGTTTTGAGTGGGTGTATGAATGAATACCCTTACCCCTGATGAGTGGTTGTTACAGTATCCCCCTCTTGAAACTGGTGGGCTCCTGAACACCATAATAACCTGCCATTGTTGAGTGGCATTTCACTACCCCACACAATTTCTTTGAAAAGTTTTTCTTTTGACCATTATCTTGAAATCCTTCTCCATCTCTTCTCTGTCAATTAGATTTATTTCCCCCTTCTTTAACTTTGAGTTAATACCCCACTTCGAACTGTTCTTCTGATTTCAACAACTGATGTCCTTGGGGCATGGCCTTGGGTTGTATCCCAAAATGATGGCCAGAGCTCTTGTGCTCAAAAAATGGTGCCAGATGAGTATATGAAGTGTACTCATCTGGCCAGCCCAATCAAGGAAAATGATGGTGACAAGAATTCAGGGGTCTTGTCCCCAATGGCCTTCAAAGTGCCTCAACCAGCCCTTATAGTGATTTTGGGGCTGGTGCCTTCTCTATGGAGGATCTTGAGGATCCTTGAATTTATGGCCATTTTGGCCTCTTTTGGATCCTTGGTGTCTTTGGGGTGAAATGTGGTTCATGGCCAATTCTGGCCTTTTCTTGGGTCCTGGGTGTTTTTGATGTGATTTTGGTTCATGGCCTTTTATGGCCAAATTGTGGTTGTTGGAAATTTTCTGGCCTTTTTGGCCTTTTTGAGTCTTTGGGGTGCTACGGTCCGTGGTCCGTACGCCGCGGTCTGCAGTCCGTGGGGGTCATTGGAAGCCCCCAGGACCAAAATGGACCCCTTGGGCCCAAATTTGCTGGTGACCCAAGGGGGTCATGGGGCCTAAAATGGCCCAAAATCAATAAAATTCACCTTTATGGCCTGGACCCATTGGTGGGGTCCAGGACCACCAAAAACTTGGCCTCCCCAAACTTGCAGGGGAGGCCCCCCATGCTGACTCCAGCCCCCAAAGGGGCCTTGGACCTTGACTTTGAGAGGGTTTGAGGGGGCCATGATTGACTTGTGGCCCAATTCCCTTGAGGTCGAACTTTTGATTTGACGTGGACTTGACGATTTGGGTGGAGTGAAATCCAGTGTCTTGTTCCTGTTTACGGTTGGTTTGACTCCTATTCATGCTCTTATAATACTAAAAAATAAAAAATAAAAAAGATAATGGAACCTCCCAATACATGATTTGGGGAGGGGATGCTGCTGCTTTAAAGAAATAAAAGAAAGAAAATTATACAAGTAAAGAAAGAAGAAAATAAAAGAATAAGAGAAAATGAGAGTAAAGAAAGAAATAAAGAAAGAGTCCTGATGGTTGGTCCTTCTTGTGGTGAGCTGCTTGATTCTGGCCAAAAGTGTCTGAAAAAATGAAAACCAAGCATTTTGATGCTCACAGAGTGGCCAAGGTGATGTTTTACAAGAAGTAGAACCCTCAGGGATGCATACCAGGAGATGGAACTTACTTTCATAACTTCCACTCCCCACCAAGCACCATAAAATTGAAAAGAATTGCCATAAATGACTTCTGAGATGAATTGCCATAAAGGACTTCTGAAATGAATTGCTGTAACTGACTTGAAGTAATGAATGTCTTGAATTATGATGATTGGCATAAAATGAAATGATAAATAGAGAAAGAAATGAAAAAATAAAGAAAGAAAACATTGGGCCATATCTTGATAAGGTCCAAATGGAGGGTATTGATGTTGTATGCTCCCTGAACCTGTCCAAAGAAATGACAAGTGCTCACAAAGTGGACAAGGTGATGCTTAAAACAACATATGGGTAGAATACCCCCTTAACGGTGCATGCCAGGAGAGGAACTTACTTTCATAACTTCTTCTCCCCACCAAGCACCATGAAATCAAACTTTTGAGGTATTTGGGCCAGGCTTGTCTGGATATAATGAATGGAAATCCTTGACAAGGTCTGGTGAGTTGGTAAGGTTGGAAGCTGGTTCCCAAGTGGTTCTTTCTGGGTCTTCACTGAATCCTTTACACTCTACAAGATACCATAATTTACCTCTTTTGAGTTTTGAGTCCAGAACCTGAGCCACTTCCCATTCTTCTTGCTCCTCCACTAAGACTGGTGGTGGCGGCAATTGATGTCGATTTGGGATAGTTGATTGCTTGACGGGTTCTAATGAGGACACATGTAATACAGGGTGAACTGTCTTCCATTGCTGAGGCAACTTGAGGTGATATGCATGGCTGCCAATCTTCTTCAGAACTTCAAAGGGTCCCAACCATCTTTCTGATAATTTCTTGGTGGGTCTTGTTGTCTTGATGTTCTTGGAAGCCAGCCATACTTTGTCCCCAGGTTGGAAATCAGGTGGACTTGCTCTATTTCTATCTGCATACTTCTTGAATCTCCTTATTGCTGACTCTAATTCCTCTTTGACAACTTGCTGTACTGATTGGAGTTTTGTTGATAACTTTCCAGCAGGTGAGTCTTGAGAAATATGGATTGAGTCAAAGCTGGGATTTCTTCCATAAATGGTGAAAAAAGGTGATTGCTTGGTTGATGAATGTTCTGCATTATTATAGGCAAATTCAGCCAGAGGGAGCCAGGTGTACCAGTCATCTTGATGATAGCTGACATACATCCGAAGGTACTGTTCTAGTATCTGATTTACCCTCTCTGTCTGTCCATCTGTTTCAGGGTGAAAGGCAGTTGAAACATCTCTTGATATCTTGAGCTGCTGACACAATTGAGTCCAGAATGATGAAACAAATAAGGAACCTCTATCACTAACAATACTTACTGGAAGTCCATGCTTGGAAAATACATGACTAATGAATATTTGAGCTAAGTCCAGTGCAGTGATTGATCCATCAGTTGGAATGAATATTGCCATTTTTGAGAATCTGTCTACAATTACTAAGATTGAGTCAAAGTTGTTTGACAGAGGCAATTGAGTGATGAAGTCCATTGATAAGGAATTCCAAGGACCAGACGGAATTGAAAGAGGCTTGAGTAATCCAAACTTCTTGTGATGAATGTTCTTGTTTCTTGACCATTGCTGGCATGAGGATACATAGTCCTTGATGAATTTATTCATGCCAGCCCAATAAAAATCCCTCTTGATGAGCTTGAGGGTCTTCTCCTGGCCAGGATGGCCAGCCAATGGTGAGTCATGACGCTTTTGAAGAATATTGAGTTGAAGTTCTTCATTGCTTGGGATTACCACTCTATCTTTGAATAATAATAACTTGGCTTGAGGTTCAACAGAATAATCTGGAACTGATTCACCTCTTGCTAGTTGCTTGAGTATTTCTTTATAATCTTTGTCTTGCCATACTTCTTTTTGAATCTTGTCCACTAAATCTGAGAAAATTTCCACTTTGATTGAGAAGAATCTTGACACTTGAATTCCATCTTGCTTAAGTATTTGATGAAAATTATGAGGATTCTTGCTGATGAAGTCCACCCCCCTCTCTGGGTACACGTCGTCCCGACCTGACAGGGCATCTGGCAAAGTGGCCAGCCTGCCTGGGCGGTAAGTGATAGTGAAATGAAATTCTGAGAGAAATTCAGCCCAACGGGCCTGACGACGAGTAAGAACTTTGGAAGACATGAAAAACTGCAAGGAAGAGTGGTCTGTCAAGACCTCAAAAGGATTGGAAAGAGAAAGAAGAAATGCCCTCCAGCGCTTGAGAGCCCAAACTATGCCAAGGAGTTCCTTGTCATGAATTTCATAGTTGAGTTCAGCTGGTAAGAGCTTGCGACTATCAAATGCAATGGGATGCTTTCCAGAGTCATTCACCTGACTCAGTACGGCGCCCAATGCATAATCAGAAGCATCAGTCTCTACAATAGTAGGCAGAGATGGATTGAAATGAGATAAGATAGGAGCAGAGGTGAAAGCTTCTTTTAGTGCTTGAAACTGACTAAGAGCTTCCTCATTGAAGATGAAAGGAGAATCCTTTTTGAGAAGGGAAGTGAGAGAAGTGATTTTTTTGGAATAATTTTTAATAAAACGAAGATAAAAATTGGCAAAGCCAAGAAAGGATTGAAGAGCCTTGATGTTTTTGGGCTGAAGCCAATTGAGGATTTGCTGAACTTTTGAAGAATCCGTCTTGAGGCCATCACTTGAAACAACATAGCCCAAGTATTCCACACTTGAGGCATGGAATACACACTTGGAGGCTTTGGCAAACAGATTATTGTCCCTCAGTCTTTGGAGGACAGAGGCCACATGTTTGACATGTTCCTCCTCAGAACTAGAAAAGACCATAATATCATCTAGATAAACCACAACAAACACATCCAAAAAATCTGCAAAGATATCATTTACTAGATTTTGGAAAGAAGCAGGAGCATTGGTCAAACCAAATGGCATGACCAAATACTCATAACTGCCATATTTGGTTCTAAAGGCAGTTAAGTGCTCATCCCCCTCTTTGATTCTCAGAAGGTCATATGCACCACGCAAATCTATCTTGGAGAAGATAGTGGAACCGTTGAATATGGTAAGAAGCTGATTCATAGGAGGAACAGGGTATCTGTTCTTCCTAGTGACAGCATTGAGTTTGCAGTAGTCAACACACAAACGAACACCTCCATCCTTTTTATTGACAAAAAGGACTGGTGCTCCTGTTGAAGAGGAGCTTGGTCTAATGAAACCTTTCTCTACATTCTCTGAAATGTAGGCCCGCAGTGTTTCTGACTCTTGATTTGATAATGAGTAGATAACACCAATTGGAGGTAGAAGACCCTCCAATTCAATATGGTGATCACAGGCGCAGTGTGGAGGAAGTTTCTCTGCTTTCACCTTGGAGAATACATCCAAATATTGGTGATAAGCAGGAAGAACAACCTTCAACACAGTTTCAATTTCTTCTGGCTCTTCCTCCTCATCCCACTGCTCCTCCAGGGATGCATGAAAAGATAAGGGAGGAAGGTCCACATCCCCTTGAAAGAGATGAAGTGAAGATATGGCAACATCTTCTCCAACATCCTTTATCTCTTTGAAGACTTCATCTCTTAATGGAAGTAATGACTGAGAGGGAATAATGGAAGGGATATGGACAGAAGAAGGAATGGGAGGTGTCTTAAGTTCACCAACCAGAGCAACACTGTTCACAGCAGTGGCAAAGTCATTACTAGTAGAAGGAATAATACCACTAGAATCCTTATGACTAGAATCATAGGTGATCAATCCATTTTTCCAATCAATAATGGGATTAAAATGGTAAAGGAAATCATAGCCCCATATCAGGTCTTCTCCCTTGGGTGAATCTATGATAAAGAAGTCCCACTCAAAGCTTGGGAAAGAAGGCAAGTCAACTACCCACTTGGTATAATGGGTGATGAACAAGGCAGGGGATTCATTAGAATCCAAAATGAAAAGAGGAATCTTTTCAGGGAGCTCTGACAGAGTCAATGAGTACTTGAGAACAAAATTCTTTGCAATAAAAGAGTTTGTAGCACCAGAATCAATGAGAATACTATAAAAAATATCAGAGACAGAAGAGAAAATAAGAAATTTTAAAGATTTCTTGACACTAGTATTCAGAGTTCACAATTTTTCTCTTGAAGGAAATAAGTGAGAACCATTGAACACATCATGATTCCCACTCAGGCTTTTCCCTGCTTGCTAGGGAAGCCTCTTGATGATGACCCAGGCTTGTTCTGAGGTCTCTTGAAGCATTTTTCAATTGGGTGCTTGCCACCACAATAAGTACACAACCCCTCTTGAATCCTCCTCTCCTTTTCAGAACCGATTAACTTATTGTCCTTATTGAGGAGAGCAGAGTGAGGCTTGTCCTTTGAAGGCTGAAATTGCTTGCCCTTCTTATTCTTCTTCTGATGAGGCCTCTTTGAAAATGAGTTTTGAGGATGTCTAGATTGATTGGATCCATTGACAGGAGGCTTCTTTTCTTGATTGCCACCCTTTTCTTTTTGTCTCTCATGAAATCTTGTGTCTAATTCTAAAGTGACATCCATAAGTTCTTGAAGAGTATCAAAGTTTCCAGGGTGTGAAGCCAACTGATCCAATAATCTTGATGCCAATCCTCTTCTGTAAACATGGATATAAGCTCTTTCCCCCCAATCTCCAGTTCTTGACATTAAGCTTCTGAAATCTGCAATGTACAAGGAAACATGACCACTTTCCTTCATCCTCAAATTGTCCAACTCTTGTTCAGCTTTCCTGACTTCATTGGGGTCACCAAACAGAGTGAATAATTGAGATTCAAACAATGGCCAATTATTGAGGAGGTAGGAAGGGTCTTCATTGGAAATATTCGAGAGGTAAGGTTCAATCCACTTGCCAGCTCTACCAGTAAGAAAAGAAGTTGAGTACAAAACCTTCTTCCTGTCAGGGAAGAAGTTTGCTGGATTATTATGGAAAATTGGTTGACAGGATTGGATAAATCCTCTCAGCTTATGAGCTTGAGTACCATCAAAAGAATCAGGTGCCTTCATGGATGGAGTCTTGAAAGCAGGGGCTTTGGAATTGTCCCTGGGAGCAACTGCTTGAGTGAGTTGCCCCATGAATTGAGTCATCTGCTCCATCATCTTGAGGAGACTTGGATCAGTTTGAGAGACAAGAGGTTGACTAGAAAGGGCTAGATTAGAACCCTGAGGCACCTCTGGAGCATTTGCCAAGGCATCTGCCACTTCAGTTTCCCCAGAATTTTCCTCTTCCACAGACTCTTCCCCCTCTTCATCTTCAACTTCCCCTTGTCTTGCTCTTGCACCTTCAGACATGCCAGGGTAGCCACCCAAAAGTCCAGAGAAAGATCTTGATCTTCTAGATTTAATTCCACCTCTTCTTGAGGGTGCTGCTCCTTCCATTGGTGGTCCTCTGTCCAAATTTGCACTCAGTTGATGAACTGATGGTGTGCGGTCAAGAGGAGCCCTTGCTGTAGGAGTGAGAACAGCTTGAATTCTTTGGGATCTAGTATTCTTGGCTGGGGGACTATGCTGAACTGGCATTATGAAAGGAATTCAAATAACTTGATGGTATTAAGAAGAACAATCAAATTTGGCCAAATCAATCACAATAAATCTTGATGAATCTTGAGGAATCAATTCAAATCTTGAGGAATCAAATTCAATCAACACTCAAATCAATTCAATCAATCAAAATCAATTCAAATCAACTATCAATAATCTTGAGAAAATCAATAATCAATCAATAATCAATCAATAAATGTCTTAAATATGAAATCAAGTCTTGAGGAATCAATCAATCAGTTCAAAATCTTCAGAAATCAATTCAATATCTTGATGAGTCAAATCAAATCAATAATCAAAATCAATTCTTGAGGATCAATCAATATCTTGAGAGTTCAAAGCCAATAAATCCAATAAATCCTGAATCGATAACCCAAATGAATCCCAATGAATAATCCAATCAATCAAACCAATCAATAATTCCTAGATAAAACCTGAATAAGAAAACAGAAAAATTTGATTGATAAAAATAAAATGAAGTGATGAAATGGTCAGCAATGATTAAGAAAGAAAAAGGAATCAATTTTCATAAGAATGAAATGAATGAGATAAAAATTGATGAAAGAGAAAAATCATAATCATTAAGATCATTAAATCATAAAAAAGATCATAATTGATGAATGAGAGAAATGAATATAAATGAATGGAAAGAAGAATCAAATATGAGTTAATTAATTTAATGTCACAGGGGCTCTTTGAAGTGAAGAGGGCCTGGCACTCAATAAACTGGGACTCACTTATGGAGGGCTCAAAGATATGGTAAGAAAGGATACACTTAAGAGTGTTAAAGATGAATTACTATAAGAATGAATATAAGAAGCAGCAAAAAAAAAGAATAAGAATAAAGAATAGAAGAGCCAACCACAAACAAGTCCAAGTCCACTGTTTCAACCTGTCAGAATGGAAAGAGAAGGGTTAATAAGGATATGGCCACCCAACTCATACTGTACAGGCGAAGAGAGAAAAGGCAAAGACTAACTTAATATTAAATAAATATAATACCCAAAATAAGGATAAGAATATTCATAAAATAATAAATAAACTAAATTAATTAACTAGGGAAAAGTCCCCAGGGGGGAGAAAGAGGGGCTGGTATATGTGAGAATCACCAGCCCTGATCCAGAGGGAGAATTTTCATGAGAATATTTGATGATTGAATTGAGTCTGGCCAATACAGGTCCTGTACGGCTGTACAGAACCTGTACAAGAGGTGTGGTGTATTTGAGTGATCATACAGTTCAAGTTGGTGTATTGAAACTGTATTGGGTGAATCCAGCCTGTACAGGTATTGACAGGCTGTATTGAGGTACCAAGCTGTATGCATGTTCAGAATGAAGATTGCTGAAGTTGAATGCTGATACAAATGCTGGATCTGCTGATTTGGGGTGTTTTGAGTGGGTGTATGAATGAATACCCTTACCCCTGATGAGTGGTTGTTACACTTAAGGTAGAGATTCTCCCACCTCAACACCTATCCATATACTGTAAGCAGCTATTCTTATCAATTTTGTTTTGAATTAGTAATGGACTTATTTTTCAAATCTATCTTGAGGAGGCTCATTGTTTCAGAAATCTTTTGACATACATAATCATGAATTTTACTATCTTTCTGACCTTTTTCCAGCCTTGGAATTGTTTGTGAAATGTTTGAGACAAATTGTTCCTTTGATATAATTTCAACCTCACCACTGGAAATTACATCATCTTGCCAAGAATCTTCTGTTGGTGCACAAGGCTCAACAGTCTTTTCCTTCTCATAGCTTTTAAAATTTGGTTTTTGAGGGCTTGGAGGCTGAGCTGAAATAAAGGCTATGACACAATATCAGGTTTTGAGAGATTACAAATATTCAATATGGATGCATGCTAACATTCTTTAAGAACTGGTGGATCTTTATTATTTTCATGTGACTGGCTCTCTACTTCAATGCCTAATTAATGACTACTGACCATATCAGAGATTTCACTCCCACCCTCTGGGGCTGAAGTTCTTTGTTCATGGAATTCAGTTTAATTTGGCTGGGTTAGGCACATTGCTTTGGGCGTAGCAGAGGTAGTTAGTTAAGTAAATAGATGGTGACAAGTTGATTGATAACGTGATCAAAAATTCTAGAATAAAAAGATCAAAATTGAAGAAAAAAGGGAGGAGCTCTTAAAGTGATGGAAGTAAAATAAGCTTAAGATAACTGTTTTTTTAGGTAATATCAATATTGGAGAATTGCGGAAAGCTGGAAAGAAGTTGAATATAAATTTAAATCAGTTTGATAGGCAGTGAAATCTATAGAAAAAAGACATTTCCAAAACAAAAACTGACCAAAATAAACCTTTCCAGTGACAGACTTGAAAAATCCACCAATATCTATTGAACTTTTATTGCATTGGAAAAATATGATTCTCTTGGAAATTGAAGGAGGAGATGTGTTGCAAATTATTTCATCCCATTCAAATGAAATCACTTCCCTGTGAGAACTTGAATAAAGTTGACTAGTGAGGAACCTGCAAAACTTAACTTTTGAACTATTCAGCTCTCATGAGGTAAGGACTAAGAAAAGTGTTACATTCAAAGGATATGAAATAAAATGGTCTGGTTGAAAAAACACAAGACAGAATTCTGGTATTAACTAGCAAAATTGTTTGGTCTTAAGTTGTGAATCTCATGATTTAAACCCTGACCACAAAATTGTGAATATACCCACCAATTTCCCCCCAGATGTAACAACCACTAATCAGGGGTAAGGGTATTCATACTTACACCCACTCAAACACCTCAAACCAGAAAATCCACTGTGTGTATCAGCATTCAGCTTCAGAAATCTTCCTTGCTGAAACATGCATACAGCCTGTCAATACTTGTACAGGTTGGAATTACTCAATACAGTTTAGATACAACATTTCCAAACTGTATCATCACTCAATATCACCACTCTTCTTGTACAGATCCTGTACATCCATACAGGACCTGTATTGGCCAGACTCAATTCAATCATCAAATCTTCTCATGGAAACTCTCTGTCTGGATCAGGGCGGGTGATTCTCTTATATACCAGCCTCTCTTTCTCCCCCCTGGGGACTTTTCCCGAGTTAATTAATTTAGTATATTCATTATTTTATAAGTATTCTTATCATCATTTTTTGGGTATTATAATTATTTAATTTTAAGTTAGTCTTTGCCTCTTTTCTTTATTCACCTGTACAGTATGAGTTGGGTGGCCATATCCTTATTAAACCTTCTCCTTCCACTCTGACAGGTTGAAACAGTGGACTTGGATTTGTTTGTGGTTGGCTCCTTTATTCTTACTCTTATCATTTGTTTCTGCTTTTCTTATATTCTTTTATTTACCAATTCATCTCTTAAGATTCTTCAGTGTAATCTTTTCTTACCATATCCTGTGACTTCCATAATTAAGTCCCAGGCCCTCTTCACTTAGAAGAGCCCCTGTGACATTAAATCAATTAAATCATATATGATTTTTTCTTTTCATTCATTTAGTTTCATTTCTCTCATTCCTCAAATTATGACTCCTTTATGATCTTATGACTTCTCATGATTACAATTTTTCTATCTTCAATTTTCATCTCATTCATTATATTCATATGAAAATTGATCCTTTCATTTCTTAATCATTTCTAACCATCTCAATCTCATTCTCAATTCTATCTCAAAATACAATCTCTATTTTTTGTTTGTTTATTCAGGTCTTATCAAGAGTAATTGATTAGTTAATTGATTGGTTGATTGCTTGGGGTTCATTTGGGTTATTGATTCAGCAATGCAGGATTTTCTTTGAATTGGACTGATAGACTTTGATTCCTCAAGATAAGTGATTGATCCTCAAGAATTGATTTTTGATTATTGATTGATTTTGATTCCTGAAGATATTTCTTTGATTGACTAATTACTCAAGACCTTGAATTGACCCTGAAGACATTGATTTATTGATTGATTGATTATTTAAATCTTCAAGATTATTGATATTGAATTTGAATTGATTGTTGATATTGGTTGAATTGACTGATTAATTGTTGGTTGAATTTGATTCCACCTCAAGACTGTTCATTGATTCTTCAAGATTACCAAGATTTTTGATTATTGATTTGGCCAATCTTTGATTCCCTTTTTTCAAGTATCATCAAGTTTTATTCTTAATTTCTCAATAATTCCAGTTCAGCATAGCCTCCAAGCCAAGAATACTAGATCCCAAATAAATCCAGCTGTTCTCACTCCTACAGCAAGAGTTCCTCTTTACTGTACCCCTTCAGTTGATCAACTGAGTGCAAATCTGGACAGAGGACCACCAATGCAAGGGGAAGCACCGTTCAGAAGAGGGGGAATGAAATCCAGAAGATCAAGATCTTTCTCTGGCCCATTGGGTGGCTACCCTGGCATGTCTGAAGGTGCAAGAGGAAGATTAGGGGAAGCTGAAGATGAAGAGGGGGATGAGTCTGAAGAAACTGAAGTTGCAACTGCCTTTGCAGGTGTCCCTGAGGCTTCTGAAGCTGCAAATCTAGCCCATTCTAATCAACCTCTGGTCTCTAAAGCTGAAACAAACTTCCTTAAGATGATGGAGCAGATGACTCAATTAATGGGGCAACTCACTCAAGAAGTTGCTCCCGGGAACAGTTCCAAAGCCCCTGCATTCAAAAATCTATCAATAAAGGAACCTGATTCTTTTGATGGTACTCAAGCTCATAACCTGAGAGGATTTATCCAATCCTGTCAATTGATCTTCCATAATGAACCAGCAAATTTCTTCTCTGACAGGCAAACAGGTCGGTACTCAACTTCCTTTCTCACCAGTACAGCTGGCAAATGGATTTAACCCTACCTCTCCAATATTTCCAATGAAGACCCTTCTTACCTCCTCAATAATTGTAAGTTATTTGAAACTGAATTATTCACTCTGTTTAGTGATCCGAGTAAAGTCACAAAAGCTGAACAAGAGTTAGACAATTTGAGGCTGAAGGAAAGTGGCCATTTATCCTTGTACATTGCTGAATTCAGAAGATTAATGTCAAGAATTGGATATTGGGGAGAAAGAGCTTATATTCATGTTTATAGAAGAGGATTGGCATCAAGACCTTTGGACCAGTTGACTTGCTAACCTGGTAATTTTGATACTCTTCAAGACCTCATGGAGATTACCTTGGAATTAGATACCAGATACCTTTAGAGACAGAAAGGGAATGGTAGTTAGCATGAAAAGAAGCCTCCTGTCACTGGATCCAACCCTCCAAGGACTCCTCAAGAATCATCTTCAAAAAGGCCTCACCATAAGAAGAATAAGAAAGGCAAGCAATTTCAAGCTTCAAGGGACAAGCCCCATTCTGCTCTCCTCAATAAGGACAGTAAATTAATCAGTTCTGAAAAGGAGAGGAGGATCAAAGAAAGGTTATGTACTTATTGTGGTGAAAAGCACCCAATTGAAAAATTCTTCAAGAGACCTCAGAACAAGCCTGGGTTACCAAGAGGCTTCCCTAGAAAGCAGGGAAAAGCCTGAGTAGGAATCATGATGTGTTCAATGGTTCTCACTTATTTCCTTCAAAGGCACAATTGTGCACTCTGAATAGTAGTGTCAAGAAATCTTTAAAGTTTCTCATTTTTTCTTCTGTCTCTGATATTTTCTATAGTATTTTCATGGATTCTGGTGCTACAAACTCTTTTATTGCAAAGAATTTTGCTCTAAAGTATTCATTGACTATTTCAGAGCTCCCTGAAAAGATTCTTCTTTTAATTCTGGGTTCAAATTAATCCCCTGCCTTTTTCATCACCCATTATATCAAGTGGGTAGCTGACTTGCCTTCATTCCCAAGCTTTGAATGTGACTTTTTAATCATAGATTCACCCAAAGGAGAAGACCTGATGTTGGCCTATGATTTCCTCTACCATTTTAATCCCATTATTGATTGGAAAAATCGATTGATCATCTATGATTCTAGTCATAAGGATTCTAGTGGTATTAAATACTCTGCTAATAAAGCCTTTCCCACTACTGTCAGCAGTATTACTCTGGTTGGTGAACTCAAGACATCTTCCCTTGCTTCTTCTGTCCATATCCCTCCCATCATGCCATCTCAGTAATTACCTAAATCAAGAGATGAGGTCTTCAAAGAGATAAAAGATGTTGGAGAAGATGTTGGTATATCTTCACTTGATCTATTTTAAGGGGATAAGGACCTTCCTCCTTTATCTTTTCATGCCTCCCTGGAGGAGCAGTGGGATGAGGAGAAAGATCCTTATGAAATTGAAACTGTCTTGAAGGTAGTCCCTACATCTTATTACCAATATTTGGATTTATTCTCCAAGGTGAAAGCAGAGAAACCGCCTTCACACCGCCCCTGTGATCACCATATTGAATTGGAGGGTCTTCAACCTCCACTTGGTGTTATCTACTCATTATCAAATAACAATTCAGAAACACTGCGGGCCTACATTTCAGATAATGTAGAGAAAGGTTTCATTAGGCCAAGCTCCTCTTCAACAGGAGCACCTGTCCTTTTTGTTAAGAAAAAGGATGGAGGTCTTTGTTTGTGTGTTGACTACTGCAAACTTAATGCTGTCACTAGGAATAACAGGTATCCTTTTCCTCCAATGAACCAGCTTCTTACCATATTCAATGGTTCCACTATCTTCTCCAAGATATATCTGCGTGGTGCTTATAATCTCTTGAGAATTAAAGAGGGGGATGAGCACTTAACTGCCTTTAGAGCCAAATATGGTAGTTATGAGTATTTAGTTATGCCATTTGGCTTAACCAATGATCCAGCTTCATTCCAAAATCTTGTGAATGATATCTTTGCAGATTATTTGGATATTTTTGTTGTAGTGTACTTAGATGATATTATGGTCTTTTCCAGTTATTAGGAGGAGCACGTCAAACATGTGGCCTCTGTCCCCCAAAGACTGAGGGACAATATTTGTTTGCCAAAGCCTCTAAGTGTGTATTCTATGCCTCAAGTATGGAAAGCTTGGGCTATGTTGTTACAAGTTATGACCTCAAGATGGATTCTTCAAAAGTTCAGCAAATTCTCAATTCGCCTCAGCCCCAGAATATCAAATCTCTTCAATCTTTTTGTAAGGTGTGGATATGAAACTTTGATTAAAAATCAAGTACTTTTCCTGTCCTCAAAATTTGTATAAGGTAAAAATCAATTAAAAATAGTATGAAATATTATTTTTAAGAGAAAACACGCCAATTTTATTGTTTATAACTTTATTAGTATAAAACAATAATATTATAAAAATTTATTGTTTTACCAACAATAAAAATTTATCCAAAAAATACTCTACAAGAGATATTTTAAGGCTACAAAAGAAATTTCTTCAAGAGCAATTTCAATTAGAATTAATTGAGCAAAGAACTGCAAGCAATTAATTAAAGAACAAAGTCTTTAAAAGGAATATTAAAGAGAAAACACGCCCAAAAGTGACCAGAGTGAATTTGGAAACAAAGTGACAAAGTTTAAAGTGATGAAAGATGCTTTAATTCACTTTTGGGGTGGTTCAGGGGTAAAAATGATTATAAGAGTTACAAACAATGATTATAATGATTTTTTCACGTGGTTAAAAGGATTCAAATGATTTAAAAGTGGTGGTTGGAATCTTTGATTGATTGGTTTAACAGTTTTAAACTAATTAATAAAAGGAAAAGATTCTAACATGAAGAGAAAAGTGGGGCAAAGAAGACATTCTTTTATAGCCATCAATTCTCTTACTCCAAAAGTAAGATTTTACTCTTGTCAGTCGTGAAAAACAGTCTGACAACAGAAAAGCCAATTATGGCATCATTGAACCCTGGTTTAGACCAAAAAGGGCTGGTTTAAGCCATTTTTAGCCATTTTTAGCCATTTTAGACCCTTAAATCAGCCATTACTATAGCAATACCAGGCCTAGAGCCTTTAAAACACGTCAGAATGTGTGTCAGAGGCGTAGAAACCAGTTAAAACTGTTTTTATTATGATTGTTTTATCTTAAGGGTAGTTTTACCTTCTTGGCAACAGCTAAAACTACCCCAGTTGGTATCAAAACCTCATCATCAATTGAGTCCACAAACCCTGTAACTCAATTCCAGGCCAAAAGTGATGAACTTTTGCGTGAATTTTGACATCCCACGCCTGTCAGCAAGGATTTTGGGGGTCTAGCTCCCCCTTAGAGCTGGAGTTCCTTTTCCCCCCCAAATTTAATCTTTCCAATTTATTTTTCCTTTAATTCCTCATCATGTATTATACTTATAATTTACACATGTAATTCAATTCAATTGTACAGTACAATACAGTAATAATTGACACCTCATATGTAAATCAAAGTTCACTTATGTAATACACGCGCACATTTTGACATTTCAATTGAATTCAATTGAAAATACTTTAATTCCTCATACCTTCTAAACTAAACACAACACCTCAATTTTAACACAAAAATTGATGGTTAACACCACATGTGGTGTGAATTAAATTAAGGTTTTTGAGGATTTTCAACTTTTGTATTGAAAATACTAAAAACTTAATTTAAGCTTATTTAGAGTTGAGTTACAAAAATTTCACTCAGAGGTGACCCCACCTGATTTTTTATGAGGAATCCAATGGTGAAATAAAATTTATATGTTTATTTATTGGATAAAAAGTTATAATAAATTTTATTTAACTTTTTTCCAAATTTATTTATTTTTTCACAATTTTGTTAAAATTTCATTTTTACTTAAATTTTTCAAGTATAAATGTAATTTTATATTTACAAAATTTAAAGTAATTTTATTTTTAAATTATAATTAATTTTTTATTTTTAATATAATTTTATATTTATATTTTTTATTTTTATTTTAATAATATAAATAAATTTATTTTATTTATATTAATATGTTATTTTTTATATTTGTGGTCTTTTGGGTATATGAAATTACCTCTAAGGCTCACATTCCCTCCCCCTAAAAAAGAATATTACTTTGTAATATTGGTGTTTCTAGTGTGTCTGAATCTCCTCAGGAGTTTGGTGGCTTCTGGTATATCTTTCTCTTCTAACCATTCATCTTCACAAGTTGGGTCACTGTACCTAACAAGGTATTCCCTTACTTTCTTGGTTCTTAATTTCCTTTCTTTAAGAACTTTGGTTATTTTCTTAGTACCAGATGTCTCAATAGGAGGTATAACTTGGGGAATCTTATTCCTCAAGGGAAATTTCTCAGCATCACTAGATTTGTATGGCTTTATCAAGCTTACTGGAAATGTAGGGTGCTTATTGCTAAGTTCTTCAGATAACTCTACTTCAACAGCATTTTCTCCATGGAGGGCCTTAATCACAAAAGGTCCTGCAAAGGAGTCTTTTAACTTTTTACATCCTTTGATGTTATTGAAGTTAGTGGTGGATACAAGAACTAGGTCCCCCACTTTGAAATCTGGAGTTGCATGAGATTTATCCCATTTGTCTTTAGCATATGCAAAAGAGTCCTCCATGCATCTCACTGCATGCTTTCTAGCTTTGTCTAGCATTCCTTTGAAGCTAGAAGCTGTGGGATGTATTTCAATTAAGTCTTTCCTCAAGGAATCTTGGGGTAACTTGGGGTTCCATCCTTTTTCTAGAATAGCAGGAGTCTGATTGGTACTGGAATGGATTGATGTTTTATATGCTAATTCCAGTGCTGGTAACAGAGTACACCAATCATGGGTAAATCCATCACAATCTTTGAATTCAAGGCCATATGCACAAAATCTTCTCACCATGTCCTCTAAGGTTTGGATCATTCTTTCAGCCAGACCATCAGTTTGTGGGTGGTAGGCTGTAGAGAAAGACAGTTTTGTGCCAAATAATTGGTGAAGATTTGTCCATAGAGCTGAAGTGAATTTGGGATCTCTATCACTGATGATATTTGTAAATATCCCAGTCCATGACACTACTCTATTCCATATCAGAAGAGCTGTATCCATGGCTGTATCATCTTTGTGACATGGTAAAAAGATTGGAGTTTTACTGAATCTGTCCACAATTACTAGGCAAGCATTATAGCTCCTGTCACCTCCTGGTGGTAGGCCAGTTACCCAATCCATATGGACAATTTCCCAAGGTCTGTTTGGTTCTTGGATTTTCATCATATTTCCAAGTCTTTTGCCAGTGGATTTATTTGCCTTTTGGCATCTGTCACAGGTTTTGCAATATTCTGCAACATCTTTTTGCCACATTGGCCACCATATGCAGGTCTTTACTTTCTCTCTTGTTCTTTCCTCAGAAAGATGTCCTGAAAAGGGACTATCGTGGCATTCTTTCAGTACAAGATTGATTAATGACCTGTCTACAACTGTCATGACACATGTGTGCTTGGTTCTGTGGTAAATTATACCATCCAGTAGGTGAAATCTCCCTTCATTATAAGATTTTCTCCATACTTCATCCAAGGCATGTATTAGAGAGTTGTCTTTACAGTCTTTGTTAAGTAATTGGCATAAGATGCTACAATTCTTATCTTGAGTGTAACTATTTCTGACTTCTTCAAAGAAGGTGGTGTTCAAGTCTGTAACACTTATTCCTTCTATTGGAATTTGTGGTGAAGCTTCTTCTGGAACATAAGCAGGATTATCAATGTTATTTGGTAATGGCCATCTGCTTAGTCCATCTGCATTCTTATGAATATTCCCATCCTTATGAACAATAGTCATATTGCCTCTGTATTCTTGTATGGCTATTTGCCATCTGAGCATGTGTCTGTTAGGTGTTTTCATGTTCAAAAGTGATTTCACAGCTGTACAATCTGTTATTACTTCAAAAACACATCCCTCTCAGAAATAGTTCAATTTCTCTAAGGCCCAGACAAGGCATAGACATTTCATTTGACTTGCTCCATATCTGGCTTCAGTTGGTTTGATTTGCCTGGATATGAAACATATTGGTCCTTCTACAGGTTTGTCATTTATGATCTGAACTTGGTGAAGTGCAGCACCTAGTCCATCCCCTGATGCATCAATATACAGTTTGAAAGGCAATTTAAAGTCTGGCATCAGTAAGAGTGGAGCGGTGGTCAATGCTTCTCTTAGAGACTCAAAAGCTTTGACTCTGTCAACAGTCATCTCAAATACTGTGTCTTTGTCACACAACTTATAAAGTGGTCTTGCTATGGATGCAAAGTCTTTAATGTGTTGCCTGTAATATCCTGCAAAACCTAAGAATGACTGAATTTCCTTCTTATTCTGAGGCATGGGTTTTAACAATACTGCTGCAACTTTGTTTTTATCAATTCCAAGGGACAAACCAGATACAACATGTCCTAGTGCCTTAAGTTCTTTAAATCCAAAATGACATTTCTTCAAGGAGATTTTCATGTTTACTGATTGGATTTTTGTCAAAACTCTTGATAATCTGTACATGTGCTCCTCCCAAGTCTTTGAACAGATAATAATGTCATCAATGTAAATGATTAACCATCCCTCTGAGAGTTCTTCAGGGAAGATTTCATTCATCATTCTTTGGAAGTGTGAAGGTGCATTTTTGATACCAAAGGGCATCCTTAAGTATTCATACACTCCACAATGAACAATAATTCTCAAGTATTTTCTTGCTCTTGGTGTTACTACATTTTGATGGAATCCTTTAAGGGCATCCATAGTGGTTATATACACTGCTTGAGATATTTGAGTAAGGGCAATTTGGATTTTTGGTATTGGGTATCTGTCTGGAACAGTGTAAGTGTTCAGAGCTCTAAAGTCCCCAACCATTCTGGATTTTCCATTATGCCACGCCACTATGACTGGTGTAGTTATTTCTACTTCCTCATTGTGGCCTACTTTTCTTATTACACCAAGGTCTAGAAGTTCTTTGATATGAATTTCTAGAGCTTCTCTTGATTTTGGACTTGCTGGATAAGCAGGTCTTCTTAAGAGTGGTGGATAAGGTCTCTCAATGTTAAGAATGATGTCAACTTCATGACCAATAATTGCTCCCAGGGGTTCTTTGTCTGTAGCAAATGCTCCTCTGTGGTCATACAAAAGGGAAGAAAGTTCATTTTCTTGCTTATCAGTCAGATGAAGGCTTATTTCAGCCTCATTTAACTGTTCAGACTTGAATTTCTCTAACTCTAAGTTGACTGGTGATACTTTGTTTACTGTAATTTGTCTTTTAAAGGGTAAAAAGGCAAATTTCTGGCGCTTATTGTCTCCAATTGTAAAGTATCTGTCTTTGTTATTATGTAAATCTATCCCATACATGATTAAATAGTCATTTCCCAATATAAAATGGGTACTAGAGCAATTTTCCATAACAACAAATTCAACTGTGATCCTTAAATTCCCATTTATGTGTGGGAATATGACATTGATCTCAAAGATTCCTAATGCTTTCATTGGGTTACTTGCACTGTTGAATTTTATACCATCAATTGGTAACAATTGGTCTTCAAAATTTGGTACACAAGTCTTAAGAAAAGATTTTCCAACACAAGAGCAGAAGGCTCCTGGGTCAAGCAAAAGTTTGGTGGGTTTGTTGTCAATCACCACTTCTGTTATACAGGAGTTACCAGCTGTATAACCTTTTCCTCTGTTTGGTTTTGTCTTCATAAGTTGTGCATCTTGAACTTTTGATAAATCAACTTGACCATTGCTCAATTGTGGTAAGTGGGAATAAGATTTCATGATGTCAAAAGTGGCATTGATATTTTCTATATCTTTTGAAGATTCAGAGAATATGGATGACTTATCATCTGAATTGTCTTCAATTATGTCTTCTTTTTCAACATCTGGTTCTTTTTCAATGTCAATTTCATTGATTTTCCCCCTTTTTGGACATGTATTGGCTAAATGGGTGGTGCTTTGGCAAATATGGCATTTTCTGACTGTATCTGCAGATTTATATTTAATATTACTAGAATTTTCTTTGGGGTTTTTGTCCACAGAATCTTTCCAAGGTGTATTAAACCTTGTTTTAAGATTCACCCTACTAGAACCAATTTTGGTTCTGGTGGTTACTTCTTCTAGTATATTGATGATATCCTCTGCTGAAGATTGTTCAGTAGTCCTGCTTTTGACAGCATTCTCTAAGTCACCTCCACATTGTCTCAGAATTTTTCTATGGATCATAAATTCTGACATGTCAGGATATAATGCTGTTAATCTGTCCTTTTGTTGGCAAAACCATGGTAAAGCTTTGTCTTTATCAGCATTAAATTTGGCAGATTCAAAGGCTGTTTCAACTTTAAAACTCCAAGCATCATTTGCCCATTTGTTGATGATTTGGAATTTCCACCAAGTCCAACTCTGGTGTCCATGTGCTTGTCTTATTTTGATGTACCATCTGTGAGCTGATCTGGTAAACAAGGTGTTAAACCTGGCTGTTACCAATCTGTCTGGTAATTCAAAATCCTCTTTGATCATGTCAATACCTCTAATGAATTCCATATGGTCATACTCTCCTTCACCACTGAAGTGAGGCCATTCTTTAAGTTTTGGAACTTCTTTCAAGAGTGCTTGGCCCATTGATGGTTCCAAGTTATGAAAAGAAGTGGATAGTTCATTTTTTAATTGTGAATTATCAGGATCCAATACTTGTGGATTTGAAATTCTTGTGCCCTCATTTTGATTTAGAGGTGTAGACATTCTTGGTAAGGTGTTCAGTAATTGTTCAATGTCATTCATTTTACTGTTGCTACACCTTTGGGAATTTCTGTATTCATGTTGGAAGCTTTGTATTAAATTTATTACTTCAATTTTATACATGTCTTCTTTATGTGTAAGTTCTTGCCATAACTCTGTCTGTCTTGTATTATCAGCAGTGACTTGATTCAATTTCATTGATAATTTTAATACTTCTTCTTGTGAAGCATCAAAACACTTTTTCAAGGCAATGGTATATGTCTTTACTTCAGTAAATGAATTTGAAATGTCATCAAGGACTTTCTTGTTATCTGTCTTGATAATATTTATGGCTTGTTTAATTCTTGTTTCAATTATGTCATCAATATTGAATTTAGAATATTTATCTGTTAATTCTTTAATAATGGCAGATTGTTCATTTATTTTATTGTTAGAAGAATTATCATTATTGGAATTTTTAATTGTTCTCAAAACTTTTTCAAAACACATAAGTGTTTCATTAATTTGGCACAGACTCAGGTTGTTTGTTTTAATGTTGTTACAAATGGTGTCATTTTTATCAGAAAGATGTTTTTTCACGTCATTTATAGCATTATACAACTCTGGGATGGAATCAAATATGTCAGAAATCATTTCTGGAACCTTAATCTGGCTTCCTCCTTCTTCTGTAATTCCATCATGGTTCTGGCCATCTGAAATACATTTTCCATGGCATCCTGCTGAATCTTTGGGATTCTGTAGCCCTGGCTGTAAGGTTTTGGGGCTGGTGCCTTCCCTTTGCCCTTGTTTGGAGTTTGTGGCTGCTTTTTCATGTTGGAATTGCTGCTGCTGGCCACTGGGGCTGTTTTTGGCACTGGTTTGGCTGGTGGAGGGTTGTTTTTCTTCCATTCTAGTGTCAAAAGCATCATGTTTTTCTTCTCCATCAATGGATGCCATCCATTGAGCAATTTTCAAGTGTTGGGATGGCCCAAGAATTTTCTTACTGTCAGGTAAGAATTCATGCAATTCTTCCACAGGTCTGCAAGGATCTGGTACTCCTTGAATTGGAGTGCATTGTTGTATGCACTGTGGCTGGCTTTGTATATGTCCACAGAGGCTTGTTGTGGCGGTGTCAGCTCTTTTTGAAGGTAAAATGGTATTATCAGCTTCAGAATGACCCATTTTAGTTGTTTGGAAGTCATCAACTGACCCTTTTCCTTCTGTACCTGGTTGGCCTCTGCCATAATCACGTCTATTACCTTTTTGGGAGCTGCTTGAGGGGTTGTAGCTGGCTCCTGACCTGGTTGAAGGCATAATTATGGTTAAAAAAGGCTTAAAATAGTATTTTTACGTCAAAAACTTACTATTGGCCAAATTTTTGGCTTTCTGAAGTGTATTACTTATATCCAAGTTAATTAATTCAGAAGATATTGGTTCAGGTTGATTATTTTGAGTCACAATAACAGTACTATTATGATCAGAATTAACAGTACTGGCAGGGATAATGCTGGTTACTGTTGAGGCTGTTTCAATGTTTTCTTGTCTTACCACGTTGTCAGACACTAAAATTAATGAAAAAGCCAATTAATTAAGTAAAAAAAGGTTATTTCAAAAAAGAAATAAAAATATAAGCCTCACTTATAATATGAAAAAAATTATTTTTTTTAAGGATTTTTTTGGATTATAAGTATTTTTTATATGTTTTTAAATTTTTCAATATAAGAAAAAAGATTTAAAAAGAGTAAAAAAAAATATGTCACAGGTAAAATATCACGGCTGGGCCCCCAAATGTAAGGTGTGGATATGAAACTTTGATTAAAAATCAAGTACTTTTCCTGTCCTCAAAATTTGTATAAGGTAAAAATCAATTAAAAATAGTATGAAATATTATTTTTAAGAGAAAACACGCCAATTTTATTGTTTATAACTTTATCAGTATAAAACAATAATATTATAAAAATTTATTGTTTTACCAACAATAAAAATTTATCCAAAAAATACTCTACAAGAGATATTTTAAGGCTACAAAAGAAATTTCTTCAAGAGCAATTTCAATTGGAATTAATTGAGCAAAGAGCTGCAAGCAATTAATTAAAGAACAAAGTCTTTAAAAGGAATATTAAAGAGAAAACACGCCCAAAAGTGACCAGAGTGAATTTGGAAACAAAGTGATAAAGTTTACAGTGATGAAAGATGCTTTAATTCACTTTTGGGGTGGTTCAGGGGTAAAAATGATTATAAGAGTTACAAACAATGATTATAATGATTTTTTCACGTGGTTAAAAGGATTAAAATGATTTAAAAGTGGTGGTTGGAATCTTTGATTGATTGGTTTAACAGTTTTAAACTAATTAATAAAAGGAAAAGATTCTAACATGAAGAGAAAAGTGGGGCAAAGAAGACATTCTTTTATAGCCATCAATTCTCTTACTCCAAAAGTAAAATTTTACTCTTGTCAGTCGTGAAAAACAGTCTGACAACAGAAAAGCCAATTATGGCATCATTGAACCCTGGTTTAGACCAAAAAGGGCTGGTTTAAGCCATTTTTAGCCATTTTTAGCCATTTTAGACCCTTAAATCAGCCATTACTATAGCAATACCAGGCCTAGAGCCTTCAAAACACGTCAGAATGTGTGTCAGAGGCGTAGAAACCAGTTAAAACTGTTTTTATTATGATTGTTTTATCTTAAGGGTAGTTTTACCTTCTTGGCAACAGCTAAAACTACCCCAGTTGGTATCAAAACCTCATCATCAATTGAGTCCACAGACCCTGTAACTCAATTCCAGGCCAAAAGTGATGAACTTTTGCGTGAATTTTGACATCCCACGCCTGTCAGCAAGGATTTTGGGGGTCTAGCTCCCCCTTAGAGCTGGAGTTCCTTTTCCCCCCCAAATTTAATCTTTCCAATTTATTTTTCCTTTAATTCCTCATCATGTATTATACTTATAATTTACACATGTAATTCAATTCAATTGTACAGTACAATACAGTAATAATTGACACCTCATATGTAAATCAAAGTTCACTTATGTAATACACGCACACATTTTGACATTTCAATTGAATTCAATTGAAAATACTTTAATTCCTCATAACTTCTAAACTAAACACAACACCTCAATTTTAACACAAAAATTGATGGTTAACACCACATGTGGTGTGAATTAAATTAAGGTTTTTGAGGATTTTCAACTTTTGTATTGAAAATACTAAAAACTTAATTTAAGCTTATTTAGAGTTGAGTTACAAAAATTTCACTCAGAGGTGACCCCACCTGATTTTTTATGAGGAATCCAATGGTGAAATAAAATTCATATGTTTATTTATTGGATAAAAAGTTATAATAAATTTTATTTAACTTTTTTCCAAATTTATTTATTTTTTCACAATTTTGTTAAAATTTCATTTTTACTTAAATTTTTCAAGTATAAATGTAATTTTATATTTACAAAATTTAAAGTAATTTTATTTTTAAATTATAATTAATTTTTTATTTTTAATATAATTTTATATTTATATTTTTTATTTTTATTTTAATAATATAAATAAATTTATTTTATTTATATTAATATGTTATTTTTTATATTTGTGGTCTTTTGGGTATATGAAATTACCTCTCAGGCTCACACTTTTCTTGGCTTTGCCAATTTTTATCATCGTTTCATTAAAAATTACTCCAAAAAAATCACTGCTCTCACTTCCCTTCTCAAAAAAGACTCTCCTTTTATCATCAATGAGGAAGCTTGTAGTCAGTTTCAAATACTCAAAGAAGCATTCATCACTGCTCCTATCCTTTCTCACTTCAATCCTTCTCTACCAACTATTGTAGAGACTGATTTTTCTGATTATTCCTTGGGTGCTGTACTGAGTCAGGTGAAGGAAAGCATCCCATTACATTTAATAGCTGCAAGCTACTCCCAGCTGAGCTGAATCATGAAATTCATGACAAGGAACTCCTTGGCATATTCTGGGCTCTCAAGCACTGTAGAGCTTTTCTTCCTTCTCTTTCCAATTCCTTTGAGGTCTTGACAGACCACTCTTCTCTTCAGTATTTTATTTCTTCCAAAGTTCTTACTTTTTGTCAAGCCTGTTGGGCAGAATTTATTTCTGAGTTTCATTTCACTACACTTACCGCCCAGGAAGGCTTGCCACTTTACCAGATGCCTTGTAACATTGGGACGATGTGTACCCAGAGAGGGGGGTGGACTTCATCAGAAAGAATCCTCAGAATTTTCATCAAGTAATCAAGCAAGATGGAATTCAAGAGTAAAGACTCTTCTCAATCAAAGGGGAAATATTCTCAGATTGGGTTGACATGATTTAAAAAGAAGTATGGCAAGACAAAGACTATAAAGAAATACACAAGCAACTAGCATGAGGTGAATCAGTTACATACTATTCTCTTGAACCTTAACCCAAGTCATTATTATTCAAAGATAGAGTGGTAATCCCCAGCAATGCAGAAATCCACCTCAATATTCTTCAAACGCATCATGACTCACCATTGGCTTGCCACCCTGGCCAGGAGAATACCCTCAAGCTCATCAAAAGTGACTTTTATTGGGCTTGGATGAATAAATTAATTAAGGACTATGTCTACTCATGTCAGCAATGTTCAAGAAACAACAACATCCATAATAAGAAATTTGGATTACTAAAGCCTCTCCAAATTCCATCTGGTCATTGGAGCTCTTTATCAATGGAATTTATGACTCAATTGCCCTTTTCAAACAACTTTGATTCATCTCTAGTAGCTATGGACAGGTTCTCAAAAATGGCAATCTTCATTCCAGCTTATGGAACAATCACTTATCTGGAATTAGCTCAAATCTTTATCAGCCATGTCTTTTTCAAACATGGCCTTCCAGTCAGAGTTGTCAGTGATAGAGGATCATTATTTGTTTCATCATTCTGCACCAATTTATGTCAGTAGCTCAAGATATCAAGAGATCTTTCAACTTCTTTTCATCCTGAAACAGATGGCTAGACAGAGAGGGCAAATCAGATTCTAGAGCAGTATCTTTGGATTTATGTCAGTTACCATAAATATGACTGGCACACCTGGCTCCCTATGGCTGCATTTGTGTACAATAATTCAGAACATTAATCAAAAAAGCAATCCCCTTTTTCACCATTTATGGAAGAAATCTCAGTTTTGACTCAATCCATATTTCTCAAGACTCACCTTCTGGAAAGTTATCAACAAAACTCCAATCAGTAAAGCAAGTTTTCAAAGAAGAATTATAGTCAGCAATAAGGAGATTCAAGAAGTATGCAGATAGAAATGGGTCAATTGCACCTGATTTCCAGCCTGGGTATAAGGTAAGGCTAGCTTCCAAGAGCATCAAGACTACAAGACCAACAAAGAAACTTTCAGAAAGATTGCTGGGACCCTTTGAAGTCATTAAGAAGATTGAAAGTCATGCATATAACCTCAAGTTTCCTCAAAATTGGAAGTCAGTTCAAGCTGTATTCAATGTGTCCTTACCAGAACCAGTCAAGCAGTCAAGTATCCCAAAACATCATCGATTGCCACCACCACCAGTTCTAGTGGAGGAGCAAGAAGAATGGGAAGTGGCTCAGGTTCTGGATTCCAAACTCAAAAGAGGTAAATTATGGTATCTTACAGAGTGGAAAGGATTCAGTGAAGACCCAGAAAGAACAACTTGGGAGCCAGATTCCAACCTTACCAACTCTCCAGACCTTGTCAAGGATTTCCATTTATTGTATCCAGACAATCCTGGTCCAAATACCTCCAGAGTTTGATTTTTTATGGTGCTTGGTGGGAAGAAGAGGTTATGAAAGTAGATTCCTCTCCTGGTATGCACCTTTAAGGGGGTATTCTACCCAAATTTTGTTGTAAGCATCACCTTGGCCACTTTGTGAGCACTTGTCCATTCCGTGGACAGATTCAGAAGGCCATGCAAAATCAATACCCTTGAATTTGGACATTTCATCAAGATATGGCCAAATTCCTTCTTCTTTTTTAATCTTTTATATTTATATTCTTTTCCAGCTTATGCCTATCACATTTATTGAAGAAATTCATTACTTCAAAGTCAATTATGGCAAAGTTATCTTTTTTATGGTGCTTGGTGAGGAGTGGAAGTTATGAAAGTAAGTTCCATCTCTTGGTATGCATCCCTGAGGGTTCTACTTCTTGTAAAACATCACCTTAGCCACTCTGTGAGCATTAAATGCTTGGTTTTTATATTTCAAACAACTGTTGGCCAGAGAATCAAGCAACTCACAAGAAGGAAAACATCAGGAATTCCTTTATTTTCTTTTCTCTGCTTTCTTTTTCTCTCTTCTTCTTTCTTTTCTTTACTTGTATATTTCTTTTATCTCTTTAAAATCAGCAACATCCCCTCCCAAATCATGTATTGGGAGGTTCCATTTTTTTTGTATTTTAGTAGTTATGAGAGTGGGGATAGAAGTCAAACTAAACCAAAAAAAGGAAAAGGAAACTTGTTATCTCTACCCAAATAGTCAAAATGTTTTTGGAAATCATTAATCAACTCATCTTCATACCAGGCAAATCTTTCAGCTATCTCCTCAGAAGCAGTCCCTGGAACAGTCCTATAATAAGCATACATAATCACCTCTCTACTATTTCTATCAACCCTCCTAAATAACCCGGCCAAAGCATCCTGATCATCACTTGCCATATTTGGGTCTTCTATGGTAACTCGGATAGGCCATTGATCCCTGTGCTGAAACACTTGGGTGCCAGGAAACAGCAAAGGAGAAAGTTCTTCTCTTCTTCTACTTTTACTGGCCACAGGTTGGAGTTGTTGGGAGTTGACTATGGGTGAGTTTCTGGATTGTTGGATGGGGGATGGTCTTACTGCTGGATTCAAGGCAGGCCTGGTGTGGGAAGAGTGTGGTGAAGCAGGAGGAATGGAAGTAGGAGTTGTAACAAGGGTGGGCTGGAAGTTTCTGGGGGTACTGGGGATGACTTGAATTTGGAATCTCTTGGAAGGAGGCTGGGAAGGAGAACTATTGGATGGATGACCAGAAGAATGGGGAATCACCTCAACTTCTTCACCATCCAACTAATCACTAACTTCAGCATCTGGATCAGATGGGAATCAGAAATTTGGCTTAATATTTTAACTATGCCTTTGGTATTGATCCTAGAAATTGGGACTTCTGAGCTGGAAAATATGGGCCTACCATCAACTGGAATGGGCCCTGAAACATTAGTCCACCTGACCACATACCTCAGCCTAGAACCAGTCACTGAATCAAGATATCAGAGTCCATTCAAGCAAAAAAATAAATTCACTTACAAGCAGAATAATGTGAAGTACCGTCAATAGTAGGAGGCTGAGAGACTGGGAACTCTTTTCCAAAGAGACCATCCTTCTTACTCCACAAGTACCTGCTGACGTTTGAAGCTCGTTTCCCAGTTTGATGGCCAGGCTTCTTCCCAATGAAACAGTAGTGGCACTTTGAAGGTCTGGTACCGTAATGTTCAAAACATTCTTTTCCCTTTGCCAAGAATTCAGTAAAATCAAGATCAAGAATCTCAACTGCCTTGTAACCTTCATAAATCTGGGTGGGATCAAAATGACCAGAAGAAGCCATTTATGGTGAAGAAAATCGACTGAGAATGCCAGAACCATGAAGGACAGATGGTGGCGGCGCAGAAGGGGAAGATTCAGTGAGTTCAGTCAGTTTGGAACTCATGACTAAGGAGTATGCAAGGAGAATATTCAAAAGTCAGATTAGAATCACTTCAAGTCTGAAGGAAGTGGGGACCATAAGTCAATGATGACCCCCCCTCAAAGTTTCTATGGTGGTGAGTCCATGTCCCTTTTGGACTGAAATCACCACCCAGGACCTCCCCTGAAACTTTGGGGAGGTCAGAAGCTTTATAATCCTGGACCCTTCTAATGGGCCATTTTAATGATCCCATGGCACCGCTGAAGCCTCAGAAGATTTGGGCTCCGGGGCCAGTTTTGGTCCTGGGGGCGTCCAATACCCCCACAACCCATGGACCGCGGCGTACAGCCCACGGCCTGCGGACCATAGGACCCCAAGAACAGGGGAAGACCAAAAATGCCCTAAAGCCATAAAAGTCAAGAAATCACCATAGAACGGGCCATGACCCAAAATCAATGGTGGGGCTAATTGGGCCCAAATCCATCTTTGAGGCATTTTCAGGGATTGTGGGGACAAGAACCCCCTTTTTGAAGACTTTTGAAGGGATTCCAATAAAGGCAAGAATGGCCAAAACATCAATTTGGCCCATTCACAATGAGGTATATGAACATATACCCATTGGCCATCAATTTTTGAGCAGAAGCGCTCTATGGCACTCATTTTGGGATACAACCCAAAGGCCATGCCTTGAAGGGAAGGAAAAGACTGAATCCAAGGAAGAAGCATATCTTGAAGTTGAAAGCACTTACTCAGGTTAAAAGAAGGGGAAAGATAGTTCAAATTAAGTAGGACAGTGAAGAAATGAAGAGGGGATTTTCAGGATAATGGTAAAGAGGGAATTAAAATTAAAAAGAGCATTTTTGAAAAGAAGTGGGGGAATATTGAGATGCCACTCAACAGTGGCAGGGTAATATGGTGTTCAGGAGCCCAACAGTTTCAAGAGGCGGATACTGTAACAACCACTAATTAGGGGTAAGGGTATTCATACTTACACCCACTCAAAAACCTCAAAACAGAAAATAAACTGTGTGTATCAGCATTAGGTCTCAGCAATCTTCCTTGCTGAAACATGGATACAGCCTGGTTCATCAATACAGCCAGTCAATACTTCTACAGGTTGGAATTACCCAATACAGTTTAGATACACCATTTCCAAACTGTATCATCACTAAATACCACCACTCCTCTTGTACAGATCCTGTACATCCATACAGGACCTGTATTGGCCAGACTCAATTCAATCATTGAAGCTTCTCATGGAAATTCTCTGTCTGGATCAGGGCTGGTGATTCTCATATATACCAGCCCCTCTTCCTCCCGCCTGGGTACTTTCCCCCAGTTAATTCATTTAGTATATTTATCATTTTATAATTATTATTATCCTTATTTTTTGGGTATTATAATTATTTAATATCAAGTTGGTCTTTTCCTCTTTTCTTTCTTCACCTGTACAGCATAAGCTGGGTGGCCATATCCTTATTCATTCTTCTCTTTCCATTATGACAGGTTGAAACAGTGGACTTGGACTTGTTTGTGGTTGGCTCCTTTATTCTTACTCTTATCATTTTTTTCTGCTTTTCTTATATTCTTTTATTTACCAATTCATCTCTTAAGACTCTTCAGTGTACTGCTTTCTAACCATATCCTGAGCCCTCCATAAGTAAGTCCCAGTTTACTGAGTGCCATGCCCTCTTCACTTAGAAAAGCCATTGTGACACCAGAAGATGTTGGTGGAGAAGGACACTCAGAATATTTCTGTAATGGGGTTTATCATTTATTCCAACAAGCCCCTGTACCCTATTGATCTAATGTGAAAGCATAAGAATGGTAAGCTGTGTAGAAGATGAGGTGGGGGTGGACATGGGGTAGCAGCGTCAGAGGTATATCATGAGGGTGTGAGGATGATAAGGTTGGTGTGCAGAAGTGTAAGGGTGGGTAGGCTAGAGCTGCCATGGCGGGGTAGGAGGAATATCATGAGGGAGTGTTAAAGAGGATTAGGTGGGGGTGCAGAAGCGTAAGGAAAGGTAATTGCGGAGGTGCGTTTGAAGGAGTGGAAGCATATCTTGGCCTCAGTGTAATCATTTGCTGCTGGTGGGGATGATTAGTGGGTGGTGAGGAAGCCAATAAATGTGTGAGAGTAGGCATCATGAAGGGGTGAGATGATCAGGTGGCAGGGCAGAAGTCATCCAATGCACAAGTATGAGCATGTGAAATTGCTGCCTTGAGCCATGAGGTGTAATTACCCAAACATTGCAAATGGTGTTGATATGGGTTTCTGCTTTGAGTGACATACTCATGTGACACATTTGACAATTGACATGGTCTTGACACTGTCTTGATGCAGACATGAAATGGCCCACTGAATCCAGTGACTATAATGTGACACTAACACGACTGAAGCAAAATTCTATACTGACTGCGGTGTGATGTGAAGTCAATCTCCAGCAATTGATGCGACATTCACACTGGTGTTTCTTTTTAGGATCAAATGCTATAATAATTTTTATTTACCTTTTTTCCAAAAAGATTTTAATTTTGCTATTTTTGTTGAAAACTCATTTTTACTTAATTTTTACAAGTAAAAATGTGTTTTCACAAACTTAAATTTCAATGTAATTTTATTTTTAAGTTATAATTAGATTTGAATTTTATTAATTTCATATTGTTTTACATTTGGCTTTCTCACATCCAAAAACTTATAAAATTACTCTTTGAGCTACTCTGAATTAATTTGAAATTGAAATCTTCAATTTTAATTCTTTTTTATTTACAAAGAATAATTTTTTTTAATATAAAAAAAATAAAAAACTATAAAAAACCTTTGAAAAATCTTTTAAGTATAAAAAATAATTTTTCTTTTACAATTTTTTTCTATTCTCTTTAATCAGATACTGTGAAGGTGGTAACAGACTCAGTAAGGGATATATTACCACTCCAGAATATTCAGAAGCAGAATCTGAAGAAAGTATTGAAGTTCAAATTTCTAAAAAAGGCACTTTATTTCAAAAAGAAAGAGAAAAACAACCACCAAATAGTGTATATGTTTGACTTTAATTCTTGATTTTTCTTGCAAATTGATGTAAAATGGTGCATACCAGAAATTGGAGCAACTATTCAGTCCAACCAGATGGATGTGGACAAAGAACAGGTAAGAGCAAGTCCAGAAGTGGAAATTCTTCCTCAAGAAAGACACATCTGGAGGGTGCCAGAGTTGCCCCCATCCCCCAAGGTCTACATCCACAAACTTTGATGTGATCTCTGAGTCTGAAATTATTCATGATAATACTTCAAGGGCTGAACCATTTGCAAGTAGCAGAAATAGAGATTTATTAATGCCAATAAAAGAATTGGTACAGAGAGGCCAAAGAGGAGGAGTGGGAAATATGCCCAAGCCTTTGGCAGGCAGCCATGAAGTCCTATTTACCTATCAAAAGCTTTCTGGGTCAGTAGAAGACCATAGAACTCTCAGGAGGATGGAGCCCATTGTCTTGCAAAGACAAGGACAAAAGGATATTGAATTTGTTGAAGAATCAAAGTCATTCATCCATAGACCAGGAGTTGGAAATGACCCCATCTTTGGAGAATGAAGGCCCAGTGGCATCTACCAGCTCCAGAATTCTCCAAGGAGACCCAACAGGCCTCAGAAGAAGAAAGGTTGGAAGAACCTTTAAGGAAAGGGAAAAGGCAAAGCCAATTGGCACAGACCTTACCCACAGGGGTAGAGGATCCCCAAATTGGAGTGCTAAGCAGTGGACAGTGTCCTCAATATGGCCAGAACTCTCATAGTATTCACAGCCAAAGAGCAGGAAAGGATGAAAAGGAGCTTTCCCAGGAAATAATAAAAGAAATAGAATTTTTAAAATCTAGTATTGATGTAGAAATTGGTAACTTTGATGCAAAGCAAAAGGAAATAACATCAGATAGAAGTGAATTAAAGAGAAATGACAAACCTTCTACTGAGTGGTATAAGTTGACAAATGTCAAGCTTGATTCAATTACCAATACATGTGACAGCATTGAAATTAAATGTCAAGATCAAGAGGATGAAATGAGAGATATTTCAACTTCACACATCAATGAACAACTTGAAATTCTGAGAGATCAGGTTTTGAAAAGAATTAATAATACCAATCAGTTTGCCACACATTTGGCAAAAAGTGACAGTGAGAGGCATAAATTAAAGAATGAAATCATTGCAAATATGGAGCAAATTCATGATAACTATGAACCCCATATACCAAGACATTCCACACCTTTTACTGAAGAGAAATGTTCTGTAAAAGGAAGTTTGGCCCCTTTTTAGGAGGAAATTCTATCTGCGCAAAAGATATTCCCAAACTGGAAGAATGGACAGCATTCTCTGGTGAAGGAGAATACAATCATGTTGAGCTCATAAGAACAATTGATATGTTGCAAGAGGATTTTCACATACCTGATGAAATTATAGCAGGCAAGCTACACTCCTTGTTTATCAGAACTGCAAGGAAATGGTATTACAAAATGAGACAAGATCATGGTAAACATGATTAGCCTGGGTGGAAATCTGAAATAATCACCAAATGGGCTAACAATTCTTGGAGATTTGAAATTGAAAAGTCTTTCAAAAGCACCATTTTTAACTCAGAAAAGGATAAACCACTTACTTGGTTTCTCAAACAGAAAGACAGCTTATCTGTCTTACACCCATATATGTCTCACTCTATTATTACTATGAAAATATTAAGAAAATGTGGAGGAGAACTAGAACATTCCATCCATTGCAGATGCTTAGCACGCTGTTCAGAAGAAGACTACATCAATGCCATGGAACATATCATTACTAGGACAAGAATTGGTAAAACCTGGACTAGAATCCTTATGGAATCCAAAATGTTCTCAAAAACATCCAGAGAAGACCTGAAAGACCTGTCTTGAAGGGTCATAAATGTGGAAGCACCTCACATTCAGCCAACACTTGAACCAAGAAGACAATTATCAATGATTATCAAGTTATTGAAGAAGTTCAGTTTACTTGAGAGAAAGAGAAATAGGACCTAGATTCTGCAGTCTCCGAGGATAGGCCAGTAGAAGGCTATCCCTGTGAAATGATTACAGCTTTCTTTGATGTCTCAGAAGTCCATACTCACTTTCCGCAGTACAGTGAGGATTGTCATAAGCTGATCAATATCCAGGAAGCCAGAATGTATAAAACCAAACCCTCTAGAGATAAAGGATACACTGCTGGAGCATCTTGTATAAAATCAATCCTGAAAAATTATATTCAAGCCAGAGTAAATTTGGATACAGGGGCATTTAGTACTTGTGTAGGCAAAGACTATCTTCAAGCCATACTCCCTGGATGGAATAACCATCCATTATCAATAGAGGGTGTAAAAAGTAGTAGTTCCAGTAATAATATGTACTCTTTAGTCATATTGTTCACTAATCTTTTATTTCCACATCCAGAAGAAAGTGTAAGAATGAAAACAGGGATAGTAGTAATGGAAAATTGCACATATCAGCAGATAACTCTTGGGAATGATTAGTTGAATATTTATGGTATTGACATCAAAAACCATAAAGACAGATATTTCACAATTGGAGAAAAGAAAAGACAAAAATTTGCCTATTCCAATATGCCAAAGAAAATATCTGTGATATCTTCTTTAAGGATACTAATAAAGAAGAATTTGTAGCTAATCAACTGGTTGAAGCACAAACTAATCCATAATCATTACCAAAGATGAGGCATGATCTTATTTATGTGTTATACACATATAAGAATGCCCTTGCATCTTATAATGAACCCTAGGTGCTATTAAAGGGCATGAAGTTGATATTAATCTTAATATTGACAGACCATAACCTCCAGTACTTAGAAGAAGAGCTTATCCAGCCAGTCCGAGAGCTAGAGAAGCCTTGGAAAAACATATCCAACAGTTGATCCAACTTGGTGTACTAAGAAAAGTAGGCCATAATGAGGAAGTTGAAGTGACAACACCTGTTATTATTGCTTGTAATAATGATAAATGAAGGATTGTTGGAGATTTTAGAGCATTGAGTACCTACACAGTTCCAGATAGGTATCCAATTCCTCAAATTCAAGAAACCTTGACTCAATTGTCTAATCCCAAGTATATAACATCCATGGATGCATTGATATGTTTTCATCAAAAACGTTTGAAACTCAAAACTAAGAAATTATCAAAGAATGAAGAATACCATCTTTTCCACACAATTATCCAAAGGCTGGATTATCCTTTGTATTGATGATATTATCATATTTTCTGACTCATGGTATTTGCACCTTGAGAGACTTGAAAGGGTACTTGACAAAGCTACAGGAGTGAATATGAATATTTAACTCAAGAAATGTGATTTTGGCTTTGAAGAACTTAAAGCTTTAGGACATATTGTTTCTGGTTTAAGCTTGGGTATTGACAAAAATAAAGTGGAAGAAATGTTACTTAAGCCAATACCCCAGAATAAGAAATAAAGAATGTCTTTTCTTGGATTTTCCAGTTATTACAGGCCGCACCTGAAAGACTTTTCAATTCTAGCCAAATCACTCTTTAGAGTCTGTGATCAACAGAGAGTATTTGAGATGAAACAGGAAGTGATTAAAGCTTATAGGAAGATAAGAAAAATGCTTACAGAAGCACCTTTATTCCTCATGCCTGACTGGTATATACCTTTTAAATTTTACATCAATGCATGTGGAGATGGATTAGGGGCAGCCCTACATCTGGTCCAAATTATTGCTTACAAACCTACAGAGGGACCAGTTAGGTACATCTCAAGACAAATAAAAACAACAGAGGCCAGATATGGTGCAAGCCAAATGGAGTTCTTATGTTTAGTATGGTAACTTGAGAAATTACACTATTATCTTGATGGCAGTGTTTTCAAAGTGATAACTGACTGTAATGCCATGAAATCACTTCTTAACATGAAATCTCCCAACAGACATATGTTGAGATGGCAAATAGCCATTCAAGATTATAGAGGTAACAAAACAATAGCTCATAAGGCGTGAAACATTCACAAGAGTTCTGATGGACTTAGATGGTGAGAATTAGGCAATAATCCTGATAACCCAGCTTATGAGCCTTTGCAAGCAGAACCACATATTCCAATTGAAGGAATTAACATAACTGATATTGGAACTGAATGCTTTGAATAAGTAAGAGCGTGCTATAAGAAGAACAAGAATTTCCATCTCTTGACTTCCTTGTTAGATAAAGACTGCAAAGATACATCTTTAGTCAATTCACTGGATGAGGATTGGATAAATTCCTATTCTGAAGGCAGATTACACTTGCTTAATGGAACAATTTACCACAAAACCAAACATCCTTGCATAATGCCATTGTGTAGCAGATTTCTTATCAATACCATTCCTCATGAATGACATGATAGAATCTACTATGGACACCTGTCAAAAGACAGAACAATTGAAAAAGTGAAATACTGTGCATGGTGGCCATCTTGGTGAAAAGAGACCATTTAATATTGCCATATCTATGACAGATGCCAAAAATAAAACAGGAGTACAGGCAGGAAATTTGGACTGATGATCCATATTCAAGAGCCAAAATTCCCTTGTGTCAGGCTGAGTCTATGATGAACCTTATCAATAACTATTTACAAGCTTTAACTTTGACTGTGACATGGTGAAAAGTAGTAATAAAATATTGATTGATGATTATAAAGGCTTAATAAAGAGTATTAAGGGCTTTACTATTGAGTACTAGTGGTGTTGAGCGCTGTTGAAAGCCCTGGGTGCAGCTTTACCTGTTGGATTACAATAATAAAGACTAAAAAAATTAAAATTAAAATTATACCTGATTCTTTTGCAAGAGTATAGCTGTTTTTGACAGTTTCACTATGTAGGAATTCAAGAGAAGGTTGAGGAAACCTTTTCTGGTGCAAAAAAACCTCCTTTTATCCTAAAATGGGGTGGTATCGCCTTCTAGACCATCCACATAGAGGAAGTGAAGAGTTTTTCACTTCAGAGTACTGGCTTGTGTTTTAATAGCACCCGTATGTTCTGTATTGGGCTCACGTGTGGCTTTGAAGCCACATCTGGGCAGTTTTCAGCAATACAGGGTGAAAATGTTCATCTGGGGACCACACAGCCCTCTTCTGATGTGTATGACACATAGAATGCTGTACTAAACCTGTATGGGACCCTAGTATTGAATGAATTATGAGGTATTGAAGCATAAAAGTGCTTCTTTGTCTGTTTGACACCTCATAATCATACTTATGGGAGAAAATCCCAGCAAGGCTGTATAGGTCTAACTGGGGGATTTTGACATTCAAACTGCCATACCTTTGTTTGTTTGTGATTTATCAAGCTAAATATTTACTCATTGGGAAGCCCTGGAATTTCTCTACACAATGGTACCTCATTTGATAGGGTTATAATCAAATATGGCAAAGTTATGCCATGTACAGGATTTTTGTACATACAAATGATTTGCTTAAAAACCTGTATGGAGCTTGTTTGCCCCATAACCTTTGTTCTAGATGAGCTATGGTGAAATAGATGGCACAATCAGATAGCCCTGATTGTTCTCTATCCAAAAAGACCTCACTTCAAGTATCTCACACTCAAACTGTAGAAGCCAGATCGGAGGTGAATATTTTATTCACCCTTCTTTGACCTTATTTTGGTCATAACCTTTGTAATTCTGGTGCTAGCTCTATTTGGTTAGTACCATTGGATAGTCCTGACTTATAGCTTCATTTAGAGTACCATTGGATAGCCCTGACTTATAGCTTCATTTCAAGTACCATTTGATATGGTTAAGCCTCTTCCTCTGGATTTCAGATGAGAGGTGAAAAACAAAATTTATGTGCAGCAGCAGCTTTGAGCAGGTATAATTTTCTTATTCTTTTTCCTATTATTATGGGACTTGTGTGTTTGGAAACGGGTTATTTTTCTCTTTTTTTTGATACCTTTTGAGCTGATTTGGCTCAGCTCCATGTTTTGGTGATATCTTGGCTATACCATTTATTTATGGTAGTTGGCTGTAATGCTTGTACTCTGGTTTTGAGTCACAGGCTGACATACCCTCCCTTCAAAAAAGGCTCATAATTGATGATACTGTTCAGTCCTCCTAGAGGCCCTTAATCTCCTTAGATTAAAGTTCCCATCCGGTATTGCATCTTCTGAAAACCATTTATCTTTTTCTGCTGTCTGGTTTTTAAATCTGACCAAGTACTTCCTATGGTCTTTACCATTCAGTCTAAACTTCCCGGCCTTGATGGTTCTATTAACAGGGTCAGGGGAGGCCTCCAATTCCACTATTGCTTGTGGAGTGGTATTCTTCTTCCTAGAGGGGAGCTTATCCCCCTTTGTCTGGAAGTATGGCTTAAACAGACTCACTGGGAATACTGGGTGTTTCGATGAAAGTTCCTCTGTGAGTCTGAATTCTACTGCATTTCTCCTTATCAGCTTAATGATAGTGAAGGGCCCTACAAATGAGTATCTCATCTTCTTTGGTCCCTTTAGATTGTTGAAGTTTAGTTTAGACACTAAGAATTGGTCCCCCTCTTTAAAGTAAGGTTCCATGTATTATTTGTCCCACCTCTGTTTGTGCTACTCTTTTGCCTCAGCTATGCAGTTGGAAGCTATGTCACAAGCCTTCTTCCACATATCATAGAAGTTCTTGGCTGTGGGTGGATAGTTAGAGGATTCTGCTTCAAGTGATCCACAGGCAATAGAGAGTTCCACACTTTGCCTTCCAGTGAAGTTGATTGACCTGTGGTAGAATGCTGGCTGGTATTATAAGCCAGTTGTACTTCTGGTAGAAGGGTAAACTTCTCATGGGTGTATCCTTCATAGTCCTTGTATTCCATGCCATATGCACAGAACCTCCTACGGATATACTCCATGGTTTGGATCATCCTTTCAGCTCAATCATCTGTCGTTGGGTGGTAAGCTTTGGAGAATGCAAGTTTGGTACCAAGCATGTCATACAGGTTTCTCCAAATTTCTAAGCTGAATTCTTTGTCCATATCACTAATGATAATTTTACGGACTCCACACGTGGTTATTATGTTATTCCAAAATAACAATGCAGTATCCATTGCTGTATCTTCCTTGTGACATGCCGAATTCTGATGTGAATTTTGGGTCCCTATCACTATTGATAATCTTAGGGACTCCACAGGTGGATATGATGTTATTCCAAAATAACAGGGCAGTATCCATTGCTGTATCCTCCTTGTGACATGGTAGGCACCGCAAACTCTTGCTGAACCTATCAACTATGATCAGGAAAGCATTGGAGTTTTCTTTTCCTCCTGGGACAAGTCCTGTAACCCAGTGAATGTTGATGGTTTCCCATGGGTGTTTGGGTTCTTCTAGGTGTTGAAGTAGCCCATACTTCTTCCCATGTTTTCTATTTGCCTGCTGAAATCTTTCACAAGTGTTGATATGTTCACTCAACTCTTGTTCCCATTTGGGCCACCAAGCTGTGCTTGCTACCCTTTCCTTGTTCCTGTCTTCACTCATGTGTCCTATATAGGGGAAGTCATGGAATTCCCGCAGGATCAGGAATATATAGTCTCTGTCTACTACTGTGAGTGCACTTGTGTGTTTCTCTCTATGGTAGAGAAGGCCATCTATACGGAAAAACATTTTTTCCTTATAGTCCCTCAACCAGGGTTCTTCTAACCGGGATTCCAGTTCTGGGATCCTGTATTTCTGTTTAAGGAGTTGCAACAATATGCCCACTGTTTGTTTTTAGCATATGTCTTCATTAGTGAACTGAAAAATCCATTATGCAGTTGTGAGGAGCTTATTCCCAATATAGGAGTTTCTCTTCCTTCTGAATCAGGGTCTCCACTGTCTGGGGTACCACTTTCTGGTTCCCATTCAGAAAATCTGAAGTTTTTCCTCCTATCTACTTACCTGAAATCAAGAGGGATTTTTGGCTGCTATGTCAGGGTCATAGGCTGAATTGCTTTTGACATTTTCTAGTGACTATCTACTGAGGCCATCTGCATTGGTATGGCTTTTATATTCCTTGTGTATTATGTTCATATTGCCCCTATACTCTTGAATGGTTAATTGCCACCTCAACATGTGTCTGTTTGTAGTCTTCATTTTCAGAAAAGACTTCAAGGCTGTGCAGTCTGTGTAGACTTCAAAGACTGCACCCTTGAAATAATAGTGGAGTTTTTCAAGAACCCAGACTAAGCATAGGCATTCAGTTTGGGTGTCCCCATACCTGGTTTCTGAATCTTTCAGTTGTCTAGAGATGTAGCATATTACTCCCTCTCTAGGTTTACCATCCACAATTTGTCTCTGGTGGGAGAAATCCAATAGTCTTCCTAATTTCCTCTCTGGTTATCCTTCTGAATGTTAGTGGCAATTGTTCGCTGATTGGTTCAATATTGGATAAATAACATTTTCCTCTTGTATGTGAAAACATCTGGTACAAAGGTCAGCTTTTTCATTTGTGTAATTTTTCAAAAGCCCTGTGAAATTTGTCAATGGGAGCACTTCACCCGAGCACCTGGGTTTGGTGAATCCAAATGCCCTAAAGGCATGGGTTTTTCATTTGTTTCTGAGAATATTCTCCAATGTGCCCTCTTGAGAGTATCAATTTTTCCTTTAAGCTCTATATTCAACTCTTGGGAAAACTTTTTTGATTCTTCTGATCTTTTGAGTAACATCCACCTTCTTTCTCTGTTTCTCTCTTTCACTATTGGTGCTAATACTTTCTTATCCCACCATGATTTCTGTTTTTTTGGCTATAGTTTTAACCTAATTACCCTGACTGAAGTGGCCTTTTTGTATAATGTCACTGTATTGCTCTTTATTATCTTATATTCCTTCTTTTGTAGGTTGAGATAGCTGTTGGAGTTGATGATTAATTCTACTGGTGACTTGATTGATATATTTTCCTTCTTCTAGCACGCTGAGATTCATTTATATGTGCGTCTTGGTTATTTCAAGTGCTTGCTCTCCTAAGTTTAATTCAAAGATAATTGGTTGATTATCTGATGAATGATTCACCAGTTTCTCTTTGCATGGGGATATTTTTTGGTTATGGTGTTTTCCCATATTAAATCTATATTGTTGCCAAGAAAAAGGAACCCATAAATGTTGGTCCCCCCTTAGGTGAGACTAACTTAAATCGACTTCTGCGACAAATCTCTAATAATTTTCTGGCCTGTGGGTGTTGAGTGTGGTAGGTTTAAGAGTTCCAGCGGCGATGATGGAGATTTGAATCTACAGCAATTACCATTGGATGAAGTGTGGTACTTACATCTGAAGTCCTTTGTTCTAGTTCTTGGAGTATGCTAAAAGTTTGTGGTGGGTTTTACAATGCAAAGAGGATGGGTTCCTTGTTTTCACCCTTCAAAAATATGTCTATTACTACTTGATTTAGGTTCTGGGAGTGAGTGCTAATGAATGTTATGTTTTTTGATGGGACAAATTTAATGATATAAATAAATGACCATGGTGTCTCCGACCATGCTTTAAGGTTTGTTATTGGGGTGAGTATTCTCCATGATTGATGGGTAAGGGGTTAAAAGTCATGGTGGTAAAACTATGGTTCTCGAAATAATAGTGCGACATTGTGTTGTTCATTATCAGGGGTAATGAAGGTAGTATATTTTTGGTTGTGAGAATTCAATTTAAGGACAGAGAATTGATGGTGTAAATTGGTTGGATTTAATCAAATGATTGTGTTTGAAAAACTTCCTGTGAGTAGGATTCTTTCATTTTGTCTTGTCTTCCCTTCATGAGCGTCTGGCTGAGCTAGGTTTTCTGCTCAATGCAGAATGAAATTAGTTCGCATTATTAATATTTAGTTGGGCCTTGGCATCTAAAGCTGCATTGACACATCTTAGGCAAATTCCCTCTGAGATTGCTTTTTTAAAAGCTTTGGTTTCGTGGTCTTTAACACAATTTGCACATGTTGGTTTGTTTTTACAGAAATGGGAAATATGTCCTATGTCAAGACAGTTGTAGCACTGTGTTACGCCCTCCTAAAATGTATGTTCTCTGGTATTCCAAATTACTGCACAGTAGTTCTCTTTCTGTTTAATTTTCACTTGGGTGCATTATCAATGATCTGTTTGAATTTCTTTGCGCCAATCGGTCACCTATCCAATTCCTCTTCTTGATATTGTCTCTGGGGATGAAACTATCCTGAAAAAATCCTTGGATAGCAGTTTAATATTCAAGGTCAAAGAATGTGGGACAGATTGTAGGAGGATGGGAAAAAGAGCCTGTGATGAGGGAAGAAGGGGGTCAGAAAAGTGGGTGGAGTTTTGTCTGTTCTCCAATATCCCGCTTTCCTGGGCCTTTTTTTGGTGAAAAATCATATTTCACCCAATTGAATTGTTATTTTCTAACCATTAACACTTTCTTGGACCTTTTCTCATGCATAATTAACTTTTTTGGAAATTTTTTCAGCTCCTAGATTCTGGAAGGGATTTTCTCATTCATCTTTAGCTCTGATTGGAACGTTACCTTGCTTGAGAAAATTTCTGAAGTTATTTGGGGTAAGGGGTGGGGGTATAGTTGTCTCTTATTTTTGAATTTTCCTCGTTTTTACTTAGTTTCGCTACATATTTTTGTTTCTTTGGTGTTTGAACATTGCTCTTACCTGCAATTATCTTGTTTAATTCTTTAATTTGATGTGTCAATTTTTCATTCTTGGTTACCAATTTTTTAATGATGTGTCTCTCATTCTGTTGGTATTTAAAGTTTTCGTAATTTAATCTTGATTGATCATTTTACTCCTCCTCTATTTTTATAAGCCTAGTCATGATGTTGTCCATCATACTCAAAGATTTTCTTGAGTAATCCAATATTTAATCAGTTTCCATTTCCACATCAATATCTGAAAACATTTAATTTCAAAACACATATTTTTAACATTTTGAAACATTTCTTTCAACAATGGAGGACGTTCTTTACTTCTTCAAGCTGGGCTAGGACTCATGGTAAAGGAAGGCTTAGGAGAGATATAAATTGTTTATTTGGTAGAAGTTAGGAAGCCCCTTACAGTAGCAGGAAGTTGTTTACAAGCTGTTCCACCTCTTAATTTTTCTTGAACCATAATTGAATTCAAAAAACTTTGATAAAATAAATAACTTATATTAATATTAAAGTGATCTCAGATAAAATAGGGTTTGAAATTAAGTAACTAAAAGGTGAACAATAGAAATCATCAAAGATATAACACAAACAGCTAAAGACACTATAAAAAAATAAAAACTATTTGAAGAAGGATTTCACTATCAAGTCATAGATTTTCAAGGAATTATTTAGAACCTTACCTGGCACATACACATAAAATTCAAATACTAAATGAAATATATTTAAAGACAAATTTTTACTAGATAAAAGTACACAGATGCCAATACAATATAAGAGTGTGTATGAGATGTAGATAATGAGAATTCAAAATGAACAATTTCTGCAGTTGTCCCTCCTTGAAGTTGTTTTTTTACTTGTGCTTCATAAACAAATTTCAGCCCTCAAATCCAAGGACTACTTTCATTTACTGCTTGTTACTTCCTCAAATACAAAAAATTTGAATCAATTTATTCTCAGCCCTTGCTCTCAACAAGGGTTCACTTTTTGTGTTTGGGGTGGGAGTAACTTAATCAATCATAAAGATAAATATTTAATTAAACAAGCCTTTAATGGTCTCCTCCTTGATTTGGCCTCTTCTCCACCCACATTAAGTCCTGTGAGTAACATTAAAAATCTACAAAGTGTGATACTTGAGGTATATCTTACATCCCCAAATAAGCCACAATGAATAGTAAAATGAATTCTGAAGCATGTATAACCCATAAGTCATGCATATATCCACAATTTCTCATTTTTTATTTAACTAGAGATGGATAACTCTTTTATTAGTAAGTGAATCCATGTATTCAAGGCCCAATTTGGATTCTACATAAAAATTCACCTCAGGTAGCTCCATAGGGGGAATAATCTTAAATTATGTCTATGTGGTGGTAATATGGAAAATACTGCAAAACCACATAAAATAATTGTGAAGATTTTTGTTTTTATAAATTTCACACCAAAATAATGTGAATGCAAGAAATCCATGTTACATATATACTGGGAATAGTGTTACGCATGTTTGTGGAACTTAATATAAAAGGAATCTTACATACAGTTTTGATACATGCATAGTGCCTATCAGTTTATAAGATTAAATTACTACTTTTGACCTTAAAATAGAAAAGGCGTCAAGAGACATCAAAGAGAGGCAGGGTACCCAGCTTCTGAGGCCTCTGAGGTGTCCATAGATGTAAATATTGGATCTATGGCTAACTATGAACAAATCATTCTACCAAAATGTTCTGGGAACTTTTTCCTATTGAAACATAATAAAATAGCAAATAAGCTTCTATTTTTGATGTGACAAGGATTTAAACAACAACTATTGTGGGAACTCCTCCTGTGTGGGATAAATGAGGCAGTACCTGGAAGGGGAAATTACAATAGAACTGTTTTGAATTGCTGTTCAAGATTGTAACCCTTGCTCTGCTTGTGTGTCAGAATAATCTGAACTGCCCTTCCTGAAAATGCTAAATTATCTTGACTTGAGTTAACAATCAATTTATTGAATTTGATGGTGGCTTGTCAGAAAAGTATATTCAACAGACTCTATCAGACTTTGTTTGATCTGGGAACAATGGTTAGTAAACCTTAACACAAATAAATAAAGATATAAAACTGGGAAAAGACTTTTTAATTCCTTTACTGAGAGCAGTAAAACCTTGAGGGATCTCCAATTCTTGATGATAACACTGTTGATAATATGATAACTAATAATAACAAACACTACTTTTTTTTTAAATGGTTTAATAATTTTATGATGATAACCTGGGATAACAGACACTACTATTGTTCAATTTACTACTGAGCTTGGCTACTGAGTAAAGAGCCTTGTCAATGGGATGGATTTATAAAATAATGTAGACCAACTGTTAACTACTATTATCTATAAAACACCCAGACAATGCTACTGAGCTTGGCTACTGAGCAGATTTAGGAATGGAGGTAGTCAATGAGATGATTTTATGAATTAAAGTAGACCAACTGTTAACTAATATTAGCTATAGATCACTCAGACAGTGCTACTGAGCTTAGCTACTGAGCAGAATTTAGGAATGGGGTGACAATATCAATGGGATAGTCAATGAGTTTAATTTATAAATCAATGTAGACCAGCTGTTATCTACTATTAATTATATAAAAAAGACTCAGACAGTGCTTCTGAGCTTAGCTACTGAGCAATAATGGGATGGAGATAGTCAATGAGATGATTTTATGAATTAAAGTAGACCAACTGTTAACTACTATTAATTATAAATCACTCAGACAGTGCTACTGAGCTTAGCTACTGAGCAAAATTTAGGAATGGGGATGGGATAACTATACTGCTGAGCTTAGCTACTGAGTATTTGTGAGCCTTTGAGATATGACCACATATCCAATAAGGTCACAAGAAAGACTCAGAATAATTATACCTTTAAGATAATTATACTAAAATTACTTAGAATAATTATACATTAAAAATAATTACTTTAAAAATACAAAAATACCATAAATTGGTACAAAAATTGGTTTAACTTAAAAACCAATTAATCAACATGTGAAATAAATTATACCATTGGATTCCCCATGGTAAAATACACATATACCATTTTTATGGCCTATCTTTAAAGTCAATACTTAATGAGTTATAAGGAATAATACCTTATAAAAACCATAAATCCTTCTTTATTTCAAGAACCAATGAAACAACATGTAAAATAAATTGTATCATTGGATTCTCCATGACAATTCACACATAAAACAATTAATGAGCTAATTTCCAAAGTTAATACTTAAGGAATTAACCTGAATATATGCACTTTTTTGGTCAACCCATATATCCAAGGATCATAGCTAATATCTCTTAAACTATACAAGATAGAGTGATGAACCAAAAATAAAGTAACCACGTAATTACTTTAGGGACACAAATATAAACTTTATTTTACAAATTATAATCAAGGTTAAAACCTATGATGAAATATTGATAAAAATCAACAGAGCTGTTGACCACTTTGTTGTGAAAGTAGTCCAAACTTAAAAAAAAGTACACAGTTGGATTCTACAGGTTCATTCGTGAAGAATGAAGTAATTTTTATTTTTAAATTCAGGGTACAACCCCTTGAAATCATGCTTTGAAGTTTAAAATATTGAATTTCGACAGAAAAGATGAGTTACAAGGAAAATCATCAAAATTAGAGTTTTGATGATATAATAAAAGGCTCTTGGAAGCGTAATACGGTTATGTCAGGCTATCAGAATTCACTCTTTGAATTGCTGTAGCGTGTAAAACTTAAAAGTTATGAAAGATCAAAGTTTGAGCTTAAATTGAGCAGTTATGATCACCTACTGTAACCTTAAATTAAGTTTAACAGTCATATTAGTGATAAAATTGGTGAATAAATAATAAAATCCACGAAATTTGGGGTTCTTCCAAGCCTCTGATGTCATCAAACTTAGAGTTATAGTAATAACTCTAAATAATGGTGTAATAATGATGTAATATGGTTTGATCATGATGTAATCATCCTCAAACCTTAAAAAAATGATCAATTCCAGTGGATATGATCAGTACACGTCTACTAGAAGCCTGTTGGACTCTATGAGGGAGGTATTTATTATAAATAGATCTCTTTTTACTCTGTTTTCCCCTCAGACGCATCAAAAACATTAAATCAATTAAATCAAAGGTAATTTCTTTATTCTTTATATATAAAACTATTATATTTATAAAGACCAAAGACCACTTTTGTTATAATCATCTATTCTGACGTGATTAAATCATTTATTTAATTGTTTTTGTTAAAAATCTCTCTAAAAACTCATTTCCACGTAAAAATCAAGAATATTAGTAATTTTTCTTTGGTTTTATTGTAAATACAATTTGAAAAGGTTGTATTTATATTTTTTTGGCATAAAATACTTCAAAATTATTATATTAAGTATTAAAAGTAGGTTATTTCTCATATTATAATAATTTTCTCTTTATTATTATTTTAAAAATTCTTTAATTAATATAAATAGTATTTATATTAATTTATAACTTCAATATTGGTAATATTATTTTTATTAATTGTTTTTTATTAATAAAAAACAATTTTTTTACGCCTTAATTATTTGTTTGTAACAATAATAAAGTGTTTTTTGAATATATTAATTATTTTATATTGATATATTTATTTTATTTTATTATATTCTATAATATAAATTATATTATTATATTTTATTAATAATATAATTATTTTTACGCCATAATTATAATAATTCTTTATTATTATAATTATTTTTATCTTATTTATTTCATTTATAAGGACATTCATAGTACAATAAGTAAAATATTAGTAATTTTTACTTATTGTTTCATAGTCAAACCTTACATTGGGGGGCCTGGCCGTGATATTTACTTAATAGACCTTTAAAAAAAAAGATTCTCATTGGGCTTATCCAATAATAAATTATATTTATAATCATAAAATTATATAATAATTTTATATTTTATTGAGTTTAAAAGCTATTGAGGCATTTGGAAAGCAATTGTACTGTCTTACACGTGGTTTTTCACATCCTTAGAGTTGCAAGAACTTTCTTTGAGTGACTCTAGTGATTAAAAAAGATATTTTATAAATTAAAAATAATTTTTTTCATAATTTAATTTTATAAAAAGAATCATATTCATTTTTTTATTTTATTCCTCAAAAATAAAAATATAAAAAATATTAAAAAATATTAAAAACCAATAAAAAATTTATTTTTATTCATTTCTATTCATTTCTTTATTCATTTCAATTTTTTTAAAGATATAAAAGCAATTTCTACGTGGAAAAATGCCATATCTTGCCAAAAAATAACACTTCTTATAAAAAGACTTATATTTATTTGTCTTTTTTAGTGTTTGAAGATAACCCAACAGAAGACAACCAAACTACTGTTGAGAGATTGGTGGAAGAAACTTGTCAAAGTTCTCCAACACCAGTTATCACTAAAAGAAAGAAAGCTAAGAAATTAGACTTTCCAGGACCCACCATTCAAGACTCTGAAGGTGAGCACCTCTTTTACAATTGCCATAAAAAGAATTTTTATTCTAAAATAATTTTATTTTTCTTATTCCTTAAACTATGACTACCAGAAGAGGTTCCCAATACTCCATCCAATCAGATGGAGCTGGACTCAGAGGTAGAACTGATCCCTCAAAAGGGAAAAGAAAGGGCAATATCCCCAGTGGAACAGAATCCACACAAGGAAGTGCCTTATCCCAAAGGCAAGTCCCAGAAATGCCTATGATATCTGAACCTCAATTGGAACTAAGTATGAGTAACTCAAATAGGTACAAATCACATTCAGAGGGCTCAAATAGACATCTACATGAGCCAGTATAAGCAGTATTACACAGTGTACAAGGACAAATATTGGGAAATGCTGCCCCAAATACACCAAGGAGTAATGAACTCCTGGCACATCCTGAAAAAATTCCTCAAAGAGGAGGAGATAGTGAAATACTCCAATGGATGGAATCCACTGTCATCCAAACCTCAAATCAAAAAGATCAAGGATTACCATGCCAAAAAGAGGGAGGTAACCAAGGAAGAAGCCCCAGTAGCTTCTACCAGCAAGCCCCAAGCCAACCCACTTCCCCAAGAAGGGAAGAAGAACAAGAAAAAGAGGTGGAGGAAACCATATTCCCCAGGCTACAGGATTCCCAAAATCCAAAAAGATGCCATGGACAATGTCTACAATATGGCCAGAACTTTGATGGAATTCAAAGACAAAGAGGAACAAAGAATGAGACAACCCCATTTGCCAAAGAAATAACCTTGTCTCCTAATGTTGTAAATACTTTAACAGAAATTAAAAATAGTATTGTACCTCTAAAAGAAATTAAAAATAGTTTATTATCATTACAAGAAATAAATAATGATTTATCTTCTTTAACAAACATTGTTGTACAAAACAAGAAAGAGATTGACAACATAAAATTTATGATTGAAAATAATAAACCAAAAGTATTAATTGACAATACTCAAAAATTAATACAAGGACAACAAGAATTGTACAAATACATAAGTGATATCAAAGAGAAAGCTTTGACAATCAATTATGATGTGAGTATTGACAATCTTACAGAAAAATTAAACAAATTAAGTATTTCTGTAGAAAAATTTGAAGAAAAGACTTCATCACACCAAAAATTACTTTTGGACCATGTGGAAAAAAGTGATGAAGCAAGAATGCACCTGAAAGATGATATTCAAAGTGAAATAAGGCTTATTACTGAAAAAATGGATAAAATGAATGAGGATAATTTAAATATGCCAAAGTTATCAACTCCATTCTCCCATATAAGAAGCCCTGTTAAAACAAAAGAGGAATTGACAAATCCTTTCATAACAGACTTGAGTCACCAAGAAAATAACCAAGTCTTAATGAAGGAAGCTCCTCAGCTGAAAGAATGGCCAACATTCACAGGAGAAGGTGAATATGACCACATGTCATTTATTAAAACAATTGACATGTTACAAGAAGACTATGCAATACCAGATGAATTGATCACTGCAAGATTACATTCATTGTTTGAAAAATCTGCAAAAAGATGGTATTATGGCATAAGACAAACAAATGGCAAAAATACCTGGTCTTGGTGGAAACAAGAAATAATCACCAAGTGGGCAAATGATGCCTGGAGGTACAAGATAGAAAATGCATTTGAAAATTCTTTCTTTGAACCAGACAAAGATAAACCTTTAACCTGGTTCTTAAAACAAGTTGAAAGACTTAATGCATTATACCCAGAAATGTCACAAAAAATGGTGCATATGAAAATACTCAAGAAATGTGGAGGAGAGCTAGAACATGCCCTAAGAAGCAGGTGTATAGAACCATGCTCCACAGAAGAGTACAATAATGCACTGGAAGACATAGTGACAAGAACAAAAATTGGCAGAACTTGGAAGAAATTGGACATTAAAAGCCCAAAAAAAACATTTATCAAAAAAGATAAATTAAAAGAATCCTCCAAGCCCAGTACATCCAATAATAATGAGCAAAGAAAATGCCATAAATGTGGGGGTATTGGACACTTAGCCAATAATTGCCTAAAAAAGGCAAAAATCAATGAAATTGTGGAAACAGAAAACCACAATGACAAAGAGGAGGAATCTGACTCTGAGAAAGAAACAGAAGAATCAGAAACTTCTGAAAGTGATGAAATCAATATAATTAATGCAGAAATTAATAATATTGATATAATTCATGAAGTACTAGATTTCAACTCAAATTTACCACAAATTGGAACATCTGACACAAACCTGACAAATGTACAAGATGCCAAACTGTACAAAACCAAACCTGCAAGAGGAATGGGGTATACAGCTGGAAAATCAAGTATAAGTATTGCCATGGTTAATTACCAAGCAACAAAGGTGAACTTAGATACAGGAGCATATTGCACCTGTGTTGGTAAAAGTTATTTAAGTACAATTGTTCCAGACTGGCAAGAAAAACTTATACCAATCCAAGGTGTCAAATTTAGTAGTGCAAGTGAAAGCATGATGCCCCTTAGAATAATTGACTTAACACTTATTTTCCCTCACCCTTCACAATGTGTCAGAATTAAAGTGGAATTTGTGGTAATGGACAACTGTACCAGTAATCACTTTATCCTGGGAAATGACTACTTATCAATCTATGGTATAGATATTTCTAACCAGAAGGATAGATATTTTACTATAGGAGACAATAAGAGACAAAAGTTTGGCTTCTTAAATAACAAAAAACAAATTGCAGTTATCAAGAAGGAAGAAAAGATTCCAGAAGAGGAACTTTTTATATCTGAACAACTTAAAGAGGAAGAATTCAATCAAGAATTAACAGAAAAAATGAAAGAAAAATTGATTAACCTCTTATTTAAGTATGAAGATGCCTTTGCAACTGACAAAGAGCCACTAGGTGCTATAAATGGGCATGAAGTAGACATAATTCTTAATGTGGAAAAACCTTACCCACCCTTACTAAGAAGACCAGCTTACCCAGCAGTCCAAGGGCTAGAGAAGCCTTAGAGGTACACATTAAAGAATTAATGGACCTTGGAGTATTAAGAAAAGTTGGACATAATGAACAGGTAGAAGTTACTACTCCTGTCATTATAACTTGGCATAATGGAAAATCAAGGTTGGTAGGGGACTTTAGAGCTCTCAAAACCTAAACTATCCCTGGCAGATATCAAATACCCAGAATTCATGAGACATTAACACAATTTTCACAGGCTAAGTTCATTACAGCCATGGATGCTCTAAAGGGTTTTCATCAAAATGTATTAACAGACAATGGCAAACGATTACTGAGGATAATAGTCCACTGTGGAATTTTTGAATACTTAAGGATGCCATTTGGGATAAAAAATGCACCTTCCCATTACCAAAGAATGATGAATACCATATTTCCTGAAGAATTATCAGAAGGATGGTTAATTATCTATATTGATGATATCATAGTTTCTCAGAAACTTGGGAAAATCACCTTACAAGACTAGAAAGGGTACTACAGAAAATAGTCCAAGTGAATATGAAAATTTCCTTGAAAAAGTGTCATTTTGCATATAGTGAATTAAAAGCACTAGGACATGTTGTATCTGGACTTAGTTTAGGCATAGACAAGAATAAAGTAGCAGCAGTACTACTTAAACCAATGCCTCAAACCAAAAAAGAAATGCAATAATTTTTAGGATTTGCTGGTTACTATAGACAGCATATAAAGGACTTTGCAAAAATTGCCAAATCCTTATATAAATTATGTGACCAACAAACAGTGTATGAAATGACTGAAGAAAGGGTCAAGGCATATGAAGAATTGAAAAATTTCCTAACAAATGCCCCATTTCTTCTAATGTCAGATTGGAAACTACCCTTCAAACTATAAATTGATGCTTGTGGAGAAGGACTAGGTGCTGCACTTCACCAAACACAAATTATTGATGATAAACCAGTGGAAGGACCAATTTGTTTCATTTCAAAGCAGATAAAGCCAATGGAAGAAAGGTATGGAGCCAGCCAAATGGAATGCTTATGCTTAGTGTGGGCTTTAGAAAAACTGCATTATTATTTGGATGGCACAGTATGTGATGTAATCACAGACTGTAATGCTGTGAAATCACTATTAAATATGAAGACTCAAAATAGACATATGCTGAGATGGCAAATTGCTATCCAAGAATACAGAGGAAATATGACTATTGTTCATAAATCTGGTAATATCCATAAAAGTGCAGATGGTCTTAGCAGATGGGCTCTAGCAAATACCCCTGACAATCCAGCATGGGTGCCACAAGAAGAACACCATATAGAAGGAATATGTGTTACAGACATTGGCACAGAATTCTTTAACCAAGTTAAAGAAAGCTATAAGATAGACAAAAATTGCCATATCTTAAGCCAACTTCTAATGAAAGACTGCAAAGACCCATCACTTTCATCAAAACTAGATGAAACATGGAAAAAGGCATATGATGAAGGAAGATTCCACCTCCTTGATGGAATCCTTTACCATAGAACAAAACACACATGTGTTATGGCCTTAACAGATAGAACCCTGATAAACACTATTTTACATGAATGTCATGACAGTGTTGCAGCTGGACACCTTTCAGAAGATAGAACACTAGAGAGGGTGAAAACCTGCTCTTGGTGGCCAAATTGGAAGATAGATGTTACAGAATACTTCCAAACCTGTGACAGATGTCAAAAAGCCAACAGAGCCACAGGAAAGAAATTTGGAATGATGATCCAAATCCAAGAACCAAAATCCACATGGGAAATAGTTCATATGGATTGGGTAACAGCTTTACCTCCAGGAGGAGACAGGAGCTATAATGCATGCCTAGTATTAGTTGACAGATATAGTAAAACTCCCATGTTCTTACCATGTCATAAAGATGACACAGCTATGGACACAGCCATAATGATATGGAATAAAGTTATTGGCCATACAGGCTTATTCCACAATATTATCAGTGACAGAGACCCAAAGTTCACTTCAGCATTATGGACAAATCTCCATAACTTATTTGGGACAAAGCTATCATTCTCAACAGCTTACCATCCCCAAACTGATGGTTTAGCAGAAAGAATGATACAGACCTTAGAGGACATGATCAGAAGATTCTGTGCTTATGGGCTAGAATTCAAAGATTCTGATGGTTTTACCCATGATTGGTGTACACTAATACCAGCTCTTGAACTAGCATATAAGACATCAATCCATTGTTGTCAGCCTGTGACTCAAAACCAGAGCACAAGCATGACAGCCAAAATACCATAAACCAATGGTATAGCCAAGATACCACCAAAACATGGAGCTGAGCCAAATTAGCTCAAAAGGTATTAAAAGATAGAGGAAACTCACCTCTTTCAGAAAATATAAGTCCCATCACCATAGGACAAGAAATAACAAAGTTATTCCTGCTCAAAGTTGTTGCTGAGCATAAACCTTAATTTTCACCTCTCATCTAAAATCTAGAAGGAGAGGCTTAACCCCATCAAATGGGTATTCAAAATGAAGCTCTAAGCCAGGGCTATCCAATGGTACCAGCCAAACTGAGCTAGCACCAATATTACTGGAGTTATGGTCAATTTCAGGCCAAATAAGAGTGAAAAAAACATTCACCTCTCATCTAACTTCTACAGTTTTAGTGTGGGATACTTGAAGTGGGTTATCATTGGAAAGAGCACAATCAGGGCTATCAGATGGTGCCATCCACTTCTTCATATCTCAACTTTAACAGAAGTTATGAGGCAAACAAGCTCAATACAGCTTTTTGCCCAAACCATGCCTATGGACAAAAAACCTTGCACATGGGATAGCTTTGCCATATTTAATGATAACCATACCAAATTGGGTACCATTGTGTAGAGCTCCTACAGGGCTATCTAATGAACCAACTTTGAGCATGATATCTCAAAAACCGACAGAGTTATGGCTGGTTTAAGGTCACAATCCCACCTGCTGTCATATACAGCCTTACCATGGGATAATATCCCATAATCATGAATATGAGGTGTCAAATAGACGAAGAAGCATGTTTTTACTTCAATACCTCATATGTCAGTCAATACTGGGGTCCCATACAGTTTCTGTACAGCATTCTACGCGTCATACACGTCAGAATCAGGCTGTGAGGTCCCCAGATCAAAATTTTCACCCTGTATTGGTGAAAACTTCCCAGATGTGGTTTCAAAACCACATCTGAGCCCAATACAGGTTATACAGGCTGTTTGCAAACCACAAGTCAGTCCTAGAAAGTGAAAAAATCTTCACTTCCTCTACGTGGAAAGGCCTAGCACCCTTTCCACCCCATTTCAGGATAAAAAGGAGGCTTTTCACAGCCAGAATTGTTTCCTCATCCTGCTCTTGAATAACCTAGGTAGTAAACTGTCAAAAACAGTTTTACTCTTGGTTAATAATCAGGTATACTCTTAAATTAAAAGTATTGTAGTCTTTATTATTGTAACCCAACAGGTAAAGCTGCACCCAGGGCTTGCAACAGCGCTCACCACCACTATATCTCTATAGTAAAGCCCTTAAAATCTTAATTTAATCATTTATTATCAACTTTATTATCTTTTAAAGCTATTTTTACCGTGTCACAGCCATAGTTAAAGCCTGTAAATACTTATATACACCTTTATCATAGACTCATCCTGACATTTTGGGGGCCTGGCCGTGTTTTGAATCTTTTTTTGGACCTTATAAGTAAGTCTTTTCTCTTTTTATGACTTATTAACAAGTGTTTTATCTTTTTTTAGGCGTAAATTTTCTATTTAAATATATATTTTATATATATTTATCCTTTTTTATATATATACTCATATTATAAGAGTATTTTTCACGTGGCTAATACCCACTGAATATAACTATTTTTGGCGTGTTTTGTGTATAAAAACACATAAGCCATCAATAAGTCCTGTATTCTTGACTGAATAAGGACACCTCTGACTGAAAAACCATCATTTGAGGCGTGGTTAAGTGTATTGTTAACTCAATAACACTTATACAAAGCCACTTGTACAGAATACACTTGAAAACCACAAGTGTATCTGTGGGATACTGGCACACAAACAGTGTGACAGGGTACCAAAAGCTGTAATTCTGACGTGGAATTGTTGATTCAATTACACTGTCATTATACAGGGCACATTGTAGTAACATACAAGCCCAGAGCCCAATCTTAGACGTGAAAAACCAGCATTTTTAAGAAGTCTTAACTGACATAACTCCTCCCTTTTCTGCCTTGATTTCAGTGGAAGAAAATTATATCCCACTTGAGACCCAGTCACAGGCCAACACACCAGTGACACCCTCAGAACCAGAGGGCAGCAAGGGCAAAGGAAAGAGGCACAGTGAAGGTCTCATCACAGCCAAGAAGTGGACACCAACAGCCACTCAGAGAAGTAGAAAACCACGAAACTCTGCATCCATACAAGGTAAACCAACCTTAACCACTTGTACAGGAAAGATTACAATTATTAACCCAGTTGTAACTTCCAAAGGCAAACTGCCCAAGTCAGCAGACAATAAATTTGTACAAGGCACAGTCAAAGGTAAATACCCTAAGAACATAAAGTTTTTTACTGCTTGCAAACACTGATATGTCCCCTGCATACCTCAGAGACCTTGGCTTCCAAAGGAACCAGCCAGAGGATAGAGGAGGATTGTCCAGAACCAGAAGACCTGAAAGAGGACACCCTGGACACAGTGGTGGATGGCAAAACAATGAGGGAGATAATATCAACCTTGCCATTCCCACTCCAATTCAACAGAAACCTCAAACCAGAGGACTGGAAGGATATGGATCAAGTTCTTCAGATCCACCAACTCCTCAAAGATTTATTTCAATGGAGCATGGACAACAAGAGGTTCAACCTAGCAACTCACTGGGCAGAACTGGGATCAAGTTTCCAGAAGATCTGTCTCAAAGAGATAGACTTCAAAGACCTTATGGTAATCACCAAAGGTTGGAATCCTACCAGGCAGCATAGACTCCTGGAGGCAAGGGCACAGAGGATAAGGGAGAATCAAGCCACTATCCTAGCTATAGAAGAACAGTTGACCCAGACAGGGCGTACTCAGATTCCTTCAGGTTCACAAGGAGCAGGCCAAATCAACTCTCCAGTGGCTTCACACCATTCAGAAACCAGCAGATCAGTGGCCAAGAGTCACCATTCTTCACAATTCCAGGAAGTTTCCAGGAGAAGACAAGGCAACAAGGGCAAGAACAAAGCCTCCTTCAACCAGAGGAGGAAAGAGTCAGACCCCATGGTCCAGAAGCTGTTAGATTTGGTAAAAGAAGTACACAAGAACCAGAAGTAGTTGTAAACCACTCTAGAATCAGTAGTCCTAGTAATAGAAACATTACCCCCACTCAGACTGAAAATAACATTGTCACATCTGAGAGTAACATCAACAGTGATACACTATGGTTACAAATGTCCCAATATGCTGAACAATCTGCAAAGCAGTTTGCAGAAATTAAAGCTAGCCAAGAGAGGATGAGACAAACTCAAGCCTCCTTGGAACAAATAGTTAAGAATCTTCAAGAAGGATATGCTCAACTGAGCAAAGCCTCTGAAGAATCCAATAAAAGACTGAACCAAGTCTTTGAGGAACAACACCACAGCACAAGGGACAGGGAGTGTCTGGATCAAGACATCAACAAATTGTTTGATGCCTACCATAGCTTGAAGCCCCAACCACAAGGCCAAGCTATGAAAAATCCATATCAACCAGATGACATCAAAACAGATGCCATGCTGTTGAATAAGGCAAGATCTCCATCACAATACCAGGATGGAGATGGCATGTCTTATTCAGAGAAGGAAGCCTTGAAACAGCTTCCTGAGGCCTCAAGCTGGCCCAAATTCTCTTGATCAGGAGAATATGATCATATGGAACTCATAGATTATATTGATGGACTCTTCATAGATGTACCAAGCATCCCAGACTACTGGATTACTGCTAGATTGAATACTGCATTTAAAGGTCATGCAAGTATATGGTACACTGAAATGGAGGAAATCCATGGCAGAAGAAACTGGCCATGGTGGAAGAGTCAAATAATCCAAAAGTACAGTAATGGGACTTGGATATGGCAGAAGACCATGTCATTTGAAAATGACAAATACTCTGTGGATAAAGATCCATATGAGTGGTGTCTCAGACAGTCTAAAAGACTTAAAGCCATTGATCCTCAGATGAACATCCAGATGAGGAATCACAAACTTCTGACACAACTGCCAGTAGAACTAGAGCATGCAGTGAAATGCAGATGCAACCAAAATTGCACTCTAGATGACATAGCCAATACCTTACAAGACATAAGGAAAAGGACTAATATAGGGAAATTCACCCCATATAGAAGCAGTAGTTTCAAAGAGAAACAACCTTTCAGGGTGGAATTTAAAGACAAACCCAGAGAAAGAGTGGCAGAAGTGGCAAAGAAGAAGAATTCTTGCCACAATTGTGGTTCAACAGACCACTATGCCAACAACTGTCCAAAAGAAAAGAAAAAAGTCTATGCTATAGAAAAAGTCCCTGAAGAAGAACCTCCAACAGAGGATTCTGAATCAGACTCTATGGGTGATGCCATCAGAGAACCATCTGATGATGATCAAGACCCAAGAGAGGAATTTTTAGTGGAATACCAAGAGGAAACCCCACTAGAAATCCAGGATATACAGTTGGAAGCAGGCATGCCACAGGACACTGCCAACAAGAACTTGTGCAAACACACACAAGATTCACAAACATTCCTGGTTACACCAACCAAAGGAATGGCACATATACATGGAACAGCCACAAAAATGACTGTATGTATTGACAATGATCAGCACCCACTGATCATTGACAGTGGAGCACATTGCTCCATAGTGGCCAGAAATTATCTGGATAACCACTTCCCAAACTGGGAAAAAGAACTCTTGCCCACTAAAGCAAAGAACTTCAAAAGTGCATCAGGGAAGATGACTTCCATTGGGACAATTGTCAAAGAGATAATTATACCCCACAGGAAGGGTAATATCAGACTCAACCCAGAGTTTGTAGTGCTTGAAGATGCCCACATCCAAGGGTTTTTACTGGGAACAGATTACCAGAGGATTTATGGCATAGATATTTCCAACAGTAAAAACAGGCACATTACCATTGGCACCAACAAGGAAAAGAAAATTTCACTTGATATATACCAGATATCTTCTCAAGACCCACTAGAAGAACTCTTGAAGGAATTCAAGGAGGGACAGTTTAGCACTACCCTCACCAGTAAACAAAAACTAAGTTTACTGAAGATGCTGAGGAAGAACAGACCAGCATTTGCCATTGGTGAAGAACCACTAGGCAAAATCAAAGGCCATGATATAGAACTATATCTGGATGTGGAAAGGCCTTATTCACCCATGCTGAGGAGACCTCCTTATCCAGCAAGCCTGGAAACCAGGAAAGAAATTGAAAAACACATCAATGAACTCCTGGACATGGATGTTATCAGGAAGATTGGACATAATGAAATAGTGGAAATCACCACTCCTGTCCTGATCACCTGGCATGATGGCAAGTCTAGATTGTGTGGAGACTTCAGAGCCCTGAACAACTACACAAAAGCAGACAGGTACCCTATACCAAGGATACCTCATGCCTTAGATAAGCTGGCCAAAGCCAAATACATAACCAAGATGGATTGTATGAAAGGCTTCCACCAAAATGGAGTTAAACCAAACTCCATGAAATTACTCAGAATAATATGCCATATGGGCATATATGAGTACACCAGAATGCCATTTGGCATCAAGAATGCACCAGCCCACTTCCAAAGGATGATGGACACCATATTTCAAGAAGAAATAATGGAAGGCTCGATGGTAGTATATATTGATGATATCATTATATACTCAGAGACATGGGAAGACCATGTACAATACATAGACAGAGTGCTAAGTAAATGTACACCCATTAATCTGAAAATTTCACTTAAAAAGTGTAATTTTGGCCAACAAGAGCTACTAGCTCTAGGACATAAAGTCTCAGGCCTTAGTCTGGCAATTGACCAGAACAAAGTAGCAGCAGTACTGCAAAAGCCAGTACCAAAGAACATCAAAGAGATGCAATCTTTCCTTGGATTTGCTAGCTACTATAGAAACCACATCAAAAACTTTGCCCACATAACTAGTAGTTTATACAAGCTATGCTCAAAGGATGTAGTTTTTGAAATAACCAAAGAAAGGAGGGATGCATATGAGAGGATCAAATATGAACTCACAAATGCACCTGTGCTCATCTTGCCTGACTTTGAACTACCATTCAAGTTATATATAGATGCAGCATGCAGCCAAGGCTTGGGATCAGCCCTTCACCAAAGACAAATTGTGGATGGTGAACCAAGAGAAGGTGTAATATGTTACATCTCCAGGCAGCTGAAAGATTCAGAAGCCAGGTATGGGGCCACCCAGACAGAATGTCTATGTCTAGTCTGGGCTCTAGAGAAACTCCATTATTATTTGGAGGGTGCAGTCTTTGAAGTCTACACAGACTTCACAGCCTTGAAGTCTTTACTAAACATGAAGACTACTAATAGACACATGCTGAGATGGCAAATAGCCATCCAGGAGTATAGAGGGAACATGACCATCATATACAAGGAAGGTAAAAGCCATACCAATGCAGATGGCCTCAGCAGATGGCCACTGGACAATGTCAAGAGCAATCCAGCTTATGATCCAGAAGTTGCAGCCAAAATCCCTATCCATTTCATGGAAATAGATAGGAGGAAGAACTTCAGATTCTCTGAATGGGCACCAGGGAGTGGTACCCTTGACAGTGGAAACACTGATTCAGAAGGGACAGAAACCCCCATACTGGGAATAAGTTCCTCAGAACTGCACAATGAATTTTTCAATGCAGTACTGAAATTTTATGCTAAACACAAACAGTGTAGCATACTACTCCAACTCCTTCAACAAAAATACAGGAGCCCAGAACTGGAAACCCAGCTGGAGGAACCCTGGTTGAGGGCCTATAAGGACAATAAATTCTTCCTTATGGATGGCCTGATTTATCACAGAGAAAAGCACACCAGTGCACTCACAGGGATAGACAGAGACCACATCCCTTTAATCCTGCAGGAATGCCATGACTGCCCCTATATGGGACACATGAGTGAGGACAGGACTAAAGAGAGGGTAGCAAGCACAGCTTGGTGGCCTAAGTGGGAACAAGAGTTGAGTGAATATATCAACACTTGTGAAAGATGCCAAAAGCCAAATAGGAAACATGGGAAGAAGTATGGGTTACTTCAACACATAGAAGAACCCAAGCACCCATGGGAAACCATCAACATGGACTGGGTTACAGGACTTGTCCCAGGAGGCAAAGAAAACTACAATGCCTGCTTAATCATAGTTGATAGGTTCAGCAAGAGCATGAGATGTCTACCATGCCATAAAGAGGACACAGCCATGGACACTGCTCTGTTATTTTGGAATAACATCATATCCACCTGTGGAGTCCCTAAGATCATAATTAGTGACAGGGACCCAAAATTCACATCTGAATTTTGGACCAATTTATATGACATGCTTGGCACCAAGCTTGCTTTTTCCACAGCTTACCATCCACACACAGATGGCCTAGCTGAGAGGATGACCCAAACAATGGAGGACATCCTCAGGAGGTTCTGTGCCTATGGCATGGAATACAAGGACCATGAGGGATACACCCATGATTGGGTTACCCTCTTACCAGCAGTCCAACTGGCTTATAATACAAGCCAGCACTCTACCACAGGAAAAACACCTGCACTGGTAGAGAAAGGGTGGAATCCCCTGTTACCTGTGGATCACTTGAAGAAAAATCTTCTGACCATCCACCCCACAGCCAAAGACTTCCATGATATGTGGAAGAAAGCCTGTGATACTGCTGCCAAATGCATAGCTGAGGCCAAAGAGTATAACAAGCAGAGGTGGGACAAATCACATATGGAACCTGACTTTAGGGAAGGGGACCAGGTGTTAGTGTCCACACTAAACTTTAACAACCTCAAGGGACCCAAGAAAATGAGAGACTCATTTGTAGGGCCCTTCACTATCATTAAGTTGATAGGGAAGAATGCAGTAGAAGTCAAGCTCACTGAGGAGTTTTCTAGGAAACACCCAGTCTTTCCAGTGAGTCTGGTCAAACCATACTTCCAGACAGAGGAGGATAAATTCCCCTCCAGGAAGAAAAACCTCAATCCACCAGAAATAGTGGAAGTAGAAGACTCTCCTGGACCTGTGAGTAAAATCATCAGGGCCAGAAAAATCAGACTTAATGGGGAGTATCAGAGACAATATCTAGTCAGATTCAAGAACCAGACAGCTGACAAAGACAAATGGTTGGCAGAGGATGCCATACCAGATGGAAACCTTCATTTAAGGAGATTCAGAGCCTCTAGGAGGACTGAAAAGTCTCATCTATGATGACCCTTTTTTAGAGGGAGGGTATGTCAGCCTGTGACTCAAAACCAGAGAACAAGCATGACAGCCAAAATACCATAAACCAATGGTATAGCCAAGATACCACCAAAACATGGAGCTGAGCCAAATTATCTCAAAAGGTATTAAAAGAAAGAGGAAACTCACCTCTTTCAGAAAATATAAGTCCCATCACCATAGGACAAGAAATAACAAAGTTATTCCTGCTCAAAATTGTTGCTGAGCATAAACCTTAATTTTCACCTCTCATCTAAAATCTAGAAGGAGAGGCTTAACCCCATCAAATGGGTATTCAAAATGAAGCTCTAAGCCAGGGCTATCCAACGGTACCAGCCAAACTGAGCTAGAACCAATATTACTGGAGTTATGGTCAATTTCAGGCCAAATAAGAGTGAACAAAACATTCACCTCTCATCTAACTTCTACAGTTTTAGCGTGGGATACTTGAAGTGGGGTATCATTGGAAATAGCACAATCAGGGCTATCAGATGGTGCCATCCACTTCTTCATATCTCAACTATAACAGAAGTTATGAGGCAAACAAGCTCAATACAGCTTTTTGCCCAAACCACGCCTATGTACAAAAAACCTTGCACATGGGGTAACTTTGCCATATTTAATGATAACCATACCAAATTGGGTACCATTGTGTAGAGCTCATACAGGGCTATCCAATGAACCAACTTTGAGCATGATATCCCAAAAACTGACAGACTTATGGCTGGTTTAAGTCACAATCCCACCTGCTGTCATATACAGCCTTACCATGTGATAATATCCCATAATCATGAATATGAGGTGTCAAATAGACGAAGAAGCATGTTTTTACTTCAATACCTCATATGTCAGTCAATACTGGGGTCCCATACAGTTTCTGTACCGCATTCTACGCGTCATACACGTCAGAATCAGGCTGTGAGGTCCCCAGATGAAAATTTTCACCCTGTATTGGTGAAAACTGCCCAGATGTGGTTTCAAAACCACATCTGAGCCCAATACAGGCTATCCAGGCTGTTTGCAAACCACAAGCCAGTACTAGAAAGTGAAAAAATTTTCACTTCCTCTATGTGGAAAGGCCTAGCACCCTTTCCACCCCATTTCAGGATAAAAAGGAGGCTTTTCACAGCCAGAATTGTTTCCTCATCCTGCTCTTGAATAACCTACGTAGTAAACTGTCAAAAACCATTTTACTCTTTATTAATAATCAGGTATACTCTTAAATTAAAAGTATTGTAGTCTTTATTATTGTAACCCAACAGGTATAGCTGCACCCAGGGCTTTCAACAGCGCTCACCACCACTATATCTCTATAGTAAAGCCCTTAAAATCTTAATTTAATCATTTATTATCAACTATATTATCTTTTAAAGCTATTGTTACCATGTCACAGTCATAGTTAAAGCCTGTAAATACTTATATACACCTTTATCATTGACTCATCCTGACAATTGTTCCACGGGCAAAACACCAGCAATGCTAGAAAAAGGTTGGAATCCATGACTTCCATATGATACCCTCAAAAAGGACTTAGTGGATATACATCCAACAGCAAGCAGCTTTAAAATAATGCTTGACAAGGCAAGACACCATGCAAACAGATGTATGCAAGATTCTTTCAAATATGCAAAAGAAAGATGGGATAAAAGTCATAAGCCACCTGATTTCAAAATAGGAGACTTGGTCCTAGTATCAACCCTTCATTTCAATAACATAAAAGGTCCAAAGAAATTGAAAGATTCTTTTGCAGGACCATTTATGATAAAAGCACTTCATTGACCCAATGCTGTGCAATTGGAACTCACAGGTGAACTAATGAACAAACACCCAACTTTCCCTGTAAGCCTGATAAAACCTCACAGTTCAAGTGACAAGGAGCTAATTCCACTAAGAAATAAACCCCCACTTGAAATCCCCCCCTTGGAAGAAGGAGAAGAAAAGCAAATACTAAAAGTCCTTAAAGAAAGAAGGACAAGAAACAAAAAAGAAAGGGAATACCTTGTAAGGTATAGAAATTCAACTCAAGAAGATGAATGGCTACTTGAGAAACATATAATAAATGCTGATAAACTACTAAGAAGGTTCAGACATGAAAGAAAGCCTGAAAAATAGAAAAGTTAAGCATTATTGAGCTTCAAGACTACCAAAGTCTATTGAAGAGGTAGGACAGTGGATGATACCCTAATTACACATATCAGATTGTGGTACAGTCTTTTTTGGTGGTAGGGAATGTCAGCCTTTGAGATATGACCACATACCCAATAAGGTCACAAGAAATACTCAGAATAATTATACCTTTAAGATAATTATACTAAAATTACTTAGAATAATTATACATTAAAAATAATTACTTTAAAAATACAAAAATACCATAAATTGGTACAAAAATTGGTTTAACTTAAAAACCAATAAATCAGAATGTGAAATAAATTATACCATTGGATTCCCCATGGTAAAATACACATATACCATTTTTATAAAAACCATAAACCCTTATTTATTTCAAGAACCAATGAAACAAAATGTGAAATAAATTGAACCATTGGATTCCCCATGAAAATACACACATAAAACAATTAATGAGCTAATTTCCAAAGTTAATACTTAAGGAATTAACCTGAATATATGCACTTTTTTGGTCAACGCATATATTCAAGGATCATAGCTAATATCTCTTAAACTATACAAGATAGAGTGATGAACCAAAAATAAAGTTACCACATAATTACTGTAAGGACACAGATATAAACTTTCTTTTACAAATTACAATCAAGGTTAAAACCTATGATGAAATATTGATAAAAATCAACAGAGCTGTTGACCACTTTGTTGTGAAAGTGGTCCAAACTTAAAAAAAGTACACAGTTGGATTCTACTAGGTCATTCGTGAAGAATGAAGTAATTTTTATTTTTAAATTCAGGGTACAACCCCTTGAAATCATGGTTTGAAGTTTAAAATATTGAATTTCAACAGAAAAGATGAGTTACAAGAAAAATCATCAAAATTGGGGTTTTGATGATGTAATGAAAGGCTCTTGGAAGCATAATAAGGTTATGTCAGGATATCAGAATTCACTCTCTGAATTGCTGTAGCGTGTAAAACTTAAAAGTTATTAAAGATCAAAGTTTGAGCTTAAATTGAGCAGTCATGATCACCTACTGTAACCTTAAATTAAGTTTAACAGTCATATGAGTGATAAAATTGGTGAATACTATTAGTTTATGATTAAAACTAATAAAATCCACGAAATTTGGGGTTCTGCCAAGCCTCTCACCAGGGCGAATCTCGTGTCAATCGTTGGCGATTGACTTCATGTCAAGCAAACGTCAAGCAGGATAAAAGTCAAGCTCACATCAAGCGAAAATCAAGTGAACGTCGAGCACACATCCTACTCTTGTCTTACACCAATATTGGTTCCCCTGTGCCTTCAACTCAGATTCCTCACCACCTGATCATCCCACAACCATCCGATGGTTGGTAAAAATTACACAAGACCCGCCTGTTTGCACAAACACACATCAAAGAGGTCCTTCAGCCAGCCTTGATGTAGGCGGGGGGTTTGACTTCACCAGGTCGTCCATGAAAGGACTCCGCCTGAGGAGGATTGTCGTTTTTCAGATGACACAAGTAAAGTCTGCCGCACAATACCGCGGGTGCGGATGCGCTTGCGTGTGCATTGGCGTGTGCGGGTGCGGATGCGCTTGCGTGTGCATTGGTGTGTGCGGGTGCGCTTGCGTGTGCATTGGCCTGTGCACTTCCGTGTGCCGGTGCGGGTGCGCTTGCGTGTGCATTGGCATGTGCGCAAGGGCCACTTCCCCTTCCAACATCATGATGGCGCAGTTAGAAATTTTGGATGCTGTGAAAGGTGAGTGTGTGGGTCATTTGATCATTGAAATTGCTTTATTCACACTGTACCCAATGTCAAAATAGTAAGTTCTTTGTGGCAATGTGAAATAATGGGCTTTGCTTGTCACAATGGCATGTCTCTGTCACTAAATTTTGAGGCAGTTATTTCACTAGCAAAATTTGCTAATGAATCTGAGAGATTTGCATTTTTGTAGACTAAATTTCATGAAATAATTGCTTTATCATTACAAGCAGTCCACATGACAGAACTTTGTTATCATACAATCCACAGTTACCTTCTATTTCTTCTTCAGATATAATCAAGTGTCCATCATCAAAACCAACAGCTTTATAAATATTCAGATTCAGCCAATCTGGTAAGAAATTCACATCAATCTTCAAAGTTTTTAAGATCAGAAAGTTATTGTTCAGTATGCTAGATGGCTCAGAGACTTTAAAAATGCTATTAATAATACCAAATCGTCGTGAGTTGCCCCTCAGAAAACATATCACACTGTTGCTGACATTTTTGGATTCAGTTGAAAATATATTGTTCCCAATATTAATGTTTGAAACTGGAAAATACCAAGGTGAGACAATCCTTGAAGTGGGAGGACTTGTGGATTGCGCGGTAGTGTCTAAGCTGATCCAATCAACTATTTCCCTTGTTGCATGAAAATTCTGTAAGTACTCAACCAGGCAATCATAATTTTCTTGGTCATGGCGGGATGGTTTGTTATATTTATGGTCATTGAAAAGAACAGGTGGCTGTGATTCGAAAAGCTGTTTTATTTCACATGGCACGGATGGGGATTTCAGGAGAACGGAAAGGTTGGAACATCAACAGATATGTTGAAGTAAGGTTTTATCTATATCATCTATTCAAAGTTGCAAGAAGTGGATCTTATTCAGTTAAGGTGTTTAATAAATGTGAATATATTGATCTTATTAATTGACGTACATATTTTGTTATTTGTTGGCATTTTTGCAAATACTCCAATCAAGCGCTCATAACCCCATGTGGCTGAGGCTTGTGCTGGGCCCCAACGTTGGAAGAGTTCGGGAATATGATCAGCAAAATGATGATTTGGTTTACTTTTCTGTTTTGGGAACAGGTGTTGATTGGAAAGGCCGAATTTTTTCCAATGTTCAGCAAATGCAGTCGCATCTGCTATTGAAACAGTCCAACTTGTGGCAATGTTGATAGCACTAATCAAATGGAATGTATTCTTGGTTAGTTCATTTGCAAGTTCTTCTGACTGACCCATTTTTCTTTGAATGTTTGCAGATTGGTGTACATCTAATGACATCTGTTGACTGAGCATTAAAAATGTAATATAGACCTTATATAAGAGAGCCCATTCAGCGGCTTTTAAGCTACCATGAGAGGGGGGACCCATGTTGCGAGGTAATCTTGTCCATGATGAGGGAATTATCGTCTCAGAGATGATTTGACGGAGATGCTCCAGAGCCTCACCCTTGATCTGGTGATCACTCAGTGCAGTGATATCCAATTCAGAGGGTATTTCAGAAGTGGGGATGTAATCATCATCAAATGAAGAAATCTCCGCAGAACCACTAGATGGATGTTCCGTGTGAGGGGTGGGCATTGGGAAGTAGTTTTTTTGGGTGGAATTAGTGGGGAGTGGCTCATTTACTATTTTTGCTGCGTCTCTTCTCAGGGAGCGGGCCTCTCTCAATGTGATTTTATCAAGAGAGCTGTTGGAGGTCATGGAATCTGAGTCTGAACTGTTGGTGTCATTGGATTTCCTGCGGGACCTGAGGTAAATTTTTGATTTGGACTCTGGAATGCACAATTTGAAAGTTGCATGATCCTTCAAAATTCTAAGTATTAAATTATGCATTGTGTCAAGATTAACCATTCTGGTTGCATCCCAATACGGAAGGTCTTCTAAAATTGAATATTGCACTCCATACTCAGAGAAAACTGCTTGTCTTTGTTGTGGGGTTTCCTGAAGCCATTTGGCAATGGTTGATTTATGATTTTGATATGAGCGTGTGTAGTGAAATTGAGGACCAATTTCTTCAGTTTGAGCTTTGTGGATGGTGCAGAAATTACAAAAGTGGTTGCCTGAATGGGAAATAAATCCAGTAAGCTTGCGCATGGCAACCACATCCGCAATGGCTGTGAGAATGGCAACACGGATAAAGGATCCTGAAGGACCTGTTGAGGTGGGTGAAAAATGGTAACCTTGCCATAGCTCTTTGAGCTCGTTGATGAGTGGCATTAATAAGTAATTCAATTGAAGGGAAGTTGGCTCCTTCGGACCAGGGATGATTCCTGCAACATAGACATTCTCTGGCTTCAATCTTTCACTTGGGGGGAGATTAAGACAAATAAGCATAATAGGTCCAATGCTGGCCAACCGGGTGGACTTTCCATGTGCATTAAACCAGTCCACATAAATGGAGAAGGCCAATGCTTCAGGAATGGACATGAGTGGGGGGTCATGGATATTTCTAGTGCCAGTGAAGCGTCTCCAGACCAATCCATCCGAGACGTCACGTTTTGGGGAATCTTTGGGAGTTTGGGATTGTTGATGTTGATGCAGAATGTCCATAATTCCAGCCCGCTGGAGAAATCTGGCAAGCCAATTTTTGAATGGTTGATAAATGAAATGTTTTGTTGTTATAAATTTTTGCTTCATGTTGGTTGTGTTTTGGGTGCGGGGTTCAAATGAAGAGATGAATTTGCCTAATGATTGTGTGCAAGGGGGATCATGATCATTTGGGTCATTATGGCCTTGACAGTGGGGTTGGTCAGTTGTGACTGATTCAGTAAGGCCATTAAGAGAGAAACATTGAGGACAACATATATAGTTTTGAATGACTGGCTCCAATTGAAGATGTTCAAATATGGTACTCAGATCTTGAGGTATATGGAATGCAGGAATGGGGGGACCACCGGAGCTTGAGATGCTGGACTTGATCAGCAGGTTTAGGGCGGGGTTGAGAATGCGTGAAGCCCTGCGGGGTATATTATACCTTAATGATAGAATGGCAGATATTATCATTCCAAGGTCTTGTGGAGGAAGGGTTTGACTGCTGCTGTATGGTTTCTGTGCAATTGAAATGAGACCCGGGACTGTTTGCAACCAAGTTCTCATTTTCTAAAGCATACCATCCTCCAACTGATGGGCTGAAAGAGATAATGATTCAAGCTTTAGAGGAAATAATAAGAAGATTCTGTGCCTATGCTTTAGAATTCAATTACTCATATAGCTTTAATCATGAGTGGTGCAAATTAATAACTACATTAGAACTGGAATATAAGAATCCCACAAGATACAATTAGGAAAGAATTGATTAAAATTCATAATATAGCTTGCAGCTTCAGGAATATTCTTGATGAATTAAAAAATCTTTCAAAAAAGAATTACTGATTCTTTTCAATATGAAAAACAGAATTCAGGCAAGAGTAATCAAGTACCAGATTGAGTGGTTAATTGGAAAATAAAAACCCAACCCTTCTAGTCAGCTTGATCAAATCATAACAACCCAATGATATAAAGTTTTTTCTTTTGAGGAACCCAATTCCTTCAGCTGTACAACCAGTGAAACAGAATCAGATAGAAATATTTGAGAAGATTTAGGAATTAAAGAAGGCTAGAAGCCTGAATATTCCACTTAATGTACCATAATGAATTGATCTGAATAATATAAAGAGGCGGGAGTGTGGATATTAACCTCCTTTGGGACCTTTTCCTTCTTGAGATAATTGATATAATTGTAGTGAGATTCCATTTTTCAAAGGGAGGAAATGTGAGCCTTGAGGTAAATCATTTTTGGGAATTGTAAGATGTGACTATGAAACTGATGACAATATTACTATTAATAAACAGTACTATGTCTGTTCTTATGAAATATAATAATAAAATATTATTATAACCACAATTAAATATTGAAAGAATTCTTTCTTTCACATGTTAAACACTAATAGTGATTTCAACAGTGAGCAAGTAATTGTCTACAAGAATCAATTACAAGAAGATTTTAATAATAAAACTGCTTTTATTACAATAATAAAATTCTTTTAATATATAATTATCTTTTGCAAGAATAATGATAATGATAATTCTTGAAGAAAACTAATTTTAGAGAAAAACTGTAAGAATTAAAAATAAATCACTCACTATTATTCCAAAGAACTTATTGAAAGATAATATAGAGAGATTTGACGTAGAATTGTGGATTTTAAGGATCAAAATGGATTTATAACAGTATTACAACAATATATAGTTGGATTCTATGATTTCACGTCTTTCTGATTGATTTTGAAAGATTTAAAACACTTAAGAAATAATGGTTTAAGTGATAATAAGATGATGATGATGATGTGGAAAAAACAGAAAGAGGAGGCCTCTTTTAAGTCAACAACAGCTCACAGAGGCGTGCCATGGAGCAAACTAAAAAGCCAGTGAGTGAGAAAACAATAAACCTTTTTGGGTTATTGATTGCATCATCTGTTGTCACGTAAGATTATTATAATTACTTAATTGATGCTTTTATGTGACTACCAACCCCAATATGGTTAAGAATAAAAGGAGTAACATCTGCAAATCTTCTTTCATTCCAAAATGATCATTGATTTCTCAAAGTTATCAATGTTATTGCCAATTTCATCACAGGTTGTAATTACTGTGAATTTTTGAAGATTCAGTGTTTCACATAGAATAGTCAAAAATGGACTGTAAGTAAAACTTTGATTTTACTAGTAAAACTGTAATTCTTTTTGGTTGTACCGCAGATAATAAAGTTCTCCATTACTCCTGAAAGCTTCAGAAATATTCATCAAGAATTGTATTTTTAATGAATTTTTGAAGCTCTTACTTCATTTCTACATAGAACTGCAAATATCAGTTTTTCACTGGTTGCTATGAGGTAAATCAATGATCAAAGTCCAAAAAAGGGTTTTAATGACTCTTTTGGTGTTTATCCAAGGAAAGTCATGAAGAATTGACATGGTTACAGGAGTCTAAGTAGCTTTTTACCTCCTTGGCACGTCAAAATAGCAGGTTATTGCTATTTTCTTAAGTTTTACTGTAGTTGTAACATAGTAACCAAGTTCCCAAAAGGTTTTAGTTTACCAATTAGGCCAAGATCAGCCATGGATCCAAGCTTTGGAGCTGTACATGCCTCTGAGGCCTCAGAAGTTGGGTACCCTGGCTCTCTTTGATGTCTTTTGTCCCCCTTGCCTATTTTTCACGTCAAAATAGAAATTTAAGCTTCCAGTGTGATATCCACTATGGGTGTATCAAAAGTCCATGTAAGAATACCCTGATATTAAGTGCTCAAAACATGCATAATACTATTCTTAGTGTATATGTAACATGGGATTTCTCACATTCCCATTATTTTGGCATGAAACTAAGAAAAACAAAACTTTTCACAAATCTTTTATGTGGTATTGATGATGTGGTATTGAAGTATTTTCCATTTTACCACCTCAAAGAGTTAATTTGAGCTTATTGACTCTATGGAGCTACCCTAGGTGAATTTTTGTGTAGAATCCAAATCTGGTCTTAAATCCATGGTTTTACTTACTCAATAAGACATTATTCATCTTTTCTGAAATTGAAAATGATGAATTTTGGATATATGCATGACTTATGAGTGATGAATAATTCAAAATTTATTTTTAAGATAATTGTGGCCTATTTGGGTATGTAAAATATACCTCAAGGCTCACATTACCTCCCACCAAAAAATTCGATTGTACTACAATTTTATCAATGGTAGAAATAATGAAAAAGCCCAAAAGGGGGTAATGTCCACTGTCCAACCTCTTTACATTAACCAGATGAAGTAATTTAAAGCACATTATAGACATATTCAGGCTTGTGGCCTTCTTTCATGTCTAAATATTCTCAAGAGTTTATCTGAGTCAGGTATATCTGATTCTGCCAGCCATTCATCTTCATGTACTGGATTTCTATATTTGACAAGATAATCCTCTGATTTTTACCCCTAAGTCTCCTTTCTTTAATGAATTTCTTTATCTTTTTGTCTTCATTCTTTTCCACTTGTGGAACAATTAAAGGAGTTGGGTTCCTTAAAGGAAACAATTCTTTATCAGCTGGTTGATAAGGCTTTATCAAGCTGACTGGAAAAGTGGGGTGTTTATTTTCCAATTCACCACTCAATACCACTTGAACTTCATTGGTTCCATGTAAGGCAACAATAACAAAAGGTCCTACATAAGAGTCTTTAAGCTTCTTTGGGCCTTTGATATTATTAAAATTCAAGGTTGAAACTAGAACTAAGTTCCCTGCTTTGAAGTCTGGTACTTTATGACTCTGGTCCCACTTCTGTTTTGCATAATCAAAAGCATCATCCATAATTAGCTTTGCATGGTGTTTTACTTTATCAAGCATTATTTTAAAGCTGGAAGCTGTAGGATGAATTTCAATCAAGTCTTTCCTCAGTGTGTCTGCTGGGAGTCTTGGATTCCATCCTTTTTCCAACATAGCAGTAGTTTGTCCTGTGGAAGAATGGACTGATGTCTTATATGCAAATTCTAGTGCAGGTATCAGAGTGCACCAGACATGGGTAAAGCCATCTGAGTCTTTGAATTCTAACCCATAAGCACAAAATCTCCTGATCATGTCTTCTAAAGTTTGAATCATCCTCTATGCTAGCCCATCTGTTTGAGGGTGATATGCTGTAGAGAATGATAACTTAGTCCCAAAAAATCTATGAAGATTGGTCCAAAGTGCAGATGTGAACTTGGGATCTCTGTCACTTATGATATTCTTAAATAATCCTGTATGAGAAATAACTCTACTCCATAGAAGAAGAGCTGTGTCCATAGCAGTGTCATCTCTATGGGATGGTAAGAATATGGGAGTCTTGCTATATCTGTCTACAGTGACTAAACAAGAATTATAACTTTTGTCACAACTTGGAGGAAGTGCTGTGACCCAATCCATGTGAACAACTTCCCATGGGGATTTTGGTTCTTGAATATGGATCATAAGTCCAAATTTCTTGCCTGTACTCCTGTTTTCTTTTTGGCATCTATCACAGGTATGGCAATATTCAATGGTCTCTTTTCTCCAAGATGGCCACCATGGACAGTTCTCTACTTTTGCAAGTGTTCTTTCCTCTGAAAGCTGTCCAGAGTAGATGCTATCATGGCATTCATGAAAGATTGTATTGATAATCAATCTGCTGCATAATGTCATTACACAAGAATGTTTGGTTCTGTGGTAAATAATCCAATCAAACAAGTGAAATCTCCCTTCAGAATAGGAGTTTCTCCAAACTTCATCTAGTGCATTGACTAAAGATGTATCTTTGCAGTCTTTATCTAATAAAGAAGTCAAGATATGGCAATTCTTGTCTTGCTTATAAGATTCTCTGACCTCTTCAAAGAATTCAGTCCCAATATCAGTTATATTAATCCCTTTAATTGGAATCTGTGGTTCAGCTTCCAAGGGTACATAAGCTGGGTTATCAGGCGTGTTGGATAATGCCCACCTGCTAAGTCCATCAGCATTCTTGTGAATGTTTCCTGCTTTGTGGACTATATTCATGTTTCCTCTATATTCTTGAATGGCTATTTGCCATCTCAACATATGTGTGTTGGGAGATTTCATGTTAAGAAGTGATTTTACTGCATTACAGTCGGTTATCACCTCAAAAACACTGCCATCAAGATAATGGTGTAATTTCTCAAATGGCCATACCAAACATAAGCACTCCATTTGGCTTGCACCATATCTGACTTCTGTTGGTTTGATTTGCCTTGAGATGTAACAAACTGGTCCTTCTGTAGGTTTGTCATCAATAATTTGGACTTGATGTAGGGATGCCCCTAATCCATCTCAACATGCATCAATGTACAATTTAAAAGGAAATTTCCAGTCAGGAATGAAGATTAAAGGTGCTTCTGTAAGAGCTTTCCTTATCTTCTCATAAGCTTTAATTCTCTCCTGTGTCATCTCAAATACAGTCTGTTGATCACAGATTCTATAAAGTGACTTGGCTAGAATTGCAAAGTCTTTCAAGTGTTGCCTATAATAACTGGCAAACCCAAGAAAAGAAATCATTTCTTTTTTATTCTGGGGTATTGGCTTAAGTAACACTGCTGCTACTTTGTTTTTGTCAATACCCAAGCTTAAACCAGAAACAATATGTCCTAATGCTTTTAGTTCTTCAAAACCAAAATTGCATTTCTTAAGTGAAATTTTCAGGTTCACTTCTGCAACTTTGTGAAGTACTCTTGCAAGTCTTTCAAGGCGCAAAGACCATGAATCAGAACCTATGATAATATCATCAATATAAATGATAACCCATCCTTCAGACAACTCTGTGTCAAAGATGGTATTCATCATTCTTTGATAATGGGATGGAGCATTTTGAATTCCAAATGGCATCCTAAGATACTCATAAATACCACAGTGAGTGATAATTCTAAGTAATTTCTTAGCTTTAGGGGTCAAAACATTCTGATGCAAACCTTTTAATTCATCCATTTTGTTATATACTTGGCTTTAGACAATTGAGTCAAGGTTTCTTGAATTCTAGGGATTGGATACGTATCTGGAACTGTGTAGGTATTCAATGCTCTGGAATCTCCAGCCATTCTTGACTTGTCATTATGCCATGCAATAATAACAGGTGTTGTCACTTCAACTTCCTCATTATGGCCTACTTTCCTTAGTACACCAAGTTGGATCAACTCTTGGATATGTTTTTCCAAGGCTTCTATAGCTGTTGGACTGGATGGATAAGCTGGTCTTCTAAGTACTGGAGGATATGGCCTGTCAATATTAAGAGTAATATCAACTTCAAGTCCTCTTATAGCACCTCATGGTTCATTATCAGAGGAAAATGCATTTTTGTATGTGTATAACACATTAATAAGTTCATTCCTCATCTTTGGTGACAATGATGGATTAATTTGTGCTTCAACAAGTTGATTAGACACAAATTCATCTTTGTAAGTATCCTTGACAGAAGATACTACAGATATTTTCTTTTGCATATTGGAAAAAGCAAATTTTTGTCTTTTGTTATCCCCAATTGTGAAATATCTGTCTTTATGGTTATTGATATCAATACCATAAATATTCAAGGAATCATTCCCAAGAATGATGTGCTGGGATTGCAATTATCCATCACCACAATCTCAGTTTTCATCCTCATACTTCCTGCTGGATGTGGAAATACAAGATTAGTGTCCAATATACCCAAGGGGTACATATTGTTACTGGCACTACTGAACTGTACACCTTCTATTGGTAATAGATGGTTTTTCCATTCAGAAAGTATAATTTGGAGTAAATCTTTGCCTACACAAGTGAAAAATGCCCCTGTATCCAAATTTACTTTGGCTTCAGTATCACTCATCAAAACTGATGTGATACAGGATGCTCCAGCAGTATAACTTTTTCCTCTAGCAGGTTTTGCTTTACACATTCTGGCATCTTGGATATTTATCAGGTTGCAGCAATCTTCACTTTACTTTGGCAAGTGGGCATGGACTTCTGTGACCTCAAAGAAAGCTGTAATGTTTTCAATGGGATAGTCCTCCACTGGTGTATCTTGAGAGACTGCATAATCATGATTGGACTCCTCTTTCTCTTCAGTATACTGAATGTCTTCAATGACTTGAGCTTCATTGATTTTTGTCTTCTTGGTGCAAGTGTTTGCTAAATGTGAAGTACTTCCACATTTATGACACATCAAGATAGGTCTTTCTGGTCTTTTATCTTCTCTGGGAATCTTTGGGACCATCTTTGATTCCATAGGGATTTTAGTCCAAGTTTTACAAATTCTTGTTCTGGTAATGATATCTTCCATTGCATTAATGTAGTCCTCTGTTGAACAGGGTTCTACAAATCTGCTTTTGATAGCATGTTCCAGTTCTACTCCACACTTTCTTAATATCTTCATATTAATCATAGTGTCAGACATATCTGGGTGTAAAGCAGATAATCTGTCTTTTTGTTTGAAGAACCAAGTAAGTGGTTTATCTTTCTCTGAGTTAAAGATGGAAATTTCAAAAGCATTTTCCATTTTAAACCTCCAAGAATTGTTGGCCAATTTGGTAATCACTTCAGATTTCCACCAACACCAATCATGTTTTCCATGATCCATTCTCATCTTGTAATACCATTTCTTTGCAGTTCTGGTAAACAGAGAGTGTAATTTCCCCACTATGATTTCATCAGGTATATTAAAGTCTTCTTGTAACATATCAATAGTCCTGATGAACTCAATATGGTTATATTCTCCTTCACCAGAGAATGTTGGCCATTCTTCTAATTTTGAAATATTATTGACAGAGACAACATTTTCTCCTAGAAGTATGGTAAAACTTCCTTTAACAGAAAGCTTTTCCTCAGTTAAGGGTGTAGAATGTCTTGGCATATGTGGTTCATAATTCTTTTGAATTTGTTCTACATTTGCAATGATTTCATCTTTCAACTTCTCTCTTTCACTTTCACTTTTTGTTATATGTGTAGCAAACTGATTGGTATTTTCAACTATCTTCAAGACATGATCTTGTAGAATTTCAAGTTGATCAGTCATTTTAAAAAAAGAAAGATCTTCCTTTTCATCATTCTGAATCTGACATGTACTCTCAATTCTGCTACAAGAACTGATAATGGAATCAAATCTGGCATTTGTTAATTCATACCATTCAGTATATTTCTTGTCATGTTTTTTCAATTCATTAATATCTGATGATATTTTAGTTAACTTTGAATCAAGTTTACCAATTTCTACATTAATACTACTTTGTACATAATTTATTTGCGTGGAAAGGTCCTGTTCATCCTTTCCTTCTCGTTGGCTGTGAATTCCATAAGAGTTCTGGCCATGTTGAACACACTGTCCACTGCTGAAGGCTCCAATTTGGGGATCCTGTACCCTTGTGGGTAAGGTCTGTGCCAATTTGATTTGCCTTTGCCCTTGCCCTGATGGTTCTTGGGACCTCTCTGCTTCTTCTGAGGTCCTTTGGGTTTTTATTTGGACATTTCTGGGCTGGTTTGGAGCTGGTAGACGCCACTGGGGCCTCTGTCTCCAGAGCTGGAGTCATTTCCAGTTCCTTCTTCTGGTCTATGGATAAAAGACTTTGGTTCTTCAACCAGTCCTTTATCTTTTTGACCTTGTCTTTGCAAGACAGGGGGCTCCATCCTCCTAAGAGTCCTATGGTCTTCTCCTGACCCAGAAAGCTCTTGATGTGTAAGTAGGAGTTCATGGCCCCCTGCCAAAGGCTTGGGCATATTTCCCACTCTTCTTCTTTGGCTGCTCTGAACCAATTTTTGTGCTGGCATTGATAGATTTCTATTTCTGCCGCTTGAAAATGGTTCAGCCCTGGAAATTTTGTCATAAATTAGTTCAGGCTCAAAATTCACTTCAAAATCTGTGGGTACAGACCTTGGGGAGTGGGGGCAAACTCTGGCATCCTCCAAATGTGTCTTTCTTGTGGAAGATTTGGCACTTCTGGATTTGGTCTTGCCTTGTCCTTGTCCACCTTGATCTGGTTGGACTGAATAGTTGCTTCCATTTCTGGTATGCACCATTTTCACGTCAATTCAAAGATAAAAGGTGAAAATATAAGTTAAAATACACACCTTTTGGTGGTAATTTAGCCTTTTCTGAGTTAAATAAGGTGCCTCTTTTAGCAATTTGCACCTCAATACTGTCTTCAGATTCTGCTTCTGAAGATTCTGGACTAGTAATATATCTTTTACTCAGTCTGTTGGCAGCTGCACAGTATTTGATCAAAGACACTAGAAAAAAATTATAAAAGAGAAAAAATTATTTTTTATACTTTGTAAAATATTTTATAAGTTTTATATTTTTTAAAATTAAAAAAATTATTCTTTTTAAAAAAAAAAATCAAAATTCAAGATTTTGAATGAAAATTAATTCAGAGTAACTCAAAGAATAATTTTATAAGTTTTTGGATATGAAAAGCCACGTGTAAAAACAGTATAAAATTAAACCAAATTCCTCAATGAAAAATATTTCCAAAACAATTTCCAAAATAAGAATTATTTTAACTTTAAAATGAAAGAAAAAATTATTAAATTAATATATTTTAGAGCTTAAAAATATATTAATTAAGGGTACAAGGTTCAAAAAACACAGCCAGGCCCCCAAATGTAAGATTTGGTAGGTATGGTGGTTTCTTAAAACACAATAATGAAGTCTAGAATATTATTAAAGCCAATTCTATGGATAAAATCATGGCCGGGCCCCCAAATGTAAGATGTGACTATGAAACTGATGATAATATTACTATTAATGAACAGTACTATGTCTGTTCTTATGAAATATAATAATAAAATATTATTATAACCACAATTAAAGAATTAAATAAATATTTCTTTCACATGTTAAACACTACTAGTGATTTTAACAGTGAGCAATTAATTGTCTACAAGAATCAATTACAAGAAGATTTTAATAATAAAACTTCTTTTATTAAAATAATAAAATTATTTTAATATATAATTATCTTTTGCAAGAATAATCATAATGATAATTCTTAAAGAAAACTCATTTTAGAGAAGAACTTTAAGAATTAAAAATATCACTCACTATTATTCCAAAGAACTTATTGAAAGATAATATAGAGAGATTTGACGTAGAATTGTGAATTTTAAGGATCAAAATGGATTTATAACAGTATTACAACAATATATAGTTGGATTCTATGATTTCACGTCTTTCTGATTGATTCTGAAATATTTAAAACACTTAAGAATAGCTGTAACTAATACGGACTTGTTGGTAATAATGGTTTAAATGATAATAAGATGATGATGATGTGGAAAAAACAGCAAGAGGAGGCCTCTTTTAACTCAACAACAGCTCACAGAGGCGTGCCATGGAGCCAACTGAAAAACCAGTGAGTGAGAAAACAATAAACCTTTGTGGATTATTGATTTCATCATCTGTTGTCACGTAAGATTATCATAATTATTTAATTGATGCTTTTATGTGACTACCAACCCCAATGTAGTTAATAATAAAAGAAGTATCATCTATAAATCTTCTTTTATTCCAAAATGATCATTGATTTCTCAAAGTTATCAATGTTATTGCCAATTTCATCACAGGTTGTAATTACTGTGAACTTTTGAAGAATCAGTGTTTCACGTATGCGGGTCAAAAATGGACTGTAAGTAAACCTTTTAATTTTACTAGTAAAACTGTAATTATTTTTTGTTGTACCATAGATAATACAGTTCTCTATTAGTCCTGAAAGCTTCAGAAAGATTCATCAAGAATTGTATTTTTAATGAATTTTTGAAGTTCTTACCTCATTTCTACATAGAATTGCAAATATCAGTGTTTCACTGGTTGCTATGAGGTAAATCAATGATACAGGTCCAAAAAAGGGTTTTAATTACTCTTTTGGGGTTTATCCAAGGAAAGTAATCAGGTATTGACATGGTTACAGGAGTCTAAGTAGCTTTTTACCTCCTTGGCACGTCATAATAGCAGGTTATTTGCTATTTTCTTAAGTTTTACTGTAGTTGTAACATGGTAACCAAGTTCCCAAAAGGTTTTAGTTTACCAATGAGGCCAAGGTCAGCCATGGATCCAAGCTTTGGAGCTGTCCACGCCGCTGAGGCCTCAGAAGTTGGGTACCCTGGCTCTCTTTGATGTCTTTTGTCCCCCTTGCCTATTTTTCACATCAAAATAGAAATTTAAGCTTCTAGTGAGATATCCACTATGGGTGTACCAAAAGTCCAGGTAAGAATACCATGATATCAAGTGCTCAAAACTTGCATAATACTATTCTTAGTTTATATGTAACATGGGATTTCTCACATTCCCATTATTTTGCCATGAAATTAAGAAAAACAAAAATTTTCACAAATCTTTTATGTGGTATTGATGATGTGGTATTGAAGTATTTTCCATTTTACCACCTCAATGAGTTGATTTGAGCTTATTCACTCTATGGAGCTACCCTAGGTGTATTTTTGTGTAGAATCCAAAACTGGTCTTGAATCCATGGATTTACTTACTCAATAAAAAGTTATTCATCTTTTCTGACGTTCAAAATGATGAATTTTGGATATATGCATGACTTATTAGTTATGCATAATTCAAAATTTATTTTTAAGATAATTGTGGCCTATTTGGGTATGTGAAATATACCTCAAGGCTCACAGGAATAACACCATATGGGTCTACCCTATGTTATTTTTAGTGTAGAATCCAAAAAATGACACAATAATTTTAACTTTGTTTCTTGAAAAAAAAGTTATATTTATTTTTTGTTAATTTTTATTTTAAATACAATTTATAAGTCTGTTTCAGACCAAATCAACTGTGTATAAGCTTATTTGTGGCCTTATGGGTATGGCATACATACTTCACACTAACTAAGTATTCATTTTCATTTTTTGCCCAAGTCTTCTTTCTTTCAACACTTTTAGCACCTTTTTTTCTTCCCTTTGATCAAGTGGTGGTACTTCCAAGGATGTTTTATTTCTCATAGGAAAAAGTTCTGTATCACTAGAAGTGTAACGCTCTACTAGGTTTACAAGGAATTTTGGATGTTTGTTTTCCAATTCTTCTGACAGTTCTAGTTTTACTAAATTTATCCCATGAAGGGCTTTAATAATAAATTTTCCTGCAAAGGAATCTTTGATTCTTTTTGGGCCTTTAATATTATTAAAGCTCAAGGTTGAAACTAGTATTAAGTCCCCTACTTTGAATTCTGCGGTTTTATGACTTTTATGACACTTTTTTTTAGAATATTAAAAATCATCAGTGATTCTTGGCTTTGCAAGATGCCTTGCTTTACAAGAAATACCTTAAAGCTTGAAGTATTTGGATGAATTTCAACTCAATCTTTCTTCAAAGTATCAACTGGAATTTTAGGGTTCCATCCCTTTTCCAACGTTGCAGTAGTCTTTCCTGTTGAAGCATGGATAGAAGCCTTTTAGGCTAACTACAATTCTGATATAAGTGTACACCAATCATGGGCAAAGCCATCAGAATCTTGAAACTCAAGGACATAAGCACAAAATCTCCTGATCATGTCCTCAAGGGTTTGAATCATTCCTTCTGCTAAACCATTTGTTTGTGAATGATAAGCTTTTGAGTACCATAGTTTTGTGCCCAAGATTTTATGCAAATTTGTCCATAAGGCTGATGTAAATCTTGGGTATCTATCATTAATGATATTTTTAAAGAGACCAGTATGAGATATCATTCTGTTCCAAATTAAAAGAGCTGTCTCCAAAGCTGTAACATATCAATGAAATGGCAAAACAATAGGGGTCTTGCTGTACCTGTCTACAATAACAAGACATCAATTGTAGCTTTTGTCACCACCAGGTAGTAAGGAAGCTACCCAACCCATCTGAACCACTTCCAGAGTGGTACTTTGTTCTTGGATATGTTTAGTTAAACCAAATATTTTACCAGTAGCTTGATTTGCCTTTTGGAACCTGTCACAACTGTGACAGTATTCAATGAACGTTTTTCTCCAAGATGACCACCAAGCACATGTCCTAATTCTCTCCATTGTGCTGTTTTGCGTATATCATCCAAAGAATTAGCCAAAGCTGTAACTTTGAAATCCTTGTTAAGTAGAGAAGTAATAATATGGAAATTCTTCTCTTTCTTATATCTTTCTCTAACCTCTTCAAAGAATTCTGTCCTACATCTGTGATATTAAGTCCTTTAACTGGAATTTAAGGTTCTGAATCTGTAGGAACATAAGCTGGATTATCAGGTGTATTTGGTAATGCCCATCTAATCGAGAAATAAGAATTTTTGTGAATATTTCCAGCTTTTTTTACTATAGTCATATTTCCTCTACACTCCTGTATAGCAATCTTCCATCTTAACATTAGTGTGTTTGGAGTTTTCATGTTAAGAAGTGATTTCACTGAATTAAAATGAATAATGACTTCAAACACACTACCATCAAGATAATAACAAAGTTTCTCTAAAGCCCAAACAACGCAAAGGCACTCCATTTGGCTTGCTTCACATCTGGACTCAGTGGGTTTAACTGGCTTTGAGCTAAAACAAATTGGTCCTTGATAACCTTTGTCATTGACCATTTTAATTTGATGAAGAGCTGAACTTTAACCTTCACCAAATGCATAAATCTACAGCTTTAAAGGGATCTTTCAGTCTGGCATAAATAATAATGGTGCATTGGTTAAGTCATACTTGATCTTATCATATTCTTGAATACTTTCTTTTGTCATTTAAAGGGAAGTTTTTGGATCACAAATTCTTTACAATGGTTTGGCATAGATTCAAAAAACTTTAAGGTATTTCCTTTCATAGCTGGCAAACCCCAATAAAGAAATTATTTGCTTCTAGTTATGGGGCATTAGTTTCATTAATACTGTAGAAAATCTGTTTTTATCAACACCAAGGCTTAGTTCTGAAACTAAATTTCCTAAAGCTTTTAATTCATGAAACCCATAATGAAATTTTTAAAGAGACATTTCCATGTTCACTTGGATGATTATTTGAGTACTAAGGAAAATATCTCTAAGTGAAACTGCCAGGTTTCTGAACAAATGATGATTTGATCAATATTGATTATTAACCATCCATTGGATAACTCATGTGGGAAAATGGTATCCATCATTCTTTGAAAATGAGAGGGTGCTTTTTAATACCAAAAGGCATCCTCAAGTATTCATTAATACCAAAATGAGAAATTATTCTCAAATATTCTCTAGCCTGAGATGTAAAAAAATTCTGATGGAAGCCTTTAAGGGAATCCATAGAAGTGATAAATCTTGCTTTGGATAATTGAGTTAAATTCTCATGGATTCTGGGAATTGGGTATCTGTCTGGAATATTATAGGTATTCAATTCCCTGAAATCCCCAACCAACCTTGATTTATCATTATGACAAGTAATGATTCAAGGCGTTTTTATTTCTACTTCTGCATTATATGAAGCTTTTCTAAGGACTCCCAGCTTCATTAGCTCATTGATATGAGTTTCCAATTATTCTCTAGTTCTGGGGCTAGCTGGGTAATCTGGTATTCTTAATAGTGGATGGTAAGGCTTTTCCACATTAAGCATAATGTCCATTTAATGGCCTTTAATGGTCCCTAGTGGCCCATTATCAAAAGCAAAGGCTTCCCTATATTGACATAAAATTGCAATAAGCTCTCCTTCATTTCAGATTTCAATTGAGGACTACTTTATGCTTAAATTAATTGATCTGAAACCAATTTTTCCTTATTGAAATTTATTACTTTCTTGATGACAGTCATTTCTTTCTTCTCTAGAGGAAAAGTATATTTTTGTATTTTGTGTTCCCCTATAGTGAAATATCTGTCTTTATTATTTTAAATATTAATACCATAAATATTGCAATAATTATTTCAAAGTATAAAATGTTGTGAAGTGCAGTTATTCATAACAACAAATTCAACTTTCAATTTCATACTTACTTCAGGGTGAGGAAATAGCATTGATGCTTCAAAAATGCCTAATGGGTGCATATATTGGCTAGCACTGCTCAGTTTTATACTTTCAATTGGCATTAACTTTTCTTTCCAATTGGTATAGATTTTTTATTATAATCTTTTCCAACACATGTGAACAAAGCACCCTAGTCAAGATGTATCTTGGCTTTATTATTTATCACAATATTGGTGATACAAGATGATCCACCCTTATAAACCCTTTCTCTGGCAGGCTTGGGTTTCTGTATTTTAGCATCTTTCACATGCATGAGATGCATACATTTCCCACTTTATTGTGGTAAGTGAGTATTCACTTCTGTGACTCCAAAAGATAAATTAACATTTTATATACTAAGTCTATCTGGCGTTTCTTCTTCAGAAGGTTAATAATCACTTTGTTGTCAAGATACATCATCTGTTTTCTTTGTGTCTTCAGCTTTTTCAATTTCTATCTGATTAATTCTTGTCCTTTTTGGACTAGTATTATCCAAATGAAATGTACTTCCAAATTTATGAAATTTCAAAGAATCTTTTTCTTGGTCTTGAAATTGGTTTCCAACCAGACTTATTGTCTATAGGTGGTTTATACCAATTTCTACCAATTTTTGTGTTTGTAAGATTTGTCTATTAAAATGTTGACAATATTACTCTTAATCAAAAGTACTATGACTGTTATTATGAAATATAATAGTGAAAATTAGTACAACCACAATTAGATAATTGATTACTTAATAATTTCTTTTACTTGTGATACACTACTAGTGATTATAGCAGTAAGAAGTAATTGTCTACAAGAATCAATTACTAGAAGAATGTAATAAGAAAAACTTCTTTGTAAACACAATAAAATTATTTTAATATATAATTATCCTTTGCAAGAATAATTATAAGAAGAATCCTTTAAGAAAACTATTAATAGAGAAAAACTTTAAGAATTAAGACAAAAAACTCACTAATACTCCAAAGAACTTATTGAATGATATAAGTAGAGAAATATTTATGGATAATTGTGGATTTAAAGGAGCAAAATTGATTTATAGCAGCATTAAAACAAGATATAGTTAATTTCTATGATTTCACATCCTTCTGATTCATTATGAAAGAATAAAACACTTAGAAAAAGATTAACTAAAACCTACTTGATTGTAATCATGGTATTATTGAATAATGTGATGATTTGAAAAAACAGCAAGAGGAGGCCTCTTCTAAGTCTAACACAGCTCACAGAGGCATGCCATGGATAAAAATAAAAAAACCAGTGGGTGAGGAAAAAGTAATCCTTTTTGGATTAATGATTGCATCATCTGTTGTCGTGTAAGATTATCATATTGCCTTAATTGATGCTTGTACATGACTACCAACCCAAATATGGTTAAGAATAAAAGGAGTAACAACTGTAAATATTCTTTTATTTGACAATAAACATTAATTTCTCAAAGCTATAAATGTTATTGGATATTTAATCACAGGTTGTATTTTCTGTGAATTTTGGAAGATTCAGTATTTCACATGGAATTCTCAAGAATGGACTGTAAGTAAAACTTTTAATTTTACTTAGAAAACTGTAATTATCTTTGGTTGATTTATGAATCATACTGTTTTACATTGACCCTGCAAGCTTCAGAAAGATTAATTAAGAATTTGATGTTAAATGAATTTTTGAAGGTTTTGCCTCATTTCTATGTAGAATTCCAAATAGAACTATATTATTGGTTGCTATGAGGTAATTAAATGGATACTAGTCCATAAATGTTTTTCATTACTCTTTTACGGGTAATCAATGGAAAATCATTAAGAATTGACATGGCTACAGGAGTCTAAGTTGCTCTTTACCTCCTTGGCACCTCAAAATAGCAGCTTATTTGCTATTTTCCTATGATTTAATGCAATTTTAACTTGGTAACCAAGTTCCAAAAAGGTTTTGGTATACTAATTTGGCTAAGATCAGCCATGGATATAAGCTTTAGAGCTTTCCATGCCTAAGAGGCCTCAGAAGCTGGGTACCATAGCTCTCTTTGATGTTTTTTGTCCCCCGTGACTATTTTCATGTCAAAAATAGAAATTCAGGCTTACTGTCAGCCTGTGACTGAAAACAGAGCACTAGCATGACATCCAACATACCATAAATAATGGTTTGACAAGTAATGAACAAAAATAATCAATAAAGGTAATAAATAAGAGGAAAAAACTCCTCTTAAATTAAACACAAATCTTATCCAAACAGAATAAGGAAACCTAGAGGAGAATAAACAAGTCAAAACCCTTATTTTCACCGCTCATCTAGCTTATGCATATTTAAGTTATTCTATACCAAAATGGTATTTTTCTTAAAACTCACATAGAGAGCTACACAATGGTATCATACATGTGGCTGTAACACCACTACAACTGGAGATACCATATGACCTTTATTTTAAAACCAAGACCCCCCTGAAAGTCAAAGAGGGCTTGTAAAAAACTGTACAAAAGTATAACTAAATTAAATATCTCAACAAGAGCTTTAATTTGAGACACCTTAGACCTCTTTATCTCTTAAATTGACTGAAGGATCTTGGTTCAAAGGTTTAACAACCAAACTACAGATATTCTGAAAACAACAATATAAACAAACCCCTGTATCTTTGGCATACACTCATACAACTGTACAGAGTCATATACCAAAGTGTAAGGCTAATCAAGCCCTACAAGACTGTATCATCAAAATACAGATATCTTCCAAATTGAAGAAGATATCTGGTATGGAAGTTTTTGAAGCCTCATACTGATGTACAAAAATACGTCCAGAAACTTAAAACCGTTATAACTTTTGCTATTTTAAAGAAGGGTAAGAATGAAGCACACCAAATTGAAGATCTCATTAAGCCCTTCAATTCTGTGCTCTTGGTTTCTTTATATCTTAAGAACTGACTGAGATATCTGGATTGGAAGGTTTTTCTAGCAATACATGACTGTATCAAGCTTGTATCAAACAGTATTGCTCTCATACTTAAAATAATATACTTATGAAGATATAACCTCTCTAAAAGAATTCTTACTGATCATACAGACACCAGAACAACATCATCCCAGTGCTGACATGGCAGGTGAAATGTTTTTTCACCCTGTATTTATCCAGAATGATCATTTGTGGTTCCAAAACCACAATTCTGCCTCTGTTGATGTCAGAATTGAGTATCCAGAACCACAGATTGATCATTGGAGTGAAAAATTTCACTCCTCTGACATTTGAAGAGTTGATAACTCTTGACAGTCTTGAAAGATATAAAAAGAAGGGTTTTTCCCTTGAAAACCAAAAATATCTTATCTTATTACCCATATTCTTACGTGACAAAACTGTTATCCATCAGTAGTGTCCTTAGAATTATTAAAAGATATAATTAGAGTATAATTATTGTAGTACTTCTTTACGGTCAAAGATATTAGAGTATTGCAACCCAGGTCCTCAACAGACTCATCACCACTGTTACCACGTAGCAGTAGGACCTGAAGAATTAAATTTTTTTTTTTTTGACATGTCACAGTCATAATACTAGCTTGTATTTACATTTTATAGGTACTATATAGACTCACCTTGACACTTACAGACTGATATCCACTATGGGTGTACCAAATGTGTATGTAGAAATACCATAATATTAAACACCACAAAAATTCATAACACTATTCTTAGTGTATATGTAACATAGGATTTCTCACATTCTCATTATTTTGGCGTGAAATTGAGAAAAACAAAAATTTTCACAATTCTTTTATGTGGTATCGAAGCTTTTTCCATATTCCCACCTCTTAGAGTTACTTTAAGCTTATTCACTCTATGAATTTACCCTGGCCAAATATTTGTGCAGAATCCAAATCTGGCCTTAAATCCATGGATTTACTCCCTCACAAAAAAGTTATTCATCTTTTCTGAAATTAAAAATGATGAATTTTGAATATATGCATGACTTATGGGTTATTCATAGTTAAAAATTTAGTTTGAAATATACTTTTGGCCTATTTGGGTATGTAAAATATACCTCAAGGCTCACATTTCTTCCCACCAAAAACAAAAATTGTACTACAGCTTTATAAATGATATCAAGAAGAAAAAGGGCCCAAAGGTGGTTAATTTCCACTTTCCAGCCCATTTACATTACTCAGATCAAGTAATTTAAAGCACATTTATAGACATATTCAGGCTTGTGGCCTTTTTTCGTCTCCAAATCTTCTTAAGAGCTTATCTGAGTCAGGTATTCCTGATTCTGCAAGCCATTCATCTTCATGTACTGGATTTCTATATCTGACAAGATATTCTCTTTGATTTTTACACCTAAGCCTCCTTTCTTGAATGATTTTCTTTATCTTTTTGTCTTCACTCTGTTCCACTGGTGGTACAGTCAAAGTAGTTGGGTTGCATAAAGGAAACAATTCTATGTCAGCTGGTTGATACAATTTTATCAAGCTAGCTTGAACAGTGGGTTGTTTATCTTCCAATTCACCACTCAATTCCACTTGAACTGCATTGGTTCCATTGAAGGCAACAATAAAAAAAGGTCCTACATAAGAATTTTTACATTTCTTTGGGCCTTTGATATTATTAAAATTCAAGGTTGAAACTAGAACTAGGTTGCCTACTTTGAAGTCTGGTACCTTGTGGCTCTTGTCCCACTTCTATTTTGCATAGTCAAAAGCTTCACCCATACTATTTTTTGCATGATGTTTCACTTTATCAAGCATGATCTTGAAGCTAGAAGCTGTTGGATGGATGTCAATCAAATTTTTCCTCAGTGTGTCTCTTGGAAGTTTTGGGCTCCATATTTTTTCTAACATAGTAGGAGTTTGATCTATAGAAGAATGGAATGACGTCTTATATGCCAATTCCTATTCAGGTATTAGAGTGCACCAGGCATGATTAAAGCCGTCTGATTCTTTGAGTTCTAACCAATCAGCACAGAATCTCCTGATCATGTCTTCTAAAGTGGCAATCATTCTCTCTGGTGGTCCATCTGTTTGAGGGTGATATGCTGTTGCAAAGGATAACTTAGTCTCAAACAATCTGTGAATATTGGTTCAAAGTGCATATGTGAGCTTGGGATCTTTGTCACTTATGATATTCACAAATAATCCTGTATGAGAAATACCTCCATAGAAGAAGAGCTGTATCCATAGCAGTGTCATTGTTATTTAATGGTAAGAATATGGGAGTCGTGCTATATCTGTCTAAAATGACTAAACAAGAATTATGACTTTTGTCACCACTTGGAGGAATAGCTGTGACCCAATCCATATGAACAGCTTCTCAAGGTGTCAGCCTTTGACTCAAAGCCAGAGCATAAGCATGACAGCCAAATACCATAAATCAATGGTATAGCCAAGATACCATCAAAACATGGAGGTGAGCCAAATCAGCTCAAAAGGTATCAAAACACAGAGGAAAATCACTTCTTTTTGAATAAACAAGTCCCATCATCATGCTACAAAGAATAACAAAGTTATTCCTGCTCAAAATGGATTCTGAGCATAAAACCTATTTTTCACCTCTCATCTGAAATACAGAGGAAGAGACTAAACCCCATCAAAAGGGTATTCAAAAGAAAGTTCTAAGTCAAGGATATCTAATTGTACTAGCCAAATGGAGATAGCACCAGAATTACAGAAGTTATGACTCAAATAAGTTCAAGTAAGTGTTGGTAAAATATTCACCTCTCATCTAACTTCTACAGCTTCAATGTGAGATACTTAAAGTGGTGTGAGCCTTGAAGGTATTTTCATATACCCAAAAGACCACAAATAACAAAAAAAGATATAAATATAAATAAAATAAATTTATTTATATTATCAAAAGAAATATTCACATATACATAGAAATTTATATACAAAAATAAAAATTTAATTAGAAATTAAAATAAAAATTACATTAAATTTTAAAATTGTGAAAATGCATTTTTACTTGAAAAAATTAAGTGAAAATGAAAATTTAATAAAATTAATTAAATTAAAATATTTTTGGTAAAAAGTTACATAAAATATATTTTAACTTTTTACCCAAAAATAAACTTGGGAAAATTACTTTACTCTTGGATTCCTCATAAAAAATAAGGTGAGGTTACCTCTGGATAAAATTTCTGTAACTCAACTCTAGATAAGCTTCAATTAAGTGTTAGTATTGTCTTTACAAAAGTTGAAAATCCTCAAAAACTTTATTTAATTCACACCACATGTGTTGTTAACCATCAATTTTTGTGTCAAAATTGAGGTGTTGTGTGTAGTTAAGAAGTTATGAGGAATTGAATTATTTCAAATTGAAATGTCAAAATATGCACATGTATTATGTAAGTAAACTGTCATTTTCATATGAGGTATCAATTATTACAGCTCTGTACTGTAAAAGTCAATTGAATTGTATGTGTAAATTACAAGTGTATTACATGATTAGGAATTAAAGAACAAATAAATTGGAAATATTAATTCTGGGGGGGGAAGGTACTCTAGCTCCAACAGGGAGCCTGACACCCAAAATCATTTCTGAAAGGTGTGGAATGTCAAAATACATGCTAATGTTCATCACTTTTGGCCTGGAATTGAGTCACAGGGTCTGTGACTCAATTGATGATGAGGTTTTGATACCAAGCAGGGCAGTTTTAAGTGTTGCCAAGACGGTAAAACTACCCTCATGCTAAGACAATTTTAGTTTAACTTGCTTTAACAGTTTTCTATGTCTCTTACACACATTCTGACGTGTTTTGAAATCTCTAGAGAAGGTATTACTATAGTAATGGCTGATTTAAGGGTCTAAAATGCCTAAACCAGCCCTTTTTGGGTCTAAACCAAGGTTCAATGATGTCATCATTGGCTTTTCTGTTGTCAGAGTGTTTTCCAAGATTTAAAAGAGTAAGTTTCACACTTGGAGAAGTTTTTTTAATAAAATCTTCTTGTAATTGATTCTTGTAGACAATTACTTGCTCACTGTTAAAATCACTAGTAGTGTTTAACACGTGAAAGAAATAATTTTATAATGATTTAATTGTGGTTATAATAGTATTTATTATTATATTTCATAAGAACAGACATAGTACTGTTTATTAATAGTAATTTTATCATCAGTTTCATAGTCACATCTTACAAGGCCTCAGGAAGCTGTTTCAAGGCTTCCTTTCTCATTAATCAACATGGCATCTGGTTTGATATCATATTGATGAAATGGATTATCCATAACATGGCGTTGTGGTTGGGTCTTCATGTTTTGGTAGATATTTAACAGTTTGTTTATGTCTTGAACCTGACAATCCCTGTCCCTTTTGCTGTGGTGTTGTTCTTCAAAGACTAGATTCAGTCTTTTGTTGGTCTCTTCAGAGGCTTTGCTCAACTGAGCATGTCCCTGTTGAAGAGTTTTGATCATTTGTTTCATGGAGGCTGTTAATTTTTTCATCCTCTCATGTCTTGCTTGGAGTTCTGCAAACTGCTTTTGAGCTTTCTCAGGATATTGGGACATTTTTAACCACAGTGCATCAATTTTCAAGTTACTCTCAGGTGTGACAACATTATGATCAATCTGGGTGGGGGTAATATTTCTATTAATGGGACTACTGATTCTAGAGCTATTTACAACTAATTCTGGTTCTTGTGCACTTCTTTCACCAAATTTAACAGCTTCTGGATCATTGGGTCTGACTCTTTCATCCTTTGGCTGAAGGTTGTCTTTCTGGGATTATGAAGAATGGTGACTCTTGGCCACTGATCTTTTTGTTCCTGAATTGTGTGTTAGCCATTGAAAATTTTGTTTATGTCTTGATCCAGAAAATCCCTCTCCCTTTTGGTGTGGTGTTGTTCTTCAAAGACTTGATTCAGTATTTTGTGGGTATCTTCAGGGGCATTGCTCAATTGAGCATGTCCTTCTTGAAGAGTTTTGACAATTTTTTCCATGGAGGTTGTTAATGCTTTCATCCTCTCATGACTTTCTTGGAATTCTGAAAGCTTCTTTTGAGTATTCTGAGCAAATTGAGACATTTGTAACCACAGTTAATCACTGCTTAATTTACTCTCAGGTTTATCAACATTATGTACAATCTTAGTGGGTGTAATATTTCTATCAATGGGGCGACTGATTCTAGAAGTATGTACAACTAATTGTGCTTCTTGTGTACTTCTTTCACCAAGTAAAACAGCTTCTGGATCATTGGTTCTGGCTCTTTCTGCCTTTGGTTGAAAGAGGTCTTGCTTTTTCCCTTGTGTCCTTGTCTTCTCCTGGAAACTTCTTGGGATTGTGAAGAATGGTGACTCTTGGCCACTGATCTTTTTGTTCCTGAATGGTGTGAAGCCACTGGAGAGCTGGTTTGGTCTACTCCTTGTGAGCCTGAAGGAATCTGAGTATGCCCTGTCTTGGTCAGTTGTCCTTCTATAGCTTAGATAGTGGCTTGTTCTCCCTTATTGTGTTTGCCCTCACCTCCAGGAGTCTGAACTGCCTGGTGGGATTCCAACCTTTGGTGATTACCATAAGGCCTCTGAAGTCTATCTGTTTGAGACAAACCTTCTGGCAACTTACTCCAAGTATTTCCCAGTGGGATGGCAGGTTGAACCTCTTGTTGTCCATGCTGCATTGAAATAAATCTTTGAGGAGTTGTTGGAGCTGAATAACTTAATCAATATCATTCCAGTTCTCTGGTTTGAGGTTGCTGTTGAATTGGAAAGTGAATGGCAGAGTTGGTATGATCTCCCTGAGTGTCTTGCCATCCACCACTGTGTAGAAGGTGTCCTCTTCCAGGTCTTTGGGTTCTGGACAAGCCTTCTCTTGTCTCTGGTTGGTTCCTTTGGAAGCCAAGGTTTCTGAGGTGTACAGGTGACATATCAGGGTTTGCATGCAGTAAAGAACTTTAGGTTATTAGGGTATTTACCTTTGACTGTGCCTTGTATAAATTTGTTGTCTGTGGATTTTGGAAATTTACCCTTAGAGGTTACAACTGAATTGATTATGGTAATCTTCCCTGTACAGGTGGTTCAGGTTGGTTTACCTTGTATTGAAGCAGAGCTTAGTGGTTTTCTATTCCTCTTAGTGGCAATGGGTATCCACTTTTTTGCTGCTATGACGCCTTCACTATGCCTCTTTGCTTTTCCCTTTCTGCCCTCTGGTTCTGAGGGTGTCACTGGTGTGCTAGCCTGAGACTGGATCTCAAGTGGTATTTAGTTTTCTTCCACTGAATCAAACAGGAAAATAGGTCTTAACGTCAGTTAAGACTTCCTAAAATGCTGTTTGCACGTCTAAGAATGGCCTCTGGGCTTGTATGTAAATACAATATACCGTTGTATAATGACAGTGTAATTGAATTAACAATTTTACGTCAAAAATACAACTTACAGATATCTGGTACACTGTTTGTATGCCAGTATTTCACAGAATGACTTGGAATTAGCAAGTATAATCTGATAAAAGTGGTATGTAAGAGGGTAATTGAATTACCAATACACCCAACCACGCCTCAACTGTTGGTTTTGGAGTAAGAGGTTTCCTTTTTCAATTAAAAAAAAGGACTTTATTAATGGCTTAGAGTGTTTTTATATGCAAAACACACCAAAAAAGAGAGTTTTGTGGTGATCAAATTATAATCAACCACACAAAAATATGATTAAAAAAGATAGAAATTAGTGGTATATAGCATATACCACTTAATATAAAAAAAATATGTTTTTTATATATTTATTTCAAAAAAACTATTCCTAAAAAGACAAAAAAAGTTTGTCAGAATAGGGAAAATAAGAGAGAAAGCTTACTTGTAATGTCCAAAAAGGTCAAAAAACACGGCCAGGCCCCCAAAATGTCAGGCTGAGTCTATGATAAAGAGGCAATAAGGCTATTTAAAACTTTAAATATGACTGTGACATGGACAAAAAGTACTAAAAAAGGCTTCATTATAAATCAAAGGGGCTTTACTAATGAGAATTAGTGGTGGTTAGTGCTGTTGAAATCCCTAGGTGCAGCTTTATCTGTTGGGTTACAATAATAAAAGACTACAATACTAAAGCTTATAGTATAATCTGATTATTTTCCAAGAGTATAATTGTTTTTGACAGTTGTACTATGTAGGAATTCAAGAGCAGGATGGGGATTCCTTTTCTGGCATTGAAAAGGCCTCCTTTTATCCTGAAATGGGATGAAAAGGATGCTAGACCTTTTCACATAGAGGAAGTGAAGATTTTTCACTCTCCAGGACAGGCTTGTGGTTTGCAAAAGGTCTGTATAGCCTGTATTGGTCTCAGATGTGGTTTTGAAACCACATCTGGGCAGTTTTCACGAATACAGGGTGAAAATGTTCATCTGCAGACCACACAGCCAATGCTGTACATAACCTGTATGGGACCCCAGTATTGAATGAACTATAAGGTATTAAAGTAAGAACAAGCTTCTTTGTCTTTTTGACACCTCATAATCATGGTTGTGGGATATTATCCCATGGTAAGGCTGTATTGATCAAACTGTGGGATTTTGACCTTAAAACAGACATACCTTTGTGAGTTTTTGATATATCTACCTCACAATTGGTTCAGTGTGTAGCCCTGAATGTTTCCTACACAATGATACCTCATTTGATATGGTTATAATTAAATATTGCAAAGTTATGCCATGTACAAGATTTTTGTACATCAGTGTGTTTTAGGCAAAACACTGTATTGGGCTTGTTTTCCCTTATAGCTATTATTCTAGATTAGATATAGGGAAATGAATGGCACCATCAGATAGCCCTGATTGTTCTTTTCCAAAAAGACCCCACTTTAGGTATCTCACACTCAAACTGCAGAAGTTACATGAGAGGAGAATATTTTATTCACCCTTATTTCGCCTGAATTTGACCATAACTTCTGTAATACTGGTGCTAGCTTACTTTTACTGGTATTATTGGATAGCAGTGACTTAGACATTCATTGTTAATACCCGTTTGATGGGGTTAAGCCTCTTACTCTGTATTTCAGATGAAAGGTGAAAATTAAGGTTTATGCTAAGCAACAGCTTTGAGCAGGTATAACTTCGTTATTCTTTGTCCTACAATGATGGGACTTTTATATTTCAAAAGAGGTGAGTTTCCTCTTTTGTTTGATACCTTTTGGGCTGATTTGGCTCAGCTCCATGTTTTGGTGGTATCTTGGCTGTACCATTGATTTATGGTATTTGGCTGTCATGCTTGTGCTCTGGTTTTGCGTCAGAGGCTGACAAAAAGACTTAAAGCCATTGATCCTCAAATTAATATTCAGATGAGGAATTACAAACTCGTGAAACAAATGCATGAAGACCTAGTTCATGCAGTGAAATTTAGATTCAACCATAATTGCACTCTAGATGACATTTAAAATACCTTAAAAGACATAAGGAAAACAACAAATATAGGGAAATATCCTCAATATAAAAGCAGTGGTTTCAAATAGAAACAACCTTTCAGGGTAGAGTTTCGAGAAAAACCCAGAGGAAGAGTGGTAGAAGTGACTAAGAAGCAGAATTCTTGTCACAATTGTGGTGCAACAAACCATTATGCCAATAACTGTCCAAAGGCAAAGAAGAAACCCCATTCCATTGAGAAAGCTCCAGAGGATGAATCCCCCATGGCGGATTCTGAATCGGACTCTATGGGTAATGCCATCAGAGAACAATCTGAAGAAGAACAAGAACCAAGAGAAGAATTTACAGTTGAGTACCAAGAGGAAACACCACTAGAAATTCAGGACATAAAGTTAGAAGCAGGCATGGCACAGGACAATGCAAACATAAACTTGTGCAAACACACACAAGATTCACAAACATTCTTAGTAACATGAAAAAAAGAATGGAATACATACATGGAACAGCCACAAAAATGACTGCTTGCATAGACAATGCTTAATATCCACTGAACATTGACAGTGGAGCACACTGCTCAATAGTGGCCAGAAATTATCTGGATCAACACTTCCCAAATTGGGAAAAACAGCCAATTCCAACCAAGGCAAAGAACTTCAAAAGTGCATCAGAGAAGATGACTTCCATTGGGACAATGATCAAACAGATAATTATACCTAATAGGAAAGGTAATATCAGACTCAACCCAGAGTTTTCCATGCTTGAAGATGCCCACATCCAAGGGTTTTTACTGGGAACAGATTACCAAAGTATGTATGGCATTGACCTTGATAATAGTAAAAACAGGGGCATTACCATTGGTACAAACAAGGAACAGAAATTTTCACTTGACATATACCAAGTATCTACCCTTGAACCTCTAGAAGAACTGCTTAATGAATTCAGGGATTTCCAATTCAGCACTACTGTCACCAGTAAATAGAAACTTAGTTTATTGAAGATTCTGAGGAAAAATAGACCAGTATTTGTGATTGGTAAAGAGCCATTAGGCAAGATCATAGGCCATGATATAGAATTATATCTGGATGTGAAAAGATCCTATCCACCCATGCTGAGAAGACCTCCATACCCAGAAAGTCTGAAAAGTAGGAAGGAAATTGAAAAACATATCAATGAACTCCTAGAAATGGATGTCATCAGCAAGATAGGACACAATGAAATAGTGGAAATTACCACTCCTGTCCTTATCAGTTGGCATGATGGAAAACCTAGGTTGTTTGGGGACTTCTCAGCTCTGAATAATTACACAAAAGCAGATAGGCACCATATAGAAAGGATACCTCATGCCCTAGACAAACTGGCTCAGGCCAAATACAGAACCAATATGGATTGTATGAAAGGTTTCCACCATACTGGAGTTAAAAAAAACTCTATGAAACTAATCAGAATCATATTCCATATGGGCAGATATGAGTACACCAGAATGCCACTTGGCATCAAGAATGCACCGGCCCACTTCCAAAGGATGGTGGACACAATATTTGAAGAAGAGATACTGGAAGGCTGGATGGTAGTATATATTGATGACATCATGATATACTCAGAGACATTGGAGGACTATGTGCAGGAAATAGAAAGAGTTCTAAGTAAATGTACACCCATTAATCTGAAAATTTCACTTTAAAAGTGCAATTTTGGCCAACAAGAGCTACTAGCTCTAGGACATAAATTCTCAGTTCTTAGTCTCGCCATAGACCACAATACGTTATCAGCAGTACTGTTAAATCCAGTACCAAAAAACATCAAATAGATGCAATCTTTCCTTGGATTTGCTAGCTACTACGGAAATCACATCAGAAATTTTTCCCACATGACTACTAGGCCTCTAGGACCAATCCTGAACTCACGAATGCACCTGTGCTCATCTTACCAGACTTCGAACTACCATTCAAGTTATAAATAGATGCAGAATGTAGCCACAAAAAAAGCCCCAGGACTGGATGAGATACCAAATGAGGGGATGAATATATTGAACAAAACTATTTCTTTCTAACTTGGAAATTTGTTGAAAAGCTGTCTGCAGCTGGGTCACTTCCCCAGAGTTTGGAAAATGGTAACTACAGTCATAAATCCAAATGCAAACAAAACCAATTATGAGGATCCATAAGCATATTGAAAATTCCTCTCCTCAATACCATTATCAAATCTTCTGAGAGAGTCATAAAAAATTAGAATGTCACTATGGAATCACAAACATAGGTCAACTGCACAGCGCCATTTTGAACAGTATCTAGGAAGAAAGATTGAAGAAGCAATGATATTTCTAGATTCATGGATAAAGAATAAGTTGTTAGAAATTAAGTTAGATGCAGGACCTTTTCTAGATTTAAAATCATCCTTTACAGACTTTCATAAAGAAAGGCTTCTAAAGGTGCTCCAAATGAAAGGAAGACAAGATTACCTAATACCCATTATCAGCTCCTTTCTGACAGAAAGAGGTATGTAGATAGGAATAGATGACTTCACCTCCTTGATTATGCCATTGGAGAGGCGCCTTTCACCGGGATTACCTTTGTTACTAACTCTTTACCTACTATATAGTTCCAAGTTACTCCTAGCACATCAAATAAAGAATTCATCTGACAGACATTCAATTTGATACATTGATGATTTAACCCACCTTTCAGCAGCAAAACCAGAAGAGGAGTCCCTAGCAAAATGACCAAATTTCAACTCTCCCACCTTACAATGAGGGAGGAAAACAGGCATGTAAGTTGGTAAAAAAAGACATCCTTTGTGGTTTTCAAGCCAACGGGAAATACAGAAACCAAGCTCAAATTTGGGGAGGAAACATTGAGAGATGCATCAAAAGAAAATTACTACAACTAAAAATTGACTCAGAACCTACCTGTCAAGACACATAGACAAGATGAGCCAAAAATAAACTCCAACATTTTAAAAGATTCAATGTACTTCCAACATATACCATGGTCTTCATTCAGCTGATACAAGGTTCTTAATGAAAAAAGCTCTATCACCCAGGTTAATGTATGGTAGTGTCAGCCTGTTACTCAAAACCAGAACACAAGCATGACAGCCAAAATACTATAAATCAATTGTATAGCCAAGATACCACCAAAACATTTAACTGAGCAAAATTAGCTCAAACAGAAGAGGAAACTCACCTCTTCCTGATAATGTAAGTTCCATCATCATAGGAAAAAGAATAACAAAGTTATTGCTGAGCATAAACCTTAATTTTCACCTCTCATCTGAAATACAGAGTAAGAGGCCTAACCCCAACAAATGGGTATGAAAGATGAATCTCTAAGTCAGGGCTATCCAATGGTACCAGCCAAACTGAGCTAGCCCCAGTATTACAGAAGTTATGGTCAAATTCAGGCCAAATAAGGGTGAACAAAACATTCACCTCTTGTCTAACTTTTACAGTTTTAGTGTGAGATACCTAAAGTGGGGTCTTTTTGGAAAGCGCAAAATAAGGGCTATCTGATGGTGTCATCCATTTCCTCATATCCCAACTCTAGCAGAAGTTATGGGTCAAACAAGCCCAATACAGCTTTTTGCCTAAACCACCCATATGTCTAAAAATCTTGTACATGGCATAACTTTGCCATGTTTAATGATAACCATATCTAATAAGGTACCATTGTATAGAACACATACAGGACGGTACACTAGTTCAGTTTTGAGGGTGATATCTCAAGACCTGACAAAGGTATAGCTGTTTTAAGGTCAAAATCTCACATTCTGACCAATACAGCTTTAATCTGGGATAATATCCCATAACCATGATTATGAGGTGTCAAAATGACAAAGAAGCATGTTTCTACTTCAATAATTCATAGGTCAGTCAATACTGGGGTCCCATACAGTTTCTGACAGCATTCTATGCGTCATAAACGTCAGAAGAAGGCTATGTGGTCCCCAGATGAACATTTGCACCCTGTATTGGTGAAAACTGCCCAGAGGTGGTTTCAAAACCACATCTGAGCCCAATAAAGGCTATACAGGTCCTTTCAAACCACAAGCCTGTCTCATAGAGTGAAAAAATCTTCACTTCCTCTACGTGGAAAGGTCTATCAGCCCTTCCACCCCATTTCAGGATAAAAAGGAGGCTTTTCACAGCCATAAATGATTTCCTCATCCTGCTCTTGAATACCCTATGTAGTAAACTGTCAAAAACAGTTTTACTCTTGGGTAATAAACAGGTAAAATTATAATACTAATTATTGTAGCCTTTATTATTGTAACCCAACAGTTAAAGCTACACCCAGGGATTTCAACAGTGCTCACCACCACTAGAGTTCCTATAGTCAAGCCCTTTTATTCTTAAATTAAAATATCTTTAACTCTTATAACTCTTTCTAAATCCTTTTTACCTTGTCACAGTCATAATTAAAAGCTGTAAATACATTTTAATACTGTTATCATGGACTCAGCCTGACAGGTAGGGCGCTATGGTTAGATGATAGGAGAAAATCAAACGTCAATGAGAAACTACAATTAATGTTCAATAAAGCTGAAAAATTGGTTAGTGAAACAAATAAAATCTTTTTCTGTAAAGTGTGGATATGAAACTATGATGAAATATCAAGTACTGTTCCTGTCCTCCAAATTTGGAACAGGTAAAATTTTTTAAAAATAGTAAGAAATAGTATTTTTAAAGAGAAAATATGCCAATTTTATTGTTTGTAACTTTGTAAGCATAAAGCAATATTGTAATAAAAATTTACTGTTTTAGCAACAATATAGATTTATCCAAAAATACTCTACAAGAGATATTTAAGGCTACAAAAGAAATTTCTTCAAGAGCAATTTCAATTGTAATTAATTGAGCAAAGAACTGCAAGAAATTAATTAAGCAACAAAGTCTTTAAAAATATATTCAAAGAGAAAACACGCCCTAAAGTGACCAGAGTGAATTTGGAAACAAAGTGACAAAGTTAACAGTGATAAAAGCTGCTTTAATTCACTTTTGGGGTGGTTCATGGGTAAAAATGATTATAAGAGTTACAAACAATAATTATAATAATTTTTCCACGTGGTTTAAAGTTTCAAAATGTTTAAAAAAGGGTGGTTGGAATATTCTATTGATTGATTTAACTGTGTTTAAACTAATTATAAAAGGAAACAATTCTAACACAAGGAGAAAAGTGGGGCAAAGAAGACATTCTTTTATAGCCATCAATTTTCTTACTCCAAAAGTAAAATTTACTCTTTTCAGTCGCAAAAATCAATCTGACAACAGAAAAGTCAATTATGGCATCATTTTACCCTGGTTTAGATCAAAAAAGGCTGGTTTAAGCCATTTTTTGCTATTTTTATCCATTTTAGACCCTTAGATCAGCCATTAATATAGCAATTCCTAGTCTAGAGCCTTCAAAACACGCCAGAATGTGTGTAAGAGGGGTAGAAACCAGTGAAAGCTGTTTTTAATAACATTGTTTTAGCTTAAGGGTAGTTCTACCCTCTTGGCAGCAGTTAGAACTACCTTGGTTGGTATCAATACCTCATCATCAATTGTGTCACAGACCCTGTGACTCAACTTCAGGCCAAAAGTAATGAAATTTTGCATGTATTTCGGCATCCCATGACAGTCACAGAGGATTTTGGGGGTCTAGCTCCCCCTTAGAGCCAGATTTTCTTTCCCCCCCATATTAAGCTTTCCAATTTATTTTTTATTTAATTCTTCATCATGTAATACATTTATGATTTACATATGTAATTAAATTGCGTTTTTAATTAGACATCTGTAATAATTGTTACCTCATATGTAAATTGAAGCTCACTTATGTAATACATGCGCACATTTTGACATTTCAATTGAAAATACTTCAATTCCTCATACCTTCTAAACTAAACCCAAATGTCAATTTTAAAACAAAAATTGATGGTTAACACCACATGTGGTTTGAATAAAATTAAGGTTTTGAGTATTTTCATACTTTTATAAAAAAAATACTAAAAACTCAATTTAATCTTATTTAGAGTTGAGTTACAGAAATTTCATCTAGAAGTGACCACACTTTATTTTTTATGAGGAAGCAAATGGTGTGATAATTTCTTCATTTTTATTTATTGGATAGAAAATTTATAATACATTTCTTATAAATTTTTACCAAAAATATTTCAATTTCATGATTTTTATTAAAAATTCATTTTTAATTAATTTTTACAACTAGAAATGTATTTTCATAATTTCAAATTTTATTATAATTTTATTTTTAAATTATGATTAAATTTTGATTTTTAAATATAAATTTGTATTCATATTTCAATTTTTTATTTTTATAATATAAAGAAATTTATTTTATTTATATATGTCTCTTAATTTATCTTTTGTGGTCTTTTGGGTATATGAAAATACCTCTAAGGCTCACATTCCCTCCCCCAAAAAAAAAGAATATTACTTTGTAATATTGTTATTTCTAGTGTGTCTGAACCTTCTGCAAAGTTTAGTAGCTTCAGGTATGTCTTTTTCTGGAAACCATTCATCTTCACAAGTTGGGTCACTGTACCTAACAAGGTATTCCCTAACTTTGTTGGTTCTCAACTTTCTTTCTTTGAGAATTTTGGTAATTTTCACACTGCCAGATGGCTCCACAGGAGGTATAGCTTGAGGAACTTTATTCCTCAAGGGAAATGTTTTAGCATCACTATATTTATATGGCTTTATCAAGCTCACTGGAAATGTAGGATGCTTATTGCTGAGTTCTTCAGATAACTCTACTTCAACAGGATTTCTCCATGGAAGGCCTTAATAAGAAAAGGTCCTGCAAAGGAGTCTTTCAGTTTTTTACATCCTTTGATGCTATTGAAGTTAGTGGTGGATAAAAGAACTAAATCACCCACTTTGAAATCGGGAGTTGTATGTGATTTATCCCATTTTTCCTTAGCATATGCAAAAGAGTCTTCCATGCACCTTAATGCATGCTTTCTAGCTTTGTCTAGCATTCCCTTGAAGCTAGCAGCTGTAGGATTTATTTCAATCAAATCTTTCCTCAAGGAATCTTGCGGTAATTTGGGGTTTCATCCCTTTTCCAGGATAGTAGGAGTTTGATTGGTACTGGCATGGATTGAGGTTTTATATGCTAATTGCAGTGCTGGAAACAGAGTACACCAATCATGGGTAAATCCATCACAATCTTTGAATTAAAGGCCATATGCACAAAATCTTCTTACCATGTCCTCTAAGCTCTGGATCATCCTTTCAGCCAGACCATCAGTTTGTGGGTGGTAGGCTGTAGAGGAAGACAGCTTAGTGCCAAATAATTGACGAAGATTTGTCCATAGTGCTGTAGTGAATTTGGGATCCCTTTCACTAATGGTATTTGTAAATATGCCAGTCCTTGACACTACTCAATTCCATATCAGAAGAGCTGTATCCATGGCTGTATCATCTTTGTGACATGGAAGAATGATTGGAGTTTCACTGAATCTATCTTCAATAACTAGGCAAGTATTATAACTTCTGTCACCTCCTGGTGGTAGGCCAGTTACCCAATCCATATGGACAATTTTTGAAGTTCTGCTGGGTTCTTGGATTTTTATCATATCTCCAAGTCTCTTGCCAGTGGATTTATTTGCCTTTTGGCATGTGTAACAAGTTTTGCAATACTCTGTAACATCTTTCTGCCACATTGGCCACCATATGCAGGTCTTTACTTTATCTCTTGTTCTTTCTTCAGACAGATTTCCTTAAAAGGCGCTTTCATGGCATTCTTTTAGTAAAAGATTGATTAATGACCTGTCCACAACGGTCATGACACATGTGTGCTTGGTCCTATGGTAAACTATACCATCCAGTAGGTGAAATCTTCCTTCATAACAAGATTTCTTCCATACTTCATCCAAGTAATGTATTAGAGGGTTGTCTTTACAGTATTTGTTAAGTAATTGGAATAAGATGCTGCAATTTGTATCTTGAGTGTAACTGTTTCTTACTTCTTCAAAGAAGGTGGTGTTCAAGTCTATAACACTTATTCCTTCTATTGGGATCTGTGGTGAAGCTTCCTCTGGCACATAAGAAGGGTTATCAATATGATTTGGTAATGGCCATCTGCTTAGTTCATCTGCATTTTCATGAATATTCCCATCTTTATGAACAATAATCATTTAGCCTCTGTATTATTGTATGGGTATTTGCCATCTGAGGATATGTCTGTTAGGTGTTTTCATGTTTAAAAGTGATCTGACAGCTGTACAATCTGTTATCACTTCAAAAACACATCCCTCTTAGAAGTAGTTTAACTTTTCCAAGGCCCAGACAGGGCATATAGATTCCATTTGACTTGCTCCATATCTGGATTCAGTTGGTTTGATTTGTCTGGATATGAAACATATGGGTACTTCCACACGTTTATCATTTATGATCTGAACTTGGTGAAGTGCAGCACCCAGCCCATCAGCATATGCATCAATATACAATTTAAAAGGCAACTTAAAGTCTGGCATCAGTAAGATTGAAGCAGTGGTCAAGGCTTCTCTTAGAGACTCAAAAGCTTTGACTCTGTCAACAGTCATTTCAAATACTGTGTCTGTGTCACACAACTTATAAAGTGGTCTTTCTATGGATGTAAAATCTTTCATTTGTTGCCTGTAATATCCTGCAGAACCTAAAAATTACTGAATTTCCTTTTTGTTCTGAGGCATGGGTTTTAGCAATACTGCTGCAACTTTTTTTTTGTCAATTCCAAGGGACAAACCAGATACAACATATCCTAGTGCTTCAAGTTCTTTAAATCCAAAATGACATTTCTTCAAGGAGATTTTCATGTTCACTGATTGAATTTTTGTCAAAACTCTGGACAATCTGTACATGTGCTCTTCCCAAGTCTTGGAACAGACAATAATTTCATCAATGTAAATGATGAACCATCCCTGTGAAAGTTCTTCAGGGAAGATTTCATTCATCATCCTTTAGAAATGTGAATGTGTATTTTTGATACCAAAGGGCATTCTTAAATATTTATACACTCCACAATGAACAATAATTCTCAAATATTTTCTTGCTCTTGGTGTCACCACATTTTGAGGGAATCCTTTAAGGGCATCCAGAAAGGTTATAGACACTTCTTGAGACATTTGAATAAGGGCAATTTTGATTTGGGGTATTGGGTACCTATCTGGAACAGTGTAAGGGTTCAAAGCTCTAAGGTCTCCAACCATTCTGGATTTTCGATTATGCCATGCCACTATGACTGGTTTAGTTATTTCTACTTCATCATTATGGCCAACCTTTCTTAATACACCAAGGTCTAGATGCTCTTTGACATGAGTTTCCAGAGCTTCTCTTGACTTGGGACTTTCTGGGTATGCAGGTCTTCTCAAGAGTGGTGGATAAGGCCTCTCAATATGAAGAATGATGTCAGCTGCATGACCAATAATTGCTCCTAGAGGTTCTTTGTCTGAAGAAAATGATCCTTTGTGGTCATACAAAAGGGAAGAAAGTTCATTTTCTTGTTTATCAGTCAGATGAAGGCTTATTTCAGCCTCCTTCAACTGTTCAGATTTGAATTTTTCCAATTCTAAGTTGACTGGTGATACTTTGTTCACTTTAATTTGTCTTTTAAATGGTAAAAAGGCAAATTTTTGACACTTATTTTCTCCAATAGTCCAGTATCTGTCTTTGTTGTTATGCAAATCTATCTCATACATGATTAAATATTCATTTCACAATATAATCTGGTTACTAGAGCAGTTTTCCATAACAAAAAATTCAACTGTGATTCTTAAGTTCCCATTAATGTGTGGGAATATGACATTTGTCTCAAAAATTCCTAAAGCTTTCGTTGGATTACTTGCACTATTGAATTTTATACCATCAATTGATAACAATTGGTCTTCAAAATTTGGTCCTCAGGTTTTGAGAAAAGATTTACCAACACAAGAGAAGAAGGCTCCTGGGTCAAACAAAAGTTTGGTGGACTTGTTGTCAATAATCACTTCTGTTATACAGGAGTTACCAGCTGCATAACCGTTCCCCCTGTTTGGTTTGGTTCTCATAAGTTTTGCATCTTAAACTTTTGATAAATCAAGTTGACCATTGCTCAATTGTGGCAAGTGGAAATAAGATTCCATGATGTCAAATATGGCATTGATATTTTCTATATCTTTTGAGGATTCAAAAAATATTGATGACTTATCATCTGAATTTTCTCCAATTATGTCATCTTTTTCAACATCAGGTTCCTTTTAAATATCACTTTCATTGATTTTCCCCCTTTTTGGACATGTATTGGCTAAATGGGTGGTGGTTCGGCAAATATGGTACTTTCTGATGTGTGAGCTGATTTGGTGAATAAGGTGTTAAATCTAGCTGTTACCAATCTGTCTGGTAATTCAAAATTGTCTTTGATCATGTCAATTCCTCTGATGAATTTCATATGGTAATATTCTCCTTCACAACTAAAGTGAGGCCATTCTTTAAGTTTTGGAACTTCTTTCAAGTGTGCTTGTCCCGTTGATGGTTCCAAGTGATGAAAAGAAGTAGAAAATTTATTTTTTAACTATGAATTTGGAATATCCAATACTTGTGTGTTGGGAATCCTTGTACCCTCATTTTGATTCAGAGGCGTAGACATTCTTGGTAAGGTGTTTAGTAGTTGCTCAACATTATTCAGTTTACTGTTGTTACAACTTTGTGAATTTCTTATATAATGTTGCAAGCTTTGTATAGAGTTCATTACATTCTTTTTATTATTTTCCTCTTTATATGTCAGCCCCTTCCATAATTCTGTTTGCTTAGTATTATCAGAGATAACCTCATTTAACTTTATTGTTCATTTTGATATTTCCTCCTTTGAGGTATCAAAACACTTTTTCAAGGCAATTATATGTGTCTTTACTTTGGTAAATGATTTTTAAATATCATCAAGAGCTTTCTTATTATCCTATTTGATAGTACTTATGGCTTGTTTTATTCTTGTTTTAATTATTTCATCAATATTGAATTTAGAATATTTGTTTGTTAGCTCTCTAATAATGGCAGATTGTTCATTTATTTTATTGCCAAAAGAATTATCATTATTGGAATTTTTAATTGTTTTTAAAACCTTTTCAAAACACCTAAGTGTTTCATTAATTTGGCACAGACTCAAGTTGTTTGCTTCAATGTTGTTAGAAATGGTTTCATTATTATCAGAAAGATGATTTTTCACGTCATTTATAGCTTCACACAACTCTGGGATGGAATCAAATATGTCATAAATCATTTCTGGAATCTTAATCTGGCTTCCTCCTTCTTCTGTAATTCTATAATGGTTCTGGCCATCTGAAATACATTTTCCATGGCATCCTATAGCCCTGGCTGTAAGGCTTTGGCGCTGGTGCCTTCCCTTTGCCCTTGTTTTGAACTTGTGGCTGCTTCTTCATGTTGGAATTGCTGCTTCTGGCCACTGGGGCTGGTCTTGGCACTTGCTTTGGTGGTGGAGGGTTGTTTTTCCTCCATTCTTCTGTTAAAAGCATCGTATTCTTCTTTTCCATCAATGGATGCCATCCATTGAGTAACTTGCAAGTATTGGGCTGACCTAGGAATTTTCTTACAGTCAGGTATGAGTTCATGCAGTTTTTCCACAGATCTGCAAGGATCTGGTACTCTTTGTGCTGCAGTGCATTGTTGTAAGCCTTCTGTCTGGCTTTGTAAATGTCAACTGAGGCTTATTGTGATGGTGTCAGCTCTTTTAAAAGGTAAAAAAGTATCATAAGCTTCAGAATTGGACAATTTATTGTTGTGGAAGTCTTTTACTGAATCTTTTCCTGCTGTATCTGATTGACTTCTGCCATAATCACGTCTATGACCTTTTTGGGAGCTGCTTGAGGGCTTGTAGCTAGCTCCTGATCTGTTTGAAGGCATTTTTTATGTTTAAAAAAGTTTAAAATAGTAATTTTACGTCAAAAACTTACTATTTGCCATATTTTTAGCTTTCTGAAGAGTATTACTGATATCTAAGTTGATAAATTCAGAAGAAATTGGCTCTTGATGGTTATTCTGACTTATAATAACAGTGCTATTATGGCCAGAAATCATAGTGCTTGCAGGAATAATGATAGAAACTGAGGAGGCTGTTTAAATATTTTCTTGTCTTACCACGTTGTCAGACACTAAAATTAATGAAAAAAAGCCAATTAATCAAGTAAAAAAGGTTTTTCACAAGAGAAATGAAAAATAAAGCCTCACTTATAATTAGAAAAAGAAATTATTTTTTAAGGATTTTTTGAATTATAAGTATTTTTCATATATTGTTGAATTTTTCAATATAAAAAAAAAGATTAAAAAAAGAAAAAAATTATGTCAAAGGTAAAATATCACAGCTGGGCCCCCAAATGTTAGGTGTGGATATAAAACTTTGATAAAATATCAAGTACTTTTCCTGTCCTCAAAATTTGTATAAGGTAAAATTATTTAAAAATAGTAATAAATAGCATTTTTAAAGAGAAAACACGCCAATTTTACTGTTTTTAACTTTGTAAGTATAAAACAATAACATAGAGAAAACTTATTGTTTTACCAACAATAAAGATTTATCCAAAAATACTCTACAAGAGATATTTAAGGATACGAAAGAAATTTCTTCAAAAGCAATTTAATTGGAATTAATTGAGCAAAGAGCTGAAAGCAATTAATTAAAGGAAAAGGTCTTTGTAAGGATATTTAGAGAGAAAACACACCCTAAAGTGACCAGAGTGAATTTGGAAACAAAATGACAAAGCTAACAGTGATGAAAGATGCTTTAATTCACTTTTGGGGTGGTTCAGGGGTAAAAATGTTTATAAGAGTTACAAACAATTATTATAATGATTTTTTCACGTGGTTAAAAGGTTCAAAATGTTTAAAAAAGGGTGTTTGGAATATTTTTTTGATTTGTTTAACAGTGTTTAAACCAATTATAAAAGGAAAAGATTCTAACATGAAGAGAAAAGTGGAGCAAAGAAGACATTCTTTTATAGCCATCAATTTTCTGACTCCAAAAGTAAAATTTAATCTTGTCAGGCGTGAAAAACAATCTGACAACAGAAAAAACAATGATGGCATCATTTAACCCTGGTTTAGACCAGAAAAGGGCTGGTTTAAGCCATTTTTTGCTATTTTTAGCCATTCTAGACCCTTAGATCAGCCATTACTATAGCAATACCTGGTCTAGAGCCTTCAAAACACATCATAATGTGTGTAAAAAGCGTAGAAACCAGTGAAAACTTTTTTTAATAACATTGTTTTAACTTGAGGGTAGTTTTACCCTCTTGGCAGAAGTTCAAACTACCCTGGTTGGTATCAATACCTCATCATCAATTGAGTCACAGACCCTGTGACTCAACTCCAGGCCAAAATTAATGAACTTTTGCATGGATTTTGACATCCCATGCCAGTCAGCAAAGACTTTGGTGGTCTAGCTCCCCCTTAGAGCTAGAGTGTCTTTTCCCACCCAGAATTAATCTTTCCAATTTATTTTTTCTTTAATTCTTCATCATGTAATACAATTATAATTTACATATGTAAGTCAATTGAGTTTTTAATTCAAAATCTGTAATAATTAATACCTCATATGTAAATTAAAGTTCACTTATGTAATACATGCGCACATTTTGACATTTCAATTGAAAACACTTCAATTCCTCATCACTTCTAAACTAAACACAACACCTCAATTTCAACACAAAAATTGATGGTTAACACCACATGTGGTGTTAATTAAATCAAGGTTTTGAGGATTTTCATACTTTTGTACAATAAATACCAAAAACTTAATTTAAGCTTATTTTGAGTTGAGTTACAGAAATTTCATCCAGAAGTGACCGCACTTTATTTTTTATGAGGAATCCAATGGTGTGATAATTTCTTGCTGTTTATTTATTGGATAAAAATTTATAATCTATTTCATATAACGTTTTACCAAAAATATTTCAATTTCATCATTTTTGTTAAAATTTCATTTTTACTTAATTTTTACAAGAAAAAATGTATTTTCATAATTTTAAATTTGATTGTAATTTTATTTTTAAATTATAATTAAATTTGGATTTTAAAATATAAATTTGTATTTATATTTCAATTTTTTAATTTTGTAATATAAATAAATTTATTTTCTTTATATTTATATCTCAATTTATTATTTGTGGTCTTTTGGGTATATGAAAATACCTCAAAGGCTCACATTTTTATTCCTGACAAAGGATAGTGGCCTGGAATAATTTCTGAAATTTCACATGAGAAAGACTCACAAAATAAAACTACTCTTATATGCCAAAGAGCATAACCAAACACAAACTATTGTAGACAGAGAGCTACATTACAATGGGAATGAGCTCCAATAAGAAATAAGTAGAGTAATAAACAAGCCATATTTAATTGCAAAATTATCATCACCAATCGAAAAAACACTCATTCTACATGCAATCCCTTCATGTCACCCACCACACAAGGTATCAAATCTGGGAACAGAGAAAGACAGAGAAAAATGTAGGGTACAGGAAAAATTTGACTTATTGTTACCTGGGGACATAGTCATATCCACCAATGGTTCAGAAATTCTAAACCAAGACAAGAAGGAAGAAGCAGTAATAGAGAAGGAAAACATAACAATTAGAAAGCACATACCATTTAAGTCTAAGGTCTGTCACAACCATGCAAATTACCCTCCTGGACTCCATATGGCATATCAGTGCCATATCAATCTTTTGGAATTTGACCATATCCATAATCACTGGCCAAATTGGCCCTCTCATCTTTTGTGGCCTTTTATGGTCATCTCACTCCTGGGGCCAACCTGGCCCCTTCACCATCATCAGGCCCTTCCTGGCCTTTCTCTGCTTTTGGGAACTCTTTGGTATTTTCCAGTCAACAGGGAAAATACAGCCCAAAAGCCTGTATTTGGCCTTTGAGCTTTAAATACAGTTTGCACACCTTTGCGCTTTTTTGCACATTTTGCGCATTTCTTCTGTATTCAGCTGTATATGCCATTTTCCCATGTATTATGGGAAATACGTCCAAAAGGCCATATCAGGCCTTTTGGGGCTTAATTGCCATTTTTGTGCACTTTGCGCAAATACAGTTTTAAAGCTGTATAAGCTGTATTTGGGCAGAAAGCCAAAATTGGCCAATACACCCAGAAACACCTTCTCACCTCTGAAGTCACCCAAAACCCAATCTTCACTCTCATCCTCTTGACTTCACTCACAAAGACCTTTGGCCATTTTCACCCTTCAGAAGCTCAATTTGTCATAAATGGTGTTATACACCATTCTGCACCTTTTTTCACCAGCAATTCAATGGTGTCAATATCAGAGGGGTGATTCAACATTTCATAAGTCACCAAAGTGCCATGTCATCCAGAGGGCCCATCAAGGCTCAAGTGCAGGTGTAATTTCTCAAAGACCAATGACACCATCAGGAATTCATTGGTTATTCTCACTCCAAGTATCCTCTCCAAGGGAATACTGTCAGTTCATTCCCAAGGTGTATTTAAGAGGCAGTTCCAAACAAGTTGTCAAGTGTCAATTCTCCATGAGTCCAGCTTGGCAACCACATTGATTTCAATACAGTCTGGATTCATCAAGACCTGTATTTCAATCATACATCATGGGAAAATCATTCAACACAGTTCATTTCCAAATCTGGCAAGGTATACACTTCATCAAGCTTTCAATACATCTTCAATAATTCAATACAGACCATCTGTCAGCCTGAAAGAGTCAAGCTCTCAACTTTGCACATATACCAGCCTCCTTTGACCCTGGGGAATTTTCCCCCAGTTAATTAATATATTTTGATTTTATTTTATCTTTATTTATCTTACCATTTTTGTTAAGTGAATACTAATATTATCAAGTAAGTCATTTAGCACCTTTTCTCTCTTCTTTATTAATTTGTCAATGGATATTTTGTGGTCATATCCTTACGAATTCCATTGCTAATTTTGGCAGGTTGAAACAGTGATTAAGGACTTACTTCGTTGGCCCTTTGGCCATTTAACTTCTCATTTCTCTTATTGCATCTCATCTTTGTACTTGCATTCTTCTTAGAGAGATTCAATCCTTTATTTTTATTTTCTTTATTTCTTTGGAGTCTTCCAAGTGAGTTCCCTGATTGCTGAGAGCCAGGCCACTTTTGTTTTTTCTGCCCAAGAGCCCCTGTGGTCTTAAACTTTGAGATTGAACTATTTGGAATTATCCTTGCATTTGAAGCAGAAAGAAGAGCAATAGTCATACAAAGCATAATAGGCAAGAAGATCAATATCATGAAAATTTTCAGTGACAATCAAGGAGAATTATTGAAATTTCTGTACCATTTTAAACCATCCACAGCACAAAACCTCTATATAGAAGTATTCCATAACAGTAACTCCTTGCAGAAACTAGCTGTGATTCAGCTTTGGTGGTGTACTGGGAAAATTGAAATTACCAGTAATGAATTAGCACACATAGAGGCCAAGAATTCTTCCCTTGATTCAACCAAGAAAATATTTAAAGTTAGAAATAGCTAAGCAAAACTATCACAAGACACAAAAAAAGGGACAAACAATAACTAACTTATGCAATAGGAAACCCAGTGCACAGAAAATTCTAAAAGAAAAGCAACACTATTCATTAAAGAATTGAACAGATTGGAGAAGGAAAAATCTTCAATAATACACAAATTAATATCTGAACATGTAGGGCTTCATAAGCACCTAGAATGCATACATTTGAGGGAGGATCCATTATGTGAAATGTGTAACAGACAAGAATAAGTAAACCATTTCATGGCAAATTTCTGGCAGTATAAAGCAGAAGGAAAAGATATCAAGGATGAACTGAGGAAGAAAACTAATATCTTTTGTGAAACTGACCTGTCAAGATTATTGGATGTACCACAAGCCTTGGAAACTGTAAGGTGTGAATATGAAACTTTGATTAAAAATCAAGTACTTTTCCTGTCCTCAAAATTTGTATAAGGTAAAAATCAATTAAAAATAGTATGAAATATTATTTTTAAGAGAAAACACGCCAATTTCATTGTTTATAACTTTATTAGTATAAAACAATAATATTATAAAGATTTATTGTTTTACCAACAATAAAAATTTATCCAAAAAATACTCTACAAGAGATATTTTAAGGCTACAAAAGAAATTTCTTCAAGAGCAATTTCAATTGGAATTAATTGAGCAAGGAACTGCAAGCAATTAATTAAAGAACAAAGTCTTTAAAAAGAATATTAAAGAGAAAACACGCCCAAAAGTGACCAGAGTGAATTTGGAAACAAAGTGACAAAGTTAACAGTGATGAAAGATGCTTTAATTCACTTTTGGGGTGGTTCAGGGGTAAAAATGATTATAAGAGTTACAAACAATGATTATAATGATTTTTTCACGTGGTTAAAAGGATTAAAATGATTTGAAAATGGTGTTTGGAATCTTTTATTGATTGGTTAACAGTGTTTAAACTAATTAATAAAAGGAAAAGATTCTAACATGAAGAGAAAAGTGGGGCAAAGAAGACATTCTTTTATAGCCACCAATTCTCTTGCTCCAAAAGTAAATATTACTCTTGTCAGTCATGAAAAACAGTCTGACAACAGAAAAGCCAATTATGGCATCATTGAACCCTGGTTTAGACCAAAAAGGGCTGGTTTAAGCCATTTTTAGCCATTTTTAGCCATTTTAGACCCTTAAATCAGCCATTACTATAGCAATACCAGGCCTAGAGCCTTCAAAACACGTCAGAATGTGTGTCAGAGGCGTAGAAACCAGTTAAAGCTGTTTTTATTATGATTGTTTTATCTTAAGGGTAGTTTTACCCTCTTGGCAACAGCTAAAACTACCCCAGTTGGTATCAAAACCTCATCATCAATTGAGTCCACAGACCCTGTAACTCAATTCCAGGCCAAAAGTGATGAACTTTTGCGTGAATTTTGACATCCCACGCCTGTCAGCAAGGATTTTGGGGGTCTAGCTCCCCCTTAGAGCTGGAGTTCCTTTTCCCCCCCAAATTTAATCTTTCCAATTTATTTTTCCTTTAATTCCTCATCATGTATTATACTTACAATTTACACATGTGATTCAATTCAGTTGTACAGTACAATACAGTAATAATTGACACCTCATATGTAAATCAAAGTTCACTTATGTAATACACGCGCACATTTTGACATTTCAATTGAATTCAATTGAAAATACTTCAATTCCTCATAACTTCTAAACTAAACACAACACCTCAATTTTAACACAAAATTTGATGGTTAACACCACATGTGGTGTGAATTAAATTAAAGTTTTGAGGATTTTCAACTTTTGTATTGAAAATACTAAAAACTTAATTTAAGCTTATTTAGAGTTGAGTTACAAGAATTTCACTCAGAGGTGACCCCACCTGATTTTTTATAAGGAATCCAATGGTGAAATAATTTTTATATGTTTATTTATTGGATAAGAAGTTATAATAATTTTTATTTAACTTTTTTCCAATTTTATTTATTTTTTCACAATTTTGTTAAAATTTCATTTTTACTTAATTTTTTCAAGTATAAATGTAATTTTATACTTACAAAATTTAATGTATTTTTATTTTTAAATTGTAATTAATTTTTTGTTTTTAATATAATTTTATACTTATATTTTGATTTTTATTTTAATAATATAAATAAATTTCTTTTATTTATATTAATATGTTATTTTTTATATTTGTGGTCTTTTGGGTATATGAAATTACCTCTAAGGCTCACAGAAACAATGACAAAATAAAAGTATGGAGAAAATCAATTTAGCCACCTTAAACCTATAAAGTGTAAAAAAGAAAAAAGCATCAAGGGGAAAGGAAAAAAACAGAGAGAAGTAAAAGAATTTTTTCAAAGAGAGTGGAATTCGCAGTGTAACAAATACAAGGAATATACAATCAACAAGCGCACAGTGTTATTATTACTCCTTTAATTTCTTATTTTTATTTTCAAATGGTTTATTTCCCAAATCCTCATCACTATTAAATTTCACAATTTCAGGTATTTATAGTACTTACAAAATAGATTTCATTACCCAAATCCTTTATTTTTTCTCAAATCTTCTTACATTTTTGATAGAAACTGATATTGCTTAACAATTAAATCTTACAATCCCCCTATATTTCAATTGCCATTGAGGCACCTATTAGCAAAATATGTCTGCTAAATTAGTCCTAGATGTTTTCTGTAAATATTGGAAAGTTAATTACCTGTGGAGGTCCATTCAGTTTCTAAAAGTATTGCCAATAATTTAGGTCATTTATTTAATAGAAATTCTCTTCTAAGCTTTTATTGTTTCTTTTGAGCCTTTAATAACCATTACCACTAATCTATTGTTATAGAATAAATTTGAGTAAATTTTTGGATCCACAAAATGTAGAATTTGTCTTATCAGAACCAGTAAGTCTGAAGCGATTCCCATTGCTATTAATTCAGAAGCATATCTTGTTCTTGCTACCAATTTCTTCCTCCTAGACGCCCAGGCTATTGTGAAAGCAAATACTCTAAATAAAAATCCCATTTTTGAACATTGAAGTTCTCCCCCCAATATGCATCTGTCCCAACTTGCAGCCCATTTACCTTTGCTTTGTATTTCAAATAAAACCCATCAAATATTTTACATATCCCAAAAAGGTTTGCAGAGAATTCCAGCGTGTCTTTTGTGGACAATCAGAATATCTTGTGAGATAATTTACAGCCAAACTAATGTCAGGTCTAGTTAAAACACTAAGTAGTTTAATGAATCTAACAATAACTGATACCATTTTTGTTGAATTGGGATGGCCGTGCTTTTTTCTAATTTTATATCTGGAAAAGTTTTGTTCACTTTGTTATCAAAATGTTCTAATATTTGTTGGCCAAAATTAGATTTTGATAACATTATTTTATTTTATTTTCAATACGGCAATCGCTTCCTACTATCCTGGACAAGATATCTTCCCATTGCATCTTCAAGTGCTTCATAAGCTGTTTTACTTCTTCTACACCCTCAGCTTGATTAGAAAAACCAATACCATCATTGACATGTATCCACACGTATATGATTGTGTTGTTCTTTTTGCATTTGTATACAGATCAATCCAGTTCTTCTGCACAGAAACCAATTGCTATCTTAGATGGTCAAAGATGAAACCACCAACATCTACCAGCCTTCTTTAAACCATAGATCACTTTCCTAATCTGAACTACCTTACATTTCCAATGGGGCCTAAAGTAAAAAGGTGTGTCAAAATAAATCTTTTCATCTAAAGGTCTATGTAAATATTCCACTGATAGATGAAAACTTGTTGTTCTCCAGTTTTTTCTAAACACCATTGCTAATGATGAATGTAGGGATTTCAATGAAGCTTTTGGAGAACATGTGTGCTCATAATCAATGCCGTATCTCTGACAGAATCCTTGAGCAAATAATTGAGCCTTATATACCAAGTCTTCCTCTTGTAATATCTGCTTTAGATCAAATTCAAACTTGCTTTTACTCACCTCGATGTTTTTTCCCTTTTCTCATGGTTCCCACACTTCCATCGCATCAAAAGGATGTAAATAATTCTATATTTCTCCCTTCCACTTGTCCCATTTTTATTTCTTTGCTTCATCCACACTGGGTTGTATCTTGATATTTTTATTCATATTGATGTGTTCTATTTTACTATCTTTTCAATTACATATTTTTCTGCTTCTTACTTTCCTAATTTTAATTGAATTGGATTGTATAAATTTGTTATTTTCATTTTTCCTAATCTATCTTGTTTGAAATCTTAAATCTTAGCGTGATTTGAATTAATAACCTGTTTAAAACATTTGTCCCAGAAATAATAACCTCTACTATTGTATTGAAATCCTACTAGGTGGAATAGTCTCCCCTTATCATCTAGTTTCCCACACCTTTCACTAGGAATGTGAACAATGGCCTTTTCCCCAAAAGGAAAAATCTTCTTCAGTTGGGGCCTTCTCTGACACCATATTTTTAGAGGAGTAGAATTTCCTTTCCTAGTGTTTGGAGTTTGATTTTGTATATATGCTACAAATTTTGATGCATAAGACCAAATTTCTTTTGGTAAACCTGATGATCTCAAAATTTTCCTAGCTGAATCATCTCAAGTTCTGTTCAAACTCTCTCTGGAGTACATGGACAAAACAAATGTTTCCAGGTACCAATAGTCATCAGACTAATTCTAAAATGCTTATTCATATACTTTGTTGCATTATCCCTCCTCAAAAATTTCACAGATTTTACAAACACTGAGTAAATCAGAGGAAAGGTTGCAAATAGTAATCTTGAGACTTAATCCCTAGTTTTGATTGGAAAACAAAAAAAAGTTGAAAAGTGATTTATTAATGTTAAAATATACCTGTTTGGATGGATTTCAACAATTGGCAGGGACCCAAAAAATCTAAAATCATTAAATATATTTGATCTTCTTATGGAGTATCATCATGGGGAGGTAAATGCCATCAAGTGCTTTTTTGAAACTAAGAAGTCATTTAAAAATAAAGGAGATTATTTTCTCGTATCAAAATCAGGAACATAATTTTTTAAGAAGCCTTTCGAAATCTTATTGGATGCATGCCAAAGCCAGAAATGCCATTGGAAGTCTTTCTACATATTCAGGGCTTTCAAATTCAAAGAATTCAATTTATTGAATGAATTGAATATAGGATTTCATAGCAATTCAGGTTCTATGTGGAGAATAATCCAAAACCTATCTTTTAAACAAGCAAGAAAAATGAACCCCCTTCTGGTGTGAACACCCATCAATCATCATTAATATTTTTTGGATTATATTCCTCCTCTACCTATTCAATAAGAGATATCAGTGTCCCAGGTATCTTTTTTGAAAAACCAGTGCCAACCAAACCCCCAGTTGTGTTTTCAGAAACTTCACATATTGCCAGCTCAAAAACCACTGTTAGTGGTCACGCTTTTTCAAGATTCAAAACCTCATTAATCATTGGGAAATCAAATACTTAATTTCCTTAATAAGAAAGATTGTGAGAGTTAAAATAATGGAACTCAATAACATGCATCTTACAAAGCCTTCAGAGGTCTGTCTATTCCCTAACTTGATTTTCAATTGTACTTTTATAATTTCATTTTGTGATCGCATGTTTAAAGATCTCATTCTGATTAGAATCTCTTGATCTTGGAGAAGAAGATATCATGACATTTGAAGTCAATTTTGATAAACTGTAAATCTTATTTGGTTTTCCTGGTGTTGATACACTTATTTGTATTATGCTGTTGTTTTGTCCAATTGACATCATAAAAAAATTCCCTAGTCATTGTAAATAATGGGTTTTATGATTGGTCAAAGAATGAAGAGGAAGATTCCAGAAAATTCACAAATACAATGCCTGAAACCTAAGCAAATGATGCACAACAACTTTTCAAAAGGATTTAAACCCGACCTCAGGATATACAAGATCTCTTCCCAGGGGAGATCCTTCTTTTAACTATATTTTTGGCTGCCTAATTCTATTATCTTGTATTCTTTCAATCAGGTATGAAATTTTATAACTAACAGGGGACATCAAAAAAATCTAGAAATAATCAAAAATTATTTCTCTAATAGAAGTTACTTTCTTAGTTGTAAAAGAGATTTTATTTTGATTAATCAATTAATTGGAAATTCATTTGTTCTTGAATATTTTTGTAACCTACTCAGATATAGTATAAAAATTAATTTTAAAAAATGATGGGGAGCCTTCAAAGATGGCCAATAGAGCGCTGACAAAATCAGATTAAACCATGAAACTTTGGTCATTCTAGGAGGTATTGGTGTGAAATTTTGCACAATAAGACTCCTCCATTCGGTAGATAATGGAAACCCCATGCGCCTGTACTTATCAAATAGTGTAAAGAAATCAAAAAAAAATCACTTGACTTTAAAGGTATCTTTGAGGCATACAAATCAAATAAATCTAAAATCAGATCTAGTTGTGCTAATCTATCATACTTTTTGAAGTTCTGGTTTAATTCAATAAAAGATAATTTGGGAGATGCTTCATTGTAAATGATATCGGATGATTCATATGCAATGGTTTATTAGATAAAAAACCAAAGGGCACACCTTGCTTGAGGAATCGAGTCCAATTTAATTAGATCATCATTAAACAAGATTGCATTAGAGATTTATAAGAGAATTTATCAAGACGTTTGCGCTAGTGTGCAAAGCTGGTACCATTGGAGTTTAATTTGGGTATATCATTAATAATTTTTGAAGGATTTCTTAACAAAGATAAAAAATGAGGAGGAGTACTAGGCTCTACTTTAGGAAATGGAAAACAGTTCATTATTTTTATAGGGATAGAAGGAGTAGGAACATATTGTTCAGGAGGAAGTAATTTGTCCTCTATCGAATCGCAATCAGAAGAATTTTAATTGTTGATTGAGAAAAATCTGACACTACATAGTTGCTAAGCCAGGTTCCTATGGATTTCTGAATGTCCAAAGACATCCCTAATCCCAGGCATCAATTACCAACTTCTCCTGTCCTGCCCAACGCCCCAATATTTACCAGGATCAAGCAGGACAATTTTTTCAAAATTTTCTTTTTATAAAAGCCTTCCCCCAACATCAAATTTTTTCATTTTCTGTCAATTGAATTGATCACTTTTGTGAGCCTTAGAGGTATTTTCATATACCCAAAAGACCACAAAAGATAAATTAAGAGACAAATATAAATAAAAGAAATTTATTTATATCATAAAAATGAAAATTGAAATATAAATACAAATTTATATTTAAAAAACAACATTTAATTATAATTTAAAAATAAAATTACCATAAAATTTAAAATTATGAAATTATATTTTTACTTGGAAAATTAAGTAAAAATCAATTTTTAATAAAAATTGTGAAATTAAAATATATTTGGTAAAAATTTATATAAAATATATTATAACTTTTTACCCAATAAATAAAAATATAAAAGTTATCTCACCATTTGATTCCTCATAAAACATTAGGTGGGGTCACCTCTGAGTGAAATTTTTGTAACTCAACTCTAAATAAGCTTAAATGAAGTTTTTAGTATTTTCAATAAAAAAGTTGAAAATCCTCAAAAATTTAATTTAATTCACACCACATGTGGTGTTAACCATCAATTTTTGTGTTAAAATTGAGGTGTTGTGTTTAGTTTAGAAGTTATAAGGAATTCAAGTATTTTCAATTGAATTCAATTGAAATGTCAAAATGTGCGCGTGTATTACATAAGTGAACTTTAATTGACATATGGGGTATCAATTATTACTGTATTTTACTGTACAATTCAATTGAATTACATATGTAAATTATAAGTATAATACATGATGAGGAATTGAAGGAAAAAATAAATTGGGGGGGAAAAGGAACTCTAGCTCTAAGGGGGAGCCAGACCCCCAAAATCCTTGCTGACAGGCGTGAGATGTAAAAATTCATGCAAACGTTCATCACTTTTGGCCTGGAATTGAGTCCTAGGGTCTGTGACTCAATTGATGATGATGTTTTGATACCAACCAGGGTGGTTTTAACTGCTTCCAAGAGGGTAAAACTACCCTCAAGTTAAAAAAATGTGAGTAAAAACAGTTTTAACTGGTTTCTAAGCCTCTTACACACATTCCAATGTGTTTTGAAGGCTCTAGACCAGGTATTGCTATATTAATGGCTGATTTAAGGTTCTAAAATGGCTAAAAATGGCTTAAACCAGCCCTTTTTTGGTCTAAACCAGGGTTCAATGATGCCATAATTGGCTTTTCTGTTGGCAGACTGTTTTTCACGACTGACAAGAGGAAATTTTACTTTTGGAGTAAGAAAATTGATGGCTATAACAGAATGTCTTCCTTGTCCCACTTTTCTATTCATGTTAGAATCTTTTCCTTTTATAATTAGTTCAAACATTGTTAAACCAATCAATAAAAGATTACAACCACCTTTCTTAAATCATTCTAAAACTTTTAAGCACGTGAAGAAATTATTATAATCATTGTTTGTAACTCTTATAATCATTTTTACCCCTGAACCAGCCCAAAAGTTCATTAAAGCATCTTTTATCACTGTAAACTTTGTCACTTTGTTTCCAAATTCACTCTGGTCACTTTAGGGCATGTTTTCTCTTTATAACTCCTTTTAGAGACTTTGCTCTTTAATTCATTTCTTGCATTTGTTTTCTCAATTAATTCAAATTGAAATTGCTCTTGAAGAAATTCCTTTTGCAGCCTTAAATATTTCTTGTAGAGTATTTTTGGATAAATCGTTATTGTTGGTAAAACAATGAAGCTTTATAATATTATTGTTTTATACTAATAAAGCTATAAACAATAAGATTGGCGTGTTTTCTCTCAAAATAATATTTCTTACTATTTTTAATTGATTTTTACCTTACTTGATTTTTGATCAAAGTTTCATATCCACACCTTACATTTCCCTATTGACTGGAAAACACCTAATACTGCCCAAAATAAAACACTTCAAAGGAAAGGACAGATGATTATGAAGGGTCAGGGGCGTCCCCAGATAGTGAAATGGCCATAAAAGGCCAGGAAAGATGAAATGGTCAATTTGGCAAGGGATTATGGCTAAGGCCAAATCACCATACATTTGATATGGCATTTATATGCCATATGAAGGTCCAAGAGGTTCAACTACTATGGTTGTTACTGTAAGGTTGGTCTATGAAAGTCTTGATAATAGTAAGAATATCAAGAGTACTATGACTGTCCTCAGTAGAAAAATATAATATAATGAAATATTATAACCACAAATTTAATCATTATTAAAAAAAAAAATATAAAGAAAATAAATTTCATTTTTATTATGTAAAATAATAAGAAAAATATAATAATTATAATAAATTCTAATTACTCTATTATTGTTATAGTCACTGACAATTATAACAATAAGAAGTGTAAAGCTCTTATTGAGACAATTACACATGGAAAATATAACTATTTAGGCACTTATAAATAATATATGAATATTATTTATAAAATAATTATAACACAAACTGTTCAGAAATAATTCTTATAGAAAAATTCTATATAAAAAAACTAATAATAGATACAAAAGATATAGAATTTTACAGAAAACTTACTTATGATATTTATTTAATACAACAGGTCAAACAACAACAGTTATTATATTAAAGAACAATTATAAGCTGAAAACACACCAAAAATCAATATCATTAAAGATAAAACAACTTTTTATAATGAAAATTATGATTAAAGAGTTTTTGAGAGGAATTTGTGGATCTTAAAAGATATTTTAAAGACAATAATTTTATAAAATAAATTATATTTTAGGTGATTACAAAAATAATCTAATTTCTATGATTTCAATTCTTTGATTTCAGATTTACAAAGAATAAAATACTCAAGAAATATTTCAAGAATAAGATATTATATATAATAAAACATTACCTGTTTAAATGCCTAATATGAGTGGATTGATAATTGATGATGGACAAAAACAGTGATGAAAAGACTCATTTTATCTATGAAGAGCAGCTCTCATGATTCATAATGGATATAGAGGGCGTGCTCAGGTAAAAACTGAAAAACCATGCTTAAAAATAAGGTTTTTAACTTATGGTAACTTATTTTTAATTACAATTTAAAGTTACCAGTGTCATTCTTAACTCCAAGTAACTTTAATCCTAATTAAAGTTAATTAGTTTAAGTTTCAATATAGAATAAGGTTATTTATATTAAATTTAATCAAATGAACAACTTAAAAATAGAGTTTCAAGCAAAAATATCTTAAACTCAATTTTCAATTAATCTCTAAAGAAATCTTAATTTTCTTTAAGTATAATTCAAAGAGTAAATTTCCAGGCTAATTACCCAGGAAATATGTTTATAAAAGATACTTAGAATTTAATTCAGATATAGATAATATTCAATAATAAGCTGTGTGAAATGTTCAAGAAAATCCATTGAGAATTGGATTTTTAATGAATTTTTGAAGTTATTACTATTTTTCTCTTTAAAATAGCAATACACACTAAACCTTGGCTTTTGATAAGGTTTTAATGCTTTTAACCTTGACGTTTTAAGATTTTTTACACTTTTTGAGCTCATTTAAGCTTTGACAGGTCTCAAAACTTTAACTTCAAGCCTGCATATTGGGATTTACCCTTTGGCAGCTTGAAATTCTTGTCCAAATTGGGATAAAACCAGTTTAAACTTTAAGTTTGGATCAAATTTAATCTTAAAGCTTAAAGAAGGTTCAAAATTCTCCAAAACATGTGGACAACTTTAATTTAATCCTTGCAGATCCAAAAAGTTGGGTACCCCTGCTGTGTTTGGCCTTTTTCTTTTGTCCCACCTTTTTGTGTGGATTTTTCCCTTTCATTTATTTAAAGCCATACAATGGCCTTAAACACTTTTAAATTTAGATCATGAAGGATTTACATTCTGTATAAAAAATCCTTAGCCAATTCAGTAAATACACACAACACATCAATTTTAACTAACATTTTGGTAAGTTTGCATTAACCTTATACAACTTTAAATTTAAGCTTATTTAAGCTCAAATTCAACAATTTATAATAATGTTTAAAAATTTCCATTAGTACAATGAGATTCTTAAATCTTCCAATAACATAAGAAATAAGCCTTTTTGGGTATAACACCCTATGGGTGTATCCTAGGTTATTTTTGGTGTAGAATCCAAAAATGACATAATATTTATAACTTTTTTTATCCAAAAAAGGTTATACCAATTTTTTATTATTTTTTAATTTAAATTAAATTGAAAAGTCTGTTGAAGACTAAATCAGCTGTATATAAAATCATTTGTGGCCTTATGGGTATGTTATACATACCTCAAAGGCTCACAGTGACAGTAGCCCCCCACCCTGAAATGGTGAGCTGCTGAGAACCAATACAAGGGGAAGTCTGCTGAGCCTATTGGAAACAGTTTTGATAAAGTGATATAGAGCAGTTCTTTTGAGAAATAAAAATTGATACTGATATTAAAATGTTGGCATGTGATGTGGGACTTGCTTGATCTTCTTTTGACATCAGATGTATTTTTGATTATGACATAAATCATTGAAAGTTTTGTGATATGAAATTTTACCTGATAAAAGAAAAATTTAAAATAAAAATTAAGAGAAAGAAAAAGAAATGAATCTTGAGCAGGCTCCAATATTCATCACAGATGTTGGTAATTCATTTTTCAATTTGCCAAGGCCCTGAAAAGGAAATTGTGATTCTAGGTTCTCACAAAGTGGCCAAGGTGATGAATTACATATTGCAGACCCCTAAGGGAAGTGCACACAATGCAAGAAACTTACGTTTGATAGTTACAACTCCCACCAAGTCCATAAAATTAAATGAATTGTTGAAGGAACAAATTGGAAAGGATAAAGACCTAGAAAAGGATGGTCCATTTGCCCAAGTGAAAATGGCCATAATATTGCAATTGATGTCAAGAGCCTGGCCAAAGATCTGTGTCTAAAAATTGCAGTGTGCTCACAGAGTGGCAAAGGTGATGATTACAAAAAGAAGGGTAGAATACCTCTCGAGGTGCATACCAGGAGTGGGACCTACTTTTGGTAATTTCTCTCTCCACCAAGAACTATAAAAAGTCAAGCTCTAGAGGAATTGGGTCCTGGCTTGTCAGGATATAAAGAATGAACATACTTGACAAGTTAAAGCCAATTCCTGAGGTTTTCTGTTGGTTCCCAAGTGAATCTTTCTGGGTCTTTACTAAAGCCTTTCCATTCCACCAAATAGCATAATCTTCCTATCTTGAGCTTTGAGGCCACTATTTGAGATACTTCCAATTGTTCTTCTTATTCAAAAATAATTGGAGGAGGAGCCTCTTGATGCCAATTTTGGATTGTTGATGTCTTTACTGGTTCCAAGAGCGACAAATGGAGGACTGGGTGGATGTACTTCTATTGAGATGGTAGGCATGAGTTCGGACTTTCTTCAAAATTGGAAACAGACCCAACCATCTTTCAGAAAGTTTCTTGGCAAATCTAGTTGATTTTATGTTCTTGGACCAAATTCATACCATGTCACCAACATTGAAAACAGGTGGATGTTCTCTACTTTAATATTCATACCTCTTAAAGCTCTTTATGGCAACTTCAAGTTCTTTCTTGACATCTTGCTGTGCTGATTGGATTTCTGTTTATATCTTTCCAGAAGAAGTATCTTTAGTAATGTGAACTGAGTCACATTGAGGATGTCTTCCATAAAATGTCAAAAATGGTGATTGTTTTGTTGAGGAGTGGTAAGATTTATTCTAAAAAAATTCAGCCAGAGGGAACCACGTGTTGCAAACATTGTGATGATGTCTGAGATAAATCCAAAGGTATTGTTCTAGTACCTGATTTACCCTCTCTGTCTGTCCATCAGTTCCTGGATGGTAATCAGTTTACAGATATGTTGAAATTCTGAGCTGCTAAAAAACCTGGTGCAAAAAGAAGAAACAAAAAGAGAACATCTATTAATAAAAATTGTTGAAGGAAGGGCATGTTTTGAGGAAATATCCTTTATGAATAAATGGTCCAAATCCAGTGAAGTTATTAAAGACATTGTTGGAAGAAAACTGCCATTTTTGAGAATCTGCCCACTATGACAAGGATTGAGTCAAAATAATTGGACAGTGGAAATTGAGTGATTAAGTCCATTGCAAGACAAATCCAAGGACATTTTGGAATTGGACGAGGTTTGGGGAGTCCAAAAATTCTTTGATTGATATTCTTGTTTCTTGGACACTTTTGATGGGATGAGTCATAATCCTTGATAAATTGATTAATTCCAGACCAGTGAAAATCCTTCTTTACAAGTTTGCGAGTCTTCTGCTGGCCAGGGCGTCCAGCTAGGGGAGAATCATTCTACGTTTCAAGTATACTGAGCTGACTTGTGGGATTCTTTGGAACCATCACCTGATCTTTGAAAAGGAGAAGTTGGGAAGAGGAATCAACAGAATAATCCTGGAAAGCTTTACCTTGACAAAAATCTTGAAGAGTACTTCTGTATGGACAATCTTGCCATAACTCCTTCTGAATTGAGTCAATCAAATTAAAAAATTGATCCACCTTGACTGAAAATGATTTCTAGGCTTGAAATTCATCCTTCTTGATGATTTTTCCAAAATTAATTTGATTCTTGCTGAAAAAATTGTCCCCCTTCTCTGGGTAAATGTCTCCTCAATGTGAGAGTGTATCCGGAAGGGTTGAAAAGCAGCCAGGGAAGTAAGTTATTGAGAAATGAAACTCAGATAGGAATTTGGCCCAGAGGGCGTGACCACAAGTGAGCATCTTGGAGGAAATGATGAATTGGAGTGAGGAATGATTGGTGACAACTTCAAAATGGGAAGAAAGAGAGAGAAGAAAAGCTCTCCAGTGCTTGAGAGCCCAGACTATGCAGAGGAGTTCCTTGTCATGAATCTCATAATTTGGCTCTTATGGAAGATGCTTGCAGCTATAAATGCAATGGGATGTTTTCCTGAGTCAGAAACCTGACTCAAAACAGAACCCAAGGCATAATCAGAAGCATCAGTCTCTACAATGGTGGGTAGAGAAGGATTAAGGTGAGAAAGGACTGTAGCAGTAGTGAAAGCCTCTTTGAGTGGGTGAAACTGTCTAACAGCTTCCTCATTGAGGGGAAAACAGGAATCTTTGTTGAGGAACTTGGTGAGTGAACTAATTTTCTTGGAATAATTTTTGATGAAACAGCAGTAAAAATTTGAGATCCTTGAGGTTCTTGGAGGTGGCCGATTGAGAATTTGCTGGAACCTTTCCTGGTTCATCTTGAGGCTTTCAGAAGAAACAAAATAACCCAAATACTCTACAATATAAACATGAAAAAGGCACTTGTAGGCCTTATCAACGAGGTTATTGGCTCTGAGTCTGGCAAGAACAGTGGAAACATGAGTGACATTCTCTTCCTAAGATTTGGAAAAGACCATAATTTCATCCAAATAAATCAGAAAAAAAGCAAGAAGATCATACAAATATCATTGACAAGATTTTTAAAAGAGAAAGGATCATTGGTGAGGCCAAATGGCATAACCAAGTACTCAATACTGCCATATTTGGTTCTAAAACAAGTCAAACATTCTTCACCCTCCTTGATTCCAAGGAGGTTATATCAGACATGCAGATCAATCTTGGAGAAGATAGAAGAACCATTGAAAACAGTGAGAAGCTGATTCATAGGAGGAACAGGATATTTGTTCTTCTTTGTAAAAGTGTTGAGTTTGAGGTAATCAACACAGAAGCGGGGGCCACCATCCTTCTCTTTGACAAAAAGGACATATGAGGATCAAAGGTGCTTTGAGGAGGAATTTTCTCTTCTTTAACCTTGCAGAATACATCTGAATACTGATTATAAGCAGAAGGAAAAACATTAATCACTGTTTCTATTTATTTTCCTCTTCCTCTCCATTCCACAACCCCTCTAGGGAGTCATGATAAGATGAAGGAGGAAGGTCCATATTCCCAAGGAATAGATGAAACTTAGATACAGAATTATCTTCTCCAACATCTTGAATCTCTTAGAAGACTTCATCTCTAGAGGATAGTAATGACTGATGGTAATTTAAGGAATGAATATGGAAAGAATATGGAAATGATGGTGTTCTAGAATCACCAACCAGAGCTGTATATGATTTGGCAAAATAAAAGTCATTACTGATAGTTTTAGAAGGATCATGATAGTCCTTATGATCAGCAATAAAGGTGATCAGCCCTTTCCTCCAATCAATAGATGGATTAAAATGATAAAGAAAGTCAAAGACGAATATGAGGTCTTCTCCCTTGGGAGTACCAGTGACTGAAAATTCTCATTCAAAGCTTGGGGATGATGCAAGCTCAACAACATATTTAGTATGGTTAGTCAAAAAGAAAGAAGGAGACTTGGAGGAGTCCAAGATAATAAGAGGAATCTTCTCTGATAATTCTGACATGGTCAAAGAGTACTTGTGAGAGAACTTCTTTGCAATAAATGAGTTTTTAGCTCCAGAATCAATAAGAATACTGTAGAACACATGAGAGAGAGAAGAAAAAAGAACAAACTTTCAAGGATTTTTTGATACCAGTTTTCAAAATGCACAATTTTTCTCTGGATTGAAAACAGTGAAGACCATTGAACACAACATGAACTTGACTCAGGATTTTGCCTGGCGGGTAAATTTTACGGATGGTTGGGCAAACTGGTTTTGAGGGCTTTTGAAACGATACTCAAGACTATTCTTCCCACCACAATAGGAATGTAAGCCCACCTTTACACTTCTTTCTTTTTCAGAATTCATCAACTTGAATTTCTTATTCAACAAAAAAGAATGGGGCTTGTCCCTCTTCTGAAAATTCTTCTTCTTTTGATTTGAGCTTGAAGTATTTTGACAATGAGAAGATTTTAAATTTAAGGCTTGAAGATTCTTCTCTTGATTATGAATCTTCTCCTTTTGACTCTCATGATACCTAGTATCAAACTGAAGGGTGATATTAATGAATTCTTGAAAGATGAGGAGGAAATTGATCCAGAATTCTGGATGCTAATCCCTTCCTAAAATGATGAATGAGAGCTTTTTCACCGCAATCTCCAATTCTTGAAACCAAACTTCTGAAATTGTCAGGCTGACTCTATGGAGAGGTGATAATAAAGAGTATTTACATGCTAAACTATGACTGTGCAAATAATTATTAGTGGTAGTGAGCACTGTTGAAAGCCCTGGGTGCAGCTTTACCTGTTGGGTTACAATCATAAAGTCTTCAATACTAAATTTTATATTATAACATGATTATTTTGCAAGAGCATAAGTGTTTTTTCCGATTATACTACATAGAAATTCAAGAGCAGGATGGGGATTCCTTTTCTGGCAGTGAAAAGGCCACCTCTTATCCTGAAATGGGGTGAAAAGGCTTCCAGACCTTTTCACATAGAGGACGTGAAGAGTTTTCACTCTCAAGGACAGGATTGTGGTTTAAAAAAGGCCTGTATAGCCTTTATTGGGCTCAGATGGTTTTCACCAATACAGGGTGCAAATTTTCATCTAGGGACTACATAGCCTGATTCTGATGTGTATGACACGTAGAATGCTGTACAGAACCTGTATGGGACCCCAGTATTGGATGAACTATTAGTTATTGAAGTTAAAGCAAGCTTCTTTGTCAGTTTGACACCGCATAATCATGGTTATGTGATATTATCCCATGGTAAGGCTGTGTTGGCCAAACTGTGGGATTTTGACCTTAAAACAGCCATACCTTTGTCATTTTTTGAGATATTAACCTCAAAATTGGTTCAGTGGGTAGCCCTGTATGTGTTATACACAATGGTACCTCATTTGATATTGTTATCATCAAATATTGAAGATTTATGACATGTAAAAGGTTTTTGAACATTGCGTGTTTTAGGCAAAAAGCTGTATTGGGCTTGTTTGCCATATAGCTTTTGTTCTAAATGAGATATGGGAAAATGAATGGCATTATCAGATAACCCTAATTGTCCTCTTTCAAAAATACCTCACTTTAGGTATCTCACAATAATGCTGTAGATGTTAGATGGGAAGTGAATGTTTTATTCACCCTTATTTGGCCTGAATTTGGCCATAACTTCTATAATACTAGTGCTAGCTCAGTTTGACTAGTACCATTGAATAGCCCTGACTTAGTGCTTCATTTTGGATACCCATTTGATGTAGTTAGGCCTCTTACTCTGTATTTCAGATGAGAGGTGAGAATTAATGTTTATGCTCAGCAACAACTTTGAGAAGGGATAACTTTGTTATTCTTTGTCCTATGATGATGGGAGTTGTATATTTGGAAAGGGGTGAGTTTCCTCCTTCGTTTGATACTTTTTGAGCTTATTTGGTTCAGCTCCATGTTTTGGTGGTATCTTGGCTATACCATTGATTTATGATATTTGGCTGTCATGCTTGTGCTCTGGTTTCAGTCACAGGCTGACATACTCTCCCTCTGAAAAAGGCTGATTGTTGATGAGACTGTTCAGTCCTGCTAGACCCTCTGAATCTCCCTAAATGAATGTTCCCATCTGGTATGGCATCTTCTGCCCACCACCTTTCTTTATCAGCTGTCTGGTTGTTGAATCTGACTTGGTACTGTCTCTGATCCTTATCATTAAGTCTGATCTTCCTGTCCTTGATTATTTTCTCCACTGCGCCAGGGGAATCCTCCACTTCCACTATTTCTGGTGTTGTGGGGTTCTTCTTCCTGGAGCAGAGTTCATCCCCTGTTGGGAAGTATGGCTGGACTAAACTCAGTGAAAATACTGGGTGTTTCTTGGAACATTTCTCTGGGAGTATGACTTCCACTGCATTTTTCCCAATCAATTTAATAATAGTGAAGGGTCCTACAAATGAGTCTCCCATTTTCTTTGGTCCTTTGAGATTATTAAAGTTTAGTGTAGAAACTAACACTTTGTCCCCTTCTTTAAAGTCAGGTTCCACGTGTGATTTGTCCCACCTCTTCCTATTTTATTCTTTTGCCTCAGATATGAGTTTGGAAGGTGTGTCACAAGCCCTCTTCCATGTTTCATGGAAATCCTTGGATTTGGGGTGGATGGTCAGAAGATTTTTCTTCAGGTGATCCACAGGCAATAGGGGATTCCACCCTTTCTCTACCAGTGCAGCTATTTTTCCTGTGGTAGAGCTCTGACTTGTGTTATAAGCCAGTTGGACCTCTGCTAGGAGGGTAAGCCAGTCATGGGTGTAACATTCATGGTCCTTATATTCCATTCCATAGGCACAGAATCTTCTAAGGATTTCCTCCGTTGTTTGGATAATCCTTTAAGCTAATCGATCTGTTTGTGGATGGTAAGCTTTAGAAAAAGTAATTTTAGTACCCAGCATGTCAAACAGGTTGGTCCAAATTTCAGATGTGAACTTTGGGTCCCTATCACTGATGATGATCTTAGGGAATCCACAGGTATATATGATGTTGTTCGAGAATAACAGAGCAGTATCCATGGCTGTGTCCTCCTTGTGAAATTGTAGGCACCTCATACTTTTTCTGAACATATCAACTATGATTAAGCAGGAATTGAGTTTTTCTTTGCCTCCTGGGACAAGTCCTGTACCTCAGTCCAAGTTGATGGTTCCCCATGGGTGTTTGGGTTCCTCTATGTGTTGAAGTAACCCATACCTCTTCCCATGTTTCCTATTTTCCTTTTGCCATCTTTCACAAGTGTTGATGTATCCACTCAATTCATGTTCCCATTTGGGCCACCAGGCTGTGCTTGCTACCCTCTCTTTGGTGCTGTCTTCACTCATGTGTCCCATATATGGACATTCATGGCATTCTTGCAGGATCAAAGATATATTGTCTCTGTCTATTATTATGAGCTCACTGGTGTGGTTCTCTATATGGTAGAGCAGCCCATCTATAAGGAAACATTTATTGTCCTTATAGTCCCTCAACCAGGGTTCCTCTAACAGGGATTCCAGTTCTGGGCTCCTGTACTTTTGTTGAAGTAGTTTCAACAATATGCCACATGGTTTGTGTTTGGCATATGTCTTCATCACTGCATTGAGGAATTCATTATGCAGTTCTGAGAAACTTATTCCCAATATGGCGGTTTCTGTTCCTTCTGAGTCAATGTTTCTGCTTTCTGGGGTACCACTTTCTGGTTCCCACTCAAAAAATCTGAAGTCTTTCTACTTGTCTTTTTCCATGAAATGGATAGGTATTTTAGCTGTTACTTCACAGTCATAAGCTGGGTTGCTTTTGACATTATCCAGTGGCGATCTGAATTAGTATGACTTTTACCCTCTTTTTATATGATGGTCATATTCCCTCTATACTCCTGGATGGATATTTACAACCTCAGCATGTGTCTATTGGTATTCTTCATGCTTGGTAAAGACTTCAAGGCTATGCAGTCTGTGTAGATTTCAAAGACTGCACCCTTCAAATGATAATGGAGTTTCTCTATAGCCCATACCAATCATAGACATTCAGTCTGGGTGGCCCCATACCTGGCTTCTCAATCTTTCAGTTTCCTGGAGATGTAACAAATTACTCCTTCCCTTGGTTCACCAACCATAATTTGTCTCTGGTGAAGGGCTGGTCCTAAGCCTTGGCTACATGCTGCATCTATATATAACTTGAGGGGTAGTTCAAAGTCAGGTAAGATGAGCATGGGTGAATTTGTGAGTTCATGTTTGATCCTTTCATATGCAACCCTCCTTTCCTTGGTAATTTCAAAAACTACATCTTTGGAACATAACTTGTATAAACTACTAGTTATGTGGGCAAACATATTTGATGTGGTTTCTATAGTAGCTCGCAAACCCAAGGAAAGGTTTCATCCCTTTGATTTTTCAGTACTGCTGCTACTGTGCTATGGTCAATTTCCAGACTAAGAGCTGAGACTTTATGTCCTAGAGCTAGTAGCTTTTGTTGACCAAAATTTCACTTTTTAAGTGAAATTTTCAGATTTATGGGTGTGCAATTGGTTAGCATTCTGTCTATGTATTTCACATGGTCTTCCCATGTCTCTGAGTATATAATTATGTCATCAATACATACTAGCATCCAGCCTTCCAATATTTCTTCTTGAAATATGGTGACCATCATCCTTTAGAAGTGGGCTGGTGCATCCTTGATGTCAAATGGCAATCTGGTGTACTCATATATGCCCATATCACATATGATTCTGAGTAATTTCATGGAGTTTGGTTTAACTCCATTCTGATGGAAGCCTTTCATACAATTCATTTTTTTCATGTATTTGGCTTTTACAAGTTTGTCTAATGCATGAGGTCTCCTGGATATAGCGTACCTGTCAGCTTTGGTGTAGTTATTCAGAGCTCTGGAATCTCCACACAGCCTAGACTTGCCATAATGCTAGGTGATTAGGACAGGTGTGGTAATTTCCACTATCTCATTGTGTCCGATGTTTCTGATGACTTCCATTTCAAGGAGTTCATTGATATGTTTTTCAATTTCCTTCCTGGTTTCCAGACTTTCTGGGTAAGGAGTTCTCCTGAGCATCAGTGGATAAGGTCTTTCCACATCAAGATATAATTCTATATGATGGACTCTAATCTTGCCTAATTGTTCTTCGGCAATGGCAAATGCTGGTCTTCCCCTTCTCAACATTTTCAGTAAACTTAGTTTCAGTTTACTGTTTAGGGTAGTGCTAAAATGTCCCTCTCTTCATTCATCTATTAGTTTTTCAAGAGGATCTTGGGCAGATATTTGGCATATTTCAAGTGAAAATTTCTTTTCCTTGTTGGTACCAATGGTAATGTTCCGGTTTTTACTATTGTAAATATCTATTCCATACAATCTCTGGTAATCTGTTCCCAGAAAATCAACTTGGATGTGGGAATCATTAAGCCTGAAAAACTCTGTGTAAGATGTGTCTATGAAACTGTTGATAATATCACTATTAATGAGAAGTACTATGACTGTTCTTATAAAATATGATAATCAAAAAATTATTATAACCACAATTAAATAATAGAAGAATTTCTTCTTTTATATGTTATACACTACTAGTGATTATAACAGTAAGCAGTAATTGTCTAAAAGAATCAATCACAAGAAGAATTTAAAATACAAACTCCTTTTATTCAAATAATAAACTTATTTTAATATATAATTATCTTTTACAAGAATGATTACAATTATAATTCTTGAAGAAGACTATTACTAGGAAATAACTTTAAGAATTGAGATAAATTACTCACTATTACTTGAATGAAGCTTTTAGATGATGATAGTAGGGAGATTTGTTGTGGAATTGTGGATCTAATGAATCAAAATTGATTTATAACAGTATTACAAAAAATTATAGTTGATTCATATGTTTTCACATGTTTCTGATTGATTTCTGAAAGAATGAAACACTGAAGAAATAGTCTTAACTATTACTTAATTGTTTGGTAATAAAGGTATGATATAATAATGTGATGATGTGAAAAAGCAGGAAGAGGAGGCCTCTTTTAAGTCTAAGCCATCTCACAGAGGCATTCCATGAAGCAAACTGAAAAATAATTGAGTGAGAAAACAATATACCTTTTTGGATTATTGATTGCATCATTTGTTGTCACATAAGATTATCATAATTACGTAATCGAGGCTTTTACGTGACTACCAACCCATTTATGGTTAGGAATACAAGTAGTAACAACTGTAAATATTCTTTTATGCCAAAATAATCATTGATTTATCAAGTTTATCAATTTTATTGGAAATTTCATCACAGAATGTATTTTCTGTAAATTTTTAAAGATTCTGTGTTTCACATGGAATCATCAAGAATGGACTGTAAGTAAAACTTTTAGCTTTACATATAAAAGTATAATTATTTAGGGTTTTATATGAACTATACAGTTCTTAATTGGTTCTGAAAGTTTCAGAAATATTCATTAAGACTTGTTTTTTCAATGAAGTTTTGAAGTTTTTACCTCAATTCTACATAGAATTGCAAATAGCAGTATATGGCTGGTTGCTATGAGGTCAATCAATGGATACTTATCCAAAAAAGGTTGAAATTACTCTTTTGGGGTGTATCAATGGTAAGTGATTAAGAATTGACATGTTTACAGGAGTCTAAGTTGTTCTTTACCTCCATGGCACATCAAAATAGCAGGTTATTTGCTATTTTCATAAGATTTACTGTAGTTGTAAGATTTTAACCAAGTTCCCAAAGTGTTTTAGTGGTCTAATTGGGTCAAGAGCATCCATGCATCCAAGCTTTGGAGCTGCACATGCCTCAGAGGCCTCAGAAGTTGGGTACCCTGGCTCTCTTTGATGTCTTTTGTCCCCCTTGACTATTTTTTATGTCAAAATAGAAATTCAGGCTTCAAGTGAGATATCCACTATGGGTGTACCAAACGTGCATGTAAGAATACCATAATACTAAGTGCCCAAAACATACATAAAACTATTCTTAGTTTGTATGTAACATGAGATTTCTCACATTCCCATCCTTTTGGTGTGAAATAGAGAAAAACAAAAATTTTCACAGATCTTTTATGTGGTATTGATGATGTGGTATTGAAGTATTTTCAATATTACTACCTAAAAGAGTTGATTTGAGCTTATTAACTCTATGGAGCTACCCTAGGTGTATTTTTGTGTAGAATCCATATCTGTCCTTTAATCCATGGATTTACTTTCTCAATAAAAAGTTATTCATCTTTTCTGAAATCAAAAATGTAGAATTTTGAATATATGCAGGACTTATGGGTTGTGCATAGTTCAGAATTTTGTTTCAAGATAATTGTGGCCTATTTGGGTATGTAAAATATACCTCAATGCTCACACTCTGGGTCAATTACAATGTTACCTTTCCTATGGGATATAATTATCTCTTTGATAATTGTCCCAATGGAAGTCATCTTCCCTGATGTACTCTTGTAGTTCTTTGCATTGGTGCAAAGGAGCTGGTTTTCCCAGTTTGGGAAGCTGTGATCCAGAAAATATCTGGCCACTATGGAGCAGTGTGCTCTACTGTCAATAATCAATGGATGTTAAGAAGTGTAAATACAAACAGTCATTTTTGTGGCTGTTGCATGTATATATTCCATTCCTTTAGTTGGTGTGACCAGGAATTCTTTTCCATCTTGTGTGTGTTTGCACAAGTTTTTGTTGGAAGTGTCTTGTGGAATTCCTGCTCCCAACTGTATGTCCCGTATTTATAGTGTGGTTTCCTCTTTGTATTCCAGTAGGAATTCTTCTCTTGTGTCTTGGTCATCATCAGAATGTTCTCTGATGGCATCACCCATAGAGTCTGATTCAGAATCCCCTGTTGGGGATTCCTCCCCTGAGACTTTCGCAATGGCATGGACTTTTTTCTTTGCCTTTGGATAGTTGTTGGATAGTGGTCTGTTGAACCACAGTTGTGACAAGAATTTGCTTCTTTGCCCCTGCTGCGACCCTTTTCCTGGGTTTGTCTTTAAACTCCACTCTGAAAGGTTGTTTCTCTTTGAAACCACTGCTTTTGTATGGGGTGTATTTCCCTAAATTAGTTCTTTTCCTTACATCTTGTAAGGTATTTGAAATGTCATCTAGAGTGCAATCATGTTTGCATCTGAATTTCACTGAATGTGCTAGTTCTCCTGGAATTTGTGTCAGGAGGTTGTGATTCCTCATCTGAATGTTCATTTGAGGATCAATGGCATTCAGTCTTTTAGACTGTCTGAGACACCACTCATATGTATCTTTTTCCACAGAGTACTTGTCATTTTGAAATGACATGGTCTTTTTCCATATCCAAGTATCATTGCTGTACTTTTGAATGATTCGACTCTTCCACCATGGCCAGTTTCTTCTTCCATGGATTTCTTTCATTTCTGTGTACCATATACTAGGATGTCCTTTAAGCTTTGTATTCAGTCTAGCAGTAATCCTGTAGTCTGGTATGCTTGATACATCAATGAAGAGTCCATCAATATAATCAATGAGTTCCATATGATCATATTCTCCAGTTCCAGAGAACCTGGGCCAGCTTGAGGCCTCAAGAAGCTGTTTCAAGGCTTCCTTCTCTGAAGAAGACATATTAGCTCCATCCTGCTATTTTGATGGAAATCTTGCATCATTCATCAACATGGCATAAGGTTTGATGTCATCTTGATGATATGAATTATCCATCACATTGCCTTGTGGTTGGAGATTCATGCTATGGTAGACATTAAACAGTTTACTTATGTCTTGATCCAGAAAGTCCCTGTCCCTTTTTCTGTGGTGTTGTTCTTCAAAGGGTAGATTCAATCTTTTTTTGGTTTCTTCAGAGGCTTTTCTCAATTGAGCATGTCCTTCTTGAAGGGTTTTCACAATTTTTTCCATGGAGGCTGTCAATATTTTCATCCTCTCATGGCTTGCTTCAAGTTCTTGAAACTGCATTTGAGTGTGCTCAGCATATTGGGACATTTTGAACCACAGTGCATCACTGTTTAGGTTACATTCAGGTGTGATAAGATTCTTTGTAATCAGATTGGGGGTAATATTTCTATTAAGGGGACTACTGATTCTAGAGTTATGTACAACTACTTCTGGCTCTTGTGCACTGCTTTCACCAAATTCAACAGTTTCTGGATGACTGGGTCTGACGCTCTCTTCCTCTGGCTGAAGATGGCCTTGTTTTTGCCCTTGTATCCTTGTCTTCTCCTGGAACCTTCCTGGGATTGTGAAGAATGGGGACTCTTGGCCACTGATCTATTCTGGACAAGCCTTTTATGTCCTCTAGTTGGTTCCTTTGGACGCCAAGGTTTCTGAGGTGTACAGGTGACATATCAGTGTTTGCAAGCAGTAAAAAACTTTATGTTCTTAGGGTATTTACCTTTGACTGTGCCTTGTACAAATTTGTTGTCTGCTGATTTTGGCAATTTGCCTTTAGAGGTTACAACAGGGTCAATTTTGGTAATATTCTCTGTACAAGTGGTTAAGGTTGGTTTACCTTTTATTGAAGCAGAGCTTTGCAGTTTTCTATTCCTCTGAGTGGAAATGGGTGTCCACTTTTTTTGCTTTTATGAGTCCTTCACTGTGCCTCTTTCCCTTGCCCTTGCTTCCCTCTGGTTCTGAGGGTGTCACTTGGGTGTTAGCCTGTGACTGGGCCTCAATTGTTATGTAGTTTTCTTCCACTGAATCAAACAGGAAAAGAGGGCTTAAAGTAAGTTAAGACTTCTGAAAATGTTATTTGCATGTCTAAGAATGGCCTCTGGGCTTTTATGTTACTACAATATGCCCTTGTATAATTACAGTGTGATTGAATTAAGAATTTAACATCAGAAAGATGGATTAAAGATATCTGTTACACTGTTTGTATGCCAGTATCTCACAGATTAACTTGTAATTAGCAAGTATAATCTGATACAAAGTGGTATGTAAGAGGGTAATTGAATTAACAATACACCCAACCATGCCTCAACTGTTGGCTTTACAGTAATAGGTGTACTTATTTAATTTAAAAAGGACTTTATTAATTGCTTAAAGTCTTTTTATATGTAAAAAACTCCAAAAATAAGGGTCTTGTGGTGATTAAATTAGAATAAACCACGCATCAATATGATTAAAAAAGATAAATAATGGTGGTATATGACATATACCACTGTAATTAAATATATAAGATATATAAGATATATTTTTATTAAAAAATGACCCCTAAAAAAGACAAAAGAATTTGTCAGAATAAATAAAATAAGAGAAAAACTGACGTATAAGGTCCAAAAAGTTTAAAAAAACACGGCCAGGCCCACAAAATGTCAGGCTGAGTCTATGAAGAGGTTATAATAAAGATTATTTACAACCTAAACTATGACTGTAACGTGGATAATAATGTCAAAAATGGGTTTTTAACAAATTTAATGGGCTTTACTAATGATTATTAGTGGTGGTGAGCGCTGTTGAAGGCCCTGGGTGCAGATTTACCTGTTGGGTTACAATAATAAAGTCTACAATACTAAATTTTATATTATGATCTGATTATTTTCCAATAGTATAGCATTTTTTGACAGTTTTATTACATAGGAACTCAAGAGCAGCATGGGAATTCCTTTTCTGGCAGTGAAAAGGCCTCCTTTTTTCCTGAAATGGGATGAAAAGGCTGCTAGGCCTTTTCATGTAGAGGAAGTGAAGATTTGTCACTCTCAAGGGCAGGCTTGTTGTTTACAAAAGGCCTTTATAGCCTGTATTTCTCTCAGATTTGGTTTTGAAACCACATCTGGAAAGTTTTCACCAATACAGAGTGAAAACTTTCAGCTGGGCCCACACAGCTTGATTCTGACGTGTATGACACAAAGAATGCTGTACAGAACCTGTATGGGACCCCAGTATTGAATGAACTATGAGGTATTGAAGTGAAAACAAGCTTCTTTGTCAGTTTGACACCTCATAATTATGTTTATGGAACATTATCCCATGGTAAGGCTTCATTGGCTAAATTGTGGGATTTTGACATTAAAACAGCCATACCTTTGTCAGATTTTGAGATATTAACCTCAAAATTGGTTCAGTGGGTAGCCCTGTATGTGTTATACACAATGGTACCTCATTTTATATTGCTTCTATCAAGTATGGAAAAGCTATGACATGTACAAGAATTTTGTACATATCTGTGTTTTAGGCAAAAAACTGTATTGGGCTTGTTTGCCTTATAGCTTTTGTTTTAGATGGGATATAGGGAGATGAATGGAACCATCAGATAGCTCTTATTGTGCTCTTTCCAAAAAGACCCAAATTTAGGTATCTCACAATAATACTGTAGAAGCTGGATGAAAGGAAAATATTGTATTCACCCTTATTTGGCCTGAATTTGGCAATAACTTCTCTAATACCGGTTCTAGCTCAATTTTACTGGTATCATTGGATAGCCCTGACTTGAGGCTTCATTATGAATACCCATTTGATGGGGTCAAGTCTCTTACTCTGTATTTCAGATGAGAGGTGAAAATTAAGGTTTATGCTCAGCAACAACTTTGAGCAGGAATAATGTTGTTATTCTTTGTCCCATGATGATGGGACTTGTATATTTGGAAAGAGGTGAGTTTCCTTTTTTGTTTTATACCTTTTGAGATGATTTGGCGCAGATCCATGTTTTGGTGGTATCTTGGCCATACCATTGATTTATGGTATTTGGCTGTCATGCTTGTGCTCTGGGTTGAGTCACAGGCTGACAGAAATCAGCAGTGTAAAATGATACATGTCCAACTTCTTTCAATCTTAAGTCATTCAACTGTGCTTCAGCTTTTCTAACTTCATTTCAGTCCAAAAAAAAGTTAAGAGTTGAGATTCAAATAAGACCCATTAACTGAGAAGATAATTTGATCTTGATTAGGGAGATTAGAAAGAAAAGGCTCAATCCATTTTGCAGCCCTGCTAATGAGAAATGAAGTGGAATAAAGAACTTTCTTCCTGTATTATGAATGATGAGCTTGCAGGACTGAATCAAGTTTCTTAATTTGAAGGATTGAGTCCTATAAAGGCATTCTGGTGCCTTCATAGATGGAGTCTTGAAGGGAGTGGTCTTGATGCTTCAGAAGATGAACCTCCTTGAAGATTGGGCATAATCTGAGTCATTTTCTGCACATGACCAATAGGGATGGCTCAGACTGACAAGAGAAAAGCCAATTAGACTGGGTTTGAGTTGGCCCTCAAGTACATTTGGATGCCCCCACAGGAGCAGGAACACCTTAAGTTCCATCAGACCCTTCCTCTTACACAGAATTCTCCTCCTCCTCTACACCATCTTCACCTGGACGTTTGAAAGTGGTCCTTGAAATTACTGCAGAACCACCAACTACTCCTGAAAATGAGGTTCATCTTCACCTCCCTCTTCCTTCCTTCCTGGATGGTGTTGCTCCTTTCAAACTTGGTCCTCTGTCAAAGTGGGCCCTGATTTGGGGAAATGCTGGGGTGCCAGCAAGAGGAGTTCTTGCAGTTGGAGTAAGAACAGCTTGAGTTCTGGCCTGAGATTTTGTCTGTCTTGCAGGAAGTGGGTGTTTGACAGTTATGATTTTCAGGATGAAAAATGGAATGAAATGAATAAAATCAGAATTTTAAGATGAAAAACTTGAGAAAATTCAAGAGGAAATCTTGAAGTGAAAAATCAAAATCAATATCTTGAAGAAAAATCAATGAATCAAAGTGAAAACTTCAGGTAAATCAATCAATAAATGACAAATAAAACCTTGAAGTCACTAAATCAATATGTCAAATCAATGAAATAAAAATCTTGCAGAAAATCAATCAGTAAAATAAATTCTTGAGGAAAAAGAAATTTATTTCAAAAATCTTGATGTGAAAAATCAGCAGGATCAATAAATTTTCATGTCAATCAATTGTCTTGAAGTAAATATCAATTTATGTCCAAAAAATCAAGCAAATCCAATCAAGTGATTTCTCATTTCAAAATAAAAATTCTTGAAGAATGAATCAAATTGAATTTTGGTGTGAAGGATGTGTATTCATGCATTTTGATGACCAAATTGAAAATATAATGGAAATGAAACCCAAATTATCAATTAAATGAATTGATGAATTGAATATTGATTTGAAAGAGAAACAAAAATAAAAATGGGTCAGCTTTCAATTTTCAAGAATGAAGAATGAATGAGAAAATTGAGAGGTGAAAATGAATCGTGAAGTTCATAAGCATCAGAGAGTAATAATTTTAATGAAATGTGTGAGTGAAATCATAAAAAATGAATGAACAGAATAAGAAGGAATTAGCACTTAATTAATATAATTTCTCAGGGGCTCTTGGGAATAACAAGATTGGCTTAGCACTCAGTAAACAGGATATCCACTTGGAAGACTCCAAAGAATAAAGAAGGTGCAATTAAAAACAATAAATTTCTCTAAGAAACATGCAGGTACAAAAATGGGAGGCAATAAGAGAAATAAGAATCCAAATGGACAAAGAGCCAACAAAGTAGGTCCTTAATAACTGTTTCAACCTTCCAGAATGAACAATGGAACCATTAAGGGATATGAACACCAATATCTACTGACAGGAAAAAAAGGAAAACAAAGGTGATAAATTACTGACTGGATAATATCAGTGTTCACTTCAAAAAATGAAGAGATAAATGAAGATAAAATAAAATCAAAATATATTTATCAATTGGGGGAAAAGCTTACAAGGGTCAAAGGAGGCTGGTATATGTGAAAGGCTGAGATATTGACTCCTTCAGCCTGCCAGCTGATTTGTATTCAATACTGGAAGCTGTCTTGATTTTCTGATGGAATGAATACCTGGCCAAATTGAGAGATGAACTGGGTTGAATGTTCTTCCCATGGTATATCTTTGAAATAAAGGTCTTGATGTATCCAGACTGTATTGGATTAATGTGGTTGCCAAGGTGGATTCATGGAGAATTGACACTTTACAGATTGTTTTGGAACTACCTCTTGAAAATCCCTTTATAATGAACTTCCAGTAGTCCCTTGAAGGAATACTGTGAATGAGAATTTGCAATGATTTCTTGATGGTGTCAGTGATATTTGAGAATGACACTTGTCTTTGAGCCTTGATGTATCCCTGGATGACATGATGCCTTGATAAATTTACAAAATATTTAAATAAACATATAAGATTGGCACCATTGGATCTCTCGTGAAAAAAGATGCATAATGGTTTATAACACCATCCATGGCACTTTTGGTTATTGGAGGGTGAAAGTGGCCAAAGGTCTTTTGGAAGAATTCCAGGAGGATATGAATGAAAAATGGATTTAGGTTGCCTTCAGAGGTGAAAAAGTGTCTTTGGGTGTTTTGGTCAAATAAACCTTATACAGCTTTAAAACTGTATTTGGGCAAAGTGCAAAAGTTTTGCAGGAATGTGCAAAATTCACAAAACTAGCAATTAAGACCCAAATGGCCTAATACGGCTGTTTGGTCATATTTCCCATATTTTGTGGGAAAATGGCAAAAAATAGATGAATACACAAAATTGTGCAAAAATGTATTTAAAGCCTAAAAAGCCAAATACATGCTTTTGGGATGTATTTTGACTGTTGAATGGAAAACACCTAAGGGTGCCCAAAAGCAAAGGCTGGCCAGGAAGGGCCTGATGATGATTAAGGGGCCAAGCTGACCCAGTTGGTGAAATGGCCATGAAAGGCCAGGAAGGATCAAGTGGGCAATTTGGGCAAGGATTATGGATATGGAACAATTTATATGAATTGAATATGGAATTTATATCCCATATGAAGGTCAAAGGGGAATATTTCCATGGCTATCACAGCACAACTGACTCATTGGCATTGTTTCAGCTATCAAACCTTGAATGGCAGAAGGCTGAAGTTATGTTTCACTTCTTACAGCCCCTCTAAAAAGCAACCCTACTTATATGTGGCTCTTCTCACATAAAAATTAATCAATCCTTACCATCATATATATTGCTTATTGAGGATAACAGGCAGGTATGCCATATTCTATTTTCTATATCAAACCAATGTCCAACTAATACAGATATATTAGGAATCCAAGAAATATGATCTTTCTCCTATCAAGCGAGTCTTCCATGAAATTATTGTAAGATGTGTCTGTGAAACTTATTGAAAATATTACTATTAATAAACAATAATATGACTGTTCTTATGAAATATAATAATAAAAATTATTATAATCACAATTGAATAATTAATCAATTGATTATTTGTTTTCCTTGTTATACACTGCTAGTGATTATAACAGTAAGCAGTAATTTTCTACAAGACCTAATCACAAGACGAATTTAAAATTGAAACTTCTTTATTAAAATAATAAAATAATCCTCAAAGAAAACTATTATTGGAGAAAAACTTCAAGAATTAAATCAAAACACCCACTAATACTCCAAAGAACTCATTAAAAAATCATAGGAGAGAAATTTGATGAATATTTGGGGATTTAAAGGATCAAAATTGATTTATAACTAGATTACAGCAATATAGAGTTGATTTCTATGATTTCACGTCTTTCTGATTGATTCTGAAAGAATAAAAAACTTAAGAAATAGATTTGACTAATACTTACTTGTTTGTAATAAAGGTATAATGGAATAATGTGATGATTTGGAAAAAGCAGTAAGAGGAGGCCTCTTTTAAGTCTAACACAGCTCACAGAGGCATTCCATGGAGCAAACTGAAAGACCAATGAGTGAGAAAACAATAAGCCCTTTTTGGATCATTGATTGCATCATCTGTTGTCACGTAAGAACATCATAATTACTTAATTGATGCTTTTACATGACTACTAACCCATTTATGGCTAGGAATAAAAGGAGTAAAAACTGCAAATATTCTTTTATTCCAAAATAATAATTGATTTATCAAATTTATCAATGGTATTGGATATTTCATCACACAGTCTATTTTCTGTGAATTTTTAAGGATTCAGTATTTCACATGGAATCATTAAGAATGGACTGTAAGTACAACTTTTGACTTTACATGTAAAAGTATAATTGTTTTTGGTTTTGATATGATTTATACAGTTCTCAAGTGGTTCTGAAAGCTTCAGCGAGATTTATCAAGAATTGTATTTTTAATGAATTTTTGAACTTTTTACCTCATTTATACATAGAATTGCAGAAAGCACTATATGGCTGGTTTCAATGAGGTAAATCAATGGATACTACTCCAAAAAGGGTTTGAATTACTCTTTTGGGGTATATCCATGGAAACTCATTAAGAATTGACATGGTTATAGGAGTCTAAGTAGCTCTTTACCTCCTTGGTATGTCAAAATAGCATCTTATTTGCTAATTTCTTATGATATGATGACGTTTTGACATGGTAAACAAGTTCCCAAAAGGATTGAGTTTACTAATTGGGACAAGATCAGCCATATATGCAATTTTTGGAGCTGTCCATGCCTCAGAGCCCTCAGAAGTTGGGTACCCTGGTTAAGTGCCACAAACATGCATACACCGGGGCGAATCTTGTGTCAATCGTCGGCGATTGACTTCACGTCAAGCAAACGTCAAGCAGGATAATAGTTGAGCTCACGTCAAGCAAAAATCAAGCGAACGTCGAGCACACGTCACACTCTGGTCTTACACCAAATCCTTTGACATCCAATAATATTTGTTCCCCTGTGCCTTCAACTCAGATTCCTCACCACCTGATCATCCCACAACCGTCCGATGATTGGTAAAAATTACACCATACCCGCCTGTTTGCACACACACACATCAAAGATGTCCTTCAGCCAGTCTTGATGTAGGCGGGGGGTTTGACTTCACCAGGTCATCCATGAAGTGTGCATGTGCATGCGCGGGGGCGGGGGCGTTTGCGTGTGCATTGGCGTGTGCGGGTGGGTGGGCGTGTGCATTGGCATGTGCGGGTGGGTGGGCGTGTGCATTGGCGTGTGCGGGTGGGTGGGCATGTGCATTGGCGTGTGCGGGTGGGTGAGCATGTGCATTGGCGTGTGCGGGTGGGTGAGCGTGTGCATTGGCGCGTGCGTGTGTGGGTGGGTGTGCGTGTGCATTGGCGTGTGCGGGTGGGTTTGCATGTGCGTGGGCCTGTGCATTGGCGCGTCCGGGTGCACATGCGGGTGTGGGTACGCAAAAGCCAATTCCACTTCCAACATGATGATGGCGCAGTTAGAAATTTTGGATGCTGTGAAAGGTGAGTGTGTGGGTCATTTGATCATTGGACTTGGCTTATTCACACTGTACCCAATGTCAAAATAGTAAGTTCTTTGTGGCAATGTGAAATAATGGGCTTTGCTTTTCACAATGGCATGTCTCTGTCACTAAATTTTGAGGCAGTCATTTCACTAGCAAAATTGCTAATGAATCTGAGAGATTTGCATTTTTGTAGACTAAATATCATGAAATAACGGCTTTATCATTACAAGAAGTCCACATGACAGAGCTTTGTTATCATACAATCCACAGTTACCTTCTATTTCTTCTTCTGATATAATCAAGTGTCCATCATCAAAACCAACAGCTTTATAAATATTGAGATACAGCCAATCTGGTAGGAAATTCACATCAATCTTCAGAGTTTTTAAGATCAGAAAGTTATTGTTCAGTATGCTAGATGGCTCAGAGACTTTGAAAATGCTATCAATAATACCAAATGTTCGTGAGTTGCCCCTTTGAAAGCATATCACACTGTTGCTGACATTTTTGGATTCAGTTGAAAATATATTGTTCCCCATATTAATGTTTGAAACTGGAAAATACCAAGGTGAGACAATCCTTGAAGTGGGTTGACTTGTGGATTGCACGGTATTGTCTAAGCTGATCCAATCAACCATTTCCCTTGTTGCATGAAAAGTCTGTAAGTACTCAACCAGGCAATCATAATTTTGTTGGTCATGGCGGGATGGCTTGTTCTATTTATGGTGATTGAACACGGCGGGTGGCTGTGATTCAAAAAGCTGTTTTATTTCACATGGCACAGATGGGGATTTCAGGAAAACGGAAAGGTTGGAACATTGACAGATATGTTGAAGTAAGGTTTTATCTTTATCATCTATTCAGAGTTGCAAAAAGTTAGTCTTATTCAGTTCAGGTGTTTAATCAATGTGAATATATTGATCTTAGTAATTGACGTACATATCTTGTTATTTGTTGGCATCTTTGCAAATACTCCAATCAAGCGCTCATAACCCCATGTGGCTGAGGCTTGTGCTGGGCCCCAACGTTCAAAGAGTTCAGGAATATGATCAGCAAAATGATGATTTGGTTTACTTTTCTGTTTTGGGAACAGGTGTTGATTGGAAAAGTGGAATTTTTTCCAATGTTCAGCAAATGCAGTCGCATCATCTATTGAAACAGTCCAGCTTGTGGCAATGTTGATAGCACTAATCAAATGGAATGTATTCTTGGCTAGTTCATTTGCAAGTTCTTCTGACTGACCCATTTTTCTTTAAGTGTTGGCAGATTGGTGTGCATCTAATGACATCCGTTGACTGAGCATTAGAAATGGAATATAGACCTTATATAAGAGAGCCCATTCAGCGGCTTTTAAGCTACCATGAGAGGGGGAACCCATTTTGCGGGGAACTCTTGTCCAAAATGAGGGAATTATGGTCTCAGATATGATTTGTCGGAGATGCTCAAGAGCCTCACCCTTGATCTGGTGATCACTCAGTGCAGTGATATCCAATTCAGAGGGTATTTCAGAAGTGGGGACGTAATCGGCATCAAATGAAGGAATCTCCGCAGAACCACTAGATGGATGTTCTGTGTTAGGGGTGGGCATTGGGAAGTAGTTTTTTCGGGTGGAAGTAGTGGGGAGTGGCTCATTTATTATTTTTGCTGCGTCTCTTCTCAGGGAGTGGGCCTCTCTCAATGTGATTTTATCAAGAGAGCTGTTGGAGGTCTTGGAATCTGAGTCTGAACTATTGGTGTCATTGGATTTCCTGCGGGACCTGAAGTAAATTTTTGATTTTGCCTCTGGAATGCACAATTTGAAAGTTGCATGATCCTTCAAAATTCCAAGTATTAAGTTATGCATTATGTCAAGATTAACCATTCTGGTTGAATCCCAATATGGAAGGTCTTCCAAAATTGAATATCGCACTCCATACTCAGAGAAAATTGCTTGTCTTTGTTGTGGGGTTGCCCGAAGCCATTTGGCAATGGTTGATTTATGACTTTGGTATGAGCGCGTGTAGTGAAATTGAGGACCAATTTCTTCAATTTGAGCTTTGTGAATGGTGCAAAAATTACAAAAGTGGTTTCCTGAATGGGAAATAAATCCAGTAAGCTTGTGCATGGCAACCACATCCGCAATGGCTGTGAGGATGGCAACACGGATAAAGGATCCTGATGGACCTGTTGAGGTGGGTGCAAAATGGTAACCTTGCCATAGCTCTTTGAGCTCGTTGATGAGTGGCATTAATAGATGATTCAATTGAAGCGCAATTGGCTCCTTCAGACCAGGGATGATTCCTGCAACATAGACATTCTCGGGCTTCAATCTTTCACTTGGGGGGAGATTAAGACAAATAAGCATGATAGGTCCAATGCTAGCCAACCGGGTTGACTTTCCATGTGCATTAAACCAGTCCACATATATGGAGAAGGCCAATGCACCAGGAATGGACATGAATGGGGGGTCATGGATATTTCTAGTGCCAGTGAAGCATCTCCAGACCAATCCATCCCAGACGTCACATTTGGGGGTACCTTCAGGGGTTTGGGATTGTTGATGTTGATGCAGAATTTCCATAATTCCAGCCTGCTGGAGAAATCTGGAAAGCCAATTTTTGAATGGTTGATAAATGAAATGTTTTGTTGGTATTAAATTTTGCTTCATGTTGGTTGTGTTTTGGGTGTGGGGTTCAGATGAATAGATGAATTTGCCTAATGATTGTGTGCAAGGGGGATCATGATCATTTGGGTCATTATGGCGTTGACAGTGGGGTTGGTCAGTTGTGACTGATTCAGTAAGGCCATTAAGAGAGAAACATTGAGGACAACATATATAGTTTTGAATCACTGGCTCCAATTGGAGATGTTCAAATATGGTACTCAGATCTTGAGGTATATGGAATGCAGGAGCGGGGTGACCAGCTGAGCTTGAGATACTGGACTTGTTCAGCAGGTTCAGGGCGGGGTTGAGTATGCGTGAAGCCCTGCAGGGTAAATTATACCTTAATGATAGAATGGCAGATATTATCATTCCTAGGTCTTGTGGGGGATGGGTTTGACTGCCACTATATGGTTTCTGTGCAGTTGAATTGAGATCCACTGGAGTTGAGAAAGTGCTTTGGGTCAAACGTGAATAATCAGCTGGGAAGATTTGATCCAATAGAATTTGTGGGCACCCAGATCCTGATGCAGAAGTAGGGATGTTTGGAAGAGATTTGGGTGCAATGGTTGATTTGAGCTTTTTAATGTGCTGTTTATATTGGAAAGGTGTGAAGGCAACTCCTTGCCTATCACCCTCAGGGGAAGAGTGTGTTTGAGTTGAGCAGTGTTGACACATGCATATACGCATTGAGGAATAGGGCCGGGTTGTCATTGTTTCAGGAATTGGGAGTACGGTTGGTTTGTGTATAAATATCTATGGTTGATGTGAAAGTGTTTAGGAGTGTTATGAATTGGAAATAAAATTCGGTGATTATTTATGAAGGGGGAGATGATTTGAGCCAGCTGACAATTTTATCCCATTTTTAATGGTGCATTCGCTGCAGTGGATAAAGTGTAACATGTCTCATCTGGATGGCGGAATTGGTTAGGCGTTTAATTGGGTAAAATGCCATGCTGCTCAATGCTCATACATATTCTAGTTTATTTACACATTGTGATAGTGCGGGTTTGACCATTGAGGGGGTTCCATTAGTGAAGTGTTACCATGGAATTGAGGGGATTAACATTTAATCCGTGTACGCTGGCACGCCATTGTACATGGTTTAAACCTTATTACAGACATAACTATATAAATCTCTTAAATAAGGGGTTGGAGTGCAGCTAAAGTCTTGGTATTTGGTTTGAGTGTGGCGGGCTTTGAATCAGTTAGAATGTGATTTGGATTGTCTTGCCTTTCTTGAGAAGGTGATGTCTCTTTTGTGGGTAAATCCTTCATGAATATACCCCTTTACAGATGTACAATGTTGTGGAACTTCAATGCATATATTGGCAGTTTGATAATTCACAAAATGTGACAATGGGGAGGCGGAAATGTTACCAAATATGATTACTTATGGATGATGAGTCCCCTTTCAGATCAAGGAAATATCACATTATATGCTGGTAGGCCGTGCAGGGTGGTTTCCGACAAAAGTGGAGGAGCTCAAGAGGAGGCAGGGAGGATTCTCCTCAGAAGAGTCTTATCCAACTTCCACACAACACTTGGTTCCAACTATTCATAGAATTTCTCTATTCTAAATTTGAAAAAATCTCATCTCATATCCCTCTATTTTATCACAATACTGAACTGTTTTATCAAGTTAAAAATATTACTGTACTTTTTCGGCCCTTATGTCATCTTCCAAGTCACATCAATCCTGTTCAGGTTCTGTTCATGACTCAGATAGTGAATCTAGCATAGAATATGTTCAAACACAATCACCATTGAGTCCCAACATTCCTCTCACAACCCCTATCGCATCCTCAATGAATGTATCAGGTCTTAACATTGATGTGGGAAATCCGAAGGCTCCAACTTCCAGCACTTGGGCGATCCCAAATATTTCTGTCACTCCAATTCCCCCGAATCCCACTAATACACAAATGCATGTGTCTGAGGGGCCACAAGGCACACCTCAAATCTCATCAAACGCTAATCCCCAATCAAAATTTCCACGTGAGTTCCTCCTTAACCCCGGTCGGAATCCAGTCGCATCCCAGGATCCCTTTGGACGAAGTAAACAGGCAACCCTCAATATTCCATCAGGATCTCAGGTTCATGTGGGCAATGAAAGGCGGCTTGATGGGGGGCGACGAAAAAGACCTTTGGAAAATGTAACTTGGAGCGGTCTGTCGGAGGGAAATCCAGGATTGACGCGTCATCAAAGTAAGTCATTTGAATTTTGGAGTAGAAACTTATTCACAATTTGATATGTTTGTTTCATGGGTTAGATATGGCACATAAAGGCAAGTCAGTCCGATCTCAGGAGCCAATTGAAGACCGTGAGGATGACCAGTATTCATTGATGTTTTGATGTGTTAACTGATGATTTGCATGGCAGGGGATGAACTTTATGCGTCTTCACCTCTGGTCCATAAAGAGAAAGTCACTGGACGTCATCATCCATATGCCTCCAAACCAAGAACCGGTCATGCCAGTACATCAAGAGAAAGAATTGTGGATGATGAGGATGAGAACATGTCTCCAACTCAAAGTGAAAGAAATGATGAACCAAGGAGGGACAATTTCACAGCGCATGAGCAAGGCACTCAATCAAATAGTGAGTTCACCCATCCTCAGCTGGGCCTTTCCCAGAGTATGCTTGAACAATCAGAGGTCAGACAGCAAAGGAACCAGGCCCGCAAAGCTCACAATGTGGCAAAACGTGCAAGCCAGAAGGAGCAACAAAAATGGCTGAAGGCAGAACTTCCAGAGAATGTCCATGGAATGAGATCAGCAGTACACGCACATTGCCTGTTCCTACTCAAAGTTAGGGATAAGGATTTTTCCTCACTACCAGCACCACCCAGCACAGAAGAGAGTGAAATTGCAATTCAAGTGGCTGGTCATCTTGGTTATGTCCCCGAGGATGTTTTCAATCAGCCATAAACACAGGTTCAGTCTCAGGGTTTCCAAAGCTACTGCAAAAATGAGCTCCACAAGCTAGGACTAAAGCGATTCACTTGGGACTGGGAGAGCTCATGGCAACATCCGTTCAACGAGCTGATGTCTACGGTGTTTTACCGTACATTCCGTCTCGCACTTGTCAGCACTGAGTATCATCACTACTGTTGGAACAAGGATCATAACAACTATGGGGTTGTGGCGGCTTTAATGGAGCAATATTTCACTTATTTGAAAAGAGAATGGAAGTCTATTCAAAAGGATGCGGAGTATTTGGTAAAAAAGAAGGAGAATAAAAAGCTCGCAAAGATTCATCAAAGAGTTAGTTACTGTATCTCTTCTTCATTGTGGACCAAGTCTGATGATGATCTACTTGATTATGTGCAGACCTGTGAGCGCCGTCGTGAATGGTGTGATACGGCTAAATTTCCCATTCTAGCATCACAATTCAATGACCCTCGAGTATGCTCAGATACTGAGGAGGTACTGGAAAATGGCCATCAAGTTTACTGCAAAGTGGGATTACGCTGGCGCTCCCAGTTATTTAATGATTTGGTATTGAAAATGGATAGAGACATAGAGTTTTGTAATTGGATTAAAAAAAGGGTAAAAAAACTATTGATAGATTGCCAGAATTACGATCGACAGATTAAGGTGATATTCTGCAAGGCCTATCATTTCAGGTATTTGATCAAGATTGGCTCAAGGGCTGTAGTAAGATGCAGACTATTGCCCTCAAAATACTTGACATGCCAGTTATTAGGCCGAATGGTGATGCTCTGCAATAAGTTAGTAATAAAAATGTATAGCACTGTTACAAATTAACATTTTGTAAATTATTTGTGCAGGTGTAATACAATCTGAGTATTATTTCTTAAAGATGCAACAACTTGCTAAATATGTCAGAATATAGACAATATGAATTGGAATGTATCACCGTCTCCCTTTGAAATAAGACTCTATTGCTCATTTTCATTGAGGAAATATTGAAGGAGTTCAATCCAACTCATGGTGTTCATAATTGTTGACCTATGCCAGGGTGAACAAGAGTTATCAACTTGGTCAAACACAAATTATATAATATCAGTAAGGCTCACGCAGTTAATGAATTTTTCATTTCTTGGACCTATTGGTGTTTGGAAAATAGCATTTCCATAAGGAAGGATTTTAGAATAGCAATACAATTAGGCTCAAAGATGAGCTTGAAAGGTACCTTCTGCATGTTGACCTCAACTGAATGAGGAGTGATATAGTGGATGACTTTTACAGGTTGTTTATGTGCAGACCTGTGAGCGCCGTCGTGAATGGTGTGATACGGCTAAATTTCCCATTCTAGCATCACAATTCAATGACCCTTGAGTATGTTCAGATACTGAGGAGGTACTGGAAAATGGCCGTCAAGTTTACCGCAAAGTGGGATTACGCTGGCGCTCCCAGTTATTTAATGAATTGGTATTAGAAGTGGATCGAGACATAGAGTTTTGTAATTGCATTAAAAAAAAGGGTAAAAAAACTATTGATAGATTGCCAGAATTACGATCGACAGATGATGGTGATATTGCGGAAGGCTTATCATTTCAGGTATTTGATCAAGATTGGCTCAAAGGCTGTAGTAAGATGCAGACTAGCGCCCTCAAGATACTTGACATGCCAGTTATTAGGCCGCATGGTGATGCTCTGCAATAACTTAGTAATAAAAATGTATAGCACTGTGACAAATTAAAATTTTGTGAATTATTTGTGCAGGTGTAATAAAATCTGATTATTATCTTGTAAGGATGCAACAACTTGCTAAATATGTTAGAATATAGACAATATGAATTGAAATGTATCACCGTCTCCCTTAGCAATAATACTCTATTGCTCATTTTCATTGAGGAAATATTGAAGAAGTTCGATCCAGCTCATGGTGTTCAAAATTGTGGACCTGTTCCAGAGTCAACAGGAGTTATCAACTTTGTCAATCACAAATTATATAATATCAGGAAGGCTCACGCAGTTAATGATTTTTTCTTTTCTTGGACCTATTGGTGATTGGAATATGGCATTCCCATAAGGAAGGATTTCAGAATAGTAATACAATCAAGTGAAAGATGAGCTTGAAAGGTACCTTCCGCATGTTGACCTCAACTGAATGAGGAGTGATATAGTGGATGACCTGTACAGGTCATTGTTGGCCAATACGATGTAGACAATCAACAGCCTGAGCCTCAATGGCTGGGTTCCAATTGGGCTCCTGGAAATGTGGATGTCAGGGTCCGAAAATCAGGGGAGAATTTTGGGGGGCCCCTCACCATTAAATAGACTATATTAGCACAAGTTATATTGAGGCCAGTTCCAGCCGCGGCAATGGATGCAATGAGTACTTCACATTCAGGATTATTGAAGAAATTCTCAAGCGCCTTGTCCTGCGCTCGTGGTGTAATTGTTCCATCAATTCGTGCTGAAAGGATAGAGTAATGGGCAAGAGCAATACCAATTCTACAATATAAAAAAGTCAGATGGAGTCAATTGGTAATGGATGCATATTAGAATTAACGCACAAATCTAGAAATTGGGTCCATTGGAAATAAACCACCAATTTGGTTGGACCACACCTTGTTTGTTTGTTCTTCATTAAGCTTTGTAGGAGGTGTGCAATTTTACTACTCATCATGCATGTTTCCACATCAACAATAGTTCGTGTGATTGTTGGGGAGTTTTCCTGAGTGCTCCTGCCCTTGGGGTCTTCCAACTCCGCCTCCGCAATTGTGTTAAGGATGATGTGATGGTTACAACATATTCTCAGCTTATTAATATTTTTGAAAAACTCTCCTGGTCCTTTGCTTTTGGATGATAGGAATTCTTCAGATAATGTGGAATATTCTTGCTGCATGGTCGGGTTGAGTGGGAGCAGCTCATAATGATGGCTAATAGTGGGGAGGGATTTGAGATGTGTGGTTTTGGTGCGGCGCAAACTTAAATGCTACAATGCCAAATGCAAAATATCATTGCAATCTTTTGAAAGACTACTCAGGATGAATGGTGACCAGTTATCTTGATCGGCGCTCTGGGGTTGAGTGATGAATGATATTATGCCCAAAAGGTCATAAATGGTGTTGTGAATAGGTGTGCCCGTTAAGCATATTTGACGGGATGAAAGGAGGCTATTAATGGCACGGTGAGTGGCAGTGTATTGAGAGCGAATATAGCTATGAGAGGGGGCAAGGGTTATTGGATATAAAAGGTAATTTGAATCATTTAAGCTCAGCCACTCACTGTGCTTCATCCAAGATTATACGATGCCAATTGATTTGAAAAATGAATGATGTAGAGGGATTGGTTTGCTTAAATTCTTGGGTGATAGTATTGTAAGAAGTGATGATGATATCATATTTTAAGATGTCGGCTTGGGATAATGAGTGACGAGTGGGACCATGGTAGATTTTGGCATGCAGTTCTCCAGCCTGAGCATGCTTGGATATTTCTGATTGCCAGTTGGTAATTAAGCGAGGGGGGCAGATGATCATGGTGGGCGTGGAGCAATGGGGGTTTGCAATCATCCACTCGTTGGAGGTACCAATTAGAGCAATGGCCTGAATGGTTTTACCTAATCCCATATCATCCGCAAGCAGTCCTCCAAGAGGGGTATTGGTCGAAAGGGATTCAAATGAGCTAACGACCTTGTTTGTAATTATGTGCCTGGCATTAAAAGTGGATCCTGGGAGTGAGGTGGCCCAAAGGTTACGGGCTGATTGGCCATTGGGGATTTCTCGATCCCAGAGAAAAGCTAGTCCGGTCTTTTGATTAGGGAGGAGGGGGGTTTGAATAATGGCATGGGGCGGTCTGATCCACTGGGTAATTGTATCAGTTTTTGCTTGGAAATCAATGATGAAACAGCAGGATATGAAGCAGGCGTCAAGTTTGAAGCGGGAAATGTTGGAGTAAAGAGTTGACATTGACAATGAGTAGTACAGTCATATTCTTTGGGCATTTTAAGCTTGAAATCTTGTGTTTGAAAGCTTTCCATTATGAATAGAATCTTTGGATACCATGTGAAGAACATCAATGCTAGATTGGGTTTCTGAGATGAGGAGGGATCATTTGCATCAGTCATAAATACTCCCTCAACAAATAATATTTGAGTAGGATTGGTTTGGCAATTTTCAATCCATGCCCCACCAGGACCACAGTGCATGAACATTTTTGGTGCCCCAAGGAATGGTATCAACATTTGGGAAAGGGTTCCCGGGAGAGAGCCAATAGCATGCTGGTGATTGGGGAGATATACGAATATGTTGTGTTGATTGTGCCATAGGATAATCCAAGAACCTAAGTGGGAATTCTCAGGCTTTAAGGTTATATCACTATTTATTTGAATACGAATATTAATCATCCCAATGCAAAGTGGTTGTGAAGGGGTTGACAATATGGCTATTTTAAATTATTTGGGGACAGTTGGGAATTATATGATCGGGAAGGGTTAGCTAAAGGGAATGAAGAGGAATAAGCACAGGTGGGGAACTGATATGAGTGGCAGCAACAGGCCAAAAGGGGGATGTCCTGTGGTTACGTGCATGGTCTTGATGGGGGTGGGCGTCTTGGGCTGATAATTTTCATATCCAATTTGGGGCATATATCAAGGCAAGGTGGCCAAAATGTGGGTGCACCGATATTTTGCTGGATCTGCAGCAATTTACAAAACCTTTGGTGGAACAAGGTTGACATTAGCATATCCGAAATTGGGTGGGTTGTAGCAACTTATTGTGGAGGGGCATATTAGAGGCATGCGCCCTTGTCCGCTGGTGTGACAGCAAACAATGAGCGTATCACTGAGCAATGATGGCGGTTTCAAAGGGCAAACTCACTGTAGAGATGTGTGTGTGTGGGCGGGTAAGATATGTTTGGTGGCATGCCACCAAACATGAGTTTGATTGCGTGGGGCGCTTGAGAACGTGCAGAAAATGACCCGGAGTGGGAGATCCTGACACAATCATAGGCCGGGATTATTCTAATGCGGATGAGGCTGAAGAGAATCCATACTGATTGACCTCAGGTTTCCATGCGCAAGCGGGTGAGCGTCTGCAGTGCAGCTGACCACCCGACCATGAAAATAGCCGGTCGGAAGAGTGGCAGTAAAATGTCTTCCAGGCGTGTGAAAGTTGCCTGCGTATGACCCGTCGGGTGGTGCATATGAGAAAGTGTGTGGCTGCCTGCCAATGAGCACGCGCGGCCAGTCAAAGCTTGCCCCAATATCACCCACTTACATTAACTTGGATTACACGCGCATCTGTGCCGGAGTTAGGCAGAGCTGTCCAACAAGGTGCATCAAAGGGATGCAGTTGAGATATATGACTTGATGGCTTGACGTGTTTGCATGTTACATTGCTGAACAGCTTTTGCTCTGCCCTGCAGCATACATTTACAAAGGTGTACTGCGTACCAAGGCTGTCATGTCGGTTATTCCATGCAGTTCGGCTAAACTGATTTAGGTTGTTAATTCTACCAGACTTAACAGTTCCAACGCGCTTTTTTTTCCGCGCAGAACTGAAACTGACCAATATAATAGGAACTACGCACTGAATAAATCCCAACTAATTATTTCGCGCAACATCTCACGTATCTCAAATGTTTTATCATTTTTATTTATAATTTTTTAATCATTTTCTTTAATTCTCATTTGTTTATAATGAGCACTAATATACGATCTTTTCAAAAACTCATTCCAATTAAACGACTATTTAATTCATCAATTATAGCTACAATGACTGATAGCTTCCTTAATCCAACTTACAATTCATCTTTGCTTAATACATGTCCTTTGCGAACTACAATAAATGATGTTCATTTGAAATTATAACAAACACAATTTAAAATTGATAAGATTTTGTTTTGAGCCGTGAGAAAAAGAGATGATAACAAAATATTTTGAATAACGGAATACAATTTTTATTGAATTAAATCCCGGTTAGACTGGAACTGACAATGACCTTATCAGGTATGGTACTTAATGAGGACATAGTGATTACATATCTTGCAAGTTCCAGTACGACCAAATGTTTTTTTAATGAAGTCGTACTTCAGACCGATTTGGGACCGCATATCCAGCCCTGCTGCGTACTACAGTGTTGGCTGTACAGATTATGAAGGTGTAATACTACTTCAGCCTGCATGCATATAGCCAATGGGTATCCGCCTTCCGATTGTTTTCATATACGTTGCTCATGTGCCACATGCTCAGCATTGTGTTTCACCCGCTTTGCACACGCAAGCTGAGCATGTCATGGTCAAAAGGACCGTGTGGAAGTGCTCAGTCAAGCCATGGTCTGGACCATTTTTGCAATAGTTCATTGTAAGGCTCAGTTTGGAGCACTTCACCAAAGCGTGTGAAATGCTGCACCTGGCTGAAATGTCATCCGATGCTGTGCCAAATGCTCAGATTGTGTGCTTACAAAAATAACCTAGCAATTGCTCAGCATGGTGCATTTGATATTGTTATATCAATAGTTCAACAACTGTGCAATTAAAATGTTCAGCCACTGAGCATTTCAATTATGACCCAAAAGCAAACCTGAGCAATGGGTTGAGCCAATATTACGCCGTATTCACTTGTCATACAGCCGCCCAACCCTTGGTTCAAACACTATCACCCAGCCATAAGGCCGGTATGCTCGCCGTGGTCACCTGTGACCAAATGCACCACATGCATTTCTGCATGGGGCACATGTGCATTGCACCCACCATTCAGATTCAACGAGGGCCTCACGACCACCCTCCTGGTGGTGATTGGGTGGCTAATTAAGGAAACAAAGGGGATTCGACTGAGCTTGACAATTCAATGAATAGCAATACTCAGCCAGAACCCCATTGTTCTTCTGCCTAGGGCCAGCATTTCCCTTCTCAGTTGCAGCATTTGCTGCGACTGAGCTTCAATTTTGCCCACACTCCTTGAAGCTGAGCCTTTGTCGGGTGCTGCGACTGAGCTTCAATTTTACCCACACGCCTTGAAGCTGAGCCTTTTTCGGGTGCTGCAACTGCTGCGACTGAGTATCAATTTTGCGCACAGGAGTTGAAGCTGAGCCTTTGTCGGGTGCTGCAACTGCTGCGACTGAGCTACAATTTTGCCCACACGCCTTGAAGCTGAGCCTTTGTCGGGTGCTGCAACTGCTGCAACTGAGTATCAATTTTGCGCACAGGACTTGAAGCTGAGCCTTTGTTGGGTGCTGCGACTGCTGCGATCGTCTCAGCTTCCCCATGGTATAAAAGACCATCTTCACACAACAAGCCCTTCACTTTTTTTCTCACCCACTCCAATTTTCCCAATCGCCCACTGGTCTCCTTCTTGTGCGTATTCCACCTTGTCTTCCTGCCTTTCCAGTCTTTTCTTTTGCACTCGACTAACCCCACTCCCCTTCCTGCTCGCTTTTTGTTTTTCCTGCTAATACTTTCAGAACCCCACTTCTATCTACTTTGTACGTTTTCTCCAATTAAACTTTTGTCAACATTATGATCCGATATTAATAATTTTCTTTCTTCACAACTCTCCTCTAGACTTTTAAAAACCTCCTACTAGCGCTTTTTTAATTTGAATTCCGTTTTAAAATTATAAATCATTGTATGTCTTCCTTTTCTTTCTTGATTGCTTACTTTCTGTTCAGTTACTAACCTGTTTTGTTTTGTTTTTAGATGTCGTGCACGTTATGCACCAAGCGGGGTATCCCCTGCATTCGTTCCTCAACGACAACCAACGCTTGTGATGCTTGCCGACAAGCACACAAGAAATGTTCTTTTGTCGTCCGCCCCTTCCGACCCCGCACCCAGAGGAGTTCCCGCCCAAGACACCCTCGCTAGGACTCCTTTGTGGCTGATGATGATGAAACCATTTCCGAGCGGGAATGGACCCCGGGACCCCAAACAGGCCAGCGGGAACGATTCAGGACGATTAGCCCAGTCCCCTCAAGCATCGATTTGTCCACATCCCCTCCTAGGCCACCATCCGATGGTCACTTCACTCCTTGACCTGAGCGAAGTGATTATCCGGCCGATGAAGGATGGCGATGGAAAGGGGACATTCGAGCTTGGGCTGATCGTCACCATGTCTTGTCACCAATGGGATTCAAACGCCAAAGTAAGTTTTCTTTCTCCTCCTTATCTCATTTATCTTCACGCAATAATACTCACTTTTTTCCATTACTCATAGAACAAAACCCCCCGAATCCCCCCCGACAAGACTCTCCCGTTCCTAGTTTGCCTCGCGAGCAAACCCCGCGGCAACCCACTCCAGGCCCAAGTGGCACCCAATGGTCTGAGGACTTATTCCGCGGTAAGCAGCCAACTTTCTCTTTTCTCATTTTCACTTTTGCATCAAGTTAACTGACTCTTCCTCCTTTTGTAGAAGCCTCCCAGCATGATGAGCCACCTATTCCTGGCCCGAGTCCATCCTCCGAACCACCTGAGGACATTGCGACTCGTGAGCCTCAACCTGAGGTGGCTCCTACGCAATCAACGGAGGAGCCTTTTGGTAAGTCCCTATTTCACTTTTTGAACTCTACTCAACTTTTCCTCACCCCTCCTTCGACCATCTCCAGCTCGTCCCGCCACTCCCCGCTCGATTATCATCATCAACGATACCCCAGTCGGATCCCCCCCTTCTTCTTCACTGACTCCACCATCTTCCCCTCCTGTTCACCCTCCCTCCACTCCTACCCCGCTTCCTTCCCAGGATCTCCCTCCCATTGCCCCCAAGAACCCAACCTCCTCCTCCCCCCCGGTGCCAAGCTCCTCTCATTCCTACAATGACGCTCGCCAGGAATTCACCGACCTGCGCCCAATACTAATGATTCCTCGAGCCATCGTCCACAAATCAATCAACCGAATCTTGTTGGAGCATCGTCGGTTGCTCCACATCATTCCTTTCGTGGATGCAACTCATCGAAATGATATGCACCAGGAATTCCGGGAGGAACTAAACTCCCTCCTTGGGAAGGCAATGGAGGCTTATCCAATGGAGGACATCACCGGGATAGTCTCAAAATTCTTAGAAAAATAAAATCCACAAAAAAAATTGTATTCTTTCCTCTTTTTACCTTTTGTAATACACTCCTTTAGATAAATTTTTTGTATTCAATGAAAGATATTTTCAATTTCTCTTACGTTCTTTGTTCATGTGAATTTATTATAATTCCTCAATGATTCATATTTACTATTGTGTGAGAATAATTTTTGTAAGTGCCCCACCAAAAGTTTGAGTTAGTATTTGTATGTGAGAAAATCTTTTGCCAAAAATGCGCCAATAGTCACCATTCCTGCCTCCTATATTTTCTTCCTCCATTGTTTAGAGCCATATCAAATCTTAACTGTAAAAAAGCGGGAGGTTCCGGCATGTGAGCAATCCACTCCAGATTCATGAGAAATTGCCGTTCCTATGGTCACACGCTATTAATCTTAGTCATGTATTGAATTGTTTAAATTGTCGGGAACCTTCACAAGTGTAAGGATTGGCGTGTGAGCTGTTGGGAGCCTGCAAAGGGGTAAGGATTGGCGTGTGAGCTTTCGGGAACCTGCACAGGCGTAAGGATTGGCGTGTGAGCTGTTGGGAGCCTGCAAAGGCGAAAGGATTGGCGTGTGAATTGTCGGGAACCTGCACAGGCGTAAGAAATTGTCAGCATTGTTGGCAACCTTCACAAGCCTAAGGATTCGCGTGTGACCTGTTGGGAGCCTGCACAGGCATAAGGATTGGCGTGTGAATTGTCGGGAGCCTGCACAGGCGTAAGAAATTGTCAGCATTGTTGGCAACCTTCACAAGCCTAAGGATTGGCGTGTGAGCTGTTGGGAGCCTGCACAGGCGTAAGGATTGGCGTGTGAGCTTTTGGGAGCCTGCACAGGCGTAAGGATTGGCGTGTGAGCTGTTGGGAACCTGCACAGGCGTAAGGATTGGCGTGTGAGTTGTCGGGAACCTGCACAGGCGTAAGGATTGGCGTGTGAAGCGTCGGCAGCCCGCATAGGTGTAAGGAACTTTTAGCATTGTCGGAACCTGCACAAGCATAAGGATTCGCATGTGAAGCGTTGGGATCCTGGACAAGAGCAACAAACCTGGCATATGTACAATGGCATGCCTCCGTACATAATCCACTTCACCCCTTTTTCATGTGAGACACCCCATCTCCCGCACTCGAAACCATCCAATCCTGGTCTATATTGTCCTCTGCCTTACCCCACCATTATCTACCAATCACGCTGCTATCCCGACTGCCTCACTCTTTGAATTGGGCTGAGATTGTATTACCATCCCTGATTTGATAGGCCGCTCCCTCGCCAATCTCATAATAGCCATGGCTTTTTCGGCACATTGTTTTTGCCAACCTCCTTGAGCATTGTGCGGACATACCCACTAGTGTCGTGCTTTCGTTGTCCTGTGCTGGATCAGTATAATGAAGAAATGTACTGCTGGCCCACACTACCTGAATGAGCCCATGACAATCGGATATATCAATCCAAAAATGCTCATTTGGGGAAATCAATTTCCCCCCTGTACACCGCTTTGATGCATCTCTTTGAATTTGGCCGGTATCCTTTTCAGCTTGAAACCACCATCCCAAAGCATACAGCAATGCATCCTTATCAAGATGAGGTGAGTTTTTGAATCCATTCATGGTGAAAGTGAGTGCCAGAGCAAACTCACATGCACCCTGATTTGCGGGATTATTGCCTTCATACTTGACTTGATCAAAAGAAGGAACCCCCAATGAGTTGTAGCAATTTTTAATCTTCTGAAATAAATTATCCCCAACATATCGTAAGGATTGACCTAGAATGCGACCCACCGAGCTAAGATTGGCACCTTGGTCCCGCCATTCATCTTTTGAATTTTCATTTTGCCAGCACTTCCATACAGACCAAATTGTTCATTCTTCGTGGTGCATTTGCGCCACCCAATCGCGAACATAAATCCCTCCAGTAATGCTCCATTTGTTGCAATAGGGTCAGTGAACCTCTTTTCGCGAAATAAGAATTGTGATAATTCATCCCATTGATTGACCTCGACTTCACTCATTGTTGTGAATGGTCTGAATTCGACAAGGGCAATGAGTAATCCGGTTGAAGAGAAAATTGCCACACGGCCAAAGTGAATGCGTTTGATCTGATTGACATCCACAAGGCTCCAAATTTCACTTGGGATCATATTTGCTGATACTGGCATTGATATTTGTGCTGTTGGTCGAGAGGAGGAAAAAAACCTCTGCTTTTGGGTGGTTTTGCCCTCATTTATCTTTTGGGATGTCCGACTATTCCCGAGTGGTTGAGGGATCACTTTGTGTTGAAGCAGACAAGATATCAGATACTGCTTCCTGCCATTTGAAGCTAAGGAGTTTTGAGTCCAGAATGGTGCTGAATGCCCAAGGAGCTTTCTTCGGCACACATCCTATGACTTCCCTGTTGGAGCCCACATGACATTGGCACAATCTGAACCGACTAAAGCCAATGTTCTTCCGTGGGGCTCAATGAGGGTGCCACAAAAATGTGGAAGCATATATATATATCTATATATATACACTGAGATTAAGCGAGAAACTCACACTTTCCTTCCTCAGCCTGACGCTTTCTCACGAGTTCCCTTTTACGCTCTTTTCCTTTTTTTGTGAATGGCATGCTTGCAGCAGAAAATGAAATGAAACCAAATGATTACTGATTTATTAATACCACCTAAATTGAATTGCGGACGATGAATCTTTTTTAATTGCGGCTAAAAAGAAATATCACACCTGAACTTTGCAAATTTGCGATCTCAAATACCTGAACCTAAAAATTGCAGTGGATAGTGCATTATTCAATTTGACATATTGATGTTCCCATGCAATCACTTTCCAATCCAACCATTTGGAATATTGCAAGAACACGCAAATGCAATATGCATCCTGCTGCGGATCGCTAGTTATCCCAGTCCTCTTGAAAGACACAGTAACATTTTGCCTATTATGGGCTGGCGGGAAGTGATAAACGCGACCTCCCGCAATGCCCCCGCATGTGCTCCTCACGCGCACAGCTGCCTGACTCAGCTTGTGTCTTGTTGGAGTCTTTTCAAAGACGTACGGAGGCATGCCGCCGTACAATTACTATTGGTATTCAAACTGTGGCATCCGGGCAGTAGTAGGATAGGAAGTCATGATTATTAAATTCTTAAATCACTTTGCAAAATTCAATTACAATCTATCTAGTACAACGCTAATCTAAAACGGGTCAATCCTGGTTGTAAGTTTAGCTGACCTGGGTACAGTCAATGTGACCTCATCACTTGAACCAAGACCACGCTTTGCCACCCAGGCATCACCAAAGTCTAATACCAAGCATCATGCAAATTCAAATCAAAGAGGTACAGTGGGGTTAAAAGACTCTGATGAGAAGAAACTTTTATTCAGTAAATTACATATATACTTATTAGTACGTAGCCACACTGGCTCCACTAGATTTTTACCCTCTGAAAGTTTTGCGGAAATGTCAATTAGTGATAAAGCCCCTTTAACTGAGCTTGTTCTCCAGTCATCTGAGCATACCATCAAACCACGAACCCCCGCCGCACAGAATGCCGCTAATATACCATAGCAAATTCGATTTATTCCAAGATTCTTGTGACACGTCAAAAGATCTTTGATGGCCTCATTTTTTTTTGAGTTCGTGAGTTTGCCTTTGATGCCATTAACTTTGATCTTTGTATGTGCATGTACCATGTTGTACGCAATCATCAAATGGATAACTGTATCCATTAGATCCTCCAGGTTCTTGTGTGGCTTTGTGGATATCTCATTGTCAGCGCCGCCACCTTCAATGCTGAGTTGGGTTGCACGTTTCTTTGATTTACTCAAGCAGGAGGCAAGGTATTCAACTGCTCCGCGTTCAAGTCCAAGAGGATCGGTCGAATTTGATGTTGGTGCAACATATGGTTTGGGTGCAATCACATCGTATGAGACTAAACTAATGGATTCAAACATAACATTTGCCCAAAAATGTTTAACTGGATTTGTGGGGTAAAGAAGGCTCTGAACCATTTTGAAGAAGGAGTGTTCAGATTTTGGGAGATTATCTGGAGGTTTAGCTGATTCCTTCATCAATTTGAGATTCTAAATGTTGTGATCAAAAAATGCTTCTGTTTCTGTTGGCTTAAAAAAATCTAACCCTGTATATTGCAATTTATATCACCAGTCAACAGCCAATAATCAAGTATCATGCACAAAGATAAAAAATCGAACCTGCCATCTCAAGGTCCTCGAGCCAAGCCAACATTTTAAGCTCTCGGTTACTGATCACCTTAATACCAATGGGCAGGAATGTATGAGCATCCTTTGTTGGTAAATTGTCCCATCTATTTTTGTAAATCCTATTGATATTATCAAGCCCCCTTTTCCATGATTGTTGAGAAATATTGGAATGATAATTCAAAATTCCTGCAAACTCTTCCATGCGGGATAAAAATATTCCTTGAAAATTCGCAGCGGATGACACTTCGGGCTCAGTGTCGGGAATTATATCAGTCATATCTCGTCCCATTGTATCATGTTTAATTGTTTCCCTTTCTTGAAAGGCTTGAATATTCTGAGGAGAGGCGGGAGGGGTTGCATCATGCATTGTTTCATTGGGTATTGGGGGGCTTTCAGTATGTGGAGCTTCATCATGGATTGTTTCATTGAGTATGGGGGGGGTTCAGTATGCGGAGGTTCATTATCAATATGGTCCACTTCAACATTGATCATTTCATCACCTTGATCCCAGGAATCCTTTGCGGCTTCAAAGGTACGGCATTTTTTGTTGGTTTTTTTGGTCGCATGTATATTTGGTCTTTTTCCTAATCCTTTGCCTGGAAATCCAATTACGACTCAAGATCCTTCAGGTAGAGATTCTCCCACCTCCACACCTGCCCATATATTGTAAGCAGGTATTTTTATCAATTTTGTTTTGAATTAGTAATGGACTTACGGTTCAAATCCATTTTGAGGAGGCTCATGGCTTCAGCAATCTTTTGACGCACATAATCAGGAATTTTACTATCATTTTGAATTTTTTCAAGCCTTGGGATTGTTTGAGCAATGTTGGAGACAAATTGTTCCTTGGATAGAATTTCCACCTCCCCACTGAAAATTACATCATCTTTCCCATCATCTTCTGGTGGTGCACAAGGTTCAACAGTCTTTTCCTTCTCATAAGTTTTAAAATTCGGTTTCTGAGAGCTTGGAGGTTGACCTGAAATAAAGGCTATGACACAATATCAGGTTTTGAGAGATTAGAAATACTCAAGATGGATGTATACTCACATTCTGAAAGAACTGGTGGATCTTGATTATCTTCATGTGACTGGCTCTCTGCTTCAATTCCTAACTCACGACTACTGGCAATATCAGAGATTTCACTTCCACTCTCTGGGGCTGAAGTTGGTCTTTCATTAAATTCCGTTGAATTTCCCGGGGTTTGGGCCATCACGGAGGTAGTTTAGTAAGCAAATAGATGGTGACAAGTTGATTGATAACTTGTTTGAAAATTTTGAATAAAAAGATCCAAATTGAAGAAAATAGGTGGAAGTAACATAATCGCATTTGCAAAATGCGATTTGTCGGGAAATTGAAGGAGGCGATGTTTTGCAAATTATTTCATATCATGCAAATGAAATCACTTCCCTGTGAGACATTGAATAAAGTTGACTAGTGAGAAACCTACTAAAGTCAACTTTTGAACTATTCAACTGTGAGCCTTAGAGGTAATTTCATATACCCAAAAGACCACAAATATAAAAAATAACATATTAATATAAATAAAATAAAATTATTTATATTATTAAAATAGAAATAAAAAATATAAATATAAAATTATATTAAAAATAAAAAATAATTATAATTTAAAAATAAAATTACTTTAAATTTTGTAAATATAAAATTACATTTATACTTGAAAAATTTAAGTAAAAATGAAATTTTAACAAAATTGTGAAAAAATAAATAAATTTGGAAAAAAGTTAAATAAAATTTATTATAACTTTTTATCCAATAAATAAACATATAAATTTTATTTCACCATTGGATTCCTCATAAAAAATCAGGTGGGGTCACCTCTGAGTGAAATTTTTGTAACTCAACTCTAAATAAGCTTAAATTAAGTTTTTAGTATTTTCAATACAAAAGTTGAAAATCCTCAAAACCTTAATTTAATTCACACCACATGTGGTGTTAACCATCAATTTTTGTGTTAAAATTGAGGTGTTGTGTTTAGTTTAGAAGTTATGAGGAATTAAAGTATTTTCAATTGAATTCAATTGAAATGTCAAAATGTGCGCGTGTATTACATAAGTGAACTTTGATTTACATATGAGGTGTCAATTATTACTGTATTGTACTGTACAATTGAATTGAATTACATGTTTAAATTATAAGTATAATACATGATGAGGAATTAAAGGAAAAATAAATTGGAAAGATTAAATTTGGGGGGGAAAAGGAACTCCAGCTCTAAGGGGGAGCTAGACCCCCAAAATCCTTGCTGACAGGCGTGGGATGTCAAAATTCACGCAAAAGTTCATCACTTTTGGCCTGGAATTGAGTTACAGGGTCTGTGGACTCAATTGATGATGAGGTTTTGATACCAACTGGGGTAGTTTTAGCTGTTGCCAAGAAGGTAAAACTACCCTTAAGATAAAACAATCATAATAAAAACAGTTTTAACTCGTTTCTACGCCTCTGATACACATTCTGACGTGTTTTGAAGGCTCTAGGCCTGGTATTGCTATAGTAATGGCTGATTTAAGGGTCTAAAATGGCTAAAAATGGCTAAAAATGGCTTAAACCAGCCCTTTTTGGTCTAAACCAGGGTTCAATGATGCCATAATTGGCTTTTCTGTTGTCAGAATGTTTTTCACGACTGACAAGAGTAAATTTTACTTTTGGAGTAAGAGAATTGATGGCTATAAAAGAATGTCTTCTTTGCCCCACTTTTCTCTTCATGTTAGAATCTTTTCCTTTTATTAATTAGTTTAAAACTGTTAAACCAATCAATCAAAGATTCCAACCACCACTTTTAAATCATTTTAATCCTTTTAACCACGTGAAAAAATCATTATAATCATTGTTTGTAACTCTTATAATCATTTTTACCCCTGAACCACCCCAAAAGTGAATTAAAGCATCTTTCATCACTGTTAACTTTGTCACTTTGTTTCCAAATTCACTCTGGTCACTTTTGGGCGTGTTTTCTCTTTAATATTCTTTTTAAAGACTTTGTTCTTTAATTAATTGCTTGCAGTTCTTTGCTCAATTAATTCCAATTGAAATTGCTCTTGAAGAAATTTCTTTTGTAGCCTTAAAATATCTCTTGTAGAGTATTTTTTGGATAAATCTTTATTGTTGGTAAAACAATAAATTTTTATATTATTGTTTTATACTAATAAAGTTATAAACAATAAAATTGGCGTGTTTTCTCTTAAAAATAATATTTCATACTATTTTTAACTGAATTTTACCTTATACAAATTTTGAGGACAGGAAAAGTACTTGATTTTTAATCAAAGTTTCATATCCACACCTTACATCAACACTCATGAGGTAAGGACTAAGCAAAGTGTTCCATTTGAATGATATGAAATAAAATGGTTTTCTCGGGGAAACAGGAGACACAATTCTTGTCTTAAATAGTCCACTTATTAGGTTTTAATTTGTGAGTCTCATTATTTAAACCCTAACCACACCATTGTGAATATACTGACCAATTTCCCCTGAGGTCCTGTTGGCAGAGAAGGCCACTCAGCATATTTCGGCGATGGCATCCATTGTGTACGCCAACAAGCCACCGTACACTGTGGATGTAATATGGAAACATGAGGATGGTAAGCGGCGTCGGAGGCATGTTGGGAGGGTACTTACTAAGCGAGCGTAAGGATCGTAAGCAGTGTCAGAGGCATGTCGGGAGGGTACTTACTAGGCGAGCGTAAGGATCGTAAGCAGTGTTGGGAGCATGTCGGGAGGGCACTCCACGAGCATAAGGATCGTAAGCAGTGTCGGGAGTATGTCGGAAGGGCACTCCGTGAGCGTAAGGATCATAAGCAGTGTCGGGAGCATGTTGGGAGGGCACTTCATGAGCGTAAGGATGGTGAGCAGTGTTGGGAGCATGGCGGGAGGGCACTCCGTGAGCGTAAGGATCGTAAGCAGTGTCGGGAGCATGTTGGGAGGGCACTCCGTGAGCATAAGGATCGTAAGCAGTGTCGGGAGCATGTCGGGAGGGCACTGCCCGAGCATAAGGATTGTAAGCAGTGTCGGGAGCATGTCGGGAGGGCACTGCGCGAGTGTAAGGATTGTAACCAGTGTTGGGAGCATGTCGGGAGGGCACTACACAAGCATAAGGATGATAAGGGTGGGGGTGTGAAAGCGTAAGGAGTGGTGAGGACAGAGATGGGGGGGCAGGCAGTGTCAGAGTCTGATCTGGAGGGTGGTGCGGGCGCGTAAGCATGCTAAGCGTCGGGGAGGCGGAAGCTATTAGGTGAAATTACCCAAACGTTGCGAATAGTGTTCAAATGGGTTTGGGCTTTGAGTGACATTCTCATGTGACACATGTGACGATTGATGTTGTCTTGACGCTGACGTGTCGTGACCCACTAAATCCAGTGACTATAAAGTGACACTAACAAGACTGAAGCAAGATTTTATACTGACCGCGGTGCGATGTGAAGTCAATCGCCGACGATTGACATAACATTCGCCCTGGTGATAACACTGTTCTTGTTGTATATGTAACATGGGATTTCTCACATTCCCATTATTTTGGCCTGAAATTGAGGAAACAAAATTTTTTCACAGAGATTTTATGTGGTATTGATGATGTGGTATTGAAGTATTTTCCATATTACCACCTCAAAGAGTTGATTTGAGCTTGTTTACTCTCTGGAGCTACCATAGGTGAAATTTAGTGTAGAATCCGATTCTGGCATTAAATCCATGGATTTACTTACTCCATAAAACGTTATTCATCTTTTCTGAAATCAAAAAAGATGAATTTTGAATATATGCATGACCTATGGGTTATGCATAATTCATAATTCATTTTTAAGATAATTGTGGCCTATTTTGGGTATGTAAAATATACCTCAAGGCTCATATTCCCTCCCACCAAAAAAAAATTGTAGCACAATTTCATCAATGGTATCAAGAAGAAAAAGGCTTCAAAGGGGCTTAATGTCTACTGTCCAACCTCTTTACATTAGTCAAATTAAATCATTTAAAGCACATTTATAGAAATATTCAGGCTTGTGCCCTTCTTTTATGTCTAAATCTTCTTAAGAGCTTATCTGAGTCAGGTATTTCTGATTCTGCCAGCCATTCATCTTCATGTACTGGATTTTTATATCTGACCAGATATTCCCTTTAATTTTTACCCCTAATCCTCCTTTCTTTAATGACTTCCTTTGAATTTTTGTCTTTACTCTGTTCCACTGGTGGTACAGTCAAAGGGGTTGGGTTCCTTAAAGGATCAATTCTATGTCATCTGGTCGATAAGGTTTTATCAAGCTAACTTGAATGGTGGGGTGTTTATTTTCCACTTCACCACTGAATTCCATTTGAACTGCATTGGTTCCATGTAAGGCTACAATAAAAAAGGGTCCTAAATAAGAATCTTTAAGTTTCCTTGGGCCTTTGATATTATTAAAATTCAAGGTTGAAACTAGAACTAAGTCCCCTAGTTTTAAGTCTGGTACTTGGTGACTCTTGCCCCACTTCTGTTTTGATGAATCAAAAGCTTCATCCTACTCTGTTTTGCATGATGTGTCACTTTATCAAGCTGCATCTTGAAGTTGGAAGTTGTAGGATTAATTTCAATCAATTCTTTCCTCAGTTTGTCTGCTGGCAGTCTTGGATTCCATCCTTTTTCTAATGCAGCCGGAGTTTCTCCTGTAAAAGAATGGACTGATGTCTTATATGCCAGTTCCAATGCAGGTATTAGAGTGCAGCAGTCATGGTTAAAGCCATCTGAGTCTTTGAATTATAACCCATAAGCACAGAATCTCCTGATCATGTCCTCTAAAGTTTGAATCATCCTCTCTGCTAGTCCATCTGTTTGATGGTGATATTCTGTTGAGAATGACAACTTAGTCCCAAAAAATCTGTGAAGATTGGTCCAAAGTGAAGATGTGAAGTTGAGATCTCTTTCACTTATAATATCCTTAAACAAGCCTGTATGAGAAATAACTCTATTCCATAGAAGAAGAGCTGTATCCATAGCAGTGTCATCTTCATGAAATGGTAAGAATATGGGAGTTTTTCTATATCTGTCTACAATTACTAAACAAGAATCATAACCTTTGTCACCACTTGGATGAAGTGCTGTGACCCAATCCATGTGAGAAACTTCCCAAGGGCACTTTGGTTCTTGAATATTAATCATTAGTCCAAATTTCTTGCCTGTACTCCTGTTTGCTTTTTGGCATCTATCACAGGTATGGAAATATTCAATGGTTTCTTTTCTCCACCATGGCCAAAATGCTCAGTTCTTCACTTTTTCAAATTTTCTGTCTTCTGACAGGTGTCCTGAGAAGATGCTATCATGGCATTCATGAAGAATGGTATTGATAAGCAATCTGCTACACAATGTCATTACACAAGAATGTTTGGTCCTGTGGTAAATTATCCCATCAAACAAGTGGAATCTCCCTTCAGAATAGGAATTCCTCAAACCTTCATCAAGTGCATTGACTAAAGATGTATCTTTGCAGTCTTTATCTAATAAGGAAGTCAGGATATGGCAATCCTTGTCTTGCTTATAAGATTCTCTGACTTCTTCCAAGAATTCTGTCCCAATATCAGTTATGTTAATTCCTTGTATTGGAATCTGTGGTTCTGCTTCCAAAGGTACATAAGCTGGATTATCAGGAGTATTGGCTTATGCCGACCTACTAAGTCCATCAGAATTCTTGTGAATGTTTCCTGATTTATGAACTATAGTCATGTTATCTCTATATTCTTGAATGGCTATTTGCCATCTCAACATATGTCTTTTGGCAGTTTTCATGTTAAGAAGTCATTTCATGGAATTACAGTCAGTTATCACTTCAAAAGCACTGCCATCAAGATAATAGTGTAATTTCTCAAGTGCCCATACCAAACATAAGCACTCCATCTGGCTTCTGTTGGTTTGATTTGTCTTAAGATGTACCAAACTAGTCCCTCTATAGGTTTGTCATCAATAACCTGGACTTGATGTAGGGCTTCCCCTAATCCATCTCCACATGCATCAATGTACAATTTAAAAGGTATATTACAGTAAGGCATGAGGATTAAAGGTGCTTCTTTAAGAGCTTTCCTTATCTTCTCATAAGCTTCAATTCTTTCCTGTGTCATCTCAAATACTGTCTGTTGATCACAGATTCTATAGAGTGACTTGGATATAATTTCAAAGTCTTTCAGGCATTGCCTGTATCAACTAGCAAATCCAAGAAAAGACATCATTTCTTTCTTATTCTGGGGTATTGGTTCAAGCTACATTGCTGCTACTTTATTTTTGTCAATACCCACACTTAAACCACAAACAATGTGTCCCAAAGATTTAAATTCTTCAAAGCCAAAATTGAACTTCTTGGATGAAATCTTCATATTCACTCCTGTAATTTTTTCAAGTACTCTTGCAAGTCTTTCAAGGTGCAAAGACTATGACTCAGAATGTATGATAATATAATCAATATAAATGATAAGCCATCCTTCAGAAAGTTCTGTGGGGAAGATGGTATTCATCATTCTTTGAAAATGAGATTGTGAATTTTTAATACCAAATGGCATTCTAAGATACTCATAAATACTACAGTGAGTGATAATTCTAAGTAATTTCCTAGTTTTGGGTGTCAAAAATTGTGATGGAAGCCTTTCAATGAATCCATGGATGTTATATACTTGGCTTTAGACAATTGGGTCAAGGTTTCTTTAATTCTAGGAATTGAATGACAATTTGGAACTGTGTAGGTATTCAATGCTCCAAAATCTCCAACCATCCTTTATTTATCATTATGGCAAGAAATAATAACAGGTGTTGTCACTTCAACTTCTTCATTATGGCCTACCTACCTTAGTGCACCAAGTTGGATCAACTTTTGGATGTGTTTTTCCAAAGCTTCTCTAGCTCTGGGAATGGCTGGATAAGCTGGTCTTCTAAGTACTGGAGGATATGGTCTGTCAATATTAAGAGTAATATCAACTTCATGTCCTTTAATACTGCCTAATGGTTCATTAACAGAAGCAAAGGCATTTCTATATTTGTATAAAACATAAATAAGATCATGCCTCATCTTTGGTGATCATGACGGATTAATGTGTGCTTCAACAAGTTGATTAGCTACAAACTCTTCTTTATAAGTATCTTTAAAGAAGATATCACAGATATTTGCTTTGGCATATTGGAGAAGGAAAATTTTTGTCTTTTCTTTTCTCCAATTGTGAAATATCTGTCTTTATGGTTATTGATGTCAATACCATAAATATTCAAGTAATCATTCCCAAGAGGTATATGCTGATATTTGCAATCGTCTATTAGTACTATCTTAGTTTTCATTATTACACTTCCTGCTGGATGTGGAAATACAATATTAGTGTCCAATATGCCCAAAGTGTACATATTATTACTGGAACTACTAAATTGTACACCCTCTATTGGTAATATATGGCTTCTCCATCCAGGGATTATGGCTTGATGATATTATTTGCCTACACAAGTAAAAAATGCCCCTGTATCCAAATTGACTTTGGCTGCAATATCATTCATCAGGATTTATGTGATACAAAATACTCCAGCAGTGTATCCTTTACCTCTAGGAGGTTTGTTTTTACACATTCTGGCATCTTGGATATTGATCAGGTTATGACAATCCTTGCTGTATTGTGGCAAGTGAGTATGGACTTCTGTGACCTCAACAAAAGCTGTAATGTTTTCATTGGGATAGTCCTCTACTGGTGTATCCCCAGAGACTGTAGAATCCAGGTCAGATTCTTCGTTCTCTTCAGTACACTGAACTTCTTAAATGATTTGAAATTCATTAATATTTTACTTTTTGGTGCAGTTGTTGGCCAAATGAGAAGTGCTTCCCATTTATGACACTTCAAGGCATGTCTTTCAGGCCTGTTATCTTCTCTGGAAGTTTTAGAGATTATTTTGTATTCCATAGGGACTCTAGTCCAGGTTTTACCAATTCTTTTTCTAGTAATGATATCTTCCATGGCATTGATTTAGTCTTCTGTTCAGAAGGGTTCTACACATCTGCACTTGATAGCATGTACGAGTTCTCCTCCAAATTTTCTTGATATTTCCATATTAATCATAGAGTCAGACATATCTGGGTGTAAGGCAGATAATCTGCCTTTCTGTTTGAGGAAGAAAGTAATTGGTTTATCCTTTTCTGAGTTAAAAATGGCTCTTTCAAAAGCATTTTAAATCTTAAATCTCCAAGAATTTTCAGCCCATTTGGTGATTATTTCACATTTCCACCAAGGCCAATCATGTTTACCATGATCTAGTCTCATTTTGTAATACCATGTCTTTGCAGTTCTGGTAAACAAAGAGTGTAGCTTGCCTACTATCATTTCATCAGTTATGTGAAAATCCCCTTGCAACCCATCCATGTTTTGGATGAACTCAATTTGATTTTATTCTCCTTCACCAGATAATTTTGGCCATTCCTCCAGTTTAGGAATATCTTTTGCACATATACAATTTTCTCCTAAAAATTGGGTCAAACTTCCTTTCACAGAATATTTTTCTTGAGTCAAAGTTGTAGAATGTCTTGGCATATGTGGTTCATAATTCTTATGAATTTTTTCCACATTTGCAATGATTTCATTCTTTAACTTCTGCCTTTCACTTTCACTTTTTGTCAAATGTGTGGCAAACTGATTGGGATTACTAATTATTTCCAAAAAATGATCATTTAGTATTCTAAGCTGATCATTAATGTTTAAAATGGAATGATCTTCCATTTCATCATTTTGGACTTGACATGTACTTTCAATTCTGTCACATGTATTGATAATTTAATCAGGTCTAAAATCTGTCAACTTATACCACTCAGCATACTTTTTGTGAGTTCTTTTCAATTCACTTATGTCTGATGTTATTTTATTTAACTTTGCATCAAATTTGGCAAGTTCTACATCAATACTATATTTAACAAATTGTATTTAATCTATTATTTGTGTGGAAAGTTCATGTTTATCCTTTCCTGCTCTTTGCCTGTGAATTCCAAAAGAGTCCTGGCCATATTGAAGACACTGTCCATGGCTGAAGGCTTCAATTTCAGGATCCTGTACGCTTGCAGGTAAGGTCTGTGCCAATTTCCTTTGCCTTTTCCCTTTCCCTAAGGGTTCTTGGGACCTTTCTTCTTCTTCTGGGGTCCTTTGGGCTTCTCTTTGGATGCTTCTGGAGCTTCTTTGAAGCTGGTAGACACCAGTGAGCCTTCTTCCAAATCTGGGTTCATTTCCAATCCCTTCTTCTGGTCTACAGATAAAAGACTTTGGTTCTTCAACCAATTCTTTATCTTTTTGGCCTTGTCTTTTCAAGACAATGGGCTCCACCCTCCTAAGAGTTCTATGGTATTCTCCTGACCCAGAAAGCTCTTGATGTGTGAGTAGGAGTTTGCCGCCCCCTGTGAAAGGCTTGGGCATATTTCCCACTCCTCTTCTTTTGCCTCTCTGAACCAATTTATGTATTGGGACTGATATATTTCTATGGCTGCCACTTGAAAGTGGTTCAGCCCTTAAAACATTACCTTCAATTAGTTCAGGCTCAGAGTTCACATCAAGGAGTGTTGGTACAGACCTTGGGGAATGGGGAGCAGCTCTGGCATCCTCCAGATGTGTCTTTCTTTAGGAAGACTTGGCAAACCTTGTTCTGGTCTTACCTCTTCCTTATCCAGATCCATATTGTTGGGCTGAATAGCTGCTTCCATTTCTGGTATGCGCCATTTTCATGGCAATTCAAGAGAAAATAAGAGTTGAAAACAGAAAAGACACACCTTTTGGTGATTTTTTGGCTTGTTCTGTCTTAATAAAGTCCCTCTTTTAGCAATTTTCACTTTGATACTGTCATCAGATTCTTCTTCTGAAGATTCTGGACTGGTAATTTATCTTTTACTTAGTCAGTTACCAGCTGCACAGTATTTGATTAAAGACACTAGAGAAATAATTAATAAAAGAAAACTTATTTTTTATACTTTTAAGATATTTTTAAGATTTTTTATAAATTTTGATTTTTTGTAATATTAAAAAAAATTATTCTTTTTAAAGAAAAAAAAAATTAATATTTTGAATCAAGATTAATTCAGAGTAACTCAAAGAATAATTTTTTAAGTTTTTGGATGAGAAAAAGCCACATGTAAAAACAGCATAAAATTAAACCAAAATTCCTCAATGAAAAAGATCTTAAGACAATCTCAAAAATAAAAATAATTTTAACTTTAAATTGAAAGAAAAAATCATTAAATTAATAGAGTCTAGAACTTAAAAATATATTAATTAAGCCTACGAGGTTCAAAAAACACGGCCAGGCCCCAAATGTAAGATGTGTCTATGAAACTGCTGATAATATTACTACTAGTCAACAGTACTATGACTGCTCTTATGAAATATAATAATATATAATTTTATAACCACAATTAAATAGTTAAACAATCATTTCTTTTACATGTTATACACTACTAGTGATTATAACAGTAAGCAGTAATGTTCTACAAGAATCAATTACAAGAATTTAATAATAAAAACTTCTTTTATTAAAATAATAAAATTATTTCAATATTTAATTATCTTTTACAAGAATAATTTAAAAGATAATTCTTGAATAAAACTCTAACTAGAGAAAAACTTTAAGAATTGAGATAAATTACTCACTATTCATCCAATGAACCTTTTAGAAGATAATAGTAGAGAAATTTGACATGGAATTTTGGATTTAATGGATCAAAATTGATTTATAACAGTATTGAAAACAAAATATAGTTAATTTCTATTATTTCAAGTCTCTATGATTGATTTATGAAAGAATAAAACAATTAAGAAATAGTTTTAACTAATACTTGCTTGTTTGGTAATAAAGGTATAATATAATAATGTGATGATTCTGGAAAAAACAGAAAGAGGAGGCCTCTTTTAAGTCCAAGAAAGCTCACAGAAGCATTCCATGCAGAAAACTAAAAAACCAGTGAGTGAGAAAACAACAAACCTTTTTGAATTATTTATTGCATCATCTGTTGTCATTTAAGATTGTCCTAATTGCTTAATTGAGCATTTACATGAGTACCAACCCATTTGTGGTTAGGAATAAAAGGAGAAAGAACTGTGAATCTTCTTTCATTCCAAAATGATCAATTATTTCCCAAAGGTATCAAATTTATTGGAAATTTCATCTGAGAAAGTATTTTCTGTAAATTCTTAAAGATTCTGTGTTTCACATAGAATCAAGAAAAAGGGACTGTAAGTAAAGCTTTTAATTTTACATATGAAAGTATAATTATTTTTGGCTTTCTATGTATTATACAGCTCTCAATTGGTCCTGAAAGTTTCAGAAAGATTCATTTATGATTGTATTTTTAATGAATTTTTGAAGTTTTACCTCATTGATACATAGAATTGCAAATAGCAGCATATGACTTGTAAGGTGTGGATATGAAACTTTGATTAAAAATCAAGTACTTTTCCTGTCCTCAAAATTTGTATAAGGTAAAATTCAGTTAAAAATAGTATGAAATATTATTTTTAAGAGAAAACACGCCAATTTTATTGTTTATAACTTTATTAGTATAAAACAATAATATAAAAATTTATTGTTTTACCAACAATAAAGATTTATCCAAAAAATACTCTACAAGAGATATTTTAAGGCTACAAAAGAAATTTCTTCAAGAGCAATTTCAATTGGAATTAATTGAGCAAAGAACTGCAAGCAATTAATTAAAGAACAAAGTCTTTAAAAAGAGTATTAAAGAGAAAACACGCCCAAAAGTGACCAGAGTGAATTTGGAAACAAAGTGACAAAGTTTACAGTGATGAAAGATGCTTTAATTCACTTTTGGGGTGGTTCAGGGGTAAAAATGATTATAAGAGTTACAAACAATGATTATAATGATTTTTTCACGTGGTTAAAAGGATTAAAATGATTTAAAAGAGGTGGTTGGAATCTTTTATTGATTGGTTTAACAGTTTTAAACTAATTAATAAAAGGAAAAGATTCTAACATGAAGAGAAAAGTGGGGCAAAGAAGACATTCTTTTGTGGCCATCAATTCTCTTACTCCAAAAGTAAAATTTACTCTTGTCAGTCGTGAAAAACAGTCTGACAACAGAAAAGCCAATTATGGCATCATTGAACCCTGGTTTAGACCAAAAAGGGCTGGTTTAAGCCATTTTTAGCCATTTTTAGCCATTTTAGACCCTTAAATCAGCCATTACTATAGCAATACCAGGCCTAGAGCCTTCAAAACACGTCAGAATGTGTGTCAGAGGCGTAGAAACCAGTTAAAACTGTTTTTATTATGATTGTTTTATCTTAAGGGTAGTTTTACCTTCTTGGCAACAGCTAAAACTACCCCAGTTGGTATCAAAACCTCATCATCAATTGAGTCCACAGACCCTGTAACTCAATTCCAGGCCAAAAGTGATGAACTTTTGCGTGAATTTTGACATCCCACGCCTGTCAGCAAGGATTTTGGGGGTCTAGCTCCCCCTTAGAGCTGGAGTTCCTTTTCCCCCCCAAATTTAATCTTTCCAATTTATTTTTCCTTTAATTCCTCATCATGTATTATACTTATAATTTACACATGTAATTCAATTCAATTGTACAGTACAATACAGTAATAATTGACACCTCATATGTAAATCAAAGTTCACTTATGTAATACACGCGCACATTTTGACATTTCAATTGAATTCAATTGAAAATACTTTAATTCCTCATAACTTCTAAACTAAACACAACACCTCAATTTTAACACAAAAATTGATGGTTAACACCACATGTGGTGTGAATTAAATTAAGGTTTTGAGGATTTTCAACTTTTGTATTGAAAATACTAAAAACTTAATTTAAGCTTATTTAGAGTTGAGTTACAAAAATTTCACTCAGAGGTGACCCCACCTGATTTTTTATGAGGAATCCAATGGTGAAATAAAATTTATATGTTTATTTATTGGATAAAAAGTTATAATAAATTTTATTTAACTTTTTTCCAAATTTATTTATTTTTTCACAATTTTGTTAAAATTTCATTTTTACTTAAATTTTTCAAGTATAAATGTAATTTTATATTTACAAAATTTAAAGTAATTTTATTTTTAAATTATAATTAATTTTTTATTTTTAATATAATTTTATTTTTTATTTTTATTTTAATAATATAAATAAATTTATTTTATTTATATTAATATGTTATTTTTTATATTTGTGGTCTTTTGGGTATATGAAATTACCTCTAAGGCTCACATTCCCTCCCCCTAAAAAAGAATATTACTTTGTAATATTGGTGTTTCTAGTGTGTCTGAATCTCCTCAGGAGTTTGGTGGCTTCTGGTATATCTTTCTCTTCTAACCATTCATCTTCACAAGTTGGGTCACTGTACCTAACAAGGTATTCCCTTACTTTCTTGGTTCTTAATTTCCTTTCTTTAAGAACTTTGGTTATTTTCTTAGTACCAGATGTCTCAATAGGAGGTATAACTTGGGGAATCTTATTCCTCAAGGGAAATTTCTCAGCATCACTAGATTTGTATGGCTTTATCAAGCTTACTGGAAATGTAGGGTGCTTATTGCTAAGTTCTTCAGATAACTCTACTTCAACAGCATTTTCTCCATGGAGGGCCTTAATCACAAAAGGTCCTGCAAAGGAGTCTTTTAACTTTTTACATCCTTTGATGTTATTGAAGTTAGTGGTGGATACAAGAACTAGGTCCCCCACTTTGAAATCTGGAGTTGCATGAGATTTATCCCATTTGTCTTTGGCATATGCAAAAGAGTCCTCCATGCATCTCACTGCATGCTTTCTAGCTTTGTCTAGCATTCCTTTGAAGCTAGCAGCTGTGGGATGTATTTCAATTAAGTCTTTCCTCAAGGAATCTTGGGGTAACTTGGGGTTCCATCCTTTTTCTAGAATAGCAGGAGTCTGATTGGTACTGGAATGGATTGATGTTTTATATGCTAATTCCAGTGCTGGTAACAGAGTACACCAATCATGGGTAAATCCATCACAATCTTTGAATTCAAGGCCATATGCACAAAATCTTCTCACCATGTCCTCTAAGGTTTGGATCATTCTTTCAGCCAGACCATCAGTTTGTGGGTGGTAGGCTGTAGAGAAAGACAGTTTTGTGCCAAATAATTGGTGAAGATTTGTCCATAGAGCTGAAGTGAATTTGGGATCTCTATCACTGATGATATTTGTAAATATCCCAGTCCATGACACTACTCTATTCCATATCAGAAGAGCTGTATCCATGGCTGTATCATCTTTGTGACATGGTAAAAAGATTGGAGTTTTACTGAATCTGTCCACAATTACTAGGCAAGCATTATAGCTCCTGTCACCTCCTGGTGGTAGGCCAGTTACCCAATCCATATGGACAATTTCCCAAGGTCTGTTTGGTTCTTGGATTTTCATCATATTTCCAAGTCTTTTGCCAGTGGATTTATTTGCCTTTTGGCATCTGTCACAGGTTTTGCAATATTCTGCAACATCTTTTTGCCACATTGGCCACCATATGCAGGTCTTTACTTTCTCTCTTGTTCTGTCCTTAGAAAGATGTCCTGAAAAGGGACTATCATGGCATTCTTTCAGTACAAGATTGATTAATGACCTGTCTACAACTGTCATGACACATGTGTGCTTGGTTCTGTGGTAAATTATACCATCCAGTAGGTGAAATCTCCCTTCATTATAAGATTTTCTCCATACTTCATCCAAGGCATGTATTAGAGAGTTGTCTTTACAGTCTTTGTTAAGTAATTGGCATAAGATGCTACAATTCTTATCTTGAGTGTAACTATTTCTGACTTCTTCAAAGAAGGTGGTGTTCAAGTCTGTAACACTTATTCCTTCTATTGGAATTCGTGGTGAAGCTTCTTCTGAAACATAAGCAGGATTATCAATGTTATTTGGTAATGGCCATCTGCTTAGTCCATCTGCATTCTTACGAATATTCCCATCCTTATGAACAATAGTCATATTGCCTCTGTATTCTTGTATGGCTATTTGCCATCTGAGCATGTGTCTGTTAGGTGTTTTCATGTTCAAAAGTGATTTCACAGCTGTACAATCTGTTATTACTTCAAAAACACATCCCTCTAAGAAATAGTTCAATTTCTCTAAGGCCCAGACAAGGCATAGACATTCCATTTGACTTGCTCCATATCTGGCTTCAGTTGGTTTGATTTGCCTGGATATGAAACATATTGGTCCTTCTACAGGTTTGTCATTTATGATCTGAACTTGGTGAAGTGCAGCACCTAGTCCATCCCCTGATGCATCAATATACAGTTTGAAAGGCAATTTAAAGTCTGGCATCAGTAAGAGTGGAGCAGTGGTCAATGCTTCTCTTAGAGACTCAAAAGCTTTGACTCTGTCAACAGTCATCTCAAATACTGTGTCTTTGTCACACAACTTATAAAGTGGTCTTGCTATGGATGCAAAGTCTTTAATGTGTTGCCTGTAATATCCTGCAAAACCTAAGAATGACTGAATTTCCTTCTTATTCTGAGGCATGGGTTTTAACAATACTGCTGCAACTTTGTTTTCATCAATTCCAAGGGACAAACCAGATACAACATGTCCTAGTGCCTTAAGTTCTTTAAATCCAAAATGACATTTCTTCAAGGAGATTTTCATGTTTACTGATTGGATTTTTGTCAAAACTCTTGATAATCTGTACATGTGCTCCTCCCAAGTCTTTGAACAGATAATAATGTCATCAATGTAAATGATTAACCATCCCTCTGAGAGTTCTTCAGGGAAGATTTCATTCATCATTCTTCGGAAGTGTGAAGGTGCATTTTTGATACCAAAGGGCATCCTTAAGTATTCATACACTCCACAATGAACAATAATTCTCAAGTATTTTCTTGCTCTTGGTGTTACTACATTTTGATGGAATCCTTTAAGGGCATCCATAGTGGTTATATACACTGCTTGAGATATTTGAGTAAGGGCAATTTGGATTTTTGGTATTGGGTATCAGTCTGGAACAGTGTAAGTGTTCAGAGCTCTAAAGTCCCCAACCATTCTGGATTTTCCATTATGCCACGCCACTATGACTGGTGTAGTTATTTCTACTTCCTCATTGTGGCCTACTTTTCTTATTACACCAAGGTCTAGAAGTTCTTTGATATGAATTTCTAGAGCTTCTCTTGATTTTGGACTTGCTGGATAAGCAGGTCTTCTTAAGAGTGGTGGATAAGGTCTCTCAATGTTAAGAATGATGTCAACTTCATGACCAATAATTGCTCCCAGGGGTTCTTTGTCTGTAGCAAATGCTCCTCTGTGGTCATACAAAAGGGAAGAAAGTTCATTTTCTTGCTTATCAGTCAGATGAAGGCTTATTTCAGCCTCATTTAACTGTTCAGACTTGAATTTCTCTAACTCTAAGTTGACTGGTGATACTTTGTTTACTGTAATTTGTCTTTTAAAGGGTAAAAAGGCAAATTTCTGGCGCTTATTGTCTCCAATTGTAAAGTATCTGTCTTTGTTATTATGTAAATCTATCCCATACATGATTAAATAGTCATTTCCCAATATAAAATGGGTACTAGAGCAATTTTCCATAACAACAAATTCAACTGTGATCCTTAAATTCCCATTTATGTGTGGGAATATGACATTGGTCTCAAAGATTCCTAATGCTTTCATTGGGTTACTTGCACTGTTGAATTTTATACCATCAATTGGTAACAATTGGTCTTCAAAATTTGGTACACAAGTCTTAAGAAAAGATTTTCCAACACAAGAGCAGAAGGCTCCTGGGTCAAGCAAAAGTTTGGTGGGTTTGTTGTCAATCACCACTTCTGTTATACAGGAGTTACCAGCTGTATAACCTTTTCCTCTGTTTGGTTTTGTCTTCATAAGTTGTGCATCTTGAACTTTTGATAAATCAACTTGACCATTGCTCAATTGTGGTAAGTGGGAATAAGATTCCATGATTTCAAAAGTGGCATTGATATTTTCTATATCTTTTGAAGATTCAGAGAATATGGATGACTTATCATCTGAATTGTCTTCAATTATGTCTTCTTTTTCAACATCTGGTTCTTTTTCAATGTCAATTTCATTGATTCTCCCCCTTTTTGGACATGTATTGGCTAAATGGGTGGTGCTTTGGCAAATATGGCATTTTCTGACTGTATCTGCAGATTTATATTTAATATTACTAGAATTTTCTTTGGGGTTTTTGTCCACAGAATCTTTCCAAGGTTTATTAAACCTTGTTTTAAGATTCACCCTACTAGAACCAATTTTGGTTCTGGTGGTTACTTCTTCTAGTATATTGATAATATCCTCTGCTGAAGATTGTTCAGTAGTCCTGCTTTTGACAGCATGCTCTAAGTCACCTCCACATTGTCTCAGAATTTTTCTATGGATCATAAATTCTGACATGTCAGGATATAATGCTGTTAATCTGTCCTTTTGTTGGCAAAACCATGGTAAAGCTTTGTCTTTATCAGCATTAAATTTGGCAGATTCAAAGGCTGTTTCAACTTTAAACCTCCAAGCATCATTTGCCCATTTGTTGATGATTTGGGTTTTCCACCAAGTCCAACTCTGGTGTCCATGTGCTTGTCTTATTTTGATGTACCATCTGTGAGCTGATCTGGTAAACAAGGTGTTAAACCTGGCTGTTACCAATCTGTCTGGTAATTCAAAATCCTCTTTGATCATGTCAATACCTCTAATGAATTCCATATGGTCATACTCTCCTTCACCACTGAAGTGAGGCCATTCTTTAAGTTTTGGAACTTCTTTCAAGAGTGCTTGGCCCATTGATGGTTCCAAGTTATGAAAAGAAGTGGATAGTTCATTTTTTAATTGTGAATTATCAGGATCCAATACTTGTGGATTTGAAATTCTTGTGCCCTCATTTTGATTTAGAGGTGTAGACATTCTTGGTAAGGTGTTCAGTAATTGTTCAATGTCATTCATTTTACTGTTGCTACACCTTTGGGAATTTCTGTATTCATGTTGGAAGCTTTGTATTAAATTTATTACTTCAATTTTATACATGTCTTCTTTATGTGTAAGTTCTTGCCATAACTCTGTCTGTCTTGTATTATCAGCAGTGACTTGATTCAATTTCATTGATAATTTTGATACTTCTTCTTGTGAAGCATCAAAACACTTTTTCAAGGCAATGGTATATGTCTTTACTTCAGTAAATGAATTTGAAATGTCATCAAGGACTTTCTTGTTATCTGTCTTGATAATATTTATGGCTTGTTTAATTCTTGTTTCAATTATGTCATCAATATTGAATTTAGAATATTTATCTGTTAATTCTTTAATAATGGCAGATTGTTCATTTATTTTATTGTTAGAAGAATTATCATTATTGGAATTTTTAATTGTTCTCAAAACTTTTTCAAAACACATAAGTGTTTCATTAATTTGGCACAGACTCAGGTTGTTTGTTTTAATGTTGTTACAAATGGTGTCATTTTTATCAGAAAGATGTTTTTTCACGTCATTTATAGCATTATACAACTCTGGGATGGAATCAAATATGTCAGAAATCATTTCTGGAACCTTAATCTGGCTTCCTCCTTCTTCTGTAATTCCATCATGGTTCTGGCCATCTGAAATACATTTTCCATGGCATCCTGCTGAATCTTTGGGATTCTGTAGCCCTGGCTGTAAGGTTTTGGGGCTGGTGCCTTCCCTTTGCCCTTGTTTGGAGTTTGTGGCTGCTTTTTCACGTTGGAATTGCTGCTGCTGGCCACTGGGGCTGTTTTTGGCACTGGTTTGGCTGGTGGAGGGTTGTTTTTCCTCCATTCTAGTGTCAAAAGCATCATGTTTTTCTTCTCCATCAATGGATGCCATCCATTGAGCAATTTGCAAGTGTTGGGATGGCCCAAGAATTTTCTTACTGTCAGGTAAGAATTCATGCAATTCTTCCACAGGTCTGCAAGGATCTGGTACTCCTTGAATTGGAGTGCATTGTTGTATGCACTGTGGCTGGCTTTGTATATGTCCACAGAGGCTTGTTGTGGCGGTGTCAGCTCTTTTTGAAGGTAAAATGGTATTATCAGCTTCAGAATGACCCATTTTAGTTGTTTGGAAGTCATCAACTGACCCTTTTCCTTCTGTACCTGGTTGGCCTCTGCCATAATCACGTCTATTACCTTTTTGGGAGCTGCTTGAGGGGTTGTAGCTGGCTCCTGACCTGGTTGAAGGCATAATTATGGTTAAAAAAGGCTTAAAATAGTATTTTTACGTCAAAAACTTACTATTGGCCAAATTCTTAGCCTTCTGAAGAGTATTACTTATGTCCAAGTTAATTAATTCAGAAGATATTGGTTCAGGCTGGTTATTTTGAGTCACAATAACAGTGCTATTATGATCAGAATTAACAGTACTGGCAGGGATAATGCTGGTTACTGTTGAGGCTGTTTCAATGTTTTCTTGTCTTACCACGTTGTCAGACACTAAAATTAATGAAAAAAGCCAATTAATTAAGTAAAAAAAGGATATTTCAAAAAAAGAAATAAAAATTTAAGCCTCACTTATAATATGAAAAAAATTATTTTTTATGGGTTTTTTTTGAATTATAAGTATTTTTTATATGTTTTTAAATTTTTCAATATAAGAAAAAAGATTTAAAAAGAGTAAAAAAAATATGTCACAGGTAAAATATCACGGCTGGGCCCCCAAATGTAAGGTGTGGATATGAAACTTTGATTAAAAATCAAGTACTTTTCCTGTCCTCAAAATTTGTATAAGGTAAAATTCAGTTAAAAATAGTATGAAATATTATTTTTAAGAGAAAACACGCCAATTTTATTGTTTATAACTTTATTAGTATAAAACAATAATATAAAAATTTATTGTTTTACCAACAATAAAGATTTATCCAAAAAATACTCTACAAGAGATATTTTAAGGCTACAAAAGAAATTTCTTCAAGAGCAATTTCAATTGGAATTAATTGAGCAAAGAACTGCAAGCAATTAATTAAAGAACAAAGTCTTTAAAAAGAGTATTAAAGAGAAAACACGCCCAAAAGTGACCAGAGTGAATTTGGAAACAAAGTGACAAAGTTTACAGTGATGAAAGATGCTTTAATTCACTTTTGGGGTGGTTCAGGGGTAAAAATGATTATAAGAGTTACAAACAATGATTATAATGATTTTTTCATGTGGTTAAAAGGATTAAAATGATTTAAAAGAGGTGGTTGGAATCTTTTATTGATTGGTTTAACAGTTTTAAACTAATTAATAAAAGGAAAAGATTCTAACATGAAGAGAAAAGTGGGGCAAAGAAGACATTCTTTTATAGCCATCAATTCTCTTACTCCAAAAGTAAAATTTACTCTTGTCAGTCGTGAAAAACAGTCTGACAACAGAAAAGCCAATTATGGCATCATTGAACCCTGGTTTAGACCAAAAAGGGCTGGTTTAAGCCATTTTTAGCCATTTTTAGCCATTTTAGACCCTTAAATCAGCCATTACTATAGCAATACCAGGCCTAGAGCCTTCAAAACACGTCAGAATGTGTATCAGAGGCGTAGAAACCAGTTAAAACTGTTTTTATTATGATTGTTTTATCTTAAGGGTAGTTTTACCTTCTTGGCAACAGCTAAAACTACCCCAGTTGGTATCAAAACCTCATCATCAATTGAGTCCACAGACCCTGTAACTCAATTCCAGGCCAAAAGTGATGAACTTTTGCGTGAATTTTGACATCCCACGCCTGTCAGCAAGGATTTTGGGGGTCTAGCTCCCCCTTAGAGCTTGAGTTCCTTTTCCCCCCCAAATTTAATCTTTCCAATTTATTTTTCCTTTAATTCCTCATCATGTATTATACTTATAATTTACACATGTAATTCAATTCAATTGTACAGTAAAATACAGTAATAATTGACACCTCATATGTAAATCAAAGTTCACTTATGTAATACACGCGCACATTTTGACATTTCAATTGAATTCAATTGAAAATACTTTAATTCCTCATAACTTCTAAACTAAACACAACACCTCAATTTTAACACAAAAATTGATGGTTAACACCACATGTGGTGTGAATTAAATTAAGGTTTTGAGGATTTTCAACTTTTGTATTGAAAATACTAAAAACTTAATTTAAGCTTATTTAGAGTTGAGTTACAAAAATTTCACTCAGAGGTGACCCCACCTGATTTTTTATGAGGAATCCAATGGTGAAATAAAATTTATATGTTTATTTATTGGATAAAAAGTTATAATAAATTTTATTTAACTTTTTTCCAAATTTATTTATTTTTTCACAATTTTGTTAAAATTTCATTTTTACTTAAATTTTTCAAGTATAAATGTAATTTTATATTTACAAAATTTAAAGTAATTTTATTTTTAAATTATAATTAATTTTTTATTTTTAATATAATTTTATATTTATATTTTTTATTTTCATTTTAATAATATAAATAAATTTATTTTATTTATATTAATATGTTATTTTTTATATTTGTGGTCTTTTGGGTATATGAAATTACCTCTAAGGCTCACATGACTGGTTTCAAAGAGGTAAATCAATAGATACTAGTCCAATCTGAGGTCCTTTGGGCTTGTCTTTGGACATTTGTGGAGCTGGTTTGGAGCTGGTAGATGCTACTGGGGCCTCTGCCTCCAAAGCTGGAGTCATTTCTAGTTCCTTCTTCTGGTCTATGGATAAAAGGCTTTGGTTCTTCAACCAGTTCTTTATCTTTTTGACCTTTTCTTTGCAAGACAGGGGGCTCCACCCTCCTAAGAGTTCTATGGTCTTCTCCTGACCCAGAAATCTCTTGATGGGTAAGTAGGAGTTCATGGCCCCCTGCCAAAGGCTTAGGCATATTTCCCACTCCTCTTCTTTGGCTGCTCTGAAGCGATTTTTGTATTGGCATTGATATATTTCAATTGCTGCCACTTGAAAATAGTTCAGCCCTGGAAATATTATAATGAATTAGTTCAGGCTCAGAATTCACCTCAAAATCTGTGGGTACAGACCTTGGGGAATGGGGGGCAACTCTGGCATCCTCCAAATGTGTCTTTCTTGAGGAAGACTTGGCACTTCTGGATTTGGTCTTGCCTCTTCCTTGTTCAAACCCATCTGGTTGGACTGAATAGTTGCTTCCATTTCTGGTATGCACCATTTTCCTGTCAATTTCAGATAAAAAGTGAAAATTTAAGATAAAATACACACCTTTCGATGGTAATTCATTCTTTTCTGAGTTAAATAAAGTGCCTCTTTTAGTAATTTGCACTTCAATACTGTCTTCAGATTCTGGACTGGTAATATATCTCTTACTGAGCTTGTGACCAGCTGCACAGTATTTGATTAAAGACACTAGAAAAAAATTATAAAAGAGAAAAATTATTTTTTATGCTTTTTAAAATATTTTTTAGCAAGTTTTTATAAGTTTTATATTTTTTAATATTAAAAAAATTATTCTTTTTAAAGAAAAAAATTAAAATTTAAGATTTTGAATGAAAATTAATTCAGAGTAACTCAAAGAATAATTTTATAAGTTTTTGGATGTGAAAAAGCCACGTGTAAAAACAGAATAAAATTAGACCAAATTCCTCAATGAAAAGGATTTCCAAAACAATTTCAAGAAAAAATTATTTTAACCTAAAAATGAAAGAAAAAAATTATTAAATTGATATATAATTTAGAGCTTAAAAATATATTAATCAAGGGTACAAGGTTCAAAAAAAACACGGCCAGGCCCCCAAATGTAAGATGTGACTATGGAACTGATGATAATATTACTATTAATCAACAGTACTATGTCTGTTCTTATGAAATATAATAATAAAATATTATCATAACCACAATTAAATAATTAAACAATTATTTCTTTCATGTGTTAAACACTAATAGTGATTTTAACAGTGAGCAAGTAATTGTCTACAAGAATCAATTACAAGAAAATTTTAATAATAAAATTATTTTATGTATAACTATCTTTTATAAGAATAATTAGAAAATAACCCTTGAAGAAAACTATTACTAGAGAAAAACTTTAAGAATTAAATCAAAACACTCACTAATACTCCAAAGAACTTATTAAAAGATAATAGTAGAGAATTTTGACAGATAATTGTGGGTTTAAAGGATCCAAATTTATTTATAACTAAATTAGAACAATATATAGGTGATTTCTATGATTTCACGTCTTTCTGATTGATTCCAAAAGAATGAAACACTTAAGAAATAGCTTTAACTAATACTTACTCGTTGGTAATAAAGGTATAATGGAATAATGTGATGATTTGGAAAAAACAGTAAGAGGAGACCTCTTTTAAGTCCAACACAGCTCACAGAGGCGTGCAATGGAGCAAACTGAAAAACCAGTGAGTGAGAAAACCATAAGCCCTTTTTTGATTATTATTGCATCAGCTGTTTTCATGTAAGATTATCATAATTACTTAAATGATGATTTTATGTGACTACTAACCCATTTATGGTTAAGAATAAAAGGAGTAAAAACTGTAAATCTTCTTTTATTCCAAAAGAATTATTTATTTCTCAAAGCTATCAATGTTATTTGAAATTTCAGCACACAGTGTATTTTTTGTGAATTTTTAAAGATTCAGTATTTCACATGGAATCATTAAAAATGGACTGTAAGTGAAGCTTTGAATTTTACTTATAAAAGTATAATTTGTTTTCATTTTTATATGATTTATACAGTTCTCAATTTGTCCTGAAAGTTTCAGAAATATTCATTAACAATTGTATTTCTAATGCATTTTTGAAGTTTTTACCTCATTTCTACATAGAATTGCAAATAGCACTATATGGCTGGTTGCAATGAGGTAAATCATTGGATACTAGTACAAAAAGGGTTTTAATTACTCTTTTAAGGTTTATCCATGGAAACTCATTAAGAATTGACATGGTTACAAGAGTGTAATTAGCTCTTTACCTCCTTGGCAGGTCAAAATAGCAGCTTAATTGCTATTTTCTCATGATATGAAGACGTTTTGACATGGTAAACAAGTTCTGAAAATGTTTGAGTTTACTAATTGGGCCCAGATCAGCCATGGATCCAGGTTTTGGAGCTGTCCACACCTCAGAGGCCTCAGGAGTTGGGTACCCTGGCTCTCTTTAATGACTTTTGTCCCCCTTGACTATTTTTTATGTCAAAAATAGAAATTCAGGCTTCAAGTGAGATATCCACTATGGGTTTGCCAAACATTCATGTAAGAATACCATGATATGAAGTGCCACAAACATGCATAACACTGTTCTTAGTTTATATGTAACATGGGATTTCTCACATTCCCATTATTTTGGTGTGAAATTGCGAAAAACAAAAGTTTTCATGAATATTTTATGTGGTATTGAATTATTTTTGATATTACCACCTCAAAGAGTTGATTTGAGCTTATCACCTCTATGGAGCAACCCTAGCTAAAATTTAGTGTCGAATCCAAATCTGGCATTAAATCCATGTCTTTACTTACTCAATAAAATGTACTTCATCTTTTCTGAAATCAAAAAAGAGGAATTTTGAATATATGCATGACCTATGGGTTATGCATAATTCAAAATTTATTTTTAAGATAATTGTGGCCTATTTGTGTATGTAAAATACACCTCAAGTCTCACAATTATACAAAAACAAATTGAAATTCTGCTTAGGAAAAGGCCAATTATATTTGCATCAATACTTGACCCAAGACTGAAGCTCACATTTTTCTTACCTCACCATTAAATAATTTGTAAACTTGGTACATCATCAGCCCACCTTGTGAGCCTTTTTCTTATGACCACATATGAAGAAAGGTCACAAGAAAACTTTAAAAAAATCATTCTTTTAGAATAATTATCTTGAAATAAGTAAAAATGCTATAGATAGGCATAAATTCTTAATTAGCTAATAATATAATGAGTAAACTTGTGAAATGAATTACACCATTAGATTCTACTTTATAAAATTTACATGTATCATTTTCATGGCATATCTTTAAAGTGAATCATTACTGCATAATCAGTAAGAATGCCATAAAAAATACATAAATTCTTATTTCTCTCAGAAACCAATGAAACAACATGTGAAATAAGCTGCATCATTTGATTAATCATGAAGCACTATTCATACAACACTTTTATGCCATATTTTCAAACCCAATATTTAAAGAAATAACTTGAATATATGCACTTTTATGGTGAGTGCATATATTCATGAGTTTTAGCTCATATCTCTTATAATACACATGATAGAGAGTTACAAAAAATAAAGTTACAATGTAATTAATTTTGGAATACAGAGAAAAATTTTATTTGATGTGTTATAAACAATGTTATAATTTGTAAGGGTTAGTGTAGTAAAATTTCTTTAGCTGATTACCACTTTGTTGTGAAAGTAGTCCAAACTTAAAAGAAAGGAAATCTTTGGGCTCTACTATCTCATATGTGAAAAAAAGTATGTATTTTTTGTCATTATATTCAAGGTAAAACCCCTTGAAATCATGGTTTGAATTTTAACATGGTGGATTACAACAGAAAAGATGAGTTACAAGGAAAATCATCAAAAATAGAGTTTTGATTATGTAATAAGATGCTCTTTTAAGTTTAATTATAAACTTTTAAGCTATCAGAATCCACTATACAGTTGGCTGTTGTGTATATAACTTAAGCATTATTAATGATCAAAGTTTAAGCGTAAAATTAATCATTTATGATCACTCAATGTAATATTATTTTAAGGTTAACAGTAATACAATTGATAAAACTTGTCAAGCCTATTATATTATGATGAATACTAATAAAAAACACAAATTTGATGCTTCTGCGAAGCCTATCATGTCATCAAACTTAGAGTTATAGTGATAACACTAAATAATTGTGTAATAATGAGATAAGATGGTTTAGTTATAATATAATCATCACTAAACCTCCAGATAATGATGAATTCCAGTGTATACCATAATCAAATGTCTACTAGAAGCCTGTTAGACTCTAGGAGGGAATATTTGACTTTAAATAGAGCTTTTTTTACTCTATTTCCCCCTCAGACACAACAAAAAAATTAAATTATCAACACCAAAAGTCAAAACTTTCTTCTTTTTATATAAGAAATTTCTATACTCAAAGAATCAAGTTCATTTTCATTCTAATAATAAATTTTGAAATTATTAAGTTGTTTTTTAACTGTTTTTCTTAAATTTAACTAAAAAATCTCTAATTCCACATAAAAAAAAGAATATTTGTAATTTCTTTTAATTTTTATTTTATATAAAATTTAAATAAGCTTTATTTATATTTTTTGGAAAACAATTAGTCAAAATTATTATAGAAATTGTTAAAAGGAGGCTATTTCCTCTTCTTATAATAATTTCTCTTCATTCTTTTTATTTTTAACAATTCTTAAATTAATATAAATAATATTTATATTAATTCATAGCTTGAAGTTTAGTAATATTATTGCTATAATTGTTTCTAATTATCAAAAACCATTCTCTTATGCCTTTATCATTTGTTTTAACAATAATAAAGTGCTATAAATATACTAATTATCATATATTAATTTATTTATTTTATTATATTAATCTTTTTAATAATTTATATCATTATATTCATTTGATAATATAAATATTTTACACCATAATTATAATGATTATTTATTATTATAGCTTTATTTTATCTTATTTGTTAAATCTCATAAGGACATTCAGAGTACAATTAGTAAAATATTAGCAATTTTTAGCTATTGTTTCATAGTCCAACCTTACACACCTGGCTCAAATGTTTGTAGAGGAAGCAAGGAATCTTGTAACTGTTCCCAATGAGGAACAACATGACATTGTTTTTGAGAGGTAAACCTGTTTATTGGGAAAGATTAACCCATCTGAAATCCTTGAAGGCAGTAGTCTTCAATTGGAACTGCAAATGAATCTTGCCAAAATTCCAGCACCAAGAGATACAGATCTCCTCTTAATCTGGAAGTCCCAAGGTAAAGTATTCCCCACCGTGGTTCTGATTCCTTGCAATTATTAAGCCATACCTGCTACCAGTTCACCATCAGAATTTGTTTTCTCAGGTGGTAGGAGGATCTTCCTGTCAAACAGTTGGCATGTGTAAAGGGTTTGGAATACACATTTGGCTTACTTTACAATGAAATTGAGGGTTTTATTTTTTGTTTCTTTACTCTTATGTACAATTGTCTCACATAATCCATTCTGTGATTGATAAAGGCTAAATTGAGATCCCAAGGTAATCCCATGCCTGATGCCTATGAGGATTAACAAAAAAACACCAAAAGTGGTTCCCAACCCTTGATCCCTCTTGGATTTCCTGCAATAAATAACTAAAATGTCAGGATCAGGGCCTGGCTTAGTAGTCCCATTCAAAAAATAATTATCAGAATCAATATAGGTAGTGGCAAGAGGCTGGCTTTTAACCTTTTACAATGACTCCTTTAACTTCTTATTTTCAATTTGAAAGTTTTTATTTCCCAAAAAATCTTCACTATTAAATTTCACAATTTCAGGCATTTATAGTAGTTTCAAAGGGGATTTCATTACCCAAATCCTCTACTTTTTCTCTATTCTTATTGCCTTTTTGATAGTGGCTGATATTACATATCTATTAACTCTTCATGCAGCAACCCAGATTGATATAGTTCTGAATTTAAAATACAACTCACTTTATAAAAAGATAAAAAGGAAAAATAGATTTCAATCTATTCTATAGCTCCTTTTCAGAGGTTTGTTCTTTCAGCTTCTCTTGCTCGCATTGTCTCCTTTATGCTGGGTTTTGAATACCTTATTCCTATTAGGCTTTCAGACAAAAGAACTCAAATTTAATTTCAATATTTCACTTGTATTTATAGCACAGGTAAAAAAATAAAAATGGATTTTATGTTATACCTAAAAGACAAGCCTATAATAAAAATTATGACAATAACAATAATACCTTTTAGAACAAGGATGGTTTACTAAAAGAATGAAGTGATTGTGAGTCAATATTTGATCTTATTATGTGGGAAGAGAACAATCTTACCAGTCACACAACATCATATGAAGAAAATAGAAAGTGATAAAATGTATGTAGATTATTATTTATTTATTTATTTTCAATAAATTCTTTTCATGAAGCAAGAAACCCAATACTATATAGCTGAACAAGAGATGATGTTTTAGTTGAAGAAAGAAAAATAGAACTCAGAGATTGAAGAATAAGAAGCACATGCTGAGTATTTCATGGGTGGAATTGATATTGAGATTGGGGTTTGAATTATAAGTTTCAACAGTTATATTTTTTACATCCCCCCTTGCAAGGAACATTGAGAGATAGCACAAGTTTTCTTCAGAAGATTATGAGATTGAAGATATTTTAAGATAATTTTTTTACCTACAGATTTCGTTAAGAAATCAGCATTCATGGAAGTAGCGGAAATGTTCTTCAATAACATTATACCTTTTTCAAGTAATTTCCATATGAAGGGGAATTTTATGTCCATGTGTTTAGTTCTGAGGCCACTATGAGTAGATTTTTTTAGTGCCAGGTCTATTTCTACTTTTTTGTCATTTAGCAGAAGAAGATAAAGTGAAGATGAGGTGAGTTAAATTTTGTTGATGAGATTTATTAACCAAGTGGCTTCCTTGGCTGAATCACTAAGAGATTTATACTCAGATTCTGTTGTTGAATGAGAAAAAGTTTTTTTTTCTTTTCTTTCCAAGATATAAGATATGGATCTATGCTGACAGTCAAACCTGATATTAATTTTTGATCTATGGCATTATTTCCCCAATGAAAATTTGCATATGTTTTGATATGATGAAAACCATGGATTTTGAAAGTAAGGCACCAATTTTTTGAGTGATATAGGTAATGAAAAACTTGAAGAAATGAATTCCAATGTTTTAGTCAAGGTCTTTCAAGAAACTGAGATAAGTGAATGAATGCAAAGGAAATGTCTGGATTACTGTTGTGACTAATTTAGTTTAATGAACTAACTCCACTTTGGTAATTAATATTTTAATTGTTGAAATCTTCATGTTCTTTTTTCAGATGGCTTTGATAATTTCTGATATTTTTTAAGAGTTTTATTCTAAGTTATGAGGTCTCTGATCTTGTATCTTTCAGCTAATTCATTGATATAGTGTTCTTGGGCCAGGCTAAATCCATCATCGAGATGATTGATTTTTATTCCTAGGAGTAAATGAGCCTTACCTAGGTCTTTCATATTGAATTATTCTTTTAGTCCACTTTAAGATCCTCTAGATTTGGGCCAAATATATCAGGATCATTGACATGAACCTAAATCAAATAGGATTTTTCCCTTTTCTCAGGAAAACACAAGGATATGTCAGAGAGAATTGAATTACCAATAAAATCAGCCAGTTTCAAAAATGTTTGTGCTATGCTGATGATGCTTTTTTAAGTCCATAAAATTATATTTTGAGCTGTAGTACTTGGGTTTCTTTATTTGCTGAGACCCCCTGAAGAATTTTTCAAAAGATTTCTTCTTGTAGAAGTGCATTCAAAAAGGCACTCCATACATCAATCTGATGAAACTTGTGTTTGTGAGTGGTTTACAATGAGACGAGGGTGTGTAAGGATAACAGTCTTCCGTTTGGAGCAAATTTCATTTGATAATAGAATCCTTAAATTTGATGGAAGCCATGAGGGCATAAGAAAGCTTTATATTCAATGATTTTTCCAGATTTTTCTGTCTTCTGTTTAAAAACCCATGTGCTGGTGATTGGATGGTTGTCTTCTTTTCTGTTTCAAAGAGACCATACACTCAGTTTGTTGATTTTCAGAAACTCCTTTTGTATTGAAAAATGACAGTTTTCTTTATTTAGACTGATCATTGCTTTTCTATAGGTTGTTGGAGTGTTATTTATTAAATTTGTTAAGTTTGTTCTGGGTTGTCTTCAGGAAAATGGCAGGATGTTTTTATCATTGATTTCACTTGATATTAGAGTGGGATGTATAGGACGAATCACTGACATTATTTTAGGTTGCTGTTCTGACACATTGAAAGACACATCTTCATCTTCATTTTCTATCAAGACTGATTCAATTCTTGGAGGATTTTCTTCACTATTGGAATTATTTGGTAGTTCTTCTACTAAGATTGGAGTTGTTCTTGGAAACATTTTGAAGATTTATTCAGTAATTTGTATTTGAGAGAACAACAAAGGAAATTTTTCTTTATGAAATACCACCTGTCTGCTTATGATAACTTTTTTATCTGATAGTCTAAGTGTTGGATAGCTAGAAGCTTCATTTTCATAACCTAAGAAAATTTCATCCCACAATTTTTATCCAAATGTATCTGAGATGGATCTTGTTGTAATTTTTAACCAGGCTTGACATCCAAATTGTTTTGGTTTGTGTAATGGTGGCTTGGATTTATTCTTTATTTTATATTTTGTTGTTTGTTTCCTATTTTTGGTAATTAAATTACCCAGGAACGTCGCTCTTGCTCCCACTTATGCCCAAAATTCAATAGGTAGTTTAGACTGGAGTAAAAAAATTTAGATTTTTCTAAGAAAGATTGCTTACCTTTTTCAAATAAGGCATTGTGTTGAGGAGTGTAAGGTGGAGATATTGTATGATTGGTTCCTGATTCCATACAGTAATTTTTAAATTATTTGTCAACCAATCCTCCTCCTCAATCCCTAATTATTGCTTTTATTTTTTTTTGCATGGTTGTTTTCAGCCAGTAATAAAAAGCTTTGAAAGTGGTCAAAGAAGTCACTTTTATTTTTGAGAAATTTAGTGGTCATAAATCCACTCATCTGATCTATAATAATGAGGAGGTACTTTTCACTGGCTACAGGAGGTGCTTTAAATGGTCTACGTAAGTTGAGATGTAAATTTTCCAAAAGATGGTCAGCAGTCTGAAATAAATGTCTAAAAGGAAGTTGAGTTATCTTACCTTTTACACACTCATCACAAAAATTGCTATCTTCAGTGTTTTTGATTAAATTTTTCATATTGTATTTATTCATATGTCCCAATTGTTTAAGCCACAGGTTACCATCTTTTTTTACTTGTGTTTTTAGAAAGAAGGAGTTAAAAAAGTTAATACAAGTTTCCAAGATACTGCTTGAGATGAGACAGACAAATGAGGGCTTATCATTATTGTCTAGGTAAATTTCAAATTGTGATGTGGTTTTTTTGATTTGGGTTTCATTTTAAGATATACTAGAAAGAGCTAATAAGGTTTTAGTTGGATCAGGAAAGTAGAGACTGTTTGGAAATAGCCATCAATTAACAATTCAATCAAAAATTTTAGCTAATCCTTTTCCTTGTGATATCAGTGTAGATTTACCAAATCCAGTAGCCACTTTGGCTTGGTGGTTTTGATGTAGGTATTTGAAGAGAGATTTATCATTGAGCATATGGGTAGAAGCACTTGTGTCAAGGACTATTGTTAGAAATTTGTTTATTTTCTTTTATTAATGTTTACATAAAGCTTGAGCTATGGTGAAGCTGGTTCTTTTCTCTGATTCTTTCCATTTTCTCCCTTGTCTGAATTTGGGATGTAATTGCCAACATTCCTCTGGTCCATGCATGGTGAAAAGAGTATTGTGTCTTCCATTGCTGCAGTAATGAACAATTTTTGTTGGGAAATAATCCTTTGAGAACTAAAGTTTTGGTGTATTCTGCCAATAATTCTTATTATTTGAGAGAAGCTTCACGTAATAAATTGAGAATATCATTGGGATTTCCTTGAGTAGCAGCATTTAATGTATCTTTTTCTATTGACAAATGAAATTCTTCAGGGAGATTAGTGAGAATTGAAAACACAGTAATTTCATCTTTCACAGCTATGCCAACTGATGCTATCTCACTAAGACACTTTTGAAATAAAATCCTTGAGGCTATCTTCATATGTAAATTTTGGAAATTTCCTCCATATTTGGGCTTTACTATTTAATGATGAAGATGCAAACCTTTCATTATATTTTTTCCATAATAAGAAACTTTTTTGTGTGATTTCTTCAGAAGTAACTATAGCTGCAAAAATTCTTTAATCTAGGAAATTGGTAATTATTCTGCAAGTTTCAATGTTGGCATCTACTACTTTTGCTTCGACTTCTGGTTTTTGTGTTTTGCCATCTCCTGGAACACATGGTTTGATACAGTAATGATATAATCTTCTTTGTTTTAAACAAAGAATCATTCTAAGCTGCCATTCTGAATGATTCGAATGAGTTAAGATTGGAATGATTTTTCGTAGGTTGTTGTTTTGATCATTGTTATTCATCTTGTAGTCAGGTCTTTTAGTTGGATGATACTTGAGACAATCAAGACTGTAAATTTATTAGGTTTCAGACAAAAAAACTAAAATTCAATTTCAATATTTCACTCATATTTATAGCACAGGGAACAAAAGAAAAATAGAGTGTATGTTATACCTAAAATACAAGCCTATAATATAAATTTATTACAATGACGATAATATTTTTTAGAAAAAAGATGAGTTATTAAAAGAATGAAGTGATTGTGAGTCAATATGTGATTTTATTATGTGTGAAGAGAACAATCTTACGAGTCACACAAAAGCATATAAAGAAAATAGAAGTGATAAAATTTATGTAGATTATTATTTATTTATTTATTTATTTCTTTTTTATTTAATCTTTTCCATGAAGCGAGAAACATAATCTTAGAGTTCATCTTAGAAAGTCACTTATAGAATGAATATAACACACCCATTACTTACAAGAAAACCCTCTTAGAAGAGGTGCCTCAATTACCCCAATCAACATTTCGTTGGGCATAGTAATTTAGACAGTTGTTAATATAAAAGAGTCGATGGGATGTCCCTTGTTCACCCATCGACTCACATCCTTTCATTCATATCACACCATCAGGTGTGCTATTAAACTTGTCGCTGTCTCTCCAATAAACATCATAAGGTATTAACACCTTATTAAACAGGTGTGCTATTAAACTTATCGCTGTCTCTCCAATAAACATCATAAGGTATTAACACCTTATTAAACAGTTGGTTTTATAGGTTATGGGCCCAGACGCAATTGCTGGATCTGCTGCTCAAAAGAATGGCATACCCATTCTTGGTGAAAACAATTACTCAGAATGGGATGCCGCAATCAGGGCATTCTTCTTATACATTGGATTCCTAGACTATGTCAATGGCAATTATAATCCTCCGTCTGAATCAAACTCAGATGCTTTTCTCAAATATAAGGAAACAAAACAAAAAGCAGCTGGTGTTATATGCCAGTCACTTAACACCAACAATCGAGCAAAGTTCCTCACCAGAGAAAATGAGAATAATCCATTGGATCTATATGCAGCAATCTCTTCATACTATCTATCCAATCAGAGTAAAAATCAGGCCAGAATCTTCTGTGCCTTTCTATCTGTTAAATGCAAAAACAAGGAGCTAGAAAAGTTCATTAGCGACATCAGAATTCAACTCATGAATCTCAATTCTGTTGGGATTCGTGTAGGTAAACCCCCAAATGTGATTGATATATCTGATGAACTACTGGCCGAAATAATCATAAGAAAACTTTCTGAAGGATATGATAATTTAAAAAGGATGATATATGAGACACGACCCTTGGAAACAACCAAAGTGGTTTCCAAAATTGACGACTACATCAGAGACAGCTTCTTGGTTACTAAAGATGAAGGACAACATATTAAATCACAATCAGCCTACAAAGCACGAAATTACCCATACTGCAGCAATGGAATACACAATCCCTCAACAAAGCATTCAATTGAGGATTGCAGACAGCTAAAAAGGAACAACGACCGAAAGGAACAGAAAAATAAAAATAACAAGAAGAAAGGGAATTCGGCAAACAATAATCAAGAATCAACTTTTGAAGAAAACTACTCTTCTTCAGAAGAAGTTCCTGTAGTTAGGTATTCCAAAGCTTTTGTAACAAAATGCAATGCTCAAAATTTAAAACCCTACCTTGACACTGCCGCCTCGAGCCACATGGTAGGAGACAGAAGAGCCTTTATGACCTACAACAAAAAGGGCATGTCCGTTGAAACAGCAAATGGTTCTCAGACACCTGTGCTAGGCCACGGTAAAGTCCAATTCCTATCGAATTGCAAGGTCATAACATTACACTGCCTTCATGTGCCAGACTTGGCGGAAATGCTAGTCAGCATGGGAAAACTCTGGAAGGCAGGATTCACGATTCTCAAAACAAATCAATCTTCATTTATAGTTAAGAAACACAACACTGTGCTGATGAATGGGGAGGTCAGCAACAATATTTTTGTCCTTGACATGAAGATATGTTTTCCAAGATCATTAGCCGCATCAATGGTTAAAACTCCATCTCTACTGCACAACAGAGCTGGACATCCAGGCAATGAGGTTTTAAAAAGAATGCACCCCGGTGTGGAGATATTTAAATTCTGCAAAGCTTGTGCACTAAGCAAGTCAAAACAGCTGCCTTACAAGGGAACACTACCTCGACAGAATACTCCTGGTCATACTGTCCACTCTGATCTCTCCGGAAGAATCTCTCCACTGAGCATTGGTGGAGGCAACTATTACCTCAAGTTAACTGACGATTTCAGTCGTTTTAAATCAATTTACATCCTGAAAAGGAAATCAGATGCAGGAACGGCAATCAGGGATTACGTTCATGAAGTTGAAAGGAAACACGGTACTGGCATCAAAGTATTGGTCAATGACAATGGTGGTTAATACCTTGACTCCAATTTACTAGAATTCCTCAACGAAAAGGGAATACAAATGCAACTCACAGCCCCCTATTCTCCTAAACAAAACCCCATTTCTGAAAGAGGAAATAGGTCGACCAGTGAAAAAGCTAGAACACTGCTCTTTACTTCCAATCTTCCCACGAGTTTCTGGGCTGAAGCGGTTGTGACCAGCACTTTCCTGGAAAATGTCACACCTTGCAGCTCGATTGGGTACAAAACTCCTTTTGAACTATGGAATGGATCCGCCTTTGATCTATCTCGACTAAGAACATTTGGTTGTTGTTGCTATGTAAACATACCTAAGACTCTTTGAAAAGGAAAATTTGAACCCACATCAAGAAAAGGAATTTTTCTTGGCTATGATTTCAACAAACACAACTGGCGGGTCATGCTGGAAAATTGGAAAATAGTTAAGAGCCATGATGCCGTATTTGACGAACAAATATTTCCTGGACCTCCTGCAAAAGAAAGTGCACCTGAAGACTCCATTCAATACGGCGACAATCTCAGTGTTACTGACATTGCCAATCATGAACATGTCATAGAGTCATCACATGACAACGATGACCCTCGTTGTATAGAGAATACAGATAATAATCCTCCTACCAGCGTTCCATTAACTAAACCTGGATGGGATTACAAGCTCACATCAAACCAAGCTCCAAAGCGTGTATCAGCTGATATCGACGAATCAAACATTCTACCATCAAAGAGGCGAGCACATACAGCAATACATTCCATAGACTCAAGCTCAAAGAATCCATCCTCATGGAAAGAGGCAATGTCACTTCCTGACAAATCGCTTTGGATTGAAGCTTTAAAAAACGAACTTAATAATCTTACCTCAAGGAGTGTCATCATCGAGACAACTCTACCAAAGGGCAGCAAGCCAGTTGGAAACTCAGTTCAATTCAAACGGAAGTTTGGTAGCGATGGGAAACTCATCAAAAACAAAATACGAATCTGTGCACAGGGATTCTCTCAAAAACATGGTGTTGACTACAATGACACTTTCTCACCAACAGGAAAGTTTAGCTCACTACGATGTCTACTAGCCATTGCAGCACACAGGAATCTGGAAATACACCACCTGGATGCTGTAGCAGCCTTTCTCAATCCAACGTTAAAAGAGAAAATCTACATGAAAATTCCTAACTTCTTAGCAGCACATTCCTCAGGCAAGGTGTGGCAACTCACAAAGCCGCTGTACGGTCTAAAGCAGTCATCACGGTACTGGTACTTAGAACTGGCAAATTTTTTAAAAACAATCAAAATTTTTCCAAGTAAGGCTGATCCATGCCTATTCATCTCTAATGATGCTAGATGGGAATGTTACGTGCACATCCATGTAGATGACATGACTGTCGCCTCCAATAATATTGAAAAGTTCAAATCACTTATCATGAAGAAATTCAAAATGGAAGACCTTGGACCTGCAAATTTTGTCCTGGGCATCAAATTGACACAAGAAAAAGCAGCACGTAAAATTTTCCTCTCGCAAACCTCTTACATTCACGATCTACTCAGTGAATACGGCATGTCAAATTGTAAACCAGTAGCAACTCCAATGGTGTCAAATTCAAAGGTTTCAGCGGCCAGTGATGATGATCACCAACAATTCCTCTCCTTAAACAAGAATTACCAACAGGCTATTGGGAAAATAAGCTACCTACAGGTAGCCACAAGGCCTGATCTGGCATTCGTCACTTCTCAACTGTCGCAATTCTTGGAGAAGCCAGGATACTCTCATTGGATCGCGTTTAAACATTTGCTACGATACTTGGCTGGTACTAAAAATTTGGCACTTTGTTTAGGAGGACAAAATTTATCTCTCTGCACATATAGTGATGCCGATTATGCCAACTGCACTGACACTCGACGATCTGTTAGTGGTTATATTACAATGGTAGGTGATACTTGCATCAACTGGAAAACTAAAAAGCAAGCCACTGTGTCGACATCCTCTTGCGAAGCGGAATACAAAGCACAATATGAAGGAAGAAAAGACCTGCTGTGGTCGGCAAGACTACTTGAAGACCTGAAATTTTCAGTACCAAAACCTTTACAACTTTTTGGTGACAATCAGGGAGCGATTTCTTTAGCTAAGAACCCTCAAGTTAATGAGAGATCTAAACACTTCGACGTTATCTACCACTGGATACAGGAGAAGACAGAAGACGGAACACTGAAAGTGAATTATATTGCAACTCAAGAAATGCTTGCAGATGACCTAACAAAGTCTTTGGCGCGACCATCACATCTGAAATTTTTGAAAAATGTAGGCCTACTTGAAGTAATGTGTGAGGGGGGGTCTTAGAGTTCATCTTAGAAAGTCACTTATAGAATGAATATAACACACCCATTACTTACAAGAAAACCCTCTTAGAAGAGGTGCCTCAATTACCCCAATCAACATTTCGTTGGGCATAGTAATTTAGACAGTTGTTAATATAATAGAGTTGATGGGATGTCCCTGTAAAAATTAATTAATAGAAAAAACCTTTTAAGTCTTGTAGTTCTCAGTGCTTTCTCAATCGGGCCTTTATTAGCTTTATTTAGTTCTGTCTTTCTCATCGTTTATTTCTTTTCATTAATGTAATCACCGAGGAGTTACTCTTCAGAACACCGTCATAATCTTGTACTAATTTTAATGTCTTATGGTATATAAGCCGTACCATTTGACCGTTGTAATGTCTCCCCATCTTTCGACGGTGTTTCTATTTTGTTTATCTCTTAAAACTCCTCAGGTGAAGTTTTTCTCTTTATTACTATTTATGCTTCAATATCTGCAATAAACTAAAACCCGATCTTTCAACGGTGTTTCTATTTTGTTTATCTCTTAAAACTCCTCAGGTTATGGGCCCAGAAGCGTTATCAAATTAAAGAAATAAGTTTCTTTTACCGTTCAGAAAGATCCTACTACTAACGTAGTAGTAATAAGCATTACATGAGCATTCCTAACTCAGACAGCTCCTCAGAATACGAATCAAATTTAACTATGGATCCAAGTGGCATCCCTCCCAATGTGCAGCAAGCTGCTAGCTCAAATAAGCTTATCAATGCTAATCTACTTCGCGACCTGTCCCAACAAAGCCTGTCTCAATCCTTGGAAAGGATGAGCGTAATTGATCATCTTACTTCAACAAACTATGCAGTCTGGAGCAACAAGGTGAAACTTGCTTTAAGCATGCGTAATCTTGATGCTTTTCTAATTCCCGAGTGGACCTCTTCCCTTAGAGAGGATGAAAGCGAGGAAAACTGCTTCCTCAGAAACAGTTGCAAGCAAATATATTGCTGGATCGGGGATCGGTTAGATCAGGAAAATTTCGACAAATTCTATGAGCATGATCCCGAATTCTATGATCCTGCTCTAATGTGGGTTAGGATAGAAAATCACTATTCTGCCTCCTCCGCCGAAAATTGTGCTTCCATCTTCAGGAAGATATTCAGCCCGTCAATGGATGAATCGAATGTTAAAGATTTTATTATAGAAATACGACACCAATTCAACTTGTTAAAAATGGTGGGGAAGAAAATTTTTGATGTTAATACTCTCACTAAGGTTCTGGCGTTCTATGTTCTTCAGTCCCTTCCCTCAACCCTTCAAATGACTGCCAACAACATTTACCAATCAATAGAGATATCTGGAAGTATCCCCACCCTCGACAAAGTCTTATCTGAAATTGAAATCTCTCTATCTCGGAAAAATGAGCAATCGAAGGTTAGCTTCAATGCTTTAAGAGCTCAAGAAAACAAAAACCAAAAATGGAAATGTCGAAATGGAAAGCATGACCCGACTGCACCTCATAGTGAAGATGATTGTTTTGAGCTGCATCCTGAGAAGCTGGAGGCATTTAGGGCCAGGAAAGTAGGGAGAGAAAAGGAAAAGGATTCTTCTCCAAAAATCTTTGCAACTTACTCTGCTAGTGCAATTTCCAGTAGTGCCATCTTAGATAGTGGTGCATCCTACTCTATGTTCAAGGACAATAGTCGTTTTGTGTCGGTGAGAGGAACCCGAATCCCTCTCTCATTGGCAGATGGAAGCAGTATAACTGCTTCTGAAATTGGAACAGCAGTCATTCTTTCTAAAAACAGCCAGCCTATCTATCTTGAAAATTCTCTGGCCATCCCTTCAATCTCTGTTCCTCTAATTGCCCTAGGACCCTTTCTTAAAAAGAATTGCAGCTTGATCGGCAAGGGGGAGGTGGTTGAATTAGTCAGCAGTAATGGGGAAACACTGTTGGAAGGGTCCCTGACTGATAGGGTAGTCTGTGTCAAGCTTGTGGAACCGAAGGCTAATCGAATTTCTTGTAGGGATGATGCTCTTGCAATTCATAAAGCATTGGGTCATCCTAGCTTGCAGTATGCCACCAGGATGAGGCCAGACGTAGACTTCTCCTCAATCAATTGTGAAAATTGTATTCTTTCAAAATCTCATCGGCTTCCTTTTTCCGGTTCCTTTCCATTGGCAAAAATGCCTTTAGAGTGTATTCACATGGACCTATGTGGACCTGTATCTCCACTTTCAAGAGGGAAGAACAGGTATATTCTTCAAATAATTGATGGTTATTCGCATTTCAGGTTTTCTTACTTGTTAAGTCAAAAATCTTTAGCGTTTGAGGCTTTTAAAGCCTTTAAGGCTTATGCTGAAACCCAAACTAACTATAGGGTCAGGCAAGTGGTAACAGACAATGGGGGAGAATTCATTGGAAACAATTTCAAAATGTTATTCGCAAATGAAGGGATTGAATGTTTACTAACTGCTCCTCATACACTGCAACAAAACCCCTTCGCTGAACGAGCTAATAGAACCCTGCTCAAAAGAACAAGGTGTCTACTTCTGGACTCGAAATTAGATCACTCTTGGTGGGGAGAAGCCCTCTCCACAGCAACTTATTTACTGAACAGAACACCTGTTGCATGGATTGGTTTCAAAATACCATTCTCGCTATTTTTTGGAAAAGCCCCAAAGACAGACAATCTTCATCCTTTCGTATGTCTTGTCTACATCAATATTGATAAGGCCAACCTCACTTCTAAGCTTTCCCCCCGTTCCAACAAGGGATTCTTCTTGGGTTACAATAAGGGCCATAAAAACTACAAAGTCCTTAATATGGTTACTGGTAAGCTGCAAATCACTCATGACTGCATCTTCCATGATACATCCGTTGGCCTAGAAAATTGCTCTGAAAATCCTGCAGAAGTCTTTACTGTTCCGTCTGTTGAAGCGTATGCTCCTGTTCCTGTCTTGACTGCTGCAGAGGTTGAGGATAGTAGTAGTGGTTCTTCTTGTGGCTCGTCACCATCTCCCAGTTGTTCTCAGTCAGGTCATGCTGATGGTGAACCAGCTGCTGATGCGGCTGAAAGTCGGTTGCTTGAGCCTGCTCGTTCACTGCCAAAAGGGTGGGTAATGGAAAATGTACCCGTAGTAGCTCCGAATAACATATCTTCTTCAATTGATACGTCAAATATACTGAACTCGCAGAGGAATAGAGGTAGAAATGTTGCTATGGCTGCTTCTATTTCCAAAAGCTACTCTCAGGCGATCTCTCATGAAAAATCAGTGGATTGGAAGAAGGCAATTGCGAGCGAGATCTCAAGCATTGAAGAAAATGGTGCCTGGGTACCAGTTAAGACCCCTTCAAATGCTAACATTTTAGGATCAACATGGGTTTTCAGGGAAAAAGAAGATCAAGATGGAAGTATTGTGAAGTACAAGGCGCATTTATGTGTGCAGGGATTCTCTCAAAAGGAAGGGGTGGATTTTAATGAGACTTACGCGCCTACAGGAAGAATGACCTCCCTCCGTTTCTTACTAAGCCACTATGCAAGCTTGGATCTTGAAATACATCAGATGGACGTCAAGACAGCTTTTTTGAATGGGGTACCTGAAGAAGAAGTGTTCATGAAGTACCCTGAAGGATATCCTCACGCAGAAGAATCTGGGACTTGTTTAAAGCTGGTCAAATCTCTTTATGGTCTTAAGCAGAGCCCAAGATGCTGGTACAGGAAGCTTACTGATGTTTTCGAAGCACTTAAGTTTAAAGCAAGCAGTTCCGATCCTTGTGTTTTTGTTAATTGGGAAGGGGGAATACCGTTGATGGTTTTCTTGCATGTAGATGATATGATTATAGGAGGGGACAGCAAATCCATCAAGATGTTCAAGGAAAAAATTCAGGCGCATTTTAAGATGGAGGATTTGGGTGAAATACGATATGCGTTAGGTATTAAGGTTTCTCGGGACAGAAAACTTAAAACCATCAGCTTATCTCAAGAACTATACGTCGACAAGATACTTGCCAAATTTGGGATGTTCGATTGTAAGTCAGTGGTCACTCCAATGATTCAGGGAACTCACCTTGTTCCTTCCAATAAGGAGGACTTGAGCACCGACTTTGAATATTGCAAAGAAGTCGGCTTGCTCAATTATTTAACATCATGTACTAGGCCGGATCTTGCCTATGTGACCTCTGCTCTCTCTCAGTTCCTGGAAAAACCTTCAAGAGACCATGTGGCGGCATTTAAGCAAGTCCTGCGTTATTTACAAGGAACAAAATCCTATGAACTAACGCTAGGAGGTAATGTACCCACTGAAATCCAGGGATACTCAGATTCTGACTGGGGTAGTAATTTTGATGGAAAGTCTTTTTCCGGTCATGGAATGATTTATGGGGGTCTTATTTCCTGGAAAACTAAGAAGCAATCAACGGTTGCTTTATCAACAACTGAAGCCGAGCTTGGAAGTCTGGTGGAGTTAACCCAGGACATTTTATGGTTTAAGAAATTATTGGACAACTTAAAGCTTTATCCTATTATCAAGCTGAGCTGCGATAATCAAGGAGCCATTGCCTTGTGTAATAATCCCCTGTATCATCACAGAACTAGGCACTTCAACATCCGTCTTAACTGGCTAAGAGATCTAGTCCTGTCTAAATTCGTTTCTCTAAACTATGTTCCCACTTCTAGCATGTGGGCTGATATTCTCACCAAAGGGCTTGGAAAAATCAAGCATAAAGAGTTCAATCATGTCTTTAAATCTATTGCAGTATCTAGCAAGAGGGCGTGTGAAAATTAATTAATAGAAAAAACCTTTTAAGTCTTGTAGTTCTCAGTGCTTTCTCAATCGGGCCTTTATTAGCTTTATTTAGTTCTGTCTTTATCATCGTTTATTTCTTTTCATTAATGTAATCACCGAGGAGTTACTCTTCAGAACACCGTCATAATCTTGTACTAATTTTAATGTCTTATGGTATATAAGCCGTACCATTTGACCATTGTAATGTCTCCCCATCTTTCGACGGTGTTTCTATTTTGTTTATCTCTTAAAACTCCTCAGGTGAAGTTTTTCTCTTTATTACTATTTATGCTTCAATATCTGCAATAAACTAAAACCTGATCTTTCGACGGTGTTTCTACTTTGTTTATCTCTTAAAACTCCTCAGTCCCTTGTTCACCCATTGACTCACATCCTTTCATTCATATCACACCATCAGGTGTGCTATTAAACTTGTCGCTGTCTCTCCAATAAACATCATAAGGTATTAACACCTTATTAAACAGGTTAGTTAGATCTATCAACCATGTTGCAATAAACATATATCGACTCACATCCTTTCATTCATATCACACCATCAGGTGTGCTATTAAACTTGTCGCTGTCTCTCCAATAAACATCATAAGGTATTAACACCTTATTAAACAGGTGTGCTATTAAACTTGTCGCTGTCTCTCCAATAAACATCATAAGGTATTAACACCTTATTAAACAGTTGGTTTTATACAAAATACTATATAAATGAACGGGAGATAAGTTTTTAGTTAAGGACAGAGGAATAAGACTCAGAGACTGAGGAATGAGAAGAGCGTGCTGAGGATTGTTGGCATCTAAGGAAAAAAGGCTGCTAACAAAAGCTTAGCAGACAAAGTAGGAAGATCAATGGACGCGTAAATGTTATCTGAGAACATCAGATGACCTATCACGGACCCATGTAATCAACGTGATGAATGTGGCTATGATTATCTTATATAACCCGGTAGTTCTTTAGTGAAAGTTGTGGATTATTTAGATTTTCTCATACTTTATTAAATCCTCTATTTATCTCTAGTCCTTTTCTTTTTATATACTTCTCATTCTTACCTACGTTGTCAAGTGTTATTAACTATTAGGTGGTAAGATTATCAACTTTACTTAACTAACTGAGTGAATTACTTACTCTTTTCATTTCAGTTACTGCCAGTATTGCACTACGGTCATTTTTGTCATCCTATTTACTATTAATAGTTATATTGTATTCTATCCTTTAGGTACCTTACTTATTCTTTATCTAAACAAAACTTTTATACTGAAATCTATCCTTTAGTTTATACGTTGAATTTTAACAGATTTACAGTCTCGAAAGATAAACGCATAAACAATCAACTAACTAAAGGATAGAACAAGCTACCATGGCATCGGAAGGCGATAATGAAAATAGACATCGACCTCTCCCTACCCTCTCGGAAAACAACTATCCCGAATGGAGAAGGAGGGTTGTTATGCTTCTTAGACACAAAAAGCTTTATCATCACTGTGTCGATGCTACTCTTCCTGTCATAGAAGATGACTCTAGACCATCTGCAGCTGAAAACAAAGTCATTGACGCCAATGCAGAGACTTGCAACCTGATAGCAGGAACCCTAGACTCTGCCACCTTCACTGAGATATTTGATGATGATGAAACCATGGAGAATGCCAATCTCTTATGGAACAAGCTCACCAAACGCTTTGCCTCTTCCACCTTCAATAACCAAGCTCGAATCTGGATGAGATTCTGTAGGATTACCTATAATGGAAATCTACAAAACTTTATATCTGAAATAAGACAATGTCTGAATGAGGTGATCAGCGTGAAAGTAGAGGTAGGAACGCCCACTTTGGCCTTCACTATCCTAACAAAGTTGCCAGATGAATATCACAATGTTGTGGAAAAGGTTACGACAAACACTGAAACCTTGGGCAACCCAAATGCAATACTGAACCTGCTCCATGACGTCGCTCTTAAAGAGGAAGCACTTCATAACCAGAACAGCAACCAAACGTTAGCACTGAATAGAGAAGTCTTTCGATCAAAAATCATTCATTACTGCAAAGACGGAAGGCACAACCCCCTAGCCAGCCACCCTGTGGAACGTTGCTGGCAATTACATCCAGAACTTCGGCCGGAAAAATACAACAAGGAAGCAAAAGTCAATCTGACAATCGCTCGGGCTCTGATAACAAAAGCGCGGAACCATGAGATAACAAACAATGAACTCACAGTGGTACTGGACACAGGAGCGTCCAATCACATGTTCAATGACAAACGTTTCTTTGTCAACCTAAGAAATGTTGCCAACATGCCCATCTCAACTGGATGCAATAAATCCTCACTATCTGCCACAGCAACAGGAACGGTAAAGTTGTCAGACAAGAATGGGGCAATATGGACACTTAAAGGCTGTCTGTACGTACCAGAATTAACAACAAATCTCGTAGCACTATCGCAACTCGCTGAAGAAATAAAAATAAAGAAGCGGGGAATGAAGTCAGAAGTCTACCTAAACAAAGAAGAAAGGCCAGCATTTCTGTGCAATATTGCAAGTGGGATCTTAGAAATCAAGGTTGCAATGCCCAAGGAAGAAAGATGTTTAAATACGGTGAGACTAAATTGGCATGATAGGCTGGGGCACATGCACGATCAGGGGATCAAGAAACTAGTGCCAACATTCAGGCAAGAAGACATCTGTGACATTTGCGTCATGTGCAAGTTTCCACAACTACCTTTTCAACACTCGTTTCAAGAAACCACATCACTCTTGGAAAATATTCACATAGACCTGTGTGGTCCAGTTCAGACACCATCACTATCAGGAGCAAAGTATTTTATGATCTTAGTAGATCAATTCTCAGGGTACATTAGCGTGAAATTCCTCAAACAAAAAAACGAGGCTTTTACTCACTTTTGTAATTTCAAGATATACGCAGAAAAGAGATTGAGCTGCAAAATATTGAACATTACTTCTGATGGTGGAGGCGAGTTCAGCAACAAAAGTTTCGCAAGTTTCACCAAAGAACAGGGAATAAACCATGTAATTAGTCCACCGTACACACCTCAACACAATGGCATTGCAGAACGAGGTAATCGATCAGTCATTGAAAAAACCAGATGTTTACTTCTACAATCAAAATTACCCACACAATACTGGGCAGAGGCAGCAGCAACTGCGACAACGTTATGCAACCTGACAAGAAAGGGCAGCAAGACGCCATATGAACTATGGCACAAAATGAGTCCACCAATTGACAAATTGAGACCATTCGGATGCAAAGCATGGGTTAGAATTCCATACTCAGCAAGAATGGGGAAGTTTGACGCTGTAGAATGGGAGGGGATAATGCTGGGGTATGCGAATCAAGCCTCGGCTTATCGTATCCTAAGATTAATAGACAAATCGGTAGTGATAAGCAGGCACGTCAAATTTGATGAATCTAGTTTTCCTTCCCTTGCTGTAAATACACCAAGTGTCCCGATGGAGTTTCCTTATTTCATCTTTGCAAATGAGAATAAAGAAATATCCTTGGAGGCTGACACTACTGATCTGACTCCTAACAGTACTCCAGAAGGAGATGTCTTTCATGACGCTTTGGAGGAACTACCTGTAAGAAGAATCAAGGTGATAGGGCCACGACATCCTACACTGATCACCAGCGATATCAGCACAAACAACATTCTACCATTCAGTCGACGAGCTCACACCACCACAAGAGAGGAGCTTGAAGGGGTGCCCAGAAACTACAATGAAGCAATTCGAGGGAAAGACACAGAAAAGTGGCAGGCCGCAATAATGAAAGAACTAGACAACATGAAAAGATTAAATGTCTGGGAAGTAGTAGACAGAAAGCCATCGGACCACCCAATAACAACTACCTGGGTGTTTAAAATCAAGCGCGATCACAATAACAACATAACTGAGCACAAAGCAAGACTATGCGCTCAGGGATTCCACCAAATAGAAGGCCTAGATTATTTGAAAACGTTCTCACCAACGGGAAAAATAAGTTCATTACGACTACTCATATCTCATGCCGCAAGAAACAACTACTCGTTCCACCAAATGGACGTGAAAAGTGCATTCCTTAATGCACCTCTGGAAGAAGATATCACGTTGGCTATACCAGATGGAATAGATGAAGACAGAGGAAGAAAGGTGCTGCAACTACATAAAGCAATCTATGGACTAAAACAAGCACCGCTAGCATGGTACAACCACCTGGCTAATTGGCTCAAGAAGGCACGTTTTAAGTGCTCAATAGCAGATCCATGTGTGTTCTACAGGATCGAATCAAAACCTGTGTGGATATACGTGCATGTTGACGACCTGGCAATCTTTGGACCAGACTTAACCTTATTCAAGCAAGAGATTCAAAATGCCTTTGATACGAAAGATCTAGGAAAGGCTGAGTTGCTCCTGGGCGTCAAAGTAAATTACTTACCCAAGGGTTTCTCGCTGTCTCAGGAACACTACATTGACAAATTGGCGGAAGAATATGAAATAAAGAGTTTCACTCCATCAAATACACCACTCAAACCAAACATTCAGCTCAGTAATGCCACCGAAGATGAATTAAGGGCATTTAAAGAACTGAAAATCAATTACCAAAGTGCAATTGGGGCACTGAACTACATCAGCCTGAACACTAGACCTGACATCACCTTTGCAGTGAGTCATCTTTCTCCGTTCCTGGAAAATCCAGGAATAACTCACTGGACAGCGTGTCTGCAAGTACTTTGATACTTGTATCACACAAAGGCCTTGTTGAGTATACGATAGCTAAGCGACGACGACGACGATATTAGTGAATTATTCTCTTATATTTCATACTCTTAAATGACAACAAGCTACTGCCTCTTTAAATACTAAAGAGTACAGCGTTGATACAGAATAAATATACAGTACAATAAGGCAAGTAATAAATGTAGTATTCTTTTGTTCAATACAAAAGTACAAATAATAAAAGTAGAAATAAATTGTAAAAGGAAAAAGGTGAAAAGCACCGTTCAACGGTGGAATACTCCAACACGCCCCCTCACTGTTGACAGTGGATGGTTAGAATGCTATTGAAGGCTCATCCTCATCGAATTGTGCAATGAGGTTAGCTGGCTTCTTCTCGGGATACTTTTTCCAACAGTATTCTTCCAGGTGGCTTTTCTTTTTACAGTAATTACAATACCTTTTATTTCTTTGGCTGTACAATGCGGTTGTGGCTTCACGACTGTCTTCATTTAATTTGAACTGTATGTGATCTTGCTCTAACTTCTTGAGTATGAAATCCAGACCTTGATTTTGAAAACCATGTGACATCACACGAACAAAAGAATCAAGTTCAGGTGGCAACTTGCTTAAAACCATTATTATAAGCGCCGACTCTTCTAGTTTGAAACCTACAAGCCGCATTTTTCTTACAGCAGTTCGAATTTCTTGAACAAAATTAGGAGTTTGTGAGAATTTTACTTGACTGAAGTTGGTAAATGCCAAAGTTTGGCTGGATATATCATTCGACATGTATTTTTCTTTTAAAATCTTCCAGAGAATCTGTCCATCTCGTTTTTGGTTTGGATTGAGAATGCTGGAAACAAATGATAGATTATCTTCATTTAGATAGCGAATGATGAGATTGTATGCCTTTCGATTAAGGCTTTCTTGTATCTGTTGTGATTGCTGATCTGTGCCTAGGATAAGATCTAGTGCACCAATATTATCTAGCTCTGACTCCATCATTATAATCCAAGTGAAGTAGTTTTCAGAATTCAATAATAGACGATTGACTATGTTATTTGATGACATATTAACCAGTAGGATACTTTCCCCCGAATATGTGAATAATAGGTTGACCAGTAGGATTTACTCCCCTGCAATAAGAAAACCAGTAGGATTTGCTCCCCTGCAATACGACGACCAGTAGGATTTGCTCCCCTGCAATAAGACGACCAGTAGGTTTTTCTTCCCCTGAAATTTACGACGACCAGTAGGACTTTCCTCCCCTGTAATTTACGATGAATAATAATAAAATAACTATTTTCTGTGATTCAGCCAGTAGGTTCTTCCTCTGGGTTCTAGCAGCTATTATAATAATTTTTTTTTTTTCGGTTTGAAAATGACTTTAGTACTTTTAGTGAAAATTGGTTCCAATTGCTGAGCAATTGGTACTGATAATGTGTTGAGTATACGATAGCTAAGCGACGACGACGACGATATTAGTGAATTATTCTCTTATATTTCATACTCTTAAATGACAACAAGCTACTGCCTCTTTAAATACTAAAGAGTACAGCGTTGATACAGAATAAATATACAGTACAATAAGGCAAGTAATAAATGTAGTATTCTTTTGTTCAATACAAAAGTACAAATAATAAAAGTAGAAATAAATTGTAAAAGGAAAAAGGTGAAAAGCACCGTTCAATGGTGGAATACTCCAACAGGCCTTAACACTACACTACACAAATTCTGGAAGCGAGGGGGTAATAGGATATGCCGATGCAGACTGGGGGAATTCGGTAATGGACAGAAGATCAATCTCTGGCTATACGATCACTTTAAATGGCAATCTTATCTCATGGCGAACAAAGAAGCAACCTACAGTTTCACACTCAACAACTGAAGCTGAATACAAATCTCTATCTGACATGACGAAGGAGGTAGAATGGCTGATGGGATTAATGAAGGAAATAGGAATCAACAACACTTGGACTCCTCAACTTCTTAATGACAACAAAGGTGCAATCAATCTGGCACACTCAAACACAAATCACAACGGTTTCAAAACAAAACACATGGATATTAAATACCACTACATTCGAGACCTTTTAAAAAACTCCATCATAAAGTTAAACTACATCTCTACTCATCTCATGGCTGCTGACTTCCTTACCAAGGCGGTTGGCAAAACTATTTTATTACGCTCAAGAAGCTACCTCAATCTTCAATAATTTTTTTTTTTTTTTTTTTTTTTTTGTTTTATTTTTCTGCTCTCATCCGGTGTTGTTTGCAAGGGGGGCTGTTGGCATCTAAGGAAAAAAGGCTGCTAACAAAAGCTTAGCAGACAAAGTAGGAAGATCAATGGACGCGTAAATGTTATCTGAGAACATCAGATGACCTATCACGGACCCATGTAATCAACGTGATGAATGTGGCTATGATTATCTTATATAACCCGGTAGTTCTTTAGTGAAAGTTGTGGATTATTTAGATTTTCTCATACTTTATTAAATCCTCTATTTATCTCTAGTCCTTTTCTTTTTATATACTTCTCATTCTTACCTACGTTGTCAAGTGTTATTAACTATTAGGTGGTAAGATTATCAACTTTACTTAACTAACTGAGTGAATTACTTACTCTTTTCATTTCAGTTACTGCCAGTATTGCACTACGGTCATTGTTGTCATCCTATTTACTATTAATAGTTATATTGTATTCTATCCTTTAGGTACCTTACTTATTCTTTATCTAAACAAAACTTTTATACTGAAATCTATCCTTTAGTTTATACGTTGAATTTTAACAAGGATGTCATGAATGGAATTAATATTGAGGTTAGGGTTTGAATCATGAGTTTCGACAGTGAGATTTTTTACACTGCCTTGAGTATTATCCTCTATGATGAAAGTCGGCTTTGTATGGTTGAGCTCTCAAAGAGCGTGACTCCCAAAGGGCATAGCCACTTTAATTTTGGCAGCCAGTTGTAAAATTGTATGAGTTACAGTATTCTTTTCTTAATCAGCTAAGTAGAGCAATTTTTGTCACCTAAGTGGGGACAAGTAAAACACTCTTCAAAAAGAACAAGGAAACACATTAGGAAAGATAATACTGATAATTGCCACACAGACTTATCGAGTATTGATAAACCGCTCTAGTTCATTTTTTTGAATGGTCTTTAGGGACAATATAAAGGAACTAATAATATTGATAGAAATACATATATATTCGTTTCTGTATGATAAGACGGAGAACATAGACCTTTGTTGAAAACGATATGCACTGGTTGGGATTTGTTTTTTGAATGGACAATTCCTCTCCTCCGGCTTTGGCATAGTTTTCTGTTTTTGAAATTTCGTACATTCAAGGAAATTTCAAACCAATTTGAAGGGTCAATTTCTTCAACTTGCTGCTCGCACAGAACAAAAAAATCGCAAAGACTAAGAAAAACCGTATTCGACTTACGAATTGGATTTTAAACTATTTAAGCTTTGTGCAGTCATATCGGTTAAGTATCACTTCGTATTCCTCTCATGAAAGCTTTTGGTTCGATAAAGCTTGCTGAAAATCCACGGTCCATGTCTGTTCCCGGGGTAAATAATAACAAAAGCGATTCTTTGTTGTTCTTTTCATGGCCAATGAGCTTGATTTTTTCGGCAGCAATTGCGATATTTAGATTAGTAGCGCTTTCATCATAGAGGCTTTCAGTCCCAACAGGCAGATTTATGAAAGAATGGTCCTTGGGCCGTGCAAGTGTCTGAATACCACGGCGTTGTTTGGGAAGTGAATTCCCTGGAATGTTTACTGTGGGTTTAGAATGCGTAGTACTCTTTAAGTGTGCTTCGTCCCGAAGGGAAGTTAGGGTTTCCCCTGCACTGGAGAGGCTTGACTCTGCCTTTATCCCAGGAAGTGGCCGAGCCATTTGGGGCAAAACATAGGCTGAGTTAACTGGCCTGAGGACAGCACATTCCACGTAAACAAAAAACAGCCATGCGATACCGCACAATATCTCCATCTTGAGCTTCATTAAACACCGAAAGAGTAGCTATCCTATTTTACTAAGACTATATTATTATTTTACTGAAGCTATAGTATATTACTAGTTCTGTGAGCTAAGTCTTGGGTAGTTTTTCTACTCCTCCACGATAGTATTAATGTGGATCTACGTTTTGGAAAATGTTTTGAAGTGGTGGGCAGAAAAGTCAAAGGAGAGGGTCTCTTAAATCTTCATGAGGGAATCGTTCAACTAAAAGATAGTGAAACATCCCGGCGTCAATTCTTGCGCCGAGATTTTACTTCTTTCTACAGAAATTTAAATCAATCCTCAATTCACCAAGTATAATCTGAACGCCAAACTATATTCCAAGCCATGGACAATAAATTAATATGGTGATATTCATTGAATTAGCTTTCTTTGGAAAGCGCGCTGCAAGTGTTGCATCAATTTTAAGATGTTATCAAAAATACCGGTGGTAAATATCTACTTAAGATAATGGTTTATCATCATTCCGTTGGATAAAGCTAGTTTGACCCTTAACTTGCAATTAGAGTAATTATTTGGCAAATAATTAGTCTATGTAGAGAGACAGTGCGACGAATTCAGCATATCTGATCATAGGAAATCCTAGCGTCTGTTTCAAGTGAAATAGCGCATTGTTCCACCTTCCATTCATGTGTTAAAGTTTGGAAACTGACAATGGAAACTATTTTACGGATGGAGGAAAATAAAACTGACGAAATAGTCAAAACGTTTAAGTGTACCGCAATCTTGATCATTAATGAAGGAAACAACTCTTTGAATTTACGCGGTATGGGTCAACCAGTTCATATTTTAATCAATAATTGTTTTTTATTCTTGATTTTTTGAAAATATTCTTTTTCAATAGAATCACGAAAGATAGAAAAACCAAGAAAATTATATTTTTTAATCAACAGGAAGTCTCTTACTTATCAGAAAAGGCGTCGGAAGTAGACAGCTTTGTAAGCTTAATGATATTTTAATAGAGAAAACATCAGCCCGCAAAGCTGATCACCGCTCAAATGGTGAAAAAAAACAATGGAGTATTGATACTGGCCAAGGACTCGGAAAATTGGCAGAACAGAGTACAACTACCTGAAAAAAATACTTTTTCCTCTCATTATGTAGGCATTTTCCGCCATCATGTCTCAGAAAACTAATTTGAGGGGAATTCCCGGTGTCCAATTGTCGAAAAAGTTCATTTCATGGAATTTCCAAAATAATTCTTTAATGACTTTTAGTTTCGAAACAATGATTCTCGTGTTTTATTTCATTTAAGACCCTTCTTTTTCAGCGCAAAAATGTCGCATGACGTTGCGCATTATGGCGCAAGCGATTCTTTCATTTTCCAAGGAATGACAAATAACATCTGAACATCATGTGGTGCTACTTCAACAAACAGCCATGCGTTAATTGTCCCCCGCGTCATACCTTATTTTGAATGATTTGAAGAAACACACAGACCATATTGAAAGCTATATGCACGAAAATAAAACTGTATGAAATTGAAAGTATGATTCTTTAAAAAAAGGCCTATAACCTGACCCTATATAATAACGTAAACATGTAGCCTGTTGTATCTGGGGAAATGTTGATATAAGGGGTTTGGTAGGGTACTTCTTTTCCTTTTACGAAGGTGGTTTGTTATTTTCGCGTCGTTATTGACATATGGATATCCAATTTGTGGACAAAAAGCTGAAAATTTTTGAAATGAAAATTTTTAGCTCTGTTTGAACTATGTTATTCTCTGGTTCTTTTGTAGAGTAGATTTATTGGGACTTCTTAAATTTTGGCTATGTGTAGAAATAAATGTTGTTGAATTTGAGTAAGGGGTATATGAGGAGATAAATTCTATCGGCTTAAGAAAGCGGTACGTGTGGAGAGAGTTTCCATGGCGTTTGAGTGCAGTATTACAAATCTGTGGAGATAATTGTTATAGCCTTCAAGCATTGGAGATGCGCGGATAACTGTAATTTATTTCAAGAATTGGGTATTGTAAAACAAACAGGACTTGGATCGGCAAGACAGGAGGTCTTAGCCAATGGATCAGGGCAAGGAGGGAAGTAGGAACAATGAACCTAAAGGGAAGAGGGTAAACACAGACTATGGATATTCTGGATACAAGATATGAAGGGGTTAAATAGTCTAGTAGTGGTCAACAGGGATTGAAATGATGCTGAATTGATTATGTCATAGTATTACATCACTTGGGTGTATGCGCTTAATGTATAACTAGTTTTTACTGTCCCTCCTTTTCTTTCACTATGCCTTACTTGATAGTTTTTTATTTCCAAAAATGATTTTTAAATGATTTATGCTTTGGCTGTATGGGTAATTTTTGTTTAGTGCATCAGCTATCATATTGTTAGTATCTAGGTAATTGATCTCTAATTTCTCTTCTTCTATCCTGTTGTGTATAACATGAAGTCTAAATGCGATTTGGCGGGTCCCATGGTGGTACACATGGTTGGATTCTATAGCAATAGAACTTTGATTGTTGGTGAATAGTGTTTTTCTAAGCTGTTGATTGGTTGATTCAAGGATGAGGTTCCTTATCCATTGTCAGTCTTGAATTCCTTCAGTCATAGTCTTGTATTCTGCTTTGGCAGAGGATAAAGACACTACTTTTTGTTTGCGGCTTCTCCATCAAAGGGTTCCATAGTAGTGTACTATGGATGATGAGAAGGATTTGTCCCCTCACTTCCACCCCAATCACTATTGGTGCATCCCAGGAGTTCATTTTGGCCAAGATGAAGACCAAAGTGTCAGGTGCAGTTTGAATAGGCAAGGAAATGTTTGGCAGTGTTAAAGTGTAGGTCTTTTGGGTTCTCCAGGTATTTTGAGAGGAAGGAAGTGGAATAGGCAAGGTCTGGTGTGGTACATTGTACCAGGTATTGGAGTAGTCAAATTCCTTGTTGCTAGTGGAACGGGTGGATTATTTCTTGAGTTGGCAGGTCTCTGAATTATTTGAAATTTCCTGATAGTGGGCTAGATGTGAGTCAAGGGTCAGTGATATTGAATTCTTCCAGAATATTTTTGTTAGTTTGTCTTGTATAAGATGGATGTGGTTGCTGCATTGAGTGATTCTAATTCCCAGGGCAAACTTTATTTTCCCTAGATGTTCCATTTCAAATATATTGTTGATTTTAGCTTTGAATTTTTTGTTCCATGATCCTCCAAAAATCAAATTGTCTACATGTATGAATAGCCACATGGGTTTGTCTTGAGTGGTTGAGTAATACAGGCAGGGTTCACTGTGCAGTGCACTCAGGCCAATAGATGTCAATTCATTCTCAAGTTCTTTGTGCCAGAATTGGGGGCTTCTCTTCAAACCATAAAGGGATTGGTTCAGGAGAAAGTATTTGTTTGGTTGGTGTTTTGTATATCCTTCTGGTCCAAGGATGTACAGCTCTTTTTCAGGTCTTCCATTTAAGAATGTGCACTTTATGTCCATTTGTTCAATGGTTTTTTCATTCAAGGGGCATAGGGTGAGGAGGAGCTGTAGTGAGGTTAATCTTCTAGTGGGTTCCAAAGCATCTCCATAGTCTATGCCCCCTTTCTGATAGAATCCCTTAACCCATAGTCGTTCCTTGAATTTGGTGAAGTTCACATCTTCATTTGTCTTGTGTTTGAAAACCCAGGTGGTGGATAATTGCTTTTTGTTTTCCTTCAAGGTAGCAGGGGACCAGACTTGATGTTTTTCAATGTTATCCAGTGCCTTCTGGATAGCATCCTCCCAGTGTTGATGGAGGTCACTTTTCATGGCTTGATGGAAGTTTTTAGGTTTTTTTTGTCCAGGAGTGAAGCAGTATTGGCAAAATATTTTGGTGTTCTTTTTGATTCAATGCACGTTCCTAGGTTCTCCTAATTTTCCTAGTATATCTTTTGGTGGAGGTTCATTCTCTAGTATTGTGAGCCTTTGAAATATGACCACATATCCAAAAAGGTCACAAGAAAACTTTACAATAATTATACACTTAATAATCATCTTAAAAACCAGTGAAAATGCCATGAATAGGTACAAATTCTGAATTTACTCAGAGTCTCATGAGTAAATATGTGAAAGAAATTACACCATTAGATTCCTCATGGTAAAATACACATATATCATTTTTATGGCATATCTGTAAACTCAATAATTACTTCATAATAAGTAATAATACCCTGAATGTGAACCTTTGAGATATGACCACATACCCAAAAAAGGTCACAAGTAATATTTAATATAATTATAAGTACTTTTAAAAATAAAAAATACCATAAATTAGCATAAAACTTGGTTTAACTTAAAAACTAATGAATAAACATGTGAAATAAATTATACCATTGGATTCCCCTTGGGAAAATACACATACACCATTTTCATGGCATATCTGTAAAGTCAATATTTGATAAGTTATAAGTAAGAATACCTTATAAAATACACAAATCCTTATTTATTTCAAAACCCAATTAAGCAACACGTGAAATAAATGGTACCAGTGCATTCTCCATAAAAATCCACATATAAAACAATTAAGAAGCTAAGCTTCAAAATCAATACTTAAGGAATTAACCTGAATATATGCACTGTTTTGGTCAACACATATATTCAAGGAATTTAGCTAATATCTCTTTAATTATGCATGATAGAGTGATGAACCAAAAATGAATTCATCACATAATTACTGTAGGAATACAGAAATGAAGTTTATCTCATAAGTTATAAGCAAGGTTAAAACCTGTAAGGAATTATTGATTAAAATCAACACAGCTGTTGACCACTTTGTTGTGAAAGTGGTCCAAACTTGGAAAAAAGTGGACAGTTGGATTCTACTAGTTCATTCGTGAATAATAATGTATTTTGTATTATAATATTCAAGGTATAACCCCTTGAAATCATAGTTTGAAGTTTAAAATATTAAATTTTGACAGAAAAGATGAGTTACAAGAAAAATAATCAAAAATAGAGTTTTGATGATGTAATGAAATGCTCTTGGAAGCATAATGAAGTTATGCCAAGCTATTAGAATTCACTCTCTGAATGGCCGTAGCGTGTAAATCTCAAAAGTTATTAAGGATCAAAGTTTGAGCTTAATTTGATCATTTATGATCACTCACTGTAACCTTAAATTAAGTTTAACAGTCATATGAGTGATAAAATTGGTAAATACTATTAGTTTATGATTAAAAATAATAAAATCCACAAATTTTGGGGTTCTGCCAAATCTTTGACGTCATCAAACTTAGAGTTATAGTGATAACTCTAAATAATGGCGTAATAATGATGTAATATGGTTTGATCATGATGTAATCATCACCAAACCTTAACATATTGAGCAATCCCATTGGATATGATCAGTAAACGTCTACTAGAAGCCTTTTGGACTCTAGGAGGGAGGTATTTACTATAAATAGAGCTCTTTTTACTCTGTTTTCCCCTCAGACGCATCAAAAACATTAAATCAATACAATAAAAAGGTAATTTCTTTATTCTTTATATATAAAACTTTTATATTATCAAAGACTAAAGATCATATTATTATAATAATCAATTTTGACATGATTCAATCATTTATTTAATTGTTTTTGTTAAAAATCTCTCTAAAATCTCATTTCCACGTAAAAATCAAGAATATTTGTAATTTCTCTATTTTTTATTGTAAATACAATTTGGATAAGTTGTATTTATATTATTTGGCGTAAATATCTCAAAATTATTATATTCAGTATTAAAAGTAGGTTATTTTCTCTTATCATAATAATTTTCTCTCTATTATTCTTTTAATAATACTTTAATTAATATAAATAGTAGTTATATTAATTTATAACTTTAATATTGGTAATATTATTGTTATTAATTGTTTTTTATTAATAAAAACCAATTTTTTACGCCTTTATTATTTGTTTGTAACAATAATAAAGTACCTTTGAATATATTAATTATTTTATATTAATATATTTATTATATTATATTATATTTTATAATATGAATTATATTATCTTATTTTATTAATAATATAATTATTTTTACGCCATAATTGTAATAATTCTTTATTATTATAATTATTCTTATCTTATTTATTTCATTTATAAGGACATTCATAGTACAATAAGTAAAATATTAGTAATTTTTACTTATTGTTTCATAGTCAAACCTTACACTGAAGAAGACAAAAAATCTTACTTAAATCAGAAGCCAATTAAACAAAATGTGAAATAAATTTCACCATTGGGTTCCCCAAGAAAAACTACACATAAAACCATTTTATGTAAATTCTCTAAAATCAATACTTAATGAATTAAGCTGAATATATGCACTTTTTTGGTCAATGCATACATCCATGGTTTTTAGCTAATGTCTCTTGAAGTATACATGATAAAGAGTTAAACAAAAAATAAAGTCACCACACAATTACTGTAACAACACAGATATGAACTTTATCTTACAAGCTATAAACAAGGTTATAACTTGTAAGGGATTATTACAAAAAATTACTAGAGCTGTTGACCACTTTGTTGTGACAGTGGTCCAGACTTATGAAAAAGTAGATATTCAGATACTAATAGTACATACATGAAGAATTATGTATTCTTTATCATAATATTCCAGGTAAAACACTTTGAAATCAAGGTTTGAAGTTTGAAATATTAAATTTCAACAGAAAAGATGAGATGCAAGAAAAATAATCAAAAATTTTGTTTTTATGATGTAATGAAATGCTCTTGGCAGTTTGATAATAACATGCCAAGCTATCAGAATTCATGTTCATAATATTGGTAGCGTGTATTAATTAAACATTATTAATGATCAAAGTTTAAGCTCAAAATTGATCATTTATTATCACTCACTGTAATCTTATTTTAAGTTAAACAGTTATATAAGTGATAACATTGGTGAATACTATTAGATTATTATGAATATTAATAAAATATACAAATTTTAGGCTTCTTCGAAGCCTATTATTTCATCAAACTAAGTGTTATATTGATAACTCTAAAGAATGGCATAATAATGAGATAAGATGGTTTGATTATGTTGTAATCATCACAAACCCTTAAGATAATGATCATTTCCAGTATATAACATCATTACACGTCTACTAGAAGGCTACTGGACTCTAGAAGGGAGGAATTTACTATAAATAGAGCTCTTTTTAATCTATTTTCCCTCCAGAAGCATCAAAACAAATAAAGCAATTAAAACAAAAGGTAAAATCTTTCTTATTTTGATATAAATCTATTATATTATCAAAGACCAAAGATAATTTTTAATATAATCATCAATATTGATGTGATTACTCCAATTGTTCCTTTGTTTTGTTATAAATATCTCAAAGATCTTATTTCCACGTAAAATCAAGAATATTTGTAATTTCTTTCATTTTTGTTTGTAAATACAATTCAAATAATTTGTATTTACATTATTTGGCGTAAAACCTTTGAAAATTAATATATTAAGAATCAAAATTAGGTTATTTTGTCTTATTATAATAATTTCTCTCTATTATCACTATTAATAATTATTTAATTAATATAAATAGGATTGATAGTAATATATAACTTTAATATTAGTAATAATATTGTTATCAATTGTTTTTTATTAATGAAAAACAATTTTTTATGGCTTTATTATTGGTTGGTAACAATAATAAGGTGCTTTTAAAAATATTAATTATCAAATATTAATATATTTATTTGTTATATTATTCTTTCATAATAAACATTATATTATTATATTCATTTAATAATATAATTGCTTTTACGCCATAATTATAATAAATATTTACTATAATAATTATTTTTATCTTATTTATTTTATTTATAAGGACATTCAGAGTACAATTAGTAAAATATTAGTAAATTTTACTTATTGTTCAATAGTCAAACCTTACATTTGTGGGCCTGGACGTCATATTTACTTAAAAAGACCTTTAAAAAGATCCTAATTGGATTTATCCAACGATAAATTAGAATTATAATCATGAAATAATATAATAATTCTATATTTATTGATTTTAAAAGGTATTAAGGAATTTGGAAAGCAATTGTACTGTCTTACATGTGGTTTTTTCACATCCTTAGACTTGCAAGAACTTTCATTGAGTGACTCTAGTGATTGAAAAGATATTTTATAAATTCAAAATAATTTTATATTATAAATTAATTTCATAAAAGAATCATATTCATTTTTATTTTATTCTTTAAAAAGAAAAGTATAAAGAATATTAAAAAATATTAAAAACTAGTGAAAAAGTTATTTTTATTCATTTTTTCCGCATTCCCTTATTCATTTCATTTATTCTAAGATATAAAAGCAAATTTTACATGAAAAATTGCCATATGTTACCAAAAACAACACTTTTTATATAAAAGAATTATATTTATTTGTCTCTTTAGTGTTTGAAGGCAATCGAACAGAGGAAAATCAGACCACTGTTTAAAGATTTGTGGAAGAAACTTGCCCAAGTTCCCCAACACCAATTGTCAAAGAGAAAAAGAAAGGTAAGATATTACACCTTCTAGGACCCACTATTCATGACTCTGAAGGTGAGTACCTCCTTTATAAATTGGCATAAAAAGAAATTCTTGTCCTGAAATCTTTTTATTTGTTATTTCTTAAATTATGACTAGCAGAAGAGGTTCCAAATGCTCCATCAAGTCATATGGAGCTGGACTCAGAGGAGGAATTGATTTCTCAAAAGGGAAAAGAAAGGGCAAAATCCCCAGTGGAACAGAATCCACACAAGGAAGTGCTTTATCCCCAAGGCAATTCCCAGAAATGCCCATAATATCTGAACCAGAGTTATAACTAAGTATGAGTGACTCAAATAGGTACAAATCACATTCAGAGGGCTCAAATAGACATTCAGATGAGCCAGTACAAGCAGTACTACAAGGTGTACAAGGACAAGGATTGGGAAATGTTGCCACAAATCCACCAAGGAGTGATGAACTCCTGGCAAATCCACAAAAAATTCCTCAATGAGGAGGAAATAGTGAGATACTCCAATGGATGGAATCCACTATCATCCAAACCTCAAATCAAAAAGATCAAGGAATACCATTCCAAAAAGAGGGAGGCAACCAAGGAAGAAGCCCCAGTAGCTTCTACCAGCAAGCCCCAAGCCAACCCACTTCCCCAAGAAGGTAAGAAGAACAAGAAAAAGGACTGGAGAAAACCATATTCCCCAAGTTACAGGATTCCAAAAATCCAAAAAGATGCCATGGACAATGTCTTCAACATGGCCAGAACCTTGATGGAATTCAAGGACAAGGAGGAAAAAAGAATGAGACAACCTCACTTACCAAAGAAATAACCTTGCCTTCAGATGCTGTAAATACTTTAACAGAAATTAAAAATGCTATTTTACCTCTTAAAGAATTTAAAAAAGTTTGATTATCCTTACAAGAAATAAATAATAATTTATCATCTTTAACAAATATTGCTGTACAAAATAAGAAAGAAATTGATAAAATTAAACTTATTGTTGCAAATAATAAACCAAAATTTTAAATTGACAATACTCAAAAATTAATACAAGGACAACAGGAACTGTATAAATATATAAAATATATCAAAGATAAAACTTTGTGTATCAATTATGACATGAGTATTGATAATCTTACAGAAACATTAAACAAATGAAGTGTTTCTGTAGAAAAATTTGAAGAAATTAGTTCATCACACCAAAACGTACTTCTAGACCATGTGGAAAAAAGTGATGAAGAAAGAAAGAATATTAAAGATGACATTAAAAGTGAAATAAGGCTTATTACTGAAAAAATGGATAAAATAAATGAGGCTAACTTAAATATTTCAAAGTTATCTACTCCATTTTCTCACATAAGAAGTCCTGTCACAACAAAAGAGGAAATAAAAAATCCATTGATAACAGACTGGAGTCACCAAGACAATAACCAAGTCTTAATGAAGGAAGCACCTCAATTAAAAGAATGGCCAACACTCAAAGGAGAAGGTGAATATGACCATATGTCATTTATTAAAACAATTGACATGTTACAAGAAGATTATGCCATACCAGATGAATTAGTCACTGCCATATTGCACTTAGTATTTGAGAAATCTGCAAAAAGATGGTGCTATGGCATATGGAAAACAAATGGAAACAATAACTGGTGTTGGTGGAAACAAGAAATAATCACCAAGTGGGCTAATCATTCCTGGAGGTACAAATCAGAGAATGAATTTGAAAATTCCTTCTTTGACCCAGACAAGGATAAGACCTTGACTTAGTTGTTTAAACCAGCTGAAATATTAAATTAAATGTACCCAGAAATGTCACAAAAATGGTACACATGAAAATACTTAATAATTGTGGAAGAGAATTGGAACATTCCCTGGAAAGCAGGTGTATAGAACCATAATCCACAAAAGAATATGTCAACAAACTAGAAGACATAGTGACAAGAACAAAAATTGGCAGAACTTGGAAAAAATTGGACATTAAAAGTTCAAATAAACAACTTATCAAGAAAGATAAAACAAGAGAGCCTTTTAAGCCCAATACATCCAGAAGTAATGATCAAAGAAAGTGCCACAAATGTGCAGGTGTTGGACACTTAGCCAATAATCTCCTCAAAAAACAAAAATCAATGAAATTGTGGAAACAGAAAACCACAATGATTAAAAAGAAGAATCTGACTCTCAAATGGAAACTGAAGAATCAGAAACTTCTGAAAGTGATTGAATTGATATAATTCATGCACAAATTAATAATATTGATCTAGTATATGAAGTACTGGATTTCAATTCAAGCTTACTACAAGTTCGAACATCTCACACAAGCCTGAAAAGCATACAAGATGCTAAATTGTATAGAACCAAACAAGCAAAAGGGATGGGATATAAAGCTGGAAAATCAAGTATAAGTATTGTCATGGTGGAAAACCAAGCAGAAAAACTGAGCTTAGATAAAGGAGCATATTGTACCTGTGTTGGTAAGAGCTTTTTGGATAAAATTGTACTAGATTGGGAAGGAAAACCTATACCAATACAAGAAGTCAAATTTAGTAGTTCAAGTGAAAGAAGGAAGCCCCTTGGAATAATTGACTTAACACTCATTTTTCCTCATCCTTCACAATGTAATAAATCAAAAGTAGAGTTTGTGGTAATGGAAAACTGCACTAGTAACCATTTTATACTTGGAAATGACTACTTGTCAATTTATGGCATAGATATCTCTAGCCAAAAAAATAGATATTTTACCATAGGAGACAATGAAAGGCAAATATTTAACTTCTTAAATAACAAAAAAAAATCATAGTTATTAATAATGAAGAAAAAATCCCAGAAAAGGATTTTTTCATAGGTGAAAAACTTAAAGAGGCAGAATTCAACCATGAATCAACAGTAAAAATGAAAGAAAGATTGATTGACCTCTTATTTAAATATAGAAATGCCTTTGCAACTGACACAGAACAACTAGGTGCCATAATTGGACATGAGGTAGACATAATCCTTAATGTGGAAAAACCTTATCCACCCTTATTAAGAAGACCAGCTTACCCAGCTAGCCCAAGAGTTAGAGAAGCTTTAGAGATAAACATTAAAGAATTAATAGACCTTGGAGTATTAAGGAACGTAGGACATAATGAACAGGTAGAGGTCACTACACCTTTCATTATAACTTGGCATAATGGAAAATCAAGGATGGTAGGGGACTTCAGATCTCTGAACACCTATACTACCCCTGACAGATATCCATGAGACATTAACACAATTATCTCAGGCTAAGTTCATAACAGCCATGGATGCTCTAAAGGATTTTCATCAAAATGTCTTAACAGACAATGCCAAAAACCTACTAAGGAAAATAGTCCACTGTGGAATCTTTAAATATCTCAGGATGCCGTTTGGTATAAAAAATGCACCATTCCACTACCAGAGGATGATGAATACCATATTTCTTGAAAAATTATCAGAAGGATGGCGGATTATTTATATTGATGATATCATAATTTGCTCAGAGACTTGGGAAAATCACTTAACAAGACTAGAAGGAGTCTTGCAAAAAATAGTACAAGTAAACATGAAAATCTCCTTGAAAAAGTGACATTTTGCATACAGTGAACTAAAAGCACTAGGACATGTTGTCTCTGAACTAAGCTTGGGCATAGATAATAACAAAGTAGAAGCAGTACTATTGAAGCCAATGCCCCAAACCAAAAAAGAAATGCAACAATTTGTAGGATTTTCTGGTATTATAGACAGCATATAAAGACTTTGAAGGAATTGCTAAATCCTTGGATAAGGTTTGTGACCAACAGAAAGTCTATGAAATGACTGAAGAAAGAGTCAAGGCATATGGGGAACTGAAAAATTCCTTAACAAATGCCACATTTCTTCTAATGTGAGATTGGAAAATACCCTTCAAGCTCTACATTGATGGTTGTGCAGAAGGACTAGGTGCTTCACTACACCAGACACAAATCATCAATTAAAAACCTGTTGAAGGACCAATTTGCTTCATTTCAAGACCAATAAATCTAACAGAAGCAAGGTATGGAGCAAGCCAAATGAAATTTCCCTGCTTAGTGTGGGCTTGAGAAATTTTCACTATCATTTGGATGGGACAGTGTTTGGTGTAACTATAGATTGTAATGCTGTAAATTCTTTATTCAACATGAAAACTCCAAATAGACATATGCTAAGAGAGAAAATTTCCATCCAAGAATGTAGAGGAAATATGAATATAGTTCATAAATCTGGTAATATTGATAGAAATGAAGATGGTTTTACCAGATGGGCTCTGGCAAATACACCAGAAAATCCAGCATGGGTACCAAAGGAGGAGCACCATATAGAAGGAATATGTGTCACAGATATTGGCACAGAATTCTTTAACCAAGTTAAAGAAAGCTATAAAATGGACAAAAAGGCCATATCTTATGCCAACTTCTCATGAAAAACTGTAAAGACCCATCACTTTCATCAAAACTGGATGCATTATAGAAAAACACATATGATTAAGGAAAATTCCACCTCCTTGATGGCATCCTCTATCATAGAACTAAACATACATGTGTTATGGCTTGAACAGATATAACTCTGATAAACACTATACTACATGAATGTCATGATAGTGTTGCATCTGAAAATCTCTGAGAACACAGGACACTAGGAAGATTAAAAAACTTCTCTTGGTGGCCAAATTGACAGAAAGATGTTGCAGAATACTGCCAAACCTGTGACAGATGTCAAAAAGAAAGCAGAGCCACAGGAAAGAAATTTTGAATCATGATCCAAATTCAAGAATTGAAATCCCCTTTGGAAATAGTTTAAATGCCCTGGGTAACAGCCTTACCTCTGGAGGAGACAGCATTTATAATGCATCCCTGGTGTTAGTTGACAGGTACAGAAAAACTGCAATGTTCTTACAATTTCACAAGGATAATACAGCTGAGGACACAGTCATAATGATATGGAATAAAGTTCTTAGCCACACAGGCTTATTCCAAAATATCATAAGTGATAGAGACCCAAAATTTACCTCAGAATTATGGACAAACCTTCATAACCTGTTTGGAACAAAATTATCATTCTCAACAGCTTACCACACCCAAACTGATAGTCTAGGCAAAAGAATGAAACAAACCTTAGAAGACATTATCAGGAGATTCTGTGTTTATGGACTAGAATTCAAAGATTCTGATGGTTTCACCCATGATTGGTGCACATTAATACCAGCCCTTGGAATAGCATGTCAGGCTTAGTCTATGATGAAGGTTTAATAAGGCTGGTTACATCTTTAAATTCGACTGTGACATGGTAAAATTAATTAAAAAAAGGTTTTTAATGGGTAAAAAAGTTTTAAGATTGAATAATAAGGGCTTTACTAATGTGAAATAGTGGCGTTGAGCAATGTTGGAAGCCCTGGGTGCAGCTTTACCTGTTGGGTTACAATAATAAAGTCTACAATACTAAAGCTCATAGTATTACCTGATTAATTTCCAAGAGTATAGCTGTTTTTGAAAGTTGTACTACATAGGAATTCAAGAGAAGGATGAGAAAACCTCTTCTGGTGGAGAAAAGGCCTCCTTTTTTCCCAAAATGGGGTGGAATGTCCCTCTAGACTATCCATGTAGAGGAAGTGAAGTGTTTTTCACTTAAGAGTACTGGTGTCACATGGTGGAATGTGATCTACAACTTGCCAGTATTAATCAGTCTTTCAACCGGTTTAATAGCCTTTTCGGCAAGAGTTCCCTTTGCTGAGGTCTGGCAGACAGCATTGTGACAATAAACCGGTTACCAACGTCATGGGTTCAATTCTGGTTGGAGACAAGAGGAGGTCTCAATCAAACAACCAGAAATTGCTGGGTTTTCCGCTCCATTGGCGTACAAGGGTTCCGCCCCTTGGGGGTTCCTTGTAGGCTCCTGTTGTGACTAATGTAACTCCATGAGGATGACATGGGTAATACCATCAGTTACATGCACTTCGGGACGCAGTGCTCTAAACCCAAGGGTACTGTCACATTGTGGAATGAGATCTACAACTTGCCAGTATTAATTGGTCTTTCAACCGGTTTAATAGCGTTTTTGGCAAGAGTTCCCTTTGCTGAGGTCTGGCAGACAGCATCGTGACACACAGGGGCTCTTATGGAAGCAAGAGGGCCTGGCACTCAGGAATCAAGAACTCACTTGGAGGGCTCCAAAAGATAATAAGAAATACTATGGAATATATTTCTTAAGCAGGAATAAGAGAAAGGACAAATATGCCAAAGATAACAAAGAATAATAATAATGAAGCCAAAGGCCAAAGGTAAAAGAAAGCCAAAAGCCAAGAAGCCAACCAAGTGAATCCTTAATTCACTGTTTCAACCTGCCAGAAAGAACAATGGAATTAGTAAAGGATATGACCACCAATATCCACTGACAGGCAAGGAAAGAAAAGAGAAAAGTGCTAATGACTGACTTAAGATTATCAGTATTAACTTTAATAATGTAAAAGAAAATAAAGATAAAAACAAATCCACTATATTAATTAACTGGGGAAAAAGTCCTCAGGTGATGAAAGGTAGCCGGTATATGTGAAAACTGAAAGATTGATCCTGGAAGGTGGATCAATAACTGTATTGTTGGTATCAGTAAATACAGTTCTGGCCATCTTGAAATTTGAACTGTGATGAAATTAACACAGTGGAATATGGAATGGCCCAATTGGGCCAAGACCATACAGGTTGATTGAATGAGGCCTGTACGGATGAATTGAGTTGTCCCAGGAGTATTGAATACTTGATGGCCTGACAACTGATTGAAGTGATGTAACACCTCTTGACAATGGCCCTTAAAAAATAATGCATGGATTTTTCTGACCTGACTCCTGCAGATACAGGTGATTGGGATCCTTGGAGAGTCTTCTGATTGCTGCCATAACTTGTCAGACTGATGAGCTCATTGATCCTCCTTTGAAATGGGCGTTGGGATTTGAGACCTTGATTTGGAAGCGTGGAATAGGGTCCTGAAAACGTCACCATTGGATTACTGAGCAAAAATGGTGCATAATGGTATATAATACTATATATGCACCATGCCTGCAACCTTGAGTACAGATGGTATGAAGGAAAGGAAGAAATCCCCTGGAGTTGAGAGGAAAGACGGACTGAGCCAATCTGGTGGCCTCTGGTGGTTTCCAGAGGCCATGGCTGAACTATTGGTCTATGGTGGTCCATGGCCAAAATTGGGTCCTACAGGATTTATGGCCAAAATGGTGTCCATGAGGTTTTTGGTCACTTTTGGGTCCAAGGAAGTGGTGGCCAAAAATGGCTCAGGTGGGCCCAATTGTGGTTTGGGACCTATGTGGCTGGCCCCTTTTGGCCAAATCCAATGAGGCCAAAAGGGGCCTAAATGGCCTGCGGACTGTGGACCGTGAATCACGGCCCATGGGCTGTAGGAGCCATAGGGGGCCTAAACGGCCCAAAAAGGCCATTTAGGCCTAAACCCCCCTAATGAAAGGGGGTGGCCCAAAACCAAGGATTGTCGCTAGGGGGCCTGGAGGCTCCCCAGGCCCAGAATCAAAGGTGAAGGCCTGGGGGTTGGTGAGGTGGAAATTGGCCAAGAAGGCCAATGATGGCAGGATATGGCCTGAGGCCATAAATGGCCATTGGAAGGGGTTATGGAGTAGGAGCCATAGAACACCCAAGGGGGCCAATTGGCCATAAATGATATGATGTGACCAATTGGCCCCAACTTGGCTCCAGGATGGATTGCCGCAACCGTTAAGGAGGAGGGTCAAACTCGTGGTTGTGACAGTACCCCCCTACCTTGAATGGTGAGCTCCTGAGCACCAAGATAAGGTAGAAGCCTGTTGAGGCTGCTGAGACAGATTGGAAAGAGGGGTTCCAGAGGTATTTGATCTTGAAGAGAGAATTTTGAACTGATAATTAATGTTGGCATATGAATTGAGCTTGACATAGTCTTCTCTTGAAATTTGGCTTTGAAAATGTTAAAGGATTGAATTTGACGTAGAAGTTTGGCATAAAGGTTATAATAAAAGAAATTTGAAGAAAATTAAAGATAAAGAAACAGAAAAAGCAAACAAAAAGAAAAAGGTTTTGAAGGGGGATACTATCTTCATCACGGATTTTTGATGGTTGATTTGAAAGTGGCCAAGGACCTGGATAAAAGAATTTGATTCCAGGTGCTCACAGAGTGGCCAAGGTGATGTTTTGAAAAGATTGTAGACCCCTCAGGGAAGTGCACACCAGGAGAGGAACTTACTTTTAGAATTTGCCAATCCTGCCAGTGCCAGAAATAAGAATATAAATTTGATGAAGGAATGCCTTGAATTGGAAAACTTGGAAAGGAAAATGAAAGTGAATGGTCTATTTGCCCAAGTGAAAAATGGGCATAGTTTTGGAGTTAATGTTGAAAGCCAGGCCAACAAATCGGTGTCCAAATTTCAAAGTGCTCACAGAGTGGCCAAGGTGATTCTTACAACAAAGAAGAGTAGAATACCCCTGAAGGTGCATACCAGAAGTGGGACTTACTTTTGGTAATTCCTCTCCCCACCACGCACCATAAAAAGATCAAGCTTTTGAAGAATTGGGCCCTGGCTTGTCAGGATACAAAAAATGGAAATCTTTGACAAGTTCAGGACAATTCTTGAGGTTTTTGGCTGGTTCCCAAGTGGATCTTTCTGGGTCTTGACTGAAACCTTTCCATTCCACCAGATGCCATAATTTTCCTCTCTTGAGCTTTGAATCCAGTATTTGAGAGGCTTCGCATTCCTCTTCTTCTTCAATGATAATTGGAGGAGGAGGCTCTTGATGCCAATTTGGGATTAATGATGTCTTGACCGGTTCCAAGAGTGAGATATGGAAGACTGGGTGGATGGATTTCCATTAAGATGGGAGCTTGAGGTGGTAAGCTTGAGGACTAACTTTCTTCAAGATTGGAAAAGGACCAACCATCTTTTGGATAGGTTTTTGGTGGGTCTGGTTGATTTGATATTCTTGGAAGAAAGCCATACCATGTCACCAGGATTGAAAACAGGTGGACTTGCTCTACCTTTATCTGCATACCTCTTAAACTGGTTTATGGCAGCTTCAAGTTCTCTCTTGACATCTTGCTGTACTGATTGGATTTTGGTTGATAACTTTCCAGCAGGAGTATCTTGAGTGATGTGAACTGAATCAAATTGTGGATCTCTTCCATAAACAGTGAAAAACGGTGATTGTTTTGTTGAAGAGTGGTCAGAATTATTGTAGGCAAATTCAGCCAGAGGGAGCCAGGTGTTCCGATCATCTTGATGATAACTGACACTCATCCGAAGATACTGTTCTAGTATCTGATTTACCCTCTCTGTCTTTCCATCAGTTTCTGGATGATAAGCAGTTGACAAGTCTCTTGAAATCTTGATCTGCTGACAAAGATTAGTCCAGAAAGAAGAAACAAAGACTGAACCTCTATCACTGACAATGCTTGATGGAAGGCCATTCTTTGAAAAGATATTCTTGATGAATAAATGGGCCAAATCCAGTGACGTGATTGAAGACATTGTTGGAATAAAAACTGCCAGTTTTGAGAATATGTCCACTATGACCAGAATTGAATCAAAGGAATTGGACAGTGGCAGTTGAGTGATGAAGTCCATTGAAACAAAAATCCAAGGACCATTTGGACTTGGAAGAGGTTTGCGGAATCCAAACTTCTTATGATGAATATTCTTGTTTCTTGAACACTGTTGACAGGATGAAACATAATCCTTGATAATTTGAGTCATGCCGGACCAGTGGAAATCCCACTTGACAAGTTTGAGAGTCTTCTCTTGGCCAGGGTGTCTAGCTAGAGGAGAATTGTGATGCTTTTGAAGGATACTGAGTTGAATTGTGGAGTCATTTGGGACTACCACCCAATTTTTGAAGAGAAGAAGTTGGGAAAAGGAATCAAGAGAATAATATTAAACAGATTTACCTTTACCCAAATCTTCAAGGATACTTCTGTACTGAGGATCTTGCCATAATTTCTTCTGGATTGAATTAATCAAATTTGAAAAAGATTCCACCTTGACTGCAAAAAACTTTGAGGGTTGAAATTAATCTTGCTTAATGATTTTCTGAAGATTCATTGGATTCTTTCTGATTAAATCCTCCCCCCTCTCCAGATAAATGTCATCCCAATGTGATAAGGCATCCAGAAGAGTAGCTAGGCAGCCAGGGCAGTAAGTGATTGAAAAATGAAATTCAGATAAGAATCCAGCCCAACGGGCTTGACGGCGAGTGAGTACTTTGGAGGTCATGAAGTATTGAAGGGAAAAGTGATTGGTGGGAACTTCAAAAGGGGAAGACAGTGAAATAATAAAAGCCCTCCATGCTTGAGAGCCCAGACGATGCCAAGGAGTTCCTTGTTATGAATTTCAAAATTGAGCTCCGCTGGGATAAGCTTGCCGCTGTCGAATGCATTGGGATGTTTTCCTGAGTCAGAGAGCTTACTCAGTACAGCACCCAAAGCATAATCTGATGCATCGGTCTCTACAATGGTGGGTAGAGAAGGATTGAAGTGGGAAAGGATTGGAGTGGTGGTGAAGGCCTCTTTGAGTTGGTGAAACTGACTACGAGCTTCCTCATTGAGGGGAAAACATGAATCTTTCTTGATGAAACAGGTGAGTGAACTGATCTTCTTTGAATAATTCTTGATGAAACGGCGGTAGAAGTTGGCAAAGCCAAGGAAAGATTGAAGAGCCTTGAGGTTTCTTGGAGGCGGCCAGTTGAGAATCTGCTGGACTTTTGCTTGGTCCATCTTGAGGCCTTCAGAAGAAACTACATAACCAAGATATTCCACACTAGAAACATGGAAGAGGCATTTGGACGCCTTAGCAAAAAGGTTATTGGCTCTGAGTCTGGAAAGAGCAGTGGACACATGAGTGAAATGTTCTTCCTCAGATTTGGAAAAGACCATAATGTCATCCTAATAAACCACAACATAAACATTGAGAAGATCTTGAAATATATCATTGACAAGATTTTGGAAAGAAGCAGGAGCATTGGTGAGCCCAAATGGCATAACCAAGTACTCATAACTGCAATATTCAGTTCTAAAACAAGTCAAGTGTTCATCACCCTCCTTGATTCTGAGCAGGTTATATGCACCACGCGAATCAATCTTGGACAAGATGGAAGAACCATTAAAGACATTGAGAAGCTGATTCATAGGGGGAACAGGATACTTTTTCTTCCTAGTAACAGCATTGAGTTTGCGGTATTCAACACACAAACGGAGGCCACTATCTTTCTTTTTGACAAAGAGGACAGGTGCTCCTGTTGAGGAGGACCTTGGCCAGACGAAAACTTTCTCTAAATTCTCTGAAATGTAGGCCCTGTGTGTATCTGTGTGAGCCTTAGAGGTAATTTCATATACCCAAAAGAGCACAAATATAAAAAATAACATATTAATATAAATAAAAGAAATTTATTTATATTATTAAAATAAAAACCAAAATATAAGTATAAAATTATATTAAAAATAAAAAATTAATTACAATTTAAAAATAAAAATACATTAAATTTTGTAAGTATAAAATTACATTTGTACTTGAAAAAATGAAGTAAAAATGAAATTTTAACAAAATTGTGAAAAAATAAATAAAATTGGAAAAAAGTTAAATAAAAATGATTATAACTTCTTATCCAATAAATAAACATATAAAAATTATTTCACCATTGGATTCCTCATAAAAAATCAGGTGGGGTCACCTCTGAGTGAAATTCTTGTAACTCAACGCTAAATAAGCTTGAATTAAGTTTTTAGTATTTTCAATACAAAAGTTGAAAATCCTCAAAACTTTAATTTAATTCACACCACATGTGGTGTTAACCATCAAATTTTGTGTTAAAATTGAGGTGTTGTGTTTAGTTTAGAAGTTATGAGGAATTGAAGTATTTTCAATTGAATTCAATTGAAATGTCAAAATGTGCGCGTGTATTACATAAGTGAACTTTGATTTAAATATAAGGTGTCAATTATTACTGTATTGTACTGTACAATTGAATTGAATCACATATGTAAATTATAAGTATAATACATGATGAGGAATTAAAGGAAAATTAAATTGGAAAGATTAAATTTGGGGGGGAAAAGGAACTCCAGCTCTAAGGGGGAGCTAGACCCCCAAAATCCTTGCTGACAGGCGTGGGATGTCAAAATTCACGCAAAAGTTCATCACTTTTGGCCTGGAATTGAGTTACAGGGTCTGTGGACTCAATTGATGATGAGGTTTTGATACCAACTGGGGTAGTTTTAGCTGTTTCCAAGAGGGTGAAACTACCCTTAAGATAAAACAGTCATAATAAAAACAGTTTTAACTGGTTTCTACGCCTCTGACACACATTCTGACGTGTTTTGAAGGCTCTAGGCCTGGTATTGCTATAGTAATGGCTGATTTAAGGGTCTAAAATGGCTAAAAATGGCTAAAAATGGCTTAAACCAGCCCTTTTTGGTCTAAACCAGGGTTCAATGATGCCATAATTGGCTTTTCTGTTGTCAGACTGTTTTTCACGACTGACAAGAGTAAAATTTACTTTTGGAGCAAGAGAATTGGTGGCTATAAAAGAATGTCTTCTTTGCCCCACTTTTCTCTTCATGTTAGAATCTTTTCCTTTTATTAATTAGTTTAAACACTGTTAAACCAATCAATTAAAGATTCCAACCACCATTTTTAAATCATTTTAATCCTTTTAACCACGTGAAAAAATCATTATAATCATTGTTTGTAACTCTTATAATCATTTTTACCCCTGAACCACCCCAAAAGTGAATTAAAGCATCTTTCATCACTGTAAACTTTGTCACTTTGTTTCCAAATTCACTCTGGTCACTTTTGGGCGTGTTTTCTCTTTAATATTCTTTTTAAAGACTTTTTTCTTTAATCAATTGCTTGCAGTTCTTTGCTCAATTAATTCCAATTGAAATTGCTCTTGAAGAAATTTCTTTTGTAGCCTTAAAATATCTCTTATAGAGTATTTTTTGGATAAATTTTTATAATATTATTGTTGGTAAAACAATAAATTTTTATAATATTATTGTTGGTAAAACAACAAATTTTTATAATATTATTGTTTTATACTAATAAAGTTATAAACAATAAAATTGGCGTGTTTTCTTATAAAAATAATATTTCTTACTATTTTTAATTGAATTTTTACCTTATACAAATTTTGAGGACAGGAAAAGTACTTGATTTTTAATCAAAGTTTCATATCCACACCTTACAATCTCACTCTTGTTTGGGTAAAGAGTAGATCACCCCAACTGGAGGTAGAGACCCCTCCAGCTTGATATGATGATCACAGGCCTGGTGAGGAGGAATTTTCTCTGCTTTCACCTTGGAGAATTCATCCAAGTATTGGTGATAGACAGGAGGAACAACCTTCATCACGGTTTCTACTTCTTCTGGCTCTTCCTCTTCATCCCACAACTCCTCCAGGGAGGAAGGTCTATATTCCCAAATAAGAGGTGAAGGGAAGATACAGAATTATCTTCTTCAAAATCTTGAATCTCTTTGAAGACTTCAGCTCTAGGAGATAGTCATGACTGTGGGGAATTAAGGGAAGGAATATGGACAGAAGACAAAAATGATGGTGTTCTAGAATCACCAACCAGAGCTGCACATGATTTGGCAGAAGAAAAGTCATTACAGAAAGAATCAGAAGGATCAGGATAGTCCAAATGATCAGGATTAAAGGTGATAAGCCCTTGCCTAAAATCAATAGAAGGATTATAATGATTGAGAAAATCAAAGCCCAATATGAGGTCTTCTCCCTTGGGAGCATCAATGACGAAAAAGTCCCATTCAAAGGTTGGGAAGGGAGGGGGCTCAACCATATATCTAGTATGGTGAGTCAAAAATAAGGAAGGGGACTCAGAGGAGTCCAAAATGATAAGGGGAGTCTTCTCTGCAAGCTCTGACGTAGTCAATGAGTACTTGTGAACAAACTGTTTTGTAATAAATGGGTGTGTAGCACCAGAATCAATGAGAATACTGTAAAAAACATCAGAAAGGGAACAAAAAACAAAAAATTTAAGATAATTTTTGACACCTGTATTCAGAATGCACAATTGTGCTCTGGATGGAAAACTGTGAAGACCATTGAACACAACATGATCTTCACTCAGGCTTTTCACTGGCTGGGAAATTGGCCTGATGGTTGGGCAAGCTTGTTTGGAGGCCTTTTGACACAGGACTCAAGAGTATGATTCAGACCACAATAAGTACACAAGCCCTCCTTGATTCTTCTTTCTTTTTCAGAACCTTTCAACTTGAAGTCCTCATTCAACAAGGAAGAATGAGGCTTGTCACGCTTTTGAGAATGAAAATGTTTCTTCCTATAACTTGAGCGTGAAGAATTTTGATGATGAGAAGATTTTGACTTTGAGGCTTCAGGATTCTTCTCTTGATAATGATTCTTTTCCTTTTGCCTCTCATGGTACTTGGTATCAAGTTCCACGTTAACGTCCATTAAGTCTTGAAGAGAATCAATATTTGAAGGATGGGAGGCCAATTGATCCAGAATCCTTGATGGCAATCCGTTCCTGAAATGATGGATGAGAGCTCTTTCTCCCCAATCCCTGATTCTTGTGACCAAAATCCTGAAATCGGCTATGTATAGTGAAACATGGCCACCTTCTTTCATTCAAAGGCCATCCAACTCTGCTTCAGCTTTTCTAACTTCATTTGGGTCCCCAAATAAAGTGAAGAGTTGGGATTCAAACAATGGCCAAGAATTGAGAAGATAACTTGAGTCTTGATTGGTGAGATCAGAAAGATAAGGCTCAATCCATTTTGCATCCCTGCCAATAAGAAATGAAGTGGCATAAAGAACCTTCTTCCTGTCTTGAGAGAAGTTTGCCAGATCATTATGAAAGATAAGCTCACATGACTGAATAAAGCTTCTGACTTTGGAGGGCTGAGTCCCATCAAAGCATTCTGGTGTCTTCATAGATAGAGTCTTGAAGGCTGGTGGTCTTGATGATTAAGAAGAAGAAGCTGCTTGAAGATTGGCCATAATCTGAGTCATTTTCTGCATAATGGCCAATAAAGATGGTTCAGATTGATGAGAGACAGGCTGATCAGACTGGGCTAGAGTTGGTCTTCCAGTACCTTGGGATGCCCCCACCGGAGCAGGAACACCTTCAGTACCTTCAGACTCTTCCTCTTCCACAGAATTCTCCTACTCCTCTTCACCATCTTCACCTGGACCTTTGAAACTAGTCCTTGACATGCCTGGAAAACCACCAACTACTCCTTAAAAAGAATTCAATCTTCTTGGCACTCTTCCTTGCATCCTGGATGGTGCTGCTCCTTCCATGCAGGGTCCTCTATCTAATTGGGCCCTCAGTTGAGGAACTGCTGGGGTGCCGTCAAGAGAAACTCTTGGAGTAGGAGTAAGAGCAGCTTGAGTTGAAGCCTGAGATCTTGTCTGTCTTGCAGGAGGTGAATGTTGGAGTGGCATGATTGAATAAGAATAAAATTTAAATAAAATGATTCAAAACTTGAATAAAACTTGAGGCAAAACCAAAATAGTCTTGAGGATCAAATCAAATCAAATCTTGAGGGAAAAATCAATGAATCAATGAAAACGTTCAAGTACGTCAATCATTCAAATCAAATGAGTCTTGAAGTCAAAATCAATATCAATGAAAAATCTTGAAGTCAATAAAATCAATTGTTCAATCAATAAATAAAAACTTGCAGTGAAAATCAATCAGTCAAATTAATTCCTGAGTCAAAAATCAATTTATGTCAAAGTCTTGATGTGAAATTCAGCAAAGTCAATGAAAAATTCTTCAGGTCAATCAGTTATCTTGAAGTCAATATCAATTATGTCAAATAAGTCAATCAAATCAATTATCAAGTGAATTCTTCCTGAAAATCGAAATTCTTGAGGAACAAAATAAAAATGAATCCTGATATGAAGAAGGTGTCTGAACAATTTGATGAATAATCTGAGAATCAAATGATAATATGCCTGAATGAAGGATAAAAATGAGATTGAGATTAAAAAGATAAACAGAAAATAAAATTTGGGTCAGCTTTCAATTTACAGAATGAAGAATGAATGAGAGGAAATTGAGAGGTGACAAAGAATCATTAAGCTCATACGCGTTAAAGAGTCATAATTTTGATGAATGAATGAATGAAAATGATAAAGAATGAATGAATAAAATGATGAAGAATGAATGGATAGAATGAAAAGAAATTATGAGTTAGTTGATATAATGTCACAGGGGCTGTTATGGAAGCAAGAGGGCCTGGCACTCAGGAATCAAGAACTCACTTGGAGGGCTCCAAAAAATAATAAGAAATATTACGGAATATATTTCCTCAGCAGGAATAAGAGAAAGGACAAATATGCCAAAGATAACAAAGAATAATAAGAATGAAGCCAAAGGCCAAAGGTAAAAGAAAGCCAAAAGCCAAGAAGCCAACCAAGTGAATCTCAATTCACTGTTTCAACCTGACAGAAAGAACAAGGGAATTAGGAAAGGATATGACCATCAATATCCACTGACAGGCAAGAAAAGAAAAGAGAAAAGTGCTAATGACTTACCTAAGATTATCAGTATTAACCTTAATAATGTAAAAGAAAAGAAAGATAAAAATAAATCCACTATATTAATTAACTGGGCAAAAGTCCCCAGGTGATGAAAGGTAGCCGGTATATGTGAAAACTGAAAGATTGATCCTGGAAGGTGGATCAATAACTGTATTGTACAAATAAGGAAATACAGTTCTGGACATCTTGAAATTTGAACTGTGTGATGAAATTCACACAGTGGAATATGGAATGGCCCAATTGGGCCAAGACCATACAGGTTGATTGAATGAGACCTGTACAGATTGATTGAGTTGTCCCAGGAATATTCAATACTTGATGCACTGACAACTGATTGAAATTATGTAATACCTCTTGAGAATTGCCCTTGAATAATCCTTAATGGATTGAGCCAAACAACTCCTGCAGATACAGGTGGTTGGGATCCTTGAAGAGTCTTCTGATTGCCGCCATAATTTTCAGACTGATGAGCTGATTGATCCTCCTTTGAAATGGGCGTTGGGGATTGAGACCTTGATTTGGAAAAGTGGAATTGGGTCCTGAAAACGTCACCATTGGATTTCTGAGCAAAAATGGTGCATAATGGTATATAACACCATATATGCACCATGCCTGCTGTCACAACCACGAGTTGGACCCTCCTCTTTGATGGTTGCGGCAATCCAACCTGGAGCCAAATTGGGGCCAATTTGCCACGTCATATCATTTATGGCCCATTGGCCCCCTTTGGGTGTTCAATGGCTCTTACGCCACAACCCATCCCAATAGCCATTTATGGCTTCCATCATCTTTTATGGCCTCAGGCCATATCCTGCCATCATAGGCCCTCTTGGCCAATTCACACCTCACCAACCCCCAGGCCTTCATCATTGATTTTGGGCCTGGGGGGTCCTTTTTGTCTTCTAGGGGTCTTCAGGCGCCCTAGCCACCACCATTGGATCCAGGCCCCCCCCTTTTCATTGGGGGGTCTTGAGCCTAAATGGCCTTTTTGGGCCATTTAGGCCCCCTATGGTCCGTGGTCTGTAGTCCGTAGGCCTTTTAGGCCCCTTTTGGCCTCATCGAATGAGGCCATAAGGGGCCAAAGGGGGCACCCACCTAACCCCCATGGCCAGGTGGGTCCCAAACCACATCTGTGCCCACCTGAGCCAAAATTGGCCATACTTCCCTTGGACCCAAAATTGGCCAAAAACGCCTTGGACACCTTTTTGGCCATAAATCACATAGGACTCATTTTTGGCCATGGACCACTATGGACCAAATATCTCCGTCATGGCCTCTGGCAACCACCAGGGGCCACCAAATCAGTTCATCAAGCTTTTCCCTCAACTTAAGGAAAATTCTTCCATTCCTCCATGCACCCCGTACCCAAGGTTGCAGGAGTGGTGCATATATGGTGTTATATACCACGATGCACCATTTTTGCTCAGCAATTCAATGGTGACGTTTTCAGGACTTAATTCCACCTTCTCAACTTAAGGCACCAAAATCCAACACCCATTTCGAAGGAGAATTTTTGGACTCTTCAGTTTGGTAATCCATGGCGGCAAGCAGAAGACCATTCAAGGACTCCAACCACCTGGCTATGCAGGAATTGGGTTGGTACTCTCATTCAGGATTATTCCAAGGTTCATTCTCAGAGGTATTCCATCATTTCAATCAGTTGTCAAGGCATCAAGTATTTCAATACTCCTTGGACAACTCAATTGGTTCATACAGGAGACAATCAATCAACCTGTATGTACTTGGCCCAATTGGGCCAATTCATATTCAACTGTGGGAATTCAATTACACAGTTCAATTTCAAGATGGCCAGAACTGTATTGGCCCGATTTGGATAATACAGCCGGTGATCCACCTTCAGGATCAATCATTCAGTTTTTCACATATACTGGCCACCCTTCAGCACCTGGGGACTTTTTCCCCAGTTAATTAATATATTGGATTTATTTTTATCCTTATTTTCTTTTACATTATTAAAGTTAATACTGATAATCTTAAGTCAGTCATTAGCACCCTTTTCTCTTTTCTTTCCTCGCCTGTCAGTGGATATTGGTGGTCATATCCTTTACTAATTCCATTGTTCTTTCTGGAAGGTTGAAACAGTGAATTCGGGATTCACTTGGTTGGCTTCTTGGCCTTTGGCTTCCTTTATCTTTGGCCTCTGGCTTCATTCTTATTATTATTTTCTTTGTTATCTCTGGCATATTTGTCCTATCTCTTATCCCTGTTTAAGAAATATATTCCGTAGTATTTCTTATCATCTTTGGAGCCCTCCAAGTGAGTTCTTGATTCCTGAGTGCCAGGCCCTCTTGCTTCCATAAGAGCCCCTGTGACACCTGCAACCTTGAGTATGGATGGTATGAAGGAAAGGAAGAAATCCCCTGGAGTTGAGGGGAAAGACGGACTGAGCTGATCTGGTGGCCTCTGGTGGTTACCAGAGGCCATGGCTGAACTATTGATCCATGGTGGTCCATGGCCAAAATTGAATCCTACAGGATTTATGGCCAAAATGGTGTCCATGAGGTTTTTGGTCACTCTTGGGTCCAAGGAAGTGGTGGCCAAAAATGGCTCAGGTGGGCCCCATTGTGGTTTGGGACCTTTTATCCTTATTTTCTTTTACATTATTAAAGTTAATACTGATAATCTTAAGTCAGTCATTAGCACCCTTTTCTCTTTTCTTTCCTCGCCTGTCAGTGGATATTGGTGGTCATATCCTTTACTAATTCCATTGTTCTTTCTGGCAGGTTGAAACAGTGAATTCGGGATTCACTTGGTTGGCTTCTTGGCCTTTGTCTTCCTTTATCTTTGGCCTCTGGCTTCATTCTTATTATTATTTTCTTTGTTATCTCTCGCATATTTGTCCTATCTCTTATCCCTGTTTAAGAAATATATTCCGTAGTATTTCTTATCATCTTTGGAGCCCTCCAAGTGAGTTCTTGATTCCTGAGTGCCAGGCCCTCTTGCTTCCATAACAGCCCCTGTGACATTATATTAATTAACTCATAATTTTTCTTCATTCATTTTTATATCTTAAATTCATTCATTCATTTTATCAAAATTATGATTCTTTAACTTTTTATGATCTTATGATTCTTCGTCACCTCTCAATTTTCTCTCATTCATTCTTCACTCTGAAAATTGAAAGCTGACCCATTTTCTATCTTCTGTATCTTTTCCAATCTCATTTCTTCATCATTATCAATCTTATTCTTATTGATAATTCAGGTGTTTTTATCTTTGATCCTCAAATTATTCATCAGATTATTCAGACACGTTCTTTGTATCAGGATTCATTTTGATTTATTCCTCAAGAATTTTGATTTTGGAAGAATTCACTTGGAATTGATTTGATTGACGAATTTGACATAATTGAAGTTGACCTCAAGATAATTGATTGACCTGAAGATTTTATTGATTTGCTGATTATTCACATCAAGAATTTTGACCTAACTTGATTGGCCTCAAGAATTCATTTTGATTGATTGATTTTTTTGCAAGATCGGGATTCTGATTTGATTTTGATTGCATTGGATTGATTGATTTATTGACTTCAAGATTTTCATTGATATTGATTTTGACCTCAAGACTCATTTGACTTTGATTAATTGGCGTATCTGCAGATTCATTTTTGATTCATTGGTTATCCGATTTCCTCAAGATTTGATTGTTGATTCCTTACTTCAAGATAATTTTGAATTTCTTTTCATTTATTTGATTTATTATTCCTGAAAATCATGCCAGTTGAACATTCACCTCCTGCAAGACAGAACAGATCACAGGCCAGAGCTCAAGCTGTTCTGACTCCAACTCCAAGGGTTCCTCTTGACGGTACCCCAGAAGTTTTTCAACTGAGGGCCAGATTGGACAGAGGACTCACTCTGGAAGGAGCAGCAACATCCAGGAAGGAAGGAAGAGGGCCAAGGAGATCAATCTCATTATCAGGAGTGGTTGGCGGATTCCCAGGACTTTCAAGAACCAGTCCCAAGGTTCAAGGTAAAGATGATGAAGAGGAGGAGGAGAATTCTGTGGAAGAGGAAGGGTCTAATGGCACTGAGGCTGCTCCTGCTCCTGTGGGAGAATCTGAAGGCACCAGAGGACCAACTCTAGCCCAGTCTGATCAGCCTGTCTCTCATCAGTCTGAACCATCTTTATTGGCCATCATGCAACAGATGATTCAAGTTATTGCCAATCTTCCAGAAGCTTCTTCCTCTGAGTCATCAAGACCACCAGCCTTCAAGACTCCCTCTATGAAGGCTCCAGAATGCTTTGATGGGACTCAGCCCTTCAAAGTCAGAAGCTTCATTCAATCTTGTCAACTCATCTTTCATAATGATCCGGCAAACTTCTCTCAAGACAGAAAGAAGGTTCTTTATGCCACTTCATTCTTAGCTGGCAGGGCTGCAAAATGGATTGAGCCTTATCTTTCCAATCTCAATAATCAAGACTCAAGTTACCTTCTCAATTCCTGGCCACTGTTTGAATCCCAATTGTTCACTTTATTTGGAGACCCAAATGAAGTTAGAAGAGCTGAAGCAGAATTGGATGGCCTTAGGATGAAAGAAGGTGGGCATGTTGCTTTATATATTGCTGATTTCAGGAGTTTGGTTTTGAGAATTGGGGATTGGGGTGAGAGGGCTCTTATTCATCATTTCAGGAAGGGTTTGGCCTCCAGAATTCTGGATCAATTAGCCTCCCATCTTTCCAATATTGATTCTCTTCAAGACTTAATGGACGTCAGCCTGGAACTTGATACCAGGTTCCATGAGAGGCAAAAGGAGAAGAATCATCATCAAGAGAAGAAGCCTGAAGCCTTGAAGTCTCACTCTTCTCATCATCAAGTTTCCTCAAGCTCAAGGCATAAGAATAAATTTCATTCTCAAAAGCGGGACAAGCCCCATTCTTCCTTGTTGAATAAGGACTTCAAGCTGAAGGGTTCTGAAAAAGAGAGAAGAATCAAAGAAGGCTTGTGTACCTATTGTGGTGGGAAGCATACTCTTGAGTCCTGTGTCAAAAGGCCTCAAAATAAGCTTACCCAACCGTCAGGCGGTTCTCCCAGCCAGGGAAAAGCCTGAGTGAAGATCATGTTGTGTTCAATGGTCTTCACAGTTTTCCTTCCAGAGCACAATTGTGCATTCTGAATACTGGTGTCAAAAATTCTCTTAAATTTTTTGTTTTTTCTTCTCTTTCTGATGTCTTTTACAGTATTCTCATTGATTCTGGTGCTACACACTCATTTATTGCAAAGCAGTTTGTTCACAAGTACTCATTGACTACGTCAGAACTCCCAGAGAAGATTCCTCTTATCATTTTGGACTCCTCTGAGTCCCCTTCCTTATTTGTTACTCACCCAAGTAAATATATGGTTGAGCTCCCTACCTTCCCAAGCTTTGAATGGGACATTTTAGTCATTGATACTCCCAAGGGAGAAGACCTCATATTGGGCTTTGACTTTCTCAATCATTTTAATCCTTCTATTGATTGGAGGCAAGGGCTGATCACCTTTAATCCTAATCATTTGGGCTATTCTGATGCTTCTAATTCCTTCCGTAATGAATTTTCTTCTGCCAAATCATGTGCAGCTCTGGTTTGTGATTCTGGAACACCATCATATCCGTCTTCTGTCCATATTCCTTCCCTTAATTCCCATCAGTCATTACCATCACCTGGACATGAAGTCTTCAAAGAGATTCAAGATGTTGGAGAAGATAATTCTGTATCTTCACTTTGTCTCTTCTTTGGGAATATGGACCTCCCTCCTTCATCTTATCATGACTCCCTGGAGGAGTTGTGGGATGAAGAGGAAGAGCCAGAAGAAGTAGAAACCATGATGAAGGTTGTCCCTTCTGTCTATCACCAATATTTGGATGTGTTTTCCAAGGTGAAAGCAGAAAGACTTTCTCCTCACCATGCCTGTGATCATCATATTGAGCTGGAGGGGTCTCTACCTCCAGTTGGGGTGATCTACTCTTTATCCAACCAAGAGTCAGATACACTCAGGGCCTACATTTCAGAGAATGTAGAGAAGGGTTTCATCTGGCCAAGCTCCTCTTCAACAGGAGCACCTGTCCTCTTTGTCAAGAAGAAAGATGGTGGCCTCCATTTGTGTGTTGATTACTGCAAACTCAATTCTGTTACTAGGAAGAACAAGTATCCTGTTCCTCCTATGAATCAGCTTCTCAATGTCTTTAATGGTTCTTCTATCTTCTCCAAGATTGATTTGTGTGGTGCATATTACCTTCTCAGAATCAAGAAGGGTGATGAACATTTGACATGTTTCAGAACTAAATATGGCAGTTTTGAGTACTTGGTTATGCCATTTGGGCTCACCAATGCTCCTGCCTCTTTTCAGAATCTTGTCAATGATATATTCCAAGATCTTCTTGATGTTTTTGTTGTGGTTTATTTGGATGACATTATGGTTTTTTCCAAATCTGAGGAAGAACATGTCACTCATTCATGTCTCTAGTGTAGAATATCTTGGTTATGTTGTTTCTTCTGAAGGCCTCAAGATGGACCAAGCAAAAGTCCAGAAGATCCTCAATTGGCCGCCTCCAAGAAACCTCAAGGCTCTTCAATCCTTCCTTGGCTTTGCCAACTTCTACCGCTGTTTCATCAAGAATTATTCAAAGAAGATCAGTTCACTCACCAGTTTCCTCAAGAAAGATTCCTGTTTCCCCCTCAATGAGGAAGCTCTTAGCCAGTTTCATCAACTCAAAGAGGCCTTCACCACCACTCCAATCCTTTCCCACTTCAATCCTTCTCTACCCACCATTGTAGAGACCAATGCATCTGATTATGCCTTGGGTGCTGTACTGAGTCAGGTCTCTGACTCAGGAAAACATCCCATTGCATTCGACAGTCGCAAGCTTATCCCAGCAGAACTCAACTATGAGATTCATGACAAGGAACTCCTTGGCATAGTCTGGGCTCTCAAGCATTTGAGGGCTTTTCTTCTTTCTCTGTCCTCTCCTTTTGAAGTTCTCACCAATCACAGCTCTCTTCAATACTTCATGTCCTCAAAATTACTCACTCGCCGTCAAGCCCGCTGGGCTGAATTCTTATCTGAATTTCATTTTTCAATCACTTACCGCCCTGGCGGCCTAGCAACTCTTCCAGATGCTTTATCACGTCAGGACGACGTCTATCCGGAGAGGGGGGAGGATTTCATCAGCAAGAATCCAATGAATTTTCAACAACTCATTAAGCAAGATGAAGCTCAACCCTCAAAGTATTTTGCAGTAAAGGTGGATTCCTTTTCAAACTTGATTGACTCAATTCAGAAGAAATTATAGAAATATCCTCAGTACAGAAGTATCCTTCAAGAATTGGGTAAAGGTAAATCCAATCAGGATTATTCTCTTGATTCTTCTTCCCAACTTCTCCTTTTCAAAGATTGGGTGGTGATCCCAAATTACCCCACAATCCAACTCAGCATTCTTCAAAAGCGGCATGATTCTCCTCTAGCTGGACACCCTTGCCAAGAGAAGACTCTCAAACTTGTCGAGCGGGATTTCCACTGGTCCGGCATGACTCAATTCATCAAGGATTATGTATCATCCTGTCAACAGTGTTCAAGAAACAAGAATATTCACCATAAGAAGTTTGGACTCCTCAAACCTCTTCCAATTCCAAATGGTCCTTGGATTTGTCTTTCAATGGATTTCATCACTCAACTGCCCCTGTCCAATTCATTCAACTCAATCCTTGTCATAGTGGACAGATTCTCAAAAATGGCGGTTTTTATTCCAACAATGTCTTCAATAACTTCACTGGATTTGGCCAATTTATTCATCAAGAATATCTTTTCAAAGCCTGGCCTTCCTTCAAGCATTGTCAGTGATAGAGGTCCCCTTTTTGTTTCTTCCTTGTGGACCAACCTTTGTCAGCAGCTCAAGATTTCAAGAGATTTTTTAACTGCTTACCACCCAGAAACTTATGGACAGACAGAGAGGGTAAATCAGATACTAGAAGAGTATCTTCGGATGTATGTCAGTTATCATCAAGATGATTGGGACACCTGGCTCCCTCTGGCTGAATTTGCCTACAATAATTCTGATCACTCTTCAACCAAGCAATCCCCGTTTTTCACTGTTTATGGAAGAGATCCACAATTTGATTCAGTTAACATCACTCAAGATACTCCTGCTGGAAAGTTTTCAACAAAAATTCAATCAGTACAGCAAGATGTCAAGAGAGAACTTGAATTCACCATAAACTGGTTTAAGAGGTATGCAGATAAAAGTAGAGCAAGTCCACCTGTTTTCAATCCTGGTGACATGGTATGGCTTTCTTCCAAGAACATCAAATCAACTAGACCCACCAAGAAACTGTCTGAAAGATGGTTGGGTCCCTTTCCAATCTTAAAGAAAGTGAGTACTCATGCTTACCACCTCAAGCTTCCATCTCAATGGAAATCCATCCACCCAGTCTTCCATATCCAACTCTTGGAACCAGTCAAGACCTCAACAATCCCAAATCGGCACCACAAGCCTCCTCCTTCAATAATGATTGAAGAAGAAGAAGAATGGGAAGTCTCCCAAGTACTGGACTCAAAGCTCAAGAGAAGAAAATTATGTTATCTGGTAGAATGGAAAGGTTTCAGCCAAGATTCAGAAAGATCCACATGGGAACCAGCTGAAAACCTCAAGAATTACCCTGAACTTCTCAAAGATTTTCATTTGTTATATCCCAACAAGCCAGGACCCAGCTCTTCAAAGGCTTGAATTTTTATGGTGCTTGGTGGGGAGAGGAATTACCAAAAGTAAGTCCCACTCCTGGTATGCACCTTCAGGGGTATTCTACTCTTCTTTGTTGTAAGCATCACCTTGGCCACTCTGTGAGCACTTTTCAATTTGGACACAGACTTCTTGGCCCAGCTTTCAACATCCAAATTCCAAATTTATGGCCATTTTCACTTGGGCAAATGGACCATTCTTTTCTTATTTTCCTTCCCAAGATTTTATTCCTTCAATACATTCATTTATAAAGATTCTCATTATTTATGGCACTGGCGGGATTGGTAACTTCCAAAAGTAAGTTCCTCTCCTGGTGTGCACTTCCCTGAGGGGTCTACAATCTGCAAAAACATCACCTTGGCCACTCTGTGAGCACCTGGCATCAAATTCTTTTATCCAGGTCCTTGGCCACTTTCAAAAATCAACTGCTGTAATCCGTGATGAAGATTGGATTCCTCCTTGAAATTCATTTTCTCTTTATTTTTCTTTTATTTCTTTATATCTGTTTCTTTTCTTTTTTATTCTTTATATTTTCTTAACATTCTTTTCTTATAACTCTTTAATCCCAAATCTTCACGTCAAATCACGTTTTCAACATTGTCAAAGCCAAATGTCAAGAGAAGACCAAGTCAACCTCAATTCATATGCCAACAAGTTTATCAGTTCAATTTTTCTTTTCAAGATTCAATGCCTCTGGAATCCCTATTTCAAATCCGTCTCAATAGCCTCAACAGGATTCCGCCTTATCTTGGTGCTCAGGAGCTCACCATTCAAGGTAGGGGGGGTACTGTCACAACCACGAGTTGGACCCTCCTCTTTGATGGTTGTGGCAATCCAACCTGGAGCCAAATTGGGGCCAATTGGCCACGTCATATCATTTATGGCCCATTGGCCCCCTTTGGGTGTTCAATGGCTCTTACGCCACAACCCATCCCAATATCCATTTATGGCCTCCATCATCTTTGATGGCCTCAGGCCATATCCTACCGTCATTGGCCCTCTTGGCCAATTCACACCTCCCCAACCCCCAGGCCTTCATCATTGATTTTGGGCCTGGGGGGTCCTTTTTGTCTTCTAGGGGTCTTCAGGCCCCCTAGCCACCACCATTGGATCCAGGCCCCCGCCTTTTCATTAGGGGGTCTTGCGCCTAAATGGCCTTTTTGGGCCATTTAAGCCCCCTACGGTCCATAAGCCGGGGTCCGCGGTCTGCAGGCCTTTTAGGCCCCTTTTGGCCTAATCCAATGAGGCCAAAGGGGGCAACCACCTAACCCCCATGGCCAGGTGGGTCCCAAACCACATCTGGGCCCACCTGAGCCAAAATTGGCCAAAAACGCCTTGGACACCTTTTTGGCCTTAAATCACATAGGACTCATTTTTGGCCATGGACCACTATGGACCAAATATCTCCGTCATGGCCTCTGGCAACCACCAGGGGCCACCAAATCAGTTCATCAAGCTTTTCCCTCAGCTTAAGGAAAATTCTTCCATTCCTCCATGCACCCCGTACCCAAGGTTGCAGGAGTGGTGCATATATGGTGTTATATACCACGATGCACCATTTTTGCTCAGCAATTCAATGGTGACGTTTTCAGGACTCAATTCCACCTTCTCAACTTAAGGCACCAAAATCCGACACCCATTTCGAAGGAGAATGTTTGGACTCATCAGTTTGGTAATCCATGGCGGCAAGCAGAAGACCATTCAAGGACTCCAACCACCTGGCTATGCAGGAATTGGGTTGGTACTCTCATTCAGGATTATTCCAAGGTTCATTCTCAGAGGTATTCCATCATTTCAATCAGTTGTCAAGGCATCAAGTATTTCAATACTCCTTGGACAACTCAATTGGTTCATACAGGAGACAATCAATCAACCTGTATGTACTTGGCCCAATTGGGCCAATTCATATTCAACTGTGGGAATTCAATCACACAGTTCAATTTCAAGATGGCCAGAACTGTATTGGCCCGATTTGGATAATACAGCCGGTGATCCACCTTCAGGATCAATCATTCAGTTTTTCACATATACTGGCCACCCTTCAGCACCTGGGGACTTTTTCCCCAGTTAATTAATATATTGGATTTAATTTTATCCTTATTTTCTTTTACATTATTAAAGTTAATACTGATAATCTTAAGTCAGTCATTAGCACCCTTTTCTCTTTTCTTTCCTTGCCTGTCAGTGGATATTGGTGGTCATATCCTTTACTAATTCCATTGTTCTTTCTGGCAGGTTGAAACATTGAATTCGGGATTCACTTGGTTGGCTTCTTGGCCTTTGGCTTCCTTTATCTTTGGCCTCTGGCTTCATTCTTATTATTATTTTCTTTGTTATCTCTGGCATATTTGTCCTATCTCTTATCCCTGTTTAAGAAATATATTCCGTAGTATTTCTTATCATCTTTGGAGCCCTCCAAGTGAGTTCTTGATTCCTGAGTGCCAGGCCCTCTTGCTTCCATAAGAGCCCCTGTGACACCTGCAACCTGGAGTATGGATGGTATGAAGGAAAGGAAGAAATCCCCTGGAGTTGAGGGGAAAGACAGACTGAGCTGATCTGTTGGCCTCTGGTGGTTGCCAGAGGCCATGGCTGAACTATTGATCCATGGTGGTCCATGGCCAAAATTGGGTCCTACAGGATTTATGGCCAAAATGGTGTCCATGAGGTTTTTGGTCACTCTTGGGTCCAAGCAAGTGGTGGCCAAAAATGGCTCAGGTGGGCCCCATTGTGGTTTGGGACCTAGGTGGCTGGCCCCTTTGGCCCCTTTTGGCCACATTGGATTGGGCCTAAATGGCCTGTGGACTGTGGACCGTGAATCACGGCCCACGGGCCGTAGGAGCCATAGGGCGCCTAAATGGCCCAAAAAGGCCATTTAGGCCTAAACCCCCCTAATGAAAGGGGGTGGCCCAAAACCAAGGATGGTGGCTGGGGGGCTGGGAGGCCCTTAGGAGACAAAAGGACCCCACATGCCCAAGATCAAAGGTGAAGGCCTGGGGGTTGGTGAGGTGGAAATTGGCCAAGAAGGCCAATGACGGCAGGATATGGCCTGAGGCCATAAATGGCCATTGGAAGGGGTTATGGCGTAGGAGCCATAGAACACCCAAGGACGCCAATTGGCCATAAATGATATGATGTGACCAATTGGCCTCAACTTGGCTCCAGGTTGGATTGCCGCAACTGTTAAGGAGGGCGGTCAAACTCGTGGTTGTGACACAGGGCCAAAAACTGGTTTGCTTTTGACATTATCCAGTGGCCATCTGCTAAGCCCTTCGGCATTGGTATGTCTTTTACCTTCTTTGTATATGATATTCATATTCCCTCTATACTCCTGGTTGGCTATATGCCATCTCAGCATGTGTCTATTTGTAGTATTTGTGTTTAGTCAATACTTCAAGGCTGTGCAGTCTTTGTAGACTTCAAAGATTACACCCTCCAAATAATAATGGAGTTTTTCCAGAGCCCAGACTAAGCCTAGAAATTCAGTGTGGGTGGCCCCATAACTGGATTCTGAATCTTTCAGTTTCCTAGAGATGTAACATGTTACTCCCTCTCTTGGTTCACCATCCACAATTTGTCTTTGGTGAAGGGCTGCTCCTAAGCCTTGGCTACATGCTGCATCTATGTATAACTTGAATGGTAGTTCAAAATCAGGCAAGATGAGAACAGGTTCATTTGTGAGTTCATGTTTGATCCTCTCATATGCATCACTCATTTCCTTTGTTATTTGAAAAACTACATCTTTTGAACATAACTTGTATAAACTACTAGTTATGTGGGCAAAATTCTTGATGTGGCTTCCGTAGTAGCCAGCAAAACCAAGGAAAGATTGCATCTCCTTGATGCTCTTTGGTACTGGCTTTTGCAGTATTGCTGCTACTTTATTCTGGTCAATTGCCAGACTAAGACCTGAGACTTTATGTCCTAAAGCTAGTAGCTCTTGTTGCCCAAAATTTTACTTTTTCAGTGTAATTTCAGATTGATGGGTGTATATTGTGTCCACCATCCTTTGGAAATGGGCTGGTGCATTTTCAATGCCAAATGGCTTCCTGGTGTACTCATATATGCCGATATGGCATATTATTCTGAGTAATTTCATGGAGTTTGGTTTAACCCCATTTTGGTGGAAGCATTTCATACAATACATTTTGGTTATGTCTTTGGCTTTTGCCAGGTTATCCAAGGCATGAGTTATCCTGGTTATAGGGTACCTGTCTGCTTTTGTGTAGTTATTCAGAGGTCTGAAGTCTCCACACAGTCTACACTTGCCATCATGCCAGGTTATCAGGACAGGAGTGGTTATTTCCACTATCTCATTATGTCCAATCTTTCTGATGACATCCATCTTCAGGAGGTCATTGATATGTTTTTCAATTTCTTTCCTGGCTTCCAGACTTTCTGGATAAGGAGCTCTCCTGAGCATGGGTGGATAAGGTCTTCCCACATCCAGATATAGCCATATATCATGGCCTTCAACTTGCCTAATAGTTCTTCACCAATGGCAAATGCTGGTCTGTTCTTCCTCAGCATCTTCAGTAAACTTAGTTTTTGTTTACTGGTGGGGGTAGTGCTAAACTGGCCCTCCCTGAACTCATTCAGTAGCTCCTCCAGTGGGTCATGGGTAAAGATTTGGTGTATATCAAGTGAGAATTTCTTCTCCTTGTTGGTACCAATGTTAATATGCCTGTTTTTACTATTGTAAATATCTATGCAATACATCCTTTGGTAATCTGTTCCCAACAACAACCCTTGGATGTGGGCATCATCACGCACTACAAACTCTGGGTTGAGCCTGATATTACCCTTCCTATGAGGTATAGTTATTTCTTTAATAATTGTACCAATGGAAGTCATATTTCCTGATGCACTCTTGAAGTTTTTTGCCTTGGTTGGAAAGTGCTGTTTTTCCCAATTTGGGAAGTGGTTATCCAGATAAATTCTGGCCACTATGGAACAGTGTGCCCCACTATCAATGATCAATGCATGTTGAGCATTGTCAATACAGACAGTCATTTTTGTGGCTGTTCCATGTATATATGCCATTCCTCTGGTTGGTGTGACCAGGAATTTTTGTGCATCTTGGGTATGTTCGCACAAGTTTTTGTTGGCAGTATCCTGTGGCATCCCTGCTTCCAACTGTATGTCCTGAATTTCTAGTGGGTTTTCCTCTTGGTATTCCACTAGAAATTCTTCTCTTGGGTCTTGGTCATCATCAGATGGTTCTCTGATGGAATTGCCCACGGAGTCTGATTCAGAATCCTCTGTTGGGGATTCCTCCTCTGGGACTTTCTCAATGGCATAGACTTTTTTCTTTTCCTTTGGAAAATTGTTGGAATAGTGGTCTGTTGAACCACAATTGTGACAAGAATTCCTCTTCTTTGCCACTTCAACCACCCTTTCTTTGGGTTTGTCTTTGAACTCTACCCTGAAAGGTTGTTTCTCTTTGAAACCACTGCTCTTATATGGGGTGAATTTCCCGATATTAGTTTTTTTCCTTATGTCTTGTGAGGTATTAGAAATGTCATCCAGAGTGCAATTTGGTTTCATCTGCATTTTACTGCATGCTCTAGTTCTCCTGGCAGTTATTTCAGAAGCTTGTGATTCCTCATTTGGATGTTCATCTGAGGATCAATGGCTTTAAGTCTTTTAGACTGTCTAAGACACCACTCATATGGATCTTTGTCCACAGAGTATTTGTCATTTTCAAATGACATGGTCTGTTGCCATATCCAAGTACCATTACTGTACTTTTGGATGATTTGACTCTTTCACCATGGCCACTTTTTGTGCCATGGATTTCTTTCATTTCTGTGTAGCATATACTAGCATGACCTTTAAGTTCTGTATCAAGTCTAGCAGGAATCCAGTAATCTGGTATGCTTGGTACATCAATGAAGAGTCCATCAATATAATCTATGAGTTCCATATGATCATATTCTCCTGTTCCAGAGAATTTGGGCCAGCTTGAGGCCTCAGGAAGCTGTTTTGAGGCTTCCTTTTCAGAATAAGACATTATCTCCATCATGGTATTGTGATGGGGATCTTGCCTTATTGCCCAACATGGCATCTGGTTTGATGTCATCTGGGTGATATGGATTAACCATAACATGGCCTTGTGGTTGGGGCTTCATGTTATGGTAGACATTAAACAATTCTTTTATATCTTGGTCCAGACAATCCCTGTCCCTTTTGCTGTGGTGTTGTTCTTCAAGGAATATATTCAGTCTTTTGTTGGTTTCTTCAGAGGCGTTGCTGAATTGAATTGCGCATTTCCTTCTTGAGGAGTTTTAATAATTTTATCCATGGAGGCTGTTAATTCTTTCATGCTCTCATGGCTTTCTTTAATTTCTGCAAACTTCTTTTGAGTTTGCTCAGCATATTGGGACATTTGTAACCACAGAGCATCAGTGTTTAAGTTACTCTCAGGTGAGACAGCATTATATTCAATCTGAGTGGGGTTGATATTTCTATTAATAGAACTACTTATTCTAGAGTGGTTTACAACTAATTCTGGTTCTTGTGCACTTCTTTCACCAAATCCAATAACTTGTGGATCATTGGGTCTGACTCTCTCTTCCTTTGATTGAAAGAGGTCTTGTTTTCCCCCTTGTATCCTTGTCTTCTCCTGCAAACCTCCTGGAATTGTAAAGAATGGTGACTTCTGGTCACTCAGCCTTCTCTGTCCTCTGGCTGGTGCCTTTGGAAACCAAGGTCTCTGAGGTGTACAGGTGACATATCAGTTTTTGCAAGCAGTCAAAAAATTTATGTTCTTAGGGTATTTACATTTGACTGTGCCTTGTACAAATTTGTTGTCTGTTGCTTTTGGAAATTTACCTTTAGAGGTTACAACTGGGTTAATGACTGTAATCTTCCCTGTACAAGTTGTTAAGGTTGGTTTACCTTATATTGATGCAGAGTTTTGTTGTTTTCTATTCCTCTGAGTGGCAATGGGTGTCCACTTTTTAGCTTTTATAAGGTCTTCAATGTGCCTCTTTCCTTTTTCCCTTGCTGCCCTCTGGTTCTGAGGGTGTCACTGGTGTGTTGGCCTGTGACTGGGTCTCCAGTGGGATGTAGTTTTCTGCCACTGAATCAGACAGGAGAAAGAGGGCTTATTGTCAGTTAAGACTTCTTAAAATGCTGTTTTCACATCTAAAAATGGCCTCTGGGCAATATATTTCTATAGTATTCCCTTGTATTATGACATTGTAATTGAATTAACCATTCCACATCATAAATACAGCTTAAAGATATCTGGCACACTGTTTTTATACCAGTATCTCACAGATTAACTTGCAATTAGCAAGTATGATCTGAATAAGTGGTTATTTAAGGGGGTAATTGAAATTAACAATGTACCCAACCACACCTCACCTGTTGGGTTTACAGTAAGAGGTGCCCTTATCCAATTAAAAAAGGACTATATTAATGGCTTAATGTGTTTAAATATGTAAAAAACACCAAAAATAAGGTTTTTCTGGTGATTAAATTATAATCAACCACTCAACAAGGCAAAAAATAGAAGACAACACAGTGGTATACAGCATATACCACTCAAAAAATAAATAAAAGATATATATTATTTATTTATTAATGAAATTTACGCCTAAAAGAGGGAAAAAAGAGTGTCATAATGGAGAAAATAAGAGGAAAAAACTCACTTATAAGTTCCAAAAAAGGTTTAAAAACATGGCCAGGCCCCCAAGATGTCAGGCTGAGTCTATGATGAAGGTGTAATAAGGCTTTTTACAACCTTAACTATGACTGTGACACGGTAAAATTAATTCAAAAAAGGTTTGTAATGGATAACAAAAGTCTTAAGATTGAATAATAAGGGCTTTAGTGTTGTGAAATAGTGGTGGTGAGTGCTGTTGAAAGCTTTGGGTGCAGCTTTACCTCTTGGGTTGCAATCATAAAGTCTACAATACTAAAGTTTATAGCATAACCTGATTATTTTCCAAGAATATAACTGTTTTTGACAGTTGTACTGCGTAGGAATTCATGAGCACGATGAGGAAACCCTTCATGTAGAGAAAAGGCCTCCTTTGATCCTAAAATTGGGTGGAATGTCCCTCTAGACCATCCACGTAGAGGAAGTGAAGAGTTTTTCATTTCACAGTACTTGCTTGTGGCTTTCATAATTCCTGTATGCTCTGTATTGGGCTCAGATGTGTTTCCAAAACCACATCTGGCCACTTTTCACCAATACAGGGTGAAACCTTTCATCTGGGGACCACATAGCCCTCTTCTGGGGTGTATGACGTGTAGAATTCTGTACAGAACCTGTATGGGACCCCAGTATCAAATTAATTCTGAGGTATTGAAGTATAAACATTCTTATTTTCCTATTTTCCACCGCATAATCATGCTTATGGGAGAATAACCCACAGTAGGACTGTATTGGTCTAATTGTGGTATTTTGAGCTTAAAGCTGCCATAGATTTGTCAGTTTTTGAGAGATCAAGCTCAACATTGGTTCATTGTGTAGCCCTGGATGTGTTCTAAAAAGTGGTACTTCATTTGGTATGGTTATCATTAGGTATGCCAAAGTTATGCTATTTACAAGACTTTATGTACATATATATTTTTTGCTTAAAAACTATATAGATCTTGTTTTCCCCATAGCTTTTGTTGTAGATAAAATATGGGGAAATGGATGGCACCATAAGATGGCCCTGATTGTGCTATCTCCAAAAAGACCCCACTTTAGGTATCTCAAACTAAACTTGTAGAAGTTAGATGGGAGGTGAATATTTCAATCACCGTTATTTGACCTTGTTTTGGTCGTAACCTCTGTAATTCTGGTGCTAGATGAGTTTGGCTAGTACCATTTAATAACCATGACTTAGAGCTCCATTTTGAATACCCATTTGATGGGGTTAAGCCTCTTACTCTGTATTTCAGATGAGAGGCACAAATGAAGGTTTATCCTCAGCAACAGCTTTGTTATTCTTTGTCCTATTATGATGGGACTTGTATATTTGGAAAGGGGTGAGTTTTTCCTTTTGTTTGATATCTTTTGAGCTGATTTGGCTCAGCTCCATGTTTTGGTGGTACCTTGGCTTGACCATTGGTTTATGGCAATTGGCTGATGTGCTTGTGCTGTGGTTTTGAGTCACACGCTGAAGCTTTCTTTATAATTTCATTCACTCATTTCATTGAAATCAAGACACTTCAATTCTTATGAATTTTATGATTTATTGTCACTTCTCAATTTTCTCCCATTCATTCTTCATTCTTGAAACTTGAAAGATGACCAATTTTCTTTTTGTTTTTTCTCTTGACAATATTATCTCAAATCAACAAATTTTATTTCATTCTTAATTCAGGTGTAATCTTGAATTTTGTTTGATTTTCAAATTGTTCATCAAATTATTCAGAAACAATATTCACATCAAGATTCATATTGGTTCATTCTTCAAGAAATTTTGACTTTAAAGAAGAACCCACTTGATTTGATTTGATTGATTGATTTGACATAATTGATATTGACTTCAAGAAAGTTGATTGACCTCAAGATTTCATTTGATTTTGCTGATTTTTCACGTCAAGAATTTTGACATAAAATTAATTTTGCCTCAAGAATTCATTTGATTGATTGATTGATTTTGCAAGATTTTGATTTTGATGGATTTAACATATTAGTTCATTGACTTAAAGAATTCATTTTGAGATTAAATTGATTAATTTTCCTCAAAAGTTCATTTTGATTGATTATTTTTCCTTGAGAAATTGATTCTGAGTTTGATTTTGACTTTCAAGCTTTTCATCTTCAAATTTTGATCTTTATCCATTTATTTTAATTTTTATTCCGTAATCATGCCCATTCAACATTCAACACCTTCAAGACAAACCAGATTTCAGGCCAGAGCTCAAGCTGTTCTTACTCCAACTCCAAGGGCTCCTCTTGACATCACTCCGGCAGTTCCTCAACTGAGGGCCCAATTAGACAGAGGACCCATTTTAAAAAGAGCAGCACCATCCAGGAAGGAAGGAAGAGGGCCCAGAAGTTCAAATTCTTTTTCAAGCTTAGTTGGCAGATTTCCAGGATTTTCAAGGAATACTTTCAAAGGTCCTAGTGAAGATGGTGAAGAGGAAAAGTCTGATGGTACCAAAGGTGATCCTGCTCCTGTGGGGGAATCTTAAGGTATTGGAGGACCAACTCTAGCCAAGTCTTATCAGGCAGTCTCTCATCAGTATGAACAATCCTTATTGGCCATAATTCAGAAACTTAATCAAATTATGGCCAATGTTCAAGTAGCTTCATCTTCTGAATCATCAAGACCACCAGCCATAAATACTCCATCTATGAAGGCACCAGAATGCTTTGATTGGACTCAGCCCTTCAAAGTTAGAAGCTTTATTAAGTCTTGTCAATTAATTTTTCATAATGATCCAGCAAAATTCTCTCAATACAGAAAGAAGGTCCTTTATTCCACCTCATTTCTCATTGGCAGGGCTGCAAAATGGATTGAGGCTTATATTTCCAATCTCATCAATCAAGATGCAAATTATCTTCTCAATTCTTGGCAATTATTCAAATCCCAACTTTTCACCTTATTTGGAGACCCAAATGAAGTTAGAAAAGCTGAAGTATAGTTGGATGCCTTGAGAATGAAATAGGGTGGGCATGTATCAATATACATTGCTGATTTCAGATGTTTGGTCTCACAAATTGGGGATTGGGGTGAAAGAGCTCTCATCCATCATTTCAGGAAGGGATTTTTATCCAGGATTTTGGATCAGTTGGCCTCCCATCCTTCAAGCATTGACTCTCTTCAAACCTTGATGGATATGACCCTGAAGCTTGAAACCAGGTTCCATGAGAGGCAAAAAGAGAAGAGTCATCATTAAGAGAAGAAGCCTGAAGCCTCAAAATCAAATTATTCTAATCCTCAAAATTCTTCAAGTTCAAGTCAAAAGAAGAAGAATTATCAGAAGAGGGACAAGCCCCATTCTTCTTTATTGAATGAAAATTTAAAGTTGATGTATTCCAAAAAAGAAAGAAGGATCAAGGGGTGTCATGTACCTATTGTGGTGGGAAGCATAGTCTTGAGTCCTGTTTCAAAAGACCTCAAATCAAGCTTACCCAACCTTCAGGTCAATTTCCCAGCAAGGAAAAGCCTGAGTGAAGATCATGTTGTGTTCAATGGTCTTCACTTTTTTCCGTCCAGAGCACAATTGTGCATTCTGAATACTGGTGTCAAGAATTGTCTTAGTTTCTTTTTCTTCTCTTTCTGATGTTTTTTACAGTATTTTCATAGATTCTGGTGCTACCAATACATTTATTGCAAAGCAGTTTGTTCACAAGTATTCTTTGACTATGTCAGAGCTCCCAGAGGAGATTCCTCTCATTTTTTTATACTCCTCTGAGTCACCTTCCTTATTTGTGACTCACCATACCAAATATATGGTTGAGCTTCCTTCATTCCCAACCTTTGAATGGGACTTTTTAGTCATTGATACTCCCAAGGGAGAATACCTTGTATTGGGCTTTGACTTTCAAAATCATTTTAATACATCTATTGATTGGAGGCAAGGGCTGATCACATTTAACGCTGACCATAAGGACTATTATGATCCTTCAAAATCTTCCGGTAATGGATCTTCTGCTGAGGAATCACATGTAGCTCTGGGTGGTCATTTTAGAACACCATCATTTCCATCTTCTGTCCATATTCCTTCCCTTAATTCCCATCAGTCATTACTATCTTCTAGAGATGAAGTCTACAAAGAGATTCAAGATGTTGGAGAATATAATTCTGTATATTCACTTCATCCTTTTTGGGAATATGGACCCCCCTCATTCATCTTATAATGACTTCCTGGAGGAGTTATGGGATGAAGAGGGAGAGCCAGAAGAAATAGAAACTGTGATTAATTTTGTTATTTCTGTTTATCACCAGTACCTGGATGTATTCTCCATGGTGAAAGCAGAGAAACTTCCTCCTCACCGTGCCTGTGATCATCATATTGAGCTGGAGGGGTCTCTACCTCCAGTTGGAGTGATCTACTCTTCATCAAAACAAGAGTCAGATACACTCACGGCCTACATTTCAGATAATTTAGAGAAAGGTTTCATCTTTCCAAGCCCCTCTTTAAAAGGAGCACCTGATCTTTCTGTCAAAAAGAAGGATGGTCACCTCTGTTTGTGTGTTGATTACTGCAAACTCAATGCTGTTACTAGGAAAAACATGTATCCTGTTCCCCCTATAAATAATCTTCTCACTTTTTTTAATTGGTCTTCTATCTTATCCAAGATTGACTTGCGTGGCACATATACCTGCTCAGAATCAAGGAGGGTGATGAACACTTGACAGCTTTTAGAACTAAATATGGCAGTTATGAGTATTTGGTTATGCCATTTGGATTCACCAATACTCCTGCCTCTTTTCAAAATATTGTCAATGATATTTTTTAAGAGCTTCTTGATATTTATTTTGTGGTTTATTTGGATGGCATTATTGTCTTTTCCAAGTCTGAGGAAGAACATGTCACTCATGTGTCCACTGTTCTTTCCAGACTCAGAGCCAATAACCTCTACACTAGGGCCTCCAGGTGCCTATTTTATGTTTCTAGTTTATAGTATTCAGGTTATTATATTTCTTCTGAAGGCCTCAGGATGGACCAAGCAAAATTCCAACAAATTCTCAATTGGGCACCTCCAAGAAACCTCATGGCTCATCAATCATTCCTTGGATTTGTCAATTTCTACCGCTGTTTCATCATGAATTATTCAAAGAAGATTAGTTCAGTCACCAGTTTCCTCAAGAAAGAATCCTGTTTTCCTCTCAATGAGGAAGCTCTTAGTCAGTTTGATCAACTGAAAGAGGCCTCCACCACACCTGCAATCCTTCTCTACCCACCATTGTGGAGACCAATGCATCCAATTATGCCTTGGGTGCTGTACTGAGTCAGATTTCTGACTCGGGAAAACATCCCATTGCATTTGATAGCCACAAGCCTATTCCAGAAGGGATCAACTATGAGATTATTGACAAGGAACTCCTTGGCATAGTCTGGGCTCCCAAGAACTGGAGGGATTCCCTTCTCTCACTCTCTTCCCCTTTTAAAGTTCTCACCAATCACTCTTCCTTGCAATACTTCATTTCATCAAAAGTTCTTACTTGCTGTCAAGCCCACTGGGCTGAATTCCTTTTGGAATTTTGTTTCTCTATCACTTACCGCGCTGGCTTCCTAGCTACTCTTCCAGATGCCTTATCATGTCAGGACAACATTTATCCAGAGAGGGGGGAGGATTTCAACAGCAAGAATCCAATGAACATTTGGCAACTCAACAAGCAAGATGAAGTTCAACCCGCAAGATTTTTTTCATTCAAGGTTGAATGTTTTTCAATTTTGATTGAATTGATTCAGAAGAAATTATATCAAGATTCTAAGTACAGAAATATCCTTCAAGAATTGGGTAAAGATAAATCTGTTCAAGATTCTTCTCTTGATTCCTCTTCCCAACTTCTTTTTTTCAAAGATCAGGTGGTGGTCCCAAATGACCCCACAATTCAAATCAGAATTCTTCAAAAGTGTCATGATTCTGCTCTAGCTGGACACCCTAGCAAAAAGAAGACTCCCAAGCTTGTCAAGCAGGAATTTACACTGGTCCAGCATGACTCAATTTATCAAGGATTATGTATCATCCTGTAAACCGGGCTCAAGAAACAAAAATATTCATCACAAGAAGTTCGGACTCATCAAGCCTCTTCCAATTCCGAAAGGTCCTTGAATTTGTCTTTCTATTGATTTCATCACTCAATTGCCACTGTCCAATTATTTTGACTCAATTCTTGTCATAGTGGAAAGATTCCCAAAGATGGCAGTTTCTCTTTCAAAAATGTTTTCAATAAATTTTCTGTATCTGGCCCATTCATTCAACAAGAATATCTTTTTAAAGAATTCCCTGCCTTCAAGCATTGATAGTGATAGAGGTTCACTTTTTGTTTCTTCCTTTTGGACCAATCTGTGTCAGCCGCTCAATATTTCAAGAGATCTGTCAACTTCTTACCATTCAGAAACTGATGGACAGACAGAGAGGTTAAATAAGTTTATAGAACAGTACCTTTGGATTCTTGTCAGTTATCATCAAGATGATTGGAACACCTGGCTCCCTCCGTCTGAATTTTCCTACAATAATTCTGATCACTGTTTTTTAGTGTTTATGGAAGAGATCCACAATTTGAATCAGTTCACATCACTCAAGATACGCCTGCTGAAAATTTATCAGCAAAACTCCAATCATTACTGCAAGATGTTAAGAGAAAACTTGAAGTTGCCATAAACAGGTTTAAGAGGTAGGTAGATAAAAGTAGAAAAAGTCCACCTGTTTTCAATGCTGGTGACATGGTATGCCTTTCTTCCAAAAACATCAAATCAGCTAGACCCACCAAAAAGCTACCTGAAAGATGGTTGGGTCCTGTCCCAATGCTGAAGAAAGTCAGTACTCATGCTCACCACCTCAAGCTTCCATCCCAATGGAAATCCATCCACCCAGGTTTCCACATTTCCCTCCTTGAACCAGTTAAGAAATCAATAATCCCAAATTGGCATCAAGATCCTCCTCCTCCAATTATCATTCATGGAGAAGATGAATGGGAAGTCTCTCAAATTCTCAAATCCAAGATAAAGAGAGGAAAATTATGGTACTTTGTGGAATGGAAAGGCTTCATACATGTCAGATAGAGTCTATGTTGAAGCAGTAATTAGGCTATTTACAACCAAAACTATGACTGTGACACGTAGAAAATAGTTTAAAATAAAAATTTTGATTGAAGATGATGGTTTTATAATATAATAAAAGGGTTCTACTATTGGAGAAAAGTGGTGGTGAGCGCTATTGAGAACACAGGGTGCAGTCTTACCAGTTGGATTACCATGATAAGAGCTACAATAATCAAAATTATAACTATACCTGATTTATTACCCAAGAGTAAAACTGTTTTGGACATTTTACTATGTAGGGTATTCAAGAGCAGGATGAGGAAACAATTCTGGCTGTGAAAAGCCTCCTTTTTATCCTGAAATGGGGTGGAAAGGGTGCTAGACCTTTCCACATAGAGGAAGTGAAAACGTTTCACTCTCTAGGACTGGCTTGTGGTTTGCAAACAGCCTGTATAGCCTGTATTGGGCTCAGATGTGGTTTTGAAACCACATCTGGGCAGTTTTCACCAATACAGGGTGAAAACCTTCATCTGGGGACCTCACAGCCTGATTCTGATGTGTATGACATGTAGAATGCTGTACAGAAGCTGTAGGGGGCCTCAGTATTGAAGTAAAAACAAGCTTATCCATCTATTTGACACCTCATATTCATGATTATGGGATATTATCCTATGGTAAGACTGTATATGACAGCAGGTGGGAATCTGACCTTAAAACGCCATAACTTTGTCAATTGTTGAGATATTAACCTCAAAATTGGTTCAGTGTGTAGCCCTTTATGTGATCTACACAATGGTACATCATTTGTTATGGTTATCATTAAATATGGCAAAGTTATCCCATGTACAATATTTTTGTTCATTTGCGTGGTATAGGAAAAAAGCTGTATTGGGCTTATTTGCCCCATAACTTCTGTTATAGTTGAGATGTGGGAAAATGGATGACACCATCCGATATCCCAGATTGTGCTCTTTCCAAAAAGACCCCACTTTAAGTTTCTCACACTCAAACTGTAGAAGTTAGATGAGAGGTGAATGTTTTGTTCACCCTTATTTGGCCTGAAATTGACCATAACTTCAGTAATATCGGTTCTAGCTCAGTTTGGCTGATACCATTGGATAGCCCTGGCTTAGAGATTCATTTTGAATACCCATTTGATGGGGTTAAGCCTCTCCTTCTGGATTCTAGATGAGAGGTGAAAATTAAGGTTTATGCTCAGCAATAACTTTGAGCAGGAACAACTCTGTGATTCCATGTCCTATGGTGATGGGACTTATATTCTCAGAAGGAGGTTAGTTTCCTCTTTCCTTGGATACCTTTTGGGCTGATTTGGCTCAGCTCCATGTTTTGATGGTATCTTGGCTATACCATTGGTTTATGGTATTTTGGCTGTCATGCTTGTGCTCTGGTTTTGAGTCACAGGCTGACAATACAAGACCCAGAAATATACACTTGGGAACCACCCCAGCACCTCAAAATTTCCCTTAACTTATCAAGGAGTTCCATTCTTTTTATCCTGAAAATCCAGGAACCAATTCCTCAAGAGCTTGATCATTTTTGGTGCTTGATGGGGAGAGGAATTACCTAACATAAGTCCCACTCCTGGTATGCACCTTTAGAGGTATTCTATTTTTTTTTTGAGCCTCACCTTGGCTGCTCTGTGAGAACTCTGTAATTTTTGGACACAGATCTTGGGCCTGGCATTTAACATCAACTCCAAAATTTATGTCCATTTTCCCTTGGGCAAATGGACCATTCATTATTCTTTTCACTTTCCAATTTTCTTCTTTTAAAATTCATTCCTTCAGAAAATGTTTAATTTTATGGGACTGGAAGGGGTGGTATCTACCAAAAGTAAGTTCTTCTCCTGGTGTGCACTTCCCTGAGGGGTATACAATCTTTCAAAACATTACCTTTGCCACTCTGTGAGCACCTGGCATCAAATCTTGTTTTCCAAATCCTTTTCCAATTCAAATCAGCTGTCCACTTCCATGATCAAGATTGGAATTCCCCTCAAGAATTCATTTCTCTTTATTTATTTTTCTTATTTTTTTTATGTTTATTCATTTTTCTCCCTTTAAACTTTTTCAAAACTTTTCTTTCTATATTCTTAATGCCAAATTTTTCACATCAACTCAATTATCCAAAATTTCATAGCCAACTGTCAAAGGAGGACCAAATCCTCCTTATGTCACATGCCAATGCCTTATCAATGTATAAAATTCTTTTCAAGATTCAATACTTCAGAATCATCCACGTCCAATCCTCTTCAATCACCTCAACAAGCTTTTGCCTTGTTTTAGTGCTCAGGAGCTCACCATTCAAGGTGGGGGGTACTGTCACAACCACATGTAATGACCCCAATAGGTGTTTGCAGCAAATCAAGCCTGAATCCCTTTTATGGTCAAATGGGCTCTGTGGATGTCTAATGCATTTCGAGCCATATGCCTTTTCACTTGCCACCCATGGCCTCAGGCGATGTCCTGCTCTCATGAGCCTCCTTGGCAAAAAATAAACCCCACCAACCCCCAGTCCAGCACCCCTTGTTTTGTGCCTGGGGGTCCTGTCAGCCTTCCAGGGGCCTCTGGCCCTTCTAGCCACCACCAGGGCCCGGGGCCCTACCCCTTGAGGTATGTGGCCAAGGGCCTAAATAGCCTTTTTGGGCCATTTAGGCCCCCTATGGTGTCTACAGCCTGTGAGCCTTGAGGTATATTTTACATACCCAAATAGGCCACAATTATCTTAAAAACAAATTTTGAATTATGCCTAACTCATAAGTCATGCATATATCCAAAATTCATCATTTTCCATTTCAGAAAAGATGAATAACTTTTTATTGAGTAGGTAAATGCATGAATTTAAGACCAGATTTGGATTCTAAACAAAAATTCACCTAGGGTAGCTCCATAGAGTGAATAAGCTCAAATTAACTCTTTAAGGTGGTAAAATGGAAAATACTTCAATACCACATCATCAATACCACATAAAAGATCTGTGAAAAGTTTTGTTTTTCTTGATTTCATGCCAAAATAATGGGAATGTGAGAAATCCCATGTTACATATCCACTAAGAATAGTGTTATGCATATTTTGAGCACTTAATATCATAGTATTCTTACATGGACCTTTGGTACACCCATAGTGGATATCTCACTTGAAGCTTAAATTTCTATTTTGACATGAAAAATAAGCAAGGGGGACAAAAGACATCAAAGAGAGCCAGGGTACCCAACTTCTGAGGCCTCAGAGGCATGGACAGCTGCAAATCTTGGATCCATGGCTGATCTTGGCCTAATTGGTAAACCAAAACCTTTTGGGAACTTGGTTACCCTGTTACAACTACTGTAAATCTTAAGAAAATAGCAAATAACCCATTATTTTGACGTGCCAAGGAGGTAAAGAGCTACTAAGACTCCTGTAGCCATGTCAATTCTAAATTATTTTGCATGGATAAACCCCAAAAGAGTAACTAAAACCCTTTTTGGACTTGTATCCATTGATTTACCTCATAGCAACCAGTGAAACACTGATATTTGCAATTCTACATAGAAATGAGGTAAAAACTTCAAAAATTCATTAAAAATGGAATTCTTAATCAATCTTTCTGAAACTTTCAGGACTAATGGAGAACTGTATCATCTATGGTACAACCAAAAAGAGTTAGAGTTTTACCAGTAAAACTAAAGGTTTTACTTACAGTCCATTTTTGACTATTCTATGTGAAACACTGAATCTTCAAAAATTCACAGTAATTACAACCTGTGATGAAATTAGCAATAACATTGATAACTTTAAGAAATCAATTATTATTTTGGAATAAAAGAAGATTGACAGATTTTACTCCTTTTATTCTTAACCATATTGGGGTTGGTAGTCACATAAAAGCATCAATTAAGTAATTATGATAATCTTACATGACAACTGATGATGCAATGAATAATCCAGAAGGTGTTATTGTTTTCTCAATCACTGGTTTTTCAGTTTGCTCCATGGCACGCCTCTGTGAGCTGTTGTTGACTTAAAAGAGGCCCCCTCTTGCTGTTTTTTCCATATCATCATCTTATTATCATTTAAACCATTATTACCAACAAGTATTAGTTACAGCTATTCTTAAGTGTTTTAAATCTTTCAGAATCAATCAGAAAGACGTGAAATCAAACATACAACTATATATTGTTGTAATACTGTTATAAATCCATTTTGATCCTTAAAATCCACAATTCTAAGTCAAATCTCTCTATATTATCTTTCAATAAGTTCTTTGGAATAATAGTGAGTGATTTACTTTTAATTCTTAAAGTTTTTCTCTAAAATTAGTTTTCTTCAAGAATTATCATTATAATTATTCTTGCAAAAGATAATTATATATTAACATAATTTTATTATTTTAATAAAAGAAGTTTTATTATTAAAATCTTCTTGTAATTGATTCTTGTAGCCAATTACTTTCTCACTGTTAAAATCACTAGTAGTGCTTAACACATGAAAGAAATAATTCCTTAATTATTTAATTGTGGCTATAATAATATTTTATTATTATATTTCATAAGAACAGACATAGTACTGTTGATTAATAATAATATTATCATCAGTTTCATAGTCACATCTTACATTTGGGGGCCTGGCGGTGTTTTTTGAACCTTGTACCCTTAATTCATCTATTTTTAAGCTCTAAAATATATTAATTTAATGATTTTCCCCTTCATTTGAAAGTTAAAATAATTCTTATTTTTGAAATTGTTTTGGAAATTTTTTTCATTGAGGAATTTGGTTTAATTTTATACTGTTTTTACACGTGGGTTTTCACATCCAAAAACTTATAAAATTATTCTTTGAGTTACTCTGAATTAATTTTCATTCAAAATCTTTAATTTTAATTTTTTTTCTTTGAAGAGAATAATTTTTTTAATATTAAAAAATATAAAACTTATAAAAAAACTTTAAAAATATTTTAAAAAGTATAAAAAATATTTTTTTTTCTTTTATAATATTTTTCTAGTGTCTTTAATCAAATAATGTGCAGCTGGAAACAGACTCAGTAAGAGATATATTACTAGTCCAGAATCTTCAGAAGCAGAATCTTAAGACAGTATTGAGGTGCAAATTGCTAAAAGTGGCACCTTATTTAACTCAGAAAAGGCTAAATTACCACCAAAGGGTGTGTATTTTATCTTATATTTTCACCTTTTATCTTTAAATTGACGTGAAAACGGTGCATACCAGAAATGGAAGAAACTGTTCAGCCCAACCAGATGGATGTGGACAAAGAAGAGGCAAGACCAAATCCAGAAGTGCCAAATCTTCCACAAGAAAGACACATTTGGAGGATGCCAGAGTTTCCCCCCATTCCCCAAGGTCTGTACCCACAGATTTTGAGGGGAATTCTGAGCCTGAACTAATTCATGACAATATTTCCAGGGCTGAACCATTTTCAAGTGGCAGCAATAGAAATATATCAATGCCAGTACAAAAATTGGTTCAGAGCAGCCAAAGAAGAAGAGTGGGAAATATGCCCAAGCCTTTGGCAGGGGGCCATGAACTCCTACTTACACATCAAGAGCTTTCTGGGTCAGGAGAAGACCATAGAACTCTTAGGAGGATGGAGCCCCCTGTCTTTCAAAGACAAGGTCAAAAAGATAAAGAATTGGTTGAAGAACTAAAGTCTTTTATCCATAGACAAGAAGAAGGAACTGGAAATGACTCCAGCTCTGGAGACAGAGGCCCCAGTGGCATCTACCAGCTCCAGGCCAGCTCCAGAAGTGTCCAAGGACAAGCCCAAAGGACCTCAGAAGAAGCAGAGAGGTCCCAAGAACCATCAAGGCAAGGGCGAAGGCAAAGCAAATTGGCACAGACCTTACCCACAAGGGTACAGGATCCCCAAATTGGAGCCCTCAGCAGTGGACAGTGTGTTCAACATGGCCAGAACTCTTATGGAATTCACAGCCAAGGAGAAGGAAAGGATGAACAGGACCTTTTCATGCAAATAAATCATGTACAAAGTAGTATTCATGTAGAAATTTGGAAACTTGATTCAAAGTTAACTAAAACAACATCAGATATTAATGAATTGAAACAACATGACAAGAAATATACTTAATGGTATGAATTAACAAATGCCAGATTGGATCCAATTATCAATTCTTGTAGCAGAATTGATATTACATGTCAGATTCAGAATGATGAAATGGAAGATCTTTCTATTTTTAAAATGAATTATCAACTTAAAATTCTACAAGATCATGTCTTGAAGATAGTTGAAAATACCAATCAGTTTGCTACACATTTAGCAAAAAGTGACAGTGAAAGGCAGAAGTTAAAGGATGAAATCATTGCAAATGTAGAACAAATTAATAAGAATTATGAACCACATATGCCAAGACATTCTACACCCTTAACTTAGGAAAAGCGTTCTGTTAAAGGAAGTTTTACCCCACTTCTAGGAGAAAATGTTGTCTCTGTCAAAGATATTTCCAAATCAGAAGAATGGCCAACATTCCCTGGTGAAGGAGAATATAACCATATTGAGTTCATCAGGACTATTGATATGTTTCAAGAAGACTTTAATATACCTGATGAAATCATAGTGGGGAAATTCCACTCTCTGTTTACCAGAACTGCAAAGAAATGGTATTACAAGATGAGAATGGGTCATGGAAAACATGATTGGTCTTGGTGGAAATCTGAAGTGATTACCAAATGGGCCAACAATTATTGGAGGTTTAAAATGGAAAATGCTTTTGAAATTGCCATTTTTAATTCACAGAAATATAAACCACTTACTTGGTTCTTCAAACAAAAAGACAGATTATCTGATTTACACCCAAATATGTCTGACACTATGATTAATATGAAGATATTAAGAAAGTGTGTGGGAGAATGGAACATGCTATCAAAAGCAGATGTGTAGAACCCTGTTCAACAGAGGACTACATTAATTCAATGGAAGATAGATATCATTACCAGAACAAGAATTGGTAAAACTTGGACTATAATCCCTATGGAATCCAAGATGGTCCCAAAGATTCCCAGAGATGATAAAAGACCAGAAAGACCTATCTTGAAGTGTCATAAATGTGGAAGTACTTCAAATTTAGCAAACACTTGCACCAAGAAGACAAAAATCAATGAACTTCAAGTCGTTGAAGACATTCAGTGTACTGAAGAGAAAGAGGAGTCTGATCAAGATTCTGCAGTCTCTTTAGATAAACCAGTGGAGGACTATGCGATTGAAAACATTACAGCTTTCTTTGAGGTCACAGAAGTCCATACCCACTTGCCACAGTACAGTGAGGATTGTGGCAAGCTGATAAATATCCAAGATGCCCGAATGTGTAAAACAAAACCTGCTAGAGGAAAAGGTTACACTGCTGGAGCTTCCTGTATCACATCAGTTTTGATGAGTGATATTGAAGCCAAAGTAAATTTGGATACAGGGGCAGTTTGCACTTGTGTAGGAAAATATTATCTCTAAATTATACTTCCTGAATGGAAAAACCATCTATTACCAAGTTTAGGTGTACAATTCAGTAGTGGCAGTAACAATATGTACCCCTTGGGTATATTGGACACTAATCTTGTATTTCAACATCCAGAAGGAAGTGTGAGGATGAAAACTGAGATTTTGGTAATGGAGAATTGCACATCTCAGCACATCATTTTTGGGAATGATTACTTGAATACTTATGGTATTGATATAAATAACCATAAAGACAGATATTTCACAATTGGGGATAACAAAAGACAAAAATTTGCTTTTTCCAATATGCCAAAACAAATGTCTGTAGTATCTTCTGTCAAGGATACTTACAAGGATGAATTTGTGTCTAAACAACTTGTTGAAGCACAAATTAATCCATCAATGTCACCAGAAATGAGGAATGAACTTATTAATGTGTTATACACATACAATACTGCATTTGCCTCTGATAATGAACCATTAGGTGCTATAAGAGGACATGAAGTTGATATTACTCTTAATATTGACATACCATATCCCCCAGTACTTAGAAGACCAGCTTATCCAGCCAGTCCCAGAGCTAGAGAATCCTTGGAAAAACATATCAAAGAGTTAATTCAGCTTGGTGTACTAAGGAAAGTAGGCCATAATGAAGAGGTTGAAGTGACAACACCTGTTATCATTGCTTGGCATAATGATAAGTCAAGAATGGTTGGAGGTTTTAGAGCTTTGAATACCTACACTGTTCCAGATAGGTATCCAATCCCTAGAATCCAAGAAACCTTGACTCAATTGTCTAAAGCCAAGTATATAACATCAATGGATGCATTGAAAGGCTTCCATCAAAATGTTTTGACGCCTAAAGCTAAGAAATTACTTATAATTATCACTCACTGTGGTATTTATGAGTATCTTAGAATGCCATTTGGCATTAAGAATGCTCCATCTCATTATCAAAGAATGATGAATACCATCTTCCCCACAGAATTGTCTGAAGGATGGCTTATCATTCATATTGATGATATCATTATATGTTCTGACTCATGGGCTTTGCACCTTGAAAGACTTGCAAAAGTACTCCTCAAAGTTGCAGAAGTAAATATGAAAATTTCACTTAAGAAAGGAAACTTTGGTTTTGAAGAACTTAAAGCATTAGGACATGTTGTTTCTGGTTTGAGCTTGGGTATTGACAAGAATAAAGTGGCAGCAGTGCTACTTAAGCCAATACCCCAGAGTAAAAAAGAAATGATGTCTTTTCTTGGATTTGCTAGTTACTATAGGCAACACTTGAAAGACTTTGCAATTCTAGCCAAATCACTCTATAGAATCTGTGATCAACAGACTGTATTTGAGATGACACAGGAGAGAATTAAAGCTTATGAGAAGATGAAGAAAGCCCTTACAGAAGCACCTTTACTCCTCATGCCTTACTGGAATATTCCTTTTAAATTGTACATTGATGCATGTGGAGATGGATTAGTGGCAGCCCTACATCAAGTCCAAATTATTAATGACAAACCTACAGAAGGACCAGTTTGTTATATCTCAAGACAAATCAAACCAACAGAAGCCAGATATGGTGCAAGCCAAATGGAGTGCTTATGTTTGGTATGGGCACTTGAGAAATTACACTATTACCTTGATGGCATTGTTTTTGAAGTGATAACTGACTGTAATGCAGTAAAATAACTCTTTAACATGAAAACTCCCAACAGACATATGTTGAGATGGCAAATAGCTATACAAGAATATAGAGGCAACATGACTATAGTTCATAAAGCAGGAAACATTCACAAGAATGGTGATGGACTTAGTAGATGGGCTTTAGCCAACACTCCTGATAACCCAGCTTATGTACCTTTGGAAGCTGAACCACAGATATCAATGGAAGGAATTAACATAACTGATATTGGGACTGAATTCTTTGAGGAGGTCAGAGAATCTTATAAACAAGACAAGAATTGCCATATCTTGACTTCTTTATTAGATAAAGACTGCAAGGATAAATCTTTAGTTAATGCACTTGATGAAGTTTGGAAAAAATCCTATTCTGAAGGAAGATTTCACTTGTTTGATGGGATCATTTACCACAGAACAAAACATTCTTGTGTTATGACATTGTGCAGTAGATTATATATCAATACCATTCTTCATGAATGTCATGATAGTATCTACTCTGGACACCTTTCAGAAGACAGAACACTTGAAAAAGTGAAGAACTGTGCATGGTGGCCATATTGGAGAAAAGAAACCATTGAATATTGCCATACCTGTGACAGATGCCAAAAGGCAAACAGGAGTACAGGCAAGAAATTTGGACTTATGATCCATATTCAAGGACCAAAATCCCCATGGGAAGTTGTTCACATGGATTGGGTCGCAGCACTTCCTCCAAGTGGTGACAGAAGTTATAATGCTTGTTTAGTCATAGTAGAAAGATATAGCAAAACTCCCATATTCTTACCATGTCATAAAGATGACACTGCTATGGATACAGCTCTTCTTTTATGGAGTAGAGTTATTTCTCATACAGGATTATTTAAGAATATCATAAGTGAAAGAGATCCTAAATTCACATCTGCACTTTGGACCAATCTTCATAGATTGTTTGGGACTAACTTATCATTCTCTACAGCATATCACCCTCAGACAGATGGGCTAGCAGAGAGGATGATTCAAACTTTAGAGGACATGATCAGGAGATTTTGTGCTTATGGATTAGAATTCAAAGACTCAGATGGCTTTACCCATGACTGGTGCACTCTGATACCTGCATTAGAATTGGCATATAAAACATCAGTCCATTCTTCCACAGGACGAACTCCTGCTATGTTAGAGAAAGGATGGAATCCAAGACTCCCAGCAGACACACTGAGGAAAGACTTGATTGACATTCATCCTACAGCTTCCAGCTTCAAGATAATGCTTGATAAAGTGAAACATCATGCAAAACAAAGTATGGATGATGCTTTTGATTATGCAAAACAGAAGTGGGACAAGAGTCATAAAATACCAGACTTCAAAGTAGGGGACTTGGTTTTAGTTTCAACCTTGAATTTTAATAATATCAAAGGCCCAAAGAAACTTAAAGATTCTTATGTAGGACCTTTGGTTATTGTTGCTTTACATGGAACCAATGCAGTTCAAGTGGAATTGAGTGGTGAATTGGAAAATAAACACCCCACTTTTCCAGTAAGCTTGATAAAGCCTTATCAACCAGCTGATAAAGAATTGTTTCCTTTAAGAAACCCAACTCCTTTAACTGTACCACCTGTGGAACAGAAAAAGACAAAAAGATAAAGAAAGTCATTAAAGAAAGGAGACTTAGGGGTAAAAATCAAACAGAATATCTTGTCAGATATAGAAATCCAGTACATGAAGATGAATGGATGACAGAATCAGAAATACCTGACTCAGATAAACTCTTAAGAAGATTTAGACATGAAAGAAGGCCAAATGCCTGAATATGTCTATAAATGTGCTTTAAATTACTTGATCTGAGTGATGTGAAGAGGTTGGACAGTGGACATTAACCCCCTTTGAGGCAGTATTCTTTTATCACTAATAAAATTGTAGGACAATTTTATTTTTTAGTGGGAGGGAATGTGAGCCTTGAGGTATATTTTAAATACCCAAATAGGCCACAATTATCTTAAAAAGAAATTTTGAATTATGCACAACTCATAAGTCATGCATATATCCAAAATTCATCATTTTCAATTTCAGAAAAGATGAATAACTTTTTATTGATTAAGTAAATCCATGGATTTAAGACCAGATTTGGATTCTACACAAAAGTTCACCTAGGGTAGCCCCATAGAGTGAATAAGCTCAATTTAAGTATTTGAGGTGGTAAAGTGGAAAATACTTCAATACCACATCATTAATACCACATAAAAGATCCGTGAAAAGTTTTGTTTTTCTTGATTTTAAGCCAAAATAATGGGAAAGTGAGAAATCCCATGTTACATATACACTAAGAATAGTGTTATGCATTTTTTGAGCACTTAATATAATGGTATTCTTACATGGACTTTTGGTACACCCATAGTGGATATCTCACTTTAAGCTTAATGTTCTATTTTTACGTGAAAAATAAGTATGGGGGACAAAAGACATCAAAGAGAGCCAGGGTACCCAACTTCTGAGGCCTCAGAGGCGTGGATAGCTCCAGAGCATGGATCCATGGCTCATCTTGGCCCAATTGGTAAACTAAAACTCTTTGGGAACTTGGTTACCAAGTTACACCCACTGTAATCATAAGAAAATAGCAAATAACGTGCTATTTTGACGTGCCAAGGAGGTAATGAGCTACTTAGACTCCTGTAACCACGTCAATTATTGATGATTTTCCATGACTAGACCCTAACAGAGTAATTAAAACCCTTTTGGGACATATATTCATTGATTTACCTCATAGCAACCAGCAAAATACTGCTATTTGCAATTCTACGTAGAAATGAGGTAAAAACTTCAAAAATTCATTAAAAATACAATTCTTAATGAATCGTTCTAAAGCGTTCAGGACTAATAGAGAACTGTATTATCTATGGTACAACCAAAAAGAATTACGGTTTTACTAATAAAATTCAAAGTTTTACTTACAGTCCATTTTTGACCATTCTACGTGAAACACTGAATCTTCAAAAATTCACAGTAATTACAACCCGTGATGAAATTGGCAATAACATTGATAACTTTGAGAAATCAATGATTATTTTAGAATAAAAGAAGATTTACAGATGTTACTCCTTTTATTCTTAACCATATTGGGGTTGGTAGTCAAGTAAAAGTATCAATTAAGTAATTATGATAATCTTACGTGACAACTGATGATGCAATCAATAATCCAAAAGGGTTTATTGTTTTCTCACTCACTGGTTTTTCAGTTTGCTCCATGGCACGCCTCTGTGAGCTGTTGTTGACTTAAAAGAGGCCTCCTCTCGCTGTTTTTTCCAAGAATCATCTTATCAATTTATTAAATCATTATTACCAACAAGTAAGTATTAGTTACAGCTATTGTTAAGTGTTTTAAATCTTTCAGAATCAACCAGAAAGACGTGAAATCATAGAATCCACTATATATTGTTGTAATACTGTTATAAATCCTTTTGATCCCTTAAATCCACAATTCCACGTCAAATTTCTCTACTTTTATCTATCAATAAGTCCTTTGGAGTATTAGTGAGTCATTTACCTTTAATTCTTAAATTTTTTCTCTAGTAATAGTTTTCTTCAAGAATTATCTTTATAATTATTCTTGTAAAAGATAATTATATATTAAAACAATTTTATTATTTTAATAAAAGAAGTTTTTTATTATTAAAATTCTTCTTGTAATTGATTCTTGTAGACAATTACTGCTCACTGTTATAATCACTAGTAGTGTATAACACGTGAAAGAAATAGCTTTATAATTCTTGAATTGTGGTTATAATAATTTTTATTATTATTTTTCATAAGAACAGACATAGTACTGTTGATTAATAGTAATATTATCATCAGTTTCATAGTCAAATCTTACAATTCATGTGTTTGATAAATGGGAATATATTTATCTTATTAATTGACATTCATATCTTTTCATTTGTTGGAATATTTGCAAATACTACAATAAGGTGCTCATACCCCATGTGGCTGAGGCCTGTGCTGGGCCCCAAAATTGGAATATTTCTGGAAAATGATGATTTGGTTTAATTTTCTGTTTTGCAAGAGTTTCTGATTGGAAAGGCAAAATTTTTTCATTGTTCAGAAAATCCAGTTACATCATCAATTGAAACAGTCCAACTTGTGGCAATGTTGATAGCACTAACCAAATGGAATGTATTCTTGGTGAGTTCATTTTCAAGTTCTTCTGATTGATCCATCTTTCTTTGAGTTTTGAGGGAATTGTGTCCATCTAATGAAATCTGTTTCATTAACATTGAAAATGGAATATAGACCTTGTATAAGACAGCCCATTCAGTGCCTTTTAAACTATCATGAGAGGGAGAACCCATTTTGCGGGGTACTCTTGTCCATGATGAGGGAATTATGGTATCAGATATTATTTGTCAGAGATGCTCCAGAGCCTCACTGTTGATCTGGTGATCACTCAGTGCACTGATATCCAATTAAGAAGGTATTTTGGAAGTGGGGATGTAATCCACATCAAATACGGAATCTCCACAACACCACTAGATGTATGTTGGGTGTGAGGGGTGGGCATTGGGAGGTAATTTGTTTGGGTGGAAGTTGTGGGGAGTGACTCATTTATTATTTTTGCTCCCTCTCTCAATGTGATTTGAGCAGGAGAGCTGTTGGAGATCATGGAATCTGAGTCTGAACTGTTGGTTTCATTGGATTTACTGCGGGACTTGAAGTAAATCATTGATTTGGACTCTGGAATGCACAATTTTACAAGTTGCATGATCCTCCAAAATTCCAAGTATTAAATTATGCATTATGTCAAGATTAACCATTCTGATTGCATCCCAATACAGAAGGTCTTCCAAAATTGAATATTGCACTCCATACTCAGAGAAAATTCCTTGTTGTTGTTTTGGGGTTGCGCAAAGCCATTTTTCAATTGTTGATTTATGATTTTGGTATGGGGGTGTGTAGTGAGATTGACAACCAATTTATTAAATTTAAGCTTTGTGAATAGTGCAAACATTACAAAAGTGTTTGCCTGAATGAGAAATAAATGCAGTAAGCTTGGGCATGGAAACCACATCCACAATGGCCATGAGGATGGCAACATGGATAAAGGATCCTGAAGGACCTGTTGAGGTGTGTGAAAAATGATAACCTTTCCATAGATTTTTGAGCTCCTTGATCAGTGGCATTAATAGGTAATTCAATTGAAGGGAAGTTGGCTCCTTTGAACCAGGGATAATTCCTGAAACATAGAAATCCTCTGGCTTCAATCTTTCACTTGCAGGGAGATTTAGACCAATAAGCATGATAGGTCCAATTCTGGCCAACTGGGTTGACTTTCCATGTGCATTAAACCAGTCCACAAAAATGGAAATGAATGGGGGGTTGTTGATATTTCTAGTGCCAGTGAAGCATCTCCAGAACAATTCATCCCAGATTTCAAATTTGGGGGAACCTTTGGGAGCTTAGGATTGTTGATTTTGATCCAGAATTTCCATAATTCCGGCTTTTTGGAGGAATATGGAAAGCCAATTTTTGAATGGTTGATAAATGAAATTTATTTTTGGTAAAAACATTTGCTTCATGTTGGTTGTGTTTTGGGTTTGGGGTTCAAATGAATAGATGAATTTGGCTAATGATTGTGTGCAAGCGGGATTATGATCATTTGGGTCATTATGGCATTGACAGTGTGTTTGTTCAGTTGGGACTGATTCAGTAAGGCCATTAAGAAAGAAACATTGAGAAAAACATATATAGTTTTGAATCACTGGCTCCAATTGGAGTTGTTCAAATATGGTACTGAGATCTTGAGGTATATGGAATGCAGGAGTGGTGTGACCACCTGAGATGGAGATACTGGACTTAATCAGCAGGCTCAGGGCCAGGTTGAGAATGCATGAATTCCTGCAGGGTATATTATACCTTAATGATAGAATGGCAGATATTATCATGCCAAGGTCTTGTGGGGGAAGGTTTGACTGCCGCTGTATGGTTTCTGTGCAGTTGAAGTGAGAGCCGGTGGTATGGAGAATGTCCTTTGGGTCAATTGTGAATAATCAGATGGGATGATTTGATCCAATAGAATTTGTGGGCACTCAGATCCTGATGCAGAAGTAGGGATGTCTTGAAGAAATTTGGGTGCAATGGCTGATTTGAGCTTTTTAATGTTCTGTTTATATTGGAAAGGTGTGAAGGCAACTCTCTGCCTATCACCCTCAGGGGAAGAGTGTAATTGAACTGAGAAGTGTTGACACATGTATATACGCATTGAAAAATAGCAGCGGGTTGACATTTTTGCAGGATTTGTGAGCAAGGTTGGTTTGTTTATGAATATCTATGATTGATGTGCAAGTGTTTAGGAGTGTGATTAATTGGGAAAAAATTTAATGATTATTTATGAAGGGGGAGATGATTTGAGCCAGCTGAGGATTTTATCCCATTTGTAATGGTGGCTGATCTGCAGGGGATAAAGTGTAGCATGTCTCATCTGGATGGGGGAATTGGTTAGGAGTTTAATTGGGTAAATTGCCATGCTTCTCAATGCTTGTACATATTCTAGTTTATTTACACATGGTGATACTACGGGTTTGACCCTTGAGGGGCATTCCATTAGTGACGTGTCAACAATTGATTGAGGGGATTGACATGTAAATCATGTATGCTGGCACCCCATTGTACACCATTCAAACCTTATTACAGATGTAATGATATAACTCTATTACAGAAGGGTTTGGAGTGGAGCTAAAGTCTTGGTAGTGAGTTTGAGCGTAGTGGGCTTTTAAGTGGTTGTATTGTGAGCTCAATTGTCTTGCCTTTCTCAAAAAGGTGATGTCTCTTTTTGGGTAAATCCTTCATGAATATACCCTTATACAGATATAGAATAATGTGGAATTTTGATGCATATATTGGAAGTTTGAATAATTCACAAAATGTGACAATGGGGAGGGGGAAATTTCAATTGAATCTGATTACTTATGGATGATGGGGCCCCTTTGAGATCAAGGAAATATCATGTTATATGCTGGTGGGATGTGCAATGTGGTTTCCAACAAAAGCAGAGGAGCTCAAGAGTAGGCAGGGAGAATTCTCCTAATAATAGTCTTATTAGAATTCCCCAAGAAAATTGGTTCCCACTATTAATAGAACTTCTCTATTATAAATTTGAACAGATTTCATCTCATATCACTTTATTTAATCATAATACTGAGCTGTTTTATCAAGTTGAAAATATTACTGTACTTTTTTAGCCCTTATGTCATCTTCCAAACCACGTAAATCCCATTCAGATTCTGTTCATGACTCAGATAATTAATCTAGCATAGAATATCTTCAAACACAGTCACCATTTAGTCCCAACATTCCACTCACAACCCCTAATGCATCCTCAAAAAATGTATCAGATCTCAACATTGATATGGGAAATGCAATGGCTCAAGCTTCAAGCACTTGGTCAATCCCAAATATTTCCGTCACTATAATTCCCCCAAATGCCACTAATACACAAATGCATGTGTCTGAGGGGCCAGAAAGTACACCTGAAATCTCATCAAAGGCTAATTTCCAATTACAATTTCCACATGACATCCTCCTTAATCCTGGTTGGAATCCAGTCGTGTACCAGGATCCCTTTTGACGAAGTAAACAGCCAACCCTCAATATTCCATCAGGATCTCAGGTTCATGTGGGCAATGAAAAGAGGGTTGATGGGGGGCAATGAAAAAGACCATTGGAAAATCTTACTCAGAGTGGTCTCTTGGAGGGAAATCAGGGATTGAGGCTTCATCAAAGTAAGTGAATTTGAGGTTGGAGTATGAAGGTTTTCACAATATGATATGTTTGTTTCATGGGGTAGATATGGCACCCAAAGGAAAGTCTGTCCAATCTCAGGAGCCAATCAAAGATCATGAGTATGACCAGTCTTTATTAATTTTTTGATGTGTTAACTGATGATTTACATGGCAGCTGATGAACTTTATGCATCTTTTCCTCTGGTCCATAAAGAAAAAGTCACTGGAAGTCACCATCCATATGCCTCCAAACCATGAACAGCTCATGCCAGTTCATCAAGAGAAAAAATGGTGGATGATGAGGATGAGAACATGTCTCCCGGTCAGAGTGAAACAAATGATGATCCAAGGAGGGACCATTTCATGGAGCATGAGGAGGGCACCCAGTCAAATATTGAGTGCACCCACCCTCAAATTCCCATTGCCCAAAGTATGCTTGAACAATCCAAGGTCAGAAAGCAAAGGAAACAGGCTTGCAAAGCTCACAATGTGGCAAAATGTGCAAGCCAGAAGGGCCAACAAAGATGGCTGAAAGTGGAAATACCAGAAAATGTCCATGGAATGAGATCAGCTGTACATGCCCATTGCCTGTTCCTACTCAAAATGGGGGATACGGATTTTTCCTCACTACCAGCACCACCCAGTGCAGAAGAATGTGAAATTGCGATTCAAGTGGCTGGTCATCTGTGATATGCCCCCAAGGATGTTTTCAATGAGCCATTAACACAGGTTCAGTCTCAGGCTTTCCAAAGCTACTGCAAAAATGAGCTCCATAAGCTAGGACTAGAGCAATTCACTTGTGTCTGGGAGAGCTCGTGGCAAAATCCATTCAATGAGTTGATGTCTATGGTTTTTTACCATACCTTCTGTCTGACACTTGTCAGAACTGTGTATCCTCATTACTGTTGGAACAAGGATCACAATAACTATGGGGGCGTGCAGCTTTAATGGAGAAATATTTCACTAATTTGAAAAGAGAATGGAAGTATATTCTAAAGGATGCGGAGTATTTGGTAAAAAAGAAGGAGAATCAAAAGCTCCAAAAGATTTGTCAAAGGTTTGGTTACTGTATCTCTTCTTCATTGTGAAGCAAGTCTGATGATAATCTATTTGATGATGTGCAGACCTGTGAGTGCTTTCATGAATGGTGTTATATGGCTAAATTTACAATTCTAGAATCAAAATTCAATGACCCTCAAGTATGTTCAGATACTGAGGAGGTAGTAGAAAATGGGCATCAAGTTTACCGCAAAGTGGGATTAGGCTGGCACTCATGCTTATTTAATGAATTGGTAGTAAAATTGATAGAGACATAGAGTTTTGTAGTTGGATTAAAAAAAGAGTAAAATAGCTATTGATAGATTGCCAGAAATATGATCAACACATGATTGTGATATTCCTGAAGGGCTATCATTTCAGGTATTTGATCAAGAGTCGCTCAAAAGATGTGGTAAGATGCAGACTATTTCCCTCAAAATACTTGAGAAGCCAGTTTATGGCCAAATGGTGATGCTCTGCAATGAATTAGTAAGATAAATGTATAGCACAGTTACAAATTAACATTTTGTGAATTATTTGTGAAGGTGTAATACAATCTGATTATTATTTCTTAAAGATGCAACTTCTTGCTAAATAAGTTGGAATATAAAAAATATGGAATGGAATGTATGACTGTCTGCCTTAGAAATAATAATTTATTGCAAATTTCATTGAGGAAATATTGAAGAAGTTTGATTCAGCTCATGGTGTTCATAATTGTGGACCTGTGACGGGGTGAAGAGGAGTTATCAACTTTGTCAACCACAAATTAGATAATATCAGGAAGGATAATGCAGCTAATGAGTTTTTCTTTTCTTGGACCTATTGGTGATTGGTATATGGGATTCTGATAAAGATAGATTTCAGAATAGTAGTACAATCAGGGACAAAGAATAGCTTGAAAGGTACCTTCCACATGTTGACCTCAATTGAATGACCTTCTCAGGCTGTTGTTGGCCACTACCATGGAGTCGATTAACAGCCTGAGCCTTGATGGCTGGGTTTTGATTGAGCTCCTGGAAAGGTGGACGTAAGAGTCCAAAAATCAGGGTAGAATTTTGGGGGTCCCCTCACCATGAAAGAGACAATATTAGTGCAAGTTATGTTGAGTCCAGTTCCAGCTGAATCAATAGATGCAATCAGTACTTCACATTCAGGATTATTGAAAAATTTCTCCAAGGCCTTCTCCTAACCTCTTGCTGTAATTGTTCCATCAATTTGTGCTGAAAGGATAGAGTGATGGGAAAGTGCAATACCAATTCTACCATAAACAAATGGTCAGATGGATTCATATTAAAATTAATTCACAAATCAAGAAATTGGGTCCATTGGGTGTAAACTACTGATTTGGTTGGACCAAAATTTGATTGTTTTTTCTTCAGTATGCTTTTTAGGAGGTGTGCAATTTTACTAATCATCATGCATTTTTACACATCCACAATAGTTTGGGTGATTGTTGAGGAGTTATCCTGAGTGCTCCTGCCCTTGTGGTCTTCCAACTACGCATGCACCATTGCGTTAAGCATTATGTGATGGTTACAAAATATTTGCAGCTTATTAATATTCCTGAAGAATTCTCCTGGTACTTTTCTTTTGGATGATAGGAGTTTGTATAATGTGGAATATTCTTTCTGCATTGTTGGGTTAAGTGGGAGCAGTTCATAGTGATGGCTAATAGTGGGGAGGGATTTGAGATGTGTGGTTTTGGTTTGGCGCAAGCTTAAATGCCACAATGCCAAATGCAAAATATCATTGCTACCTTTGGAGAGACTACTCAGAATAAATGGTGACCATTTATCTTGATCTGAGCTCTGGGGTTAATTAATGAATGATATTATGCCCAAAAGGTCATAAATAGTGTTGTGAATAGGTGTTCCCATTAAAAAGATTCAACAGGATGATAGGAGGCTATTAATGGCACAGTGAGTGGCAGTTTATTGAGTGCAAATATAGCTATATGATGAGGGAAGGGCTATTGGATATAAGAGGCAATTTGAATTATTAAAAGATCAGACACTAACTGTGCTTCATCCAAAATTATACAGTGCCAATTGATTTTAAAAATGAATGAGGTAGAGCTATTGGTTTGTTTAAATTCCTGGGTGATCATATTGTGAGACATAATGATGATATCACATTTGAAGATGTCAGCCTCAGATAATGAGTGTTGAGTGGGACCATGGTAGATTTTGGCTTGCAGCGCTCCAGCCTGACCATTCTTGGATATTTCAGATTGCCAGTTAGTAAATAGGAAAGGTGGGCGTGGAGCGATGGGGGTTTGTAATTAGCTTCTCCTTGGAGGTACCAATTGGAGCAAAGGCCTGAATGGTTTTACCTAATCCCATATCATCCGCAAGCAGTCCTCCAAGAGGGGTATTGGTCAAAAGGGATTTGAATGAGAAGACAATCTTGTTGGTAACTATGTGCCTGGAATTAAAAGTGACTCTAGGGGGTGAGGTGGCCCAAAGGGTATGGGCTGATTGTGCATTGGGGATTTCTCAATCACAGAAAAAAGCTAGTCTGGTTTTTTGATGAGGGAGGAGGGCAGTTTGAATCATATAATGAGGGTAATCATTGGAAGGACTGATTTACTGGGTAATTGCATCAGTTTTTGCTTGGAAGTCAATGAAAAAAGCAGGATATGAGGGTGGAATCAAGTTTGAAGCGGGAAATGTGGGATTAAAAAGTTAACATTGACTATGAGTATTGCAGTCATATTCTTTAGGCATTTTAATCTTGAAGGCTTGTTTGTGAAAACTTTCAATTATGAATAGAATGTTAGGATACCATGTGAAGAACATCAACGCTAGATTGGGTTTCTGAGATGAGGAAGGATCATGCTGATCAGTCACAAATACTCCCTCAACAAATAGTGTTTGAGTAGGATTGGATTGGCAATTTTAAATCCATGCCCCACCAGGACCACAGTGCATGGAGCTTTGTGGTGCCCCAAGGAATGGTATCAACATGTTTGAAAGGGTTCCAGGGAGAGAGCCAATAGTATTCTGGTGATTGGGGAGATATATGAATATGTTGTGTTGATTGTGCCATAGGATAATCCAATAATATAAGTGGGAATTATCAATTTTTGAGGTTATATCACTATTTATTTGAATACAAGTATTAATCATCCCAATGAAAAGTGGTTGGGAAGGGGTTGAGATGATGGCTATTATGAATTATTTGGGGACAGTGGGAAATTATATGATCAGGAAGGCTTAGCTAAAGGGAATGAATACCAATAAGCACAGGTGGGGAACTTATATGAGAGGCAGAAATGGGCTCAAAGGTGAATGGCCTGTGGTTACGTGCATGGTGATTAGGAAGATGGCACCCTTGGACTTGTAAATCTCATATCCAATTTCAGGCATATATCAAGGAAAGGTGGCAACAATGTGGGACAGCCAATATGAATGCTGGATCTGCTGCATATTAACCAAGGTTCACATTAACATATCCAAAATTGGGTGGGTTGTAACAACTTCTTTCACAATCGCATATTTGAGGCATGCAGCCATGTTTGCTGGTGTGACAGCAACCATTAAGTGTATCTTCCCCAGGTTAATTGTTGTACAATGACCTACTTGGAAATGGTGGCGGTGGAAAGGAAAATTTCACTGTGGGGATCTTTTTGTGTGGGCAGGTGGGTTATGCTCGGTGGCATGCCACCAAAAATGAGTTTGGTTTTTCACGGAAATTCTAGTGGAATGACACCTAATGGGATTCCAGGGGGGAAGCCCTGGCTCAATCAAAGGGGATTCTTATTATGAGCCCTGATCCACTTACACATTAACCCGTATTGTGTATGAGACTGTTACTAATCCACCCCAATTGGCATCAGGGTTTTTCCCTCATGCGTGTGAGAATCTCTGGAGAAATATGCCACTGGCCCAAGGTATTTTTTGGTTGGAAGAAACGTGCCAAGAGTTTTGCAGCACATGTAAGAATTTCTGGCGTATTATCTGCAGTGGCAGATCCCCATGCAATTATAAGCAGGGTTTATGCTAATGCATATGACGCTTAAGCAAATCCACACTGATTGGCCTCAGGTTTCTGCATGCAAGTGGATGAGCGTCTGAAGTTAAGCGGGCCACCTGCATAAACAAATAGCTGGTTGGAAGACAGGCGGTAAAAGGTCCACCAGGCGGCGTGAAAAACATGCAGGGCCAGTCATAGTTTGCCCCAACCTTGGCACCAGATTGAATCCACCATTGGAATTTGACCCAAATCATTAGTCATCACGATGTGCACCCCTTAAATTAACTTGGAATACACCAGAATCTGTGTGTTAGTTAGGTGGAGCTCTCCAAAAAGGTGCATCAAAGGGATGCATTTGATAAATTTAACTCAACATGAATATTAACAATTGGTATCCACCTTCTGATTGTTTGCATACATGTAGCTCATGTGCCCAATACTCAGAGTTGTGATTCACATTATTTGCACATGCAAGCTGAACATGTCATGGTCAAAAGCTCAGGGTGGAAGTTTTTAGTAAAGCCATGGTCAGAAGACTTTTTGCAACAATTAATTGTAAGGCCCACTTCTGAGCACTTCACCAAAGCGTGTGACATTCTGTGCCTGGCCAAAATGTCTTCCAATGCTGTTCCAAATGATCAGATTGCGTGCTTACAAAGATGACCTACCAATTGCTCAGCAGGGTGCATTTGAGATTGTTATCTCAATAGCTCAACAAATTTGCAATTCAAATGTTCAGCCACTGAGTATTTCAATTATGACCCCAAAGCAGACCTGCACAATGGGTTGACCCAAGCTCACACTGTATTCACTTGTCATACAGCCACCTGGCCCTTTTTTCAAACACTATCACCCAGCCATAAGGCTGGTATGCTTGCTGTGGTCACCTGTGACCAAATGTGCCACATCCTAATGTGCATGGGGCACTTGTGGATTGCACCCACCGTGCAAATTCAACAATGCCCTTACAAAAGCCCTCCTGGGCAATTGGATGGCTATTTAAGGAAACAAAAGGGATTTGACTGAGTTTGACAGTTCAATCAATTGCAACACTCAGCCAGAACTGCTTTGTCCCTCTGCCTCACACGGGCATTTCCCTCCTCAGTCACAGCCAATGCTGCGACTGAGCTTCAATTTTCCCGACAAACCTTGAAACTGAGACTTGGGTGGGCGCTGCAACTGCTGCAAATGGCTCAGCTTCACCACAGTATAAAAGACCATCTTTTCCCAACATGCCCTCCACCTTTTTTCTCATCCACTCCACTTTGTTCCAGCTCACCCACTCTTCTCATTCTAGTGCATATTCCCCTTTTTATTCCTGCCATTAAAGTCTTTTCTATTGCAGTCCACTAACCCCACTTCCCTTCCTTTTTGCTGTTTTTTGTCCCACTTATACATCCTGAACCCCCCTTCTATCCACCTTGTGCATCTCCTTTACTTAAAACTTTTGTTGATATTATGTTCCAATATTAATACTAAATCTTCTTCATGACTTTCTTCCAGACTTTTAAGACCTTCTGGCTAGAGCCTTTATTTTAATTCCATTTTAAATTCATAAATAATTGTACATCTTCCTCTTTGATTGAAATGTTCCTTTCTATTCACTTACTCACCTCATTTTTCTTGTTTTTAGATGTCCTGCACTTTGTGCAGTAAGCCGGGAATCCCCTGCATTCTCTCCTCAACAATGACCAACTCTTGTGATTCTTGCCAACAAGCACACAAGAAATTCTTGTTCATTGTCCAAACCAGATGGGAATGATTCCAGACTATTAGTCCTGTCCCCTCAAGTATTGATTTTTTCACCCCCCTTCCTAGGCAACCATCCAATGGTAACTTCACTCCTTGACTGGAGTGAAGTGATTGTCCGGCCAATGAAGCATGGCAATGGCGAGAGGACATTTGAGCTTGGGCCGATCGTCACCATGTCTTGTCACCCAAGGGATTCAAATGCAAAATTAAGTTTTCATTTTCCTCTTTAACTCATTTCTCTTCATGCAATCATACTTACTTTTTTCCATTATGCATAAAACAAAACCAACTGAATCCCCCATGACAAGACCCTCCCATTCCTAGTTTGCCTTGCAAGCAAACTCTGCGGCAACCAACTCCAGGCCCAAGTGGCACCCAATTGTTGGAGGACTTATTCTGCCGTAAGCAGCCAAAGCTTCCTTTAATTTCCACTTTTGACTTAAGTGAACTGACTTCTTCTCCTTTTGTAGAATCCTTGAAACCCAATGAGCCACCTATTCCTGGCCCGATTCCATCCTATGTACAACATGAGGATGTTCTGACTCGTGAGCCTGAACCTGAGGTGGCTCCAACACAATCTAGGGAGGAACCTTTTGGTATATCCCCACTTCACCTTTTTATCTTGTCTCAACTTTTTCTCACTCTCCTTTGACCATCTGCAGCTTTTCCCACTCCACCACCCTCCGTAATCATCATTGTCAATATGCCTGTTGGATCCCCCCCTCCACTCCAATGATTCCTTGAGCCATTGTCCATGAATCCATCAAATGAATCTTGTTAGAGTATTGGCAATTATTCCACACAATTCCCTTTGTGGATGGAACTCATCAAAATGAGATTCACCGGGAGTTCCAGGAGGAACTAGAATCCCTCCTTGGCCACGAACTGGAGGCTTATCCAAAGGAGAACATCACCAGGATAGTCTCAAAATATTTAGAAAGATAAAATTCAAGAAATAATTTTTTTTGCATTCTTTTCACTTTTTATCTTTTGTAATACACTCCTTGAAATAAACTTACCTCTTTTGCAGAAAATGCAACAATAGTCACCATCAGCCCTCCTATATTTTCTTCTTCCATGGTTTACAACCATCTCAGATCTTACCTGTAAAAATGCAGGGGTTCCCCACATGTGAGCAATCCACTGCAGATTCATGAGTCATTGCCTTTCCTATGGTCATAGGCTATTAATGTTAGTTGTGTAAGGAAGTTTTAGAATTTTCGGGAGGCTTCCCAGGCGTAAGGAACTGTCTGAAGTGCCAGGAACCTGTAGAAGCGTAAGTATGTGCATGGGAAGCGTCAGGAACCTGTAGAAGCATAAGGATTTGCATGTGAATTGTTGGAAGCCTGCACCGGCATAAGGAAGTGTTGGAGTTGTCAGGAGGCTGCCCTGGCATAGGGAGTTGTTTGAATTTTCAGGAACCTGTACAATTGTAAGGATTTGCGTGTGAAGCATCCAGAGCCTGGATAAGCATAAGGAATTTTTGGCATTGTTGGGAGGCTGCCCCGGCATAAGGATTTGCGTGTGAAGTGTTGGGATCCTGGACAAGCATATGGTGGCATGCCACTGTACATGAGCCATTTCACCCCTTTTTCATTTGAGCCACCATATAACCCCAATTCCAACCCATCAAAACCAGGTGTATACTGTCCTGCGCATTATCACACCCTTATTCACCAATCACCCTCTAACTCCCAGATGGATCCAAACTCACTCATTCTTCTGATTGGGATGAGATTATATTACCATCCATGATTTTATAGTCCACTCCCTTGCCAATGTAATAGTAGCCATGGCTTTTCTGGCACATTGATTTTGCCAAACTCCTTGAGCATTGAGTGGAAATACCCAATAGTGTTGTGCTTTTGTCGTCCTGTGCTCGATCAGTATAATGAACAAATTTACTACTGGCGCTCACTACCTGAAGGAGCCTCTGACAATCAAATAGATCAATCCAAAAGTTCTCATTTGGGAAAATCAATTTTCCACCTGTACACTTCATTGATGAATCTCTTTGAATTTGGAAGGTCTGCTTGACAGCTTGAAACCACCATCCTGAAGCATAGAACAATGCAAAATTATCAAGATGAGGTGAGGTTTTGAATCTGTTAATGGTTAAAGTGAGTGTGGCCCCCTGATTTGCAAAAATATTGGATTCATAGTTGACTTGATCAAAGGACGGAACCCCCAATGACTTGTAGCAAGTTTGAATCTTTTGAAATAATTCATCTGCAACATGTTGTAAGGATTGACCTGGATTGCAACTTACCAAGCTAAGATTTGCACATTGGCTCTGCCATTCATCTTTTCCATTTTCAATTTTCCCAGGACTTCCATAAAGACCAAATTTCTCATTATTTGTGCTGCATTTGTGCCACCTAATCACAAACATAAATCTCTCCATTAATACCCCATTTGTTGCAATTGTTTTAATGAATTTGCTTTTGAAAAATAAGAATTGTGATAATTCATCCCATTGATTGACCTTGACTTCACTCATTGTTGTGAACGGTCTGAATTCAACAAGGTCAATGAGTAATCTGGTTGAAGATAAAATAGCCACTCGTCCAACGTGAATGCGTTTGATTTGAGGGAAATCCACAATGCTCTGACTATTGCTGGTGGTTAGATTTTCTGATACTGGTAGTGATATTTGTCCTGTTGGTCGAGTGGAGGAAAAAAACTTATTCTTTTGGGTTGTGTTGGCCTCATTTGTCTTTTGGGATGTCCCACTATCCCAAAGTGGTTGAGGGATCACTTTGTGTTGAAGCAGACAAGATATCAGATACTGCTTCCTGCCATTTGAGTGCATGATGGTTCCCAAGGGCCAAAGATCTTTATTTGGCACACATTTTTACTTCCCTGTTGGAGCCCACATGACATTGGCTCAATCTAAACCAACTGAAGCCAATGTTCTTCCATGAAGCCCAATGAGGGTGCCACATAAATGCTGAATCATATATGTATATCAATATATACGGGCTGAGAATAAGCAAGCCACTCACACTTTCCTTCCTCACCCCAATGATTTCCAGTGAGTTCCCTTTGACACTTGTTTCCTTCTTTTGTAAATGGCATGCTTGCACTGGAAAATGAAATGAAACCAAATGATTACTGACTGTTGTGTCAATTATTAATTTCAACTAAATTTGATTTTGGTCAATGAATGCTTTTTAATTGCAGCTAAAAATGAAAGATTACATCTGACTTTTGCAAATTGGGAATCCCAAGTACCTGAAACTGAAAATTGGAGTGGATACTGCATTATTCAATTTGATATATTCATATTCCCATTCAATTAGGTTAAAATCCAACCATGTGGAATATTGCAAGCATGTGCAAATGCAAAATGCACCCTGATGCAGATCCTTAATCATCTTAGTCCTCTATAAAATAACAAGTGCCATTTGGCCTATTATTAGCTGTTGGGAAGTGATAAAACACACTTCCTGCAATGCCCCTGCATGTGCTAATTGCAATCACAGCTTCCTGGATCAGTTTGCATCTTGTCAGAGTAATTTCAATGATGTACAAAGGCATGCCTCTGTACAAAGATAGTTATTATTGGTATTCATACTGAGGAATCCAGGAATTAGTAGGATTGATAGTCACAAATCTCAAATTCATAAATCACTTTGAAAAATCAAATTACAATATATCTGATACAAAGCTAAAATAAAACAGGATAATCCTGGTTGTAAGTTGAGCTGACCTGGGTACAGTTAATGTGACCTCATCACTTGAACCAAGACCGCACTTCTCCACCCAGGCATCACCAAAGTCTAATACCAAGCATTGTGCAAATTCAAATCTAAGAGGTACAGTGGCATTAAAATACTCTGATGAGAAGAAACTCTTATTCAGTAAATTACATTTATACTTATTAGTACAAAGCCACACCGGCTCCATTAGATTTTTACTGACCAAAAGTATTTTTGAAATGTCAATGAGTGATACAGCCCCTTTCACTGAGCTTGTTCTCCAGTAATCTGAGCATACCATCAAGCCACGAACCCCCTCTGCACAGAATGTGTCAGGCTGAGTCTATGATAAGAGTAATAAAGTGTATTTACAACTTTTAACTATGACTGTGACACGGTATATAAAGGTTAAAAAGGTTTTATAAGAGTTGAAGATGGTTTTAATTTAATAATAAAAGGGCTTTACTATAGTGGATATAGTGGTGGTGAGCGCTGTTGAAAGCCCTGGGTGCAGCTTTACCTATTGGGTTACAATGATAAAGACTACAATTATTAAGATTATAATAATACCTGATTATTACCCAAGAGTAAAACTGTTTTTGACAGTTTACTACGTAGGGTATTCAAGAGCAGGATGAGGAAAGGTCTTTGGCTGTGAAAAGCCCTCCTTTTATCCTGAAATTGGGGTGGAAAGGCTGCTAGACCTTTCCACGTAGAGGAAGTGAAGATTTTTCACTCTCTAGGACAGGCTTGTGGTTTGCAAACAGCCTGTATACCCTGTATTGGGCTCAGATGTGGTTTTGAAACCACATCTGGGCAGTTTTCACCAATACAGGGTGAAAATTTTCATCTGGGGACCTCACAGCCTGATTCTGACGTGTATGACGCGTAGAATGCTGTACAGAAGCTGTATGGGACCCCAGTATTGACTGACATATGAGGTATTGAAGTAAAAACATGCTTCTTCGTCTATTTGACACCTCACATTCATGGTTATGGGGTGTTATCCCATGGTAAGGCTGTATATGACAGCTGGTGGGATTTTGACCTTAAAATGGTCATAACTCTGTCGGTTTTTGAGATATCAAGCTCAAAGTTGGTTCATTGAATAGCTCTATATGAGCTCTACACAATGGTACCCAACTTGACATGGTTATCATTAAATATGACAAAGTTATCCCATGTACAAGTATTTTTGTACATTGGCGTGGTTTGGGCAAAAAGCTGTATTAAGCTTGTTTGGCCAATAACTTCTGTTGTAGTTGAGTTATGGGGAAATGGATGGCACCATGAGATAGCCCTGATTGTGCTCTTTCCAAAAAGACCCCACTTTAAGTATCTCACACTAAAACTGTAAAAGTTAGATGAGAGGTGAATGTTTTGTTCACCCTTATTTGGTCTGAATTTGACCATAACTCAAGTAATACTGGTGCTAGCTCCGTTTGGCTGGTACCATTGGATAGCCCTGGCTTAGAGCTTCATTTTGAATACCCATTTGATGGGGTTAAGCCTCTCCTTCTAGATTTTAGATGAGAGGTGAAAATTAAGGTTTATGCTCAGCAATGACTTTGAGCAGGAATAACTTTGTTATTTCTTGTCCTATGGTGATGGGACTTGTATTTTCAGAAAGAGGTGAGTTTCCTCTTTCTTTTGATACCTTTTGAGCTAATTTGGCTCAGTTCCATGTTTTGGTGGTATCTTGGCTATACCATTGATTTATGGTGTATTGGCTGTCATGCTTGTGCTCTGGTTTTGAGTCACAGGCTGACATACCCTCCCTCTAAAAAAGGCTCATCATTGATGAGACTGTTCAGTCCTCCTAGAGGCTCTGAATCTCCTTAAATGAAGGTTCCCATCTGGTATGGCATCCTCTGCCAACCATTTGTCTTTATCAGCTGTCTGGTTTTTGAATCTGACTAGGTATTGTCTTTGATCCTTTCCATTAAGTCTGATTTTTCTGGCCCTGATGATTTTACCCACAGGTCCAGGAGAGTCTTCTACTTCCACTATTTCTGGTGGAGTGATGTTCTTCTTCCTGGAGGGGAATTTTTCCTCCTCTGTTTGGAAGTATGGCTTGACCAGGCTCACTGGAAAGACTGGGTGTTTCCTAGAAAACTCCTCAGTGAGCTTGACCTCTACTGCATTTTTCCCTATCAACTTAATGATAGTGAAGGGCCCTACAAATGAGTCTCTCATTTTCTTAGGTCCTTTGAGATTGTTGAAGTTCAGTGTAGACACTAACACCTGGTCCCCTTCCTTGAAGTCAGGTTCCATATGTGATTTGTCCCACCTCTGCTTGTTATACTCTTTGGCCTCAGCTATGCATTTGGCTGCAGTATCACAGGCTTTCTTCCACATATCATGGAAGTCTTTGGCTGTGGGGTGGATGGTCAGAAGATTTCTCTTCAAGTGATCCACAGGTAACAGGGGATTCCACCCTTTCTCTACCAGTGCAGGTGATTTTCCTGTGGTAGAGTGCTGGCTTGTGTTATAAGCCAGCTGGACTGCTGGTAAGAGGGTAACCCAATCATGGGTGTATCCCTCATGGTCCTTGTATTCCATGCCATAGGCACAGAACCTCCTGAGAATGTCCTCCATTGTTTGGATCATTCTCTCAGCCAGGCCATCTGTTTGGGGATGGTAAGCTGTGGAAAAAGCAAGTTTGGTGCCAAGCATGTCATATAAGTTGGTCCAAAATTCAGATGTGAATTTTGGGTCCCTGTCACTAATTATGATCTTGGGGACTCCACAGGTGGATATGATGTTATTCCAAAATACCAGAGCAGTGTCCATGGCTGTGTCCTCTTTATGGCATGGTAGACATCTCATGCTTTTGCTGAACCTATCAACTATGATTAAGCAGGCATTGTAGTTTTCTTTGCCTCCTGGGACAAGTCCTGTGACCCAGTCCATGTTAATGGTTTCCCATGGGTGCTTGGGTTCTTCTATGTGTTGAAGTAACCCATATTTCTTCCCATGTTTTCTATTTGCCTTTTGGCATCTTTCACAAGTGTTGGTGTATTCACTCAACTCTTGTTCCCACTTGGGCCACCAAGCTGTGCTTGCTACCCTCTCTTTGGTCCTGTCTTCACTCATGTGTCCCATATAGGGGCAGTCATGGCATTCCTGCAGGATTAGAGAGATGTGGTCTCTGTCTATCACTGTGAGTGCACTGGTGTGCTTTTCTCTGTGATAAATCAGGCCATCTATAAGGAAGAATTTATTGTCCTTATAGGCCCTCAACCAGGGTTCCTCCAGCTGGGTTTCCAGTTCTGGGCTCCTGTATTTTTGTTGAAGGAGTTGGAGTAATATGCTACACTGTTTGTGCTTAGCATAAGATTTCAGGACTGCATTGAAAAATTCATTGTGCAGTTCTGAGGAACTTATTCCCAGTATGGGAGTTTCTGTCCCTTCTGAATCAGTGTTTCCACTGTCAAGGGTACCACTCTCTGGTGCCCATTCAGAGAATCTGAAGTTCTTTTTCCTATTGATCTCCATAAAATGGATAGGAATTTTGGCAGCAACTTCAGGGTCATAAGCTGGATTGCTTTTGACATTGTCCAGTGGCCATCTGCTAAGGCCATCCGCATTGGTATGGCTTTTGCCTTCCTTGTATATGATGGTCATGTTCCCTCTATACTCCTGGATGGCTATTTGCCATCTCAGCATATGTCTATTAGTAGTCTTCATGTTTAGTAAAGACTTCAAGGCTGTGCAGTCTGTGTAGACTTCAAAGACTGCACCCTCCAAATAGTAATGGAGTTTTTCTAGAGCCCAGACTAGACATAGACATTCTGTCTGGGTGGCCCCATACCTGGCTTCTGAATCTTTCAGCTGCCTGGAGATGTAACATATTACACCTTCTCTTGGTTCACCATCCACAATTTGTCTTTGGTGAAGGGCTGCTCCTAAGCCTTGGCTGCATGCTGCATCTATGTATAACTTGAATGGTAGTTCAAAGTCAGGCAAGATGAGCACAGGTGCATTTGTGAGTTCATATTTGATCCTCTCATATGCATCCCTCCTTTCCTTGGTTATTTCAAAAACTACATCCTTTGAGCATAACTTGTATAAGCTACTAGTTATGTGGGCAAAGTTTTTGATGTGGTTTCTATAGTAGCTAGCAAACCCAAGGAAAGATTGCATTTCTTTAATGTTCTTTGGTACTGGCTTTTGCAGTACTGCTGCTACTTTGTTCTGGTCAATTGCCAGACTAAGGCCTGAGACTTTGTGTCCTAGAGCTAGTAGCTCCTGTTGGCCAAAATTACACTTTTTAAGTGAAATTTTTAGATTGATGGGTGTACATTTACTTAGCACTCTGTCTATGTATTGTACATGATCTTCCCATGTCTCTGAGTATATAATGATATCATCAATATATACTACCATCCAGCCTTCCATTATTTCTTCCTGAAATATGGTGTCCATCATCCTTTGGAAGTGGGCTGGTGCATTTTTGATGCCAAATGGCATCCTGGTGTACTCATATATGCCCATATGGCATATTATTCTGAGCAACTTCATGGAGTTTGGTTTAACTCCATTTTGGTGGAAACCTTTCATACAATCCATCTTGGTTATGTATTTGGCTTTAGCCAGTTTATCCAAGGCATGAGGTATCCTTGGTATAGGGTACCTGTCTGCTTTTGTGTAGTTATTCAGGGCTCTGAAGTCTCCACACAATCTAGACTTGCCATCATGCCAGGTGATTAGGACAGGGGTGGTAATTTCCACTATTTCATTATGTCCAATCTTCCTAATGACATCCATGTCCAGGAGTTCATTGATATGTTTCTCAATCTCTTTCCTGGTCTCCAGACTTGCTGGGTAAGGAGGTCTCCTTAACATGGGTGGATAAGGCCTTTCCACATCCAGATATAGTTCTATATCATGGCCTTTGATCTTGCCTAATGGTTCTTCACCAATGGCAAATGCTGGTCTATTCTTCCTCAGCATCTTCAGTAAACTTAACTTTTGTTTACTGGTGAGGGTAGTGCTAAACTGTCCCTCTCTGAATTCTTTCAGAAGTTCTTCCAGTGGGTCCTGAGAAGATATCTGGTATATATCAAGAGAAAATTTCTTTTCCTTGTTAGTACCAATGGTAATATGCCTATTTTTACTATTGTAAATATCTATGCCATACATCCTCTGGTAATCTGTCCCCAGTAAAAACCCTTGGATGTGGGCATCTTCAAGCACTACAAACTCTGGGTTGAGTCTGATATTACCTTTTCTGTGGGGTATAATTATCTCTTTGATAATTGTCCCAATAGAGGTCATTTTTCCAGATGCACTCTTAAAGTTCTTTGCCCTGGTGGGTAAGAGTTCTTTTTCCCAGTTTGGGAAGTGTTTATCCAGATAATTTCTGGCCACTATGGAGCAGTGTGCTCCACTGTCAATGATCAGTGGGTGCTGAGCATTGTCAATACATACAGTCATTTTTGTGGCTGTTCCATGTATATATGCCATTCCTTTGGTTGGTGTAACCAGGAATGTTTGTGCATTTTGTGTATGTTTACACAAGTTTTTGTTGGTAGTGTCTTGTGGCATGCCTGCTTCCAACTGTATATCCTGGATTTCTAGTGGGGTTTCCTCTTGGTATTCCACTAGAAATTCCTCTCTTGGGTCTTGATCCTCATCAGATGGTTCTCTGATGGCATCACCCATAGAGTCTGATTCAGATTCCTCTGTTGGAGGTTCTTCCTCAGGGACTTTCTCTATGGCATAGACTTTTTTCTTTGCCTTTGGACAGTTGTTAGCATAGTGGTCTGTTGAACCACAATTGTGACAAGAATTCTTCTTCTTTGCCACTTCTGCCACTTTTTCTCTGGGTTTGTCTTTAAACTCCACCCTGAAAGGTTGTTTCTCTTTGAAACTACTGCTTCTATATGGGGTGAATTTCCCTATATTAGTCCTTTTCCTTATGTCTTGTAAGGTATTGGCTATATCATCTAGAGTGCAATTTTGGTTGCATCTGCACTTTACTGCATGCTCTAGTTCTCCTGGCAGTTGTGTCAGGAGTTTGTGATTCCTCATTTGGATGTTCATCTGAGGATCAATGGCTTTAAGTCTTTTAGACTGTCTAAGACACCACTCATATGGATCTTTGTCCACAGAGTATTTGTCATTCTCAAATGACATGGTCTTTTGCCATATCCAAGTTCCATTACTGTACTTTTGGATTATTTGACTCTTCCACCATGGCCAATTTCTTCTGCCATGGATTTCTTTCATTTCAGTGTACCATATACTTGCATGACCTTTAAATGCAGTATTCAGTCTAGCAGTAATCCAGTAATCTGGTATGCTTGGTACATCAATGAAGAGTCCATCAATATAATCTATGAGCTCCATATGATCATATTCTCCTGATCCAGAGAATTTGGGCCAGTTTGAGGCCTCAGGAAGCTGTTTCAAGGCTTCCTTCTCTGAATAAGACATGCCATCTCCATCCTGGTATTGTGATGGAGATCTTGCCTTATTCAACAACATGGCATCTGGTTTGATGTCATCTGGTTGATATGGATTCTCCATAGCTTGGCCTTGTGGTTGGGGCTTTAAGCTATGGTAGGCATCAAACAGTTTGTTGATGTCTTGGTTCAGACACTCCCTGTCCCTGCTACTATGGTGTTGTTCTTCAGAGACTTGATTCAGTCTCTTGTTGGTTTCTTCAGAGGCTTTGCTCAGTTGAGCATATCGTTCCTGAAGGTTTTTAACTATCTGCTCCAATGAGGCTTGAGTTTTTCTCATCCTTTCTTGGGCAGCTGCAAATTCTGTAGCCTGCTTTGCAGATTGCTCAGCATATTGGGACATTTGTAACCACAGTGTGTCACTGTTGATGTTACTCTCAGATGTGATAATGTTATTTTCAGTCTGAGTGGGGGTAATGTTTCTATTACTAGGACTATTGATTCTAGAGTGGTTTACAACTACTTCTGGTTCTTGTGTACTTCTTTTACCAAATCTAACAGCTTCTGGATCATGGGGTCTGACTCCTTCCTCCTCTGGTTGAAGGAGGCTTTGTTTTTGCCCTTGTTGCCTTGTCTTCTCCTGGAAACTTCCTGGAATTGTGAAGAATGGTGACTCTTGGCCACTGATCTGCTGGTTTCTGAATGGTGTGAAGCCACTGGAGAGCTGATTTGGCATGCTCCTTGTGAACCTGAAGGAATCTGAGTAGGCCCTGTCTGGGTTAACTGTTCTTCTATAGCTTGGATAGTGGCTTGATTCTCCCTTATCCTCTGTGCCCTTGCCTCCAGGAGTCTGTGCTGCCTGGTAGGATTCCAACCCTTGGTGATTACCATAAGGTCTTTGAAGTCTATCTCTTTGAGACAGATCTTCTGGCAACTTGATCCCAGTTCTGCCCAGTGAGTTGCTAGGTTGAACCTCTTGTTGTCCATACTCCATTGAAACAAATCTTTGAGGAGTTGGTGGATTTGAAGAACTTGATCCATATCTTTCCAGTCCTCTGGTTTGAGGTTTCTGTTGAATTGGAGTGTGAATGGCAAGGTTGATATTATCTCCCTCATTGTTTTGCCATCCACCACTGTGTCCAATGTGTCTTCTTTCAGGTCTTCTGGTTCTAGACATTCCTGCTCTATCCTCTGGCTGGTTCCTTTGGAAGCCAAGGTCTCTGAGGTATGCAGGGGACATATCAGTGTTTGCAAGCAGTCAAAAACTTTATGTTCTTAGGGTATTTACCTTTGACTGTGCCTTGTACAAATTTGCTATCTGCTGATTTGGGCAGTTTGCCTTTGGAGGTTACAACTGGGTTAATAATTGTAATCTTCCCTGCACAAGTGGTTAAGGTTGGTTTACCTTGTATTGAAGCAGAGTTTCGTGGTTTTCTACTCCTCTGAGTGGCTATTGGTGTCCACTTTTTGGCTGTGATGAGGCCTTCACTAAGCCTTTTTCCTTTGCCCTTGCTGCCCTCTGGTTCTGAGGGTGTCACTGGTATGTTGGCCTGTGACTGGGTCTCAAGTGGTATGAAGTTTTCTTCCACTGAATCAAAGCAGGAAAAAGAGGGCTTATGTCAGTTAAGACTTCTTACAAGGCTGGTTTTGCACGTCTAAGAATGGCCTCTGGGCTTGTATGTTACTACAGTATGCCCTTGTATAGTGAAAGTGTAATTGAATTAACAATTCCACGTCAGAAATACAGCTTATTGATTATTGGTATACTGTTTGTATACCAATATCTTACATAATACTTGTTATTAGCAAGTATAATCTGTCAAAAATGGTGTATTACAGGGCAATTGAGTTAACAATGTGCCCAAACACGCCTCAACTGTTGGTTTATCAGTATGAGCTGTCTTAATTCAATTAAGAATTAAGACTGTATAAATGGCTTAAAAGTGTTTTTATATGCAAAACACGCCAAAAATACTGGTCTTGTGGTTATTAGCCACTAGACAAATACTCTTTAAAAATATGAGTATTATTAAATTTTTTAAAAGAAGAATATATAAAATATATTTTTCAAAAGAAAATGACGCCTAAAAATAAAAAACAGGTGTCAATAAATGATAAAAAAGAGAAAAAACTTACTTGTAAGGTCCAAAATAAGTAAAAAACACGGCCAGGCCCCCAAAATGTCAGGCTGAGTCTATGATAAGAGTAATAAAGTGTATTTACAACTTTTAACTATGACTGTGACACGGTATATAAAGGTTAAAAAGGTTTTATAAGAGTTGAAGATGGTTTTAATTTAATAATAAAAGGGCTTTACTATAGTGGATATAGTGGTGGTGAGCGCTGTTGAAAGCCCTGGGTGCAGCTTTACCTATTGGGTTACAATAATAAAGACTACAATTATTAAGATTATAATAATACCTGATTATTACCCAAGAGTAAAACTGTTTTTGACAGTTTACTACGTAGGGTATTCAAGAGCAGGATGAGGAAAGGTCTTTGGCTGTGAAAAGCCCTCCTTTTATCCTGAAATTGGGGTGGAAAGGCTGCTAGACCTTTCCACGTAGAGGAAGTGAAGATTTTTCACTCTCTAGGACAGGCTTGTGGTTTGCAAACAGCCTGTATACCCTGTATTGGGCTCAGATGTGGTTTTGAAACCACATCTGGGCAGTTTTCACCAATACAGGGTGAAAATTTTCATCTGGGGACCTCACAGCCTGATTCTGACGTGTATGACGCGTAGAATGCTGTACAGAAGCTGTATGGGACCCCAGTATTGACTGACATATGAGGTATTGAAGTAAAAACATGCTTCTTTGTCTATTTTACACCTCATATTCATGGTTATGGGATATTATCCCATGGTAAGGCTGTATTGGTCAGAATGTGGGAGTTTGACCTTAAAACAGCTATAGATTTGTCAGTTCTTGAGATATCAAGCTCAAAGTTGGTTCATTGAATAGCTCTATATGAGCTCTACACAATGGTACCCAACTTGACATGGTTATCATTCAATATGACAAAGTTATCCCATGTACAAGTATTTTTGTACATTGGCGTGGTTTGGGCAAAAAGCTGTATTAAGCTTGTTTGGCCAATAACTTCTGTTGTAGTTGAGTTATGGGGAAATGGATGGCACCATCAGATAGCCCTGATTGTGCTCTTTCCAAAAAGACCCCACTTTAAGTATCTCACACTAAAACTGTAAAAGTTAGATGAGAGGTGAATGTTTTGTTCACCCTTATTTGGTCTGAATTTGACCATAACTCAAGTAATACTGGTGCTAGCTCCGTTTGGCTGGTACCATTGGATAGCCCTGGCTTAGAGCTTCATTTTGAATACCCATTTGATGGGGTTAAGCCTCTCCTTCTAGATTTTAGATGAGAGGTGAAAATTAAGGTTTATGCTCAGCAATGACTTTGAGCAGGAATAACTTTGTTATTTCTTGTCCTATGGTGATGGGACTTGTATTTTCAGAAAGAGGTGAGTTTCCTCTTTCTTTTGATACCTTTTGAGCTAATTTGGCTCAGTTCCATGTTTTGGTGGTATCTTGGCTATACCATTGATTTATGGTGTATTGGCTGTCATGCTTGTGCTCTGGTTTTGAGTCACAGGCTGACAGAATGCCACCAATATACCATAGCAAATTTGATTTATTCCAAGATTCTTGTGAAACGTCAAAATATCTTTGATGACCTCATTTTTTTGAGCTTGTGAGTTTGTCTTTCATGCCATAGACTTCAACCTTTGTAAGTGCACATACCATGTTGTACGTAATCATCAAATGGATAACTGTATCCATTAGATCCTCCAGGTTCTTGTGTGGCTTTGTTAATATCTCATTTTCAGCCCCACCACCTTTGATGCTAAGTTGTGTTGCACGTTGCTTTGATTTACAAAAGCAGGAGGCAATGTATTCAATGGCTCCCCATTTGAGTCCAAGAGAATCAGTCAAATTTAATGTTGGTGCCACATATGGTTTGGCTGCATCACATTGTATGAGACTGAACTAATAGATTCAAAAATGAAATTGTCCCAAAAATGTTTAATTTCATTGGGGGGCCAAAGAAGGTTCTGAACCATTTTGAAGAAGGGGTGTTCAGATTTTGGAAAATTATCTGGAGGGATTCTGGATTCCTTCATCAATTTGAGATTCCAAATGTTTTTATTAAAAAACGCTTCTGTTTCTGTTGGCTTAAAAAAATCTAACCCTATATATAGCAATTTATATCATGGTTCAATGGCCAATAATCATGTATCATGCACAAAGATAAAACTCACCTGAAATCTCAAGCTCCTCAAGCCAGGCCAAAATTTTAAGCTCTTGGTTACTGATCACCTTGATACCAATGAGCAGGAATGTATCAGAATCATTTGTTGGTAAATTTTCCCATCAATTTTTGTATATACTATTGATATTATCAAGCCCCCTTTTCCATGATTGTGGAGTAATATTGGAATGATAATTCAAAATTTCTCCAAACTCTTCAATGTAGGATAAAACTACTCCTTTCAAATTAGTGGAGGATGACACTTTGTGTAAGGTGTGGATATGAAACTTTGATACAATATCAAGTACTTTTCCTGTCCTCAAAATTTGTATAAGGTAAAATTATTTAAAAATAGTAAGAAATATTATTTTTACAGAGAAAAGATGCCAACTTTATTGTTTTTAACTTTGTAAGTATAAAACAATAATATGATAAAATTTATTGTTTTACCAACAATAAATATTTATCCAAAAATACTCTACCAGAGATATTTAAGGATACAAAAGAAATTTCTTCAAGAGCAATTTCAATTGGAATTAATTGAGAAAAGAACTTCAAGCAATTAATTAAAAAAAAAGTCCTTAAAAATATATTTAAAGAGAAAACATGCCCAAAAGTAACCAGAGTGAAGTTGGAAACAAAGTGACAAAGCTAAGAGTGAGGAAAGATGCTTTAATTCACTTTTGGGGTGGTTCAGGCATAAAAATGATTATAAGAGTTACAAATGATGAATATAATGATTTTTTCACGTGGTTAAAAGGTTTAAAATGATATGAAAAGGGTGGTTGGAATCTATTATTTATTGTTTTAACAGTGTTTAAACTAATTATAAAAGGAAAAGATTCTAACATGAAGGGGAAAAGGGGGGCAAAGAAGACATTCTTTTATAGCCATCAATTTTCTTACTCTAAAAGTAAAATTTACTTTTGTCAGTCGGGGAAAACACTCTGCCAACAGAAAAGCCAATTATGGCATCATTGAACCCTGGTTTAGACCAAAAAAGGGCTGGTTTTAGCCATTTTAGACCCTTAAATCAGCCATTACTATAGTAATTCCTGTCCTAGAGCCTTAAAAACAAGTTGGAATGAGTGTAAGAGATTTAGAAACTAGTTAAAACTGTTTTTACTAAGATTTTTTGTCTTAAGGGTAGTTTTACCCTCTTGGCAACAGTTAAAACTACCCTGGTCGGTATGAAAACCTCATCATCAATTGAGTCACAGACCCTGTGACTCAATTCCAGGCCAAACGTGATGAACCTTTGTGTGTATTTTGACATCTCCCGCCTGTCAGAAAGGATCTTGGGGGTCTGGCTCCCCCTTAGAGCTAGAGTTCCTTTTCCCCCCAGATTTAATCTTTCCAATTTTTTTCCTTTAATTCCTCATTATGTATTATACTTACAAGTTACACATGTAATTGATTTCAGTTTTACAGTACACTACTGTAATAATTGAAAGCTCATATGTGAATCAAAGTTCACTTATGTAATACACACGCACATTTTGACAATTCAATTGAATCCAATTGAAAATACTTCAATTCCTCATAACTACTAAAATATACACAACACCTCAATTTTAACACAAAAATCAATGATTAACACTACATGTGATGTGAATTAATTGAAGTTTTGGAGGATTTTGAACTTTTATACAGAAAATACAAAAACTTAATTTAAGCTTATTTAGAGTTGAGTTACAAAAACTTCACTTACAGGTGACCCCACCTCATTTTTAATAAGGAATCAAATGGTGAAATAAATTTTATATGTTTATTTGTTAGATAAAAATTTCTGATAAAATTTATTTAACTTTTTTCTGAAATTATTTTATTTTGGTTAATTTTCTTAAAAATTCGTTTTTACTTAATTTTTTCAAAGAAAATTTGTTTTTACAATTTTCAAATTTAATCTATTTTTATTTTGAAATTATAATTAAATTTTTGTTTATGTATACAAATTAATATTTATATTTAAATTTTTTATTTTAATAATGTAAATAAATTTATTTTTTTTATTTTTGCATATCAATTTTTTGTTTGTGTTCTTTTGGGTATATGAAAAAAACCTCTAAGGCTCACACTTTGGGATCAGGGTCAGGCATTATATCAGTCATATCTTGTCCTATTTTATCATGTTTAATTGTCTCTCTTTCTTCAAAAGCTCCAACATTTTTGGGAAAGGCAGGAGGGGCTTCATCATGGATTGTTTCATTGAGCATGGGGGGCCTTTCAGGATGTGGAGGTTCATTATCAACATGGTCCACTTCAACATTCATCTTGTCATCACCTTGATCCCAGGAATCCTTTGCACCTTCAAAGGTATGGAATTCTTTGTTGGTTTTTTTGGTGTAATTTATATTTGGCCTTTTTCCAAAGCCTTTGCCTGGAACTCCAATTACCACTCAATATCATTCAGGTAGATATTCTCCCACCGCCAAGCTTACCCATTTATTGTTATCTTTTTGGATATGTGGTCATATCTCAAAGGCTAAAATTCCCTACAACTAGAAATGATTGTACCCTAATCTGATATAATTAATTAGGGTATCATCCACTGTCCTACCTCTTTAATAGACTTTGTTAGTCTTGAAGCTCAATAATGCTTAATATGTTATTCCTTGAGTTTTCTTTCATTTCTCAACCTCCTTAATAGTTTATCAGAATTTGCTATATCTTTCTCAAGTAGCCATTCATCTTCTTGAGTTGGGTTTCTATACATTCCAAGGTATTCCCTTTCTTTTTTGTTTCTTGTCCTTCTTTCTTCAAGGACTTTCACAATTTTCTTTTCTTCTCCTCCCTCTAAAGGGGGGTTTCAAGTGGGGGTTTATGTCTTAATGGAAATAATTCTTTGTCACTTGAGCTGTAAAGCTTTATCAGACTTACAGGGAAAGCTGGGTGTTTGTTCATTAATTCACCTGTGAGCTCTAGTTTCCCAGCATTACGTCCATGTAGTGCTTTTATCATGAATGGTCCTGCAAAGAAATCTTTCAATCTCTTTGAGGCTTTTATATTGTTGAGGTTTAGAGTTGACACTAAGAGAAAGTCTCCTACTTTGAAGTCAGCTCGTTCATGGCTTTTATCCCATCTTTCTTTTGCATATTTGAAAGAATCTTGCATAAATCTTTTTGCATGGTGTCTTGCTTCATCAAGAATCAATTTGAAACTACTTTTGGTTGGGTGTATTTCCATTAAGTCTTTTTTGAGGGTTTCATAAGGAAGTCTTGGATTCCAGCCTTTTTCTAGGATTGCTGGTATTTTACCAGTTTAAGAATGGATTGATGTTTTATATGCTAGTTTAAGGGCTGGTATTAATTTACACCAATCATAGGTAAAACCATCAGAATCTGTGAATTCTAGTCCATAAGCACAGAATCTCCTGATCATGTCTCCTAAAGTCTGTCTCATTATTTCTTCCAGACAATCAGTTTGAGGGTGGTAAGCTGCTGAGAATGATAATTTTGTTCCAAACAGATTATGGGAGTTTGTCCATAATGCTGAAAAGAATTTTGGGTCTCTATCACTTATGATATTTTGGAATAAACCTGTGTGGCTAATAGCTTCATTCCATATCATTATGGCTGTGTCCATACATATATCATCCTTGTGACATGGTAAGAAGACTGGAGTTTCTATGTATCTGTAAACTAATACTAGGCTTGCATTGTGACATCTGTCTCCTCCTGGAGTTAAGTTTGTTACCCATTCCATGTGAAGTATTTCCTAAGGGGATTTTGGTTCTTGTCTTTGTATCATCATTCCAACTTTCTTTCCTGTGGCTCTGTCTGCTTTCTGACATCTGTCACAGGTTTAGAAGTATTCTGCAACATCTTTCTTCCAGTTTAGCCACCAAGAGCAGGTTTTTACACTCTCCAGTATTCTGTCTCCTCTGAGATGTGCAGCTGCAACACTATCATGACATTCATGTAGTATAGTGTTTATCAGAGTTCTATCTGTTGAAGCCATAGCACATGTATGTTTAGTTCTATGATAGAGGATTGAATAAAGGAGGTGGAATCTTCCTTCATGAAACCCTTTTTTCCATATTTTATCTGGTTTTGATGAGAGTGATGGGTCTTTACAGTCTTTCATTAGAAGTTGGAATAAGATATTACAGTTTATGTCCATTGTATAGCTTTCTTGAACTTGGTTACAGAAATCTGTGCTGATATCCATGAAACATATGCCTTTTATATGGTGCTCTTCCTGTGGTACCCATTGTAAGGTTTGACTATGAAACAATAAGTAAAAATTACTGATATTTTACTTATTGTACTATAAATGTCCTTATAAATGAAATAAATAAGATAAAAATAATTATAATAATAAAGAATTATTATATTTATGGCGTAAAATAATTATATTATTAAATAATTATAATAATATAATTTATATTATAAAAAAAATATAGTAAAAGAAATATAGTAATATAAGATAATTCATATATTTAAAAGCACTTTGTTATTGTTACCAACAAACGATAAAGGCGTAAAAAACTGTTTTTATTTGATAAAAAAAATTAATAGCAATAATATTACCAATATTAAAGTTATCAATTAATATAAATACTATTTATATTAATTATGGAATTATCAAAAGTAATAATAGAGAAAAATTATCATAATAAGAGAAATAACCTACTTTTAATGCTTAATATAATAATTTTGAATAAATTTACGCCTAGAAATGTAAATAAAACTTATTTAAATTGTAGATAAAATAAAATTTAAGAGAAATTCCAAATTTTCTTGATTTTATGTGGAATTGAGGTTTTTAAGAGATATTTAAACAAAACAATTAGATAATTGTAATAATCATTTCAAAGATGAAGATTATTATAAGATTACCTTTGGTCTTGATTAATATAAAAGTTTTATATATAAAGAATAGAGAAATTTCCCTTTTACTTAATGATTTAATGTTTTGTAAGGGTCTGAGGGGAAAACAGAGTAAAAAGAGCTCCATTTATAGTAAATACCTCCCTCCTAGAGTCCAAAAGGCTTCTATTAGACGTGCACTGATTGTATCCACTGGAATTGATCAATAATTCAGGGTTTGGTGATGATTACATCATGATAAAACTATCTTCTCTCATTATTATGCCATTATTTAGAGTTATCACTATAACTCTAAGTTTGATGACGTCAACGCTGGAGGAACCCCAAAATTTGTGGATTTTATTAGTTTTAATCATAAACTAACATTATTCACCAATTTTATCACTCATATGACTGTTAAACTTAATTTAAGGTTACAGTGAGTGATCATATATGATCAAATTAAGCTTACACTTTGCTCCTTAATAACTTTAAAGATTTACACGCTACAGCAATTCAGAAAGTTAATTCTAATAGCTTGGCATAACCCTATTATTCTTCCAAGAGAATTTCATTACATCATCAAAACTCTATTTTTGATGATTTTTCTTGTAACTCATCTTTTCTGTTGAAATTCAATATTTTAAACTTCAAACCATGATTTCAAGGGGTTATACCTTGAATATTATAGTAAAAAATACATATTTCTTCACGAATAAACTAGTAGAATTCAACTGTACACTGGTTTTCAAGTTGGGACACTTTCACAACAAAGTGGTCAACAGCTCTGTAGATTTTAATCAATAATCCCTTACAGGTTTTAGCCTTGTTAATAATTTGTGAAATAAACTTCATTTCTGTACTCCTAAAGTAATTACGTGATGACTTTATTTTTGGTTAATCACTCTATCATGCATATTTCAAAAGATATTAGCTAAAATCCTTGAATATATGCATTGACCAAAAAAGTGCATATATTCAGCTTAATTCTTTAAGTATTGAATGTGGAGCTTAGCTTCTTAATTGTTTTATATGTGGATTTAAATGGAGAGTCAAATAGTACCATTCATTTCACATGTTGTTAAATTGGTCTTTGAAATAAGTAAGGATTTATGTTTTTTATAACGTATTATTACTTATGACTCATTAATATTGACTTTACAGATATGCCATAAAAATGTTATATGTGTATTTTACCATGGGGAATCCAATGGTATAATTTATTTCACATTTTCATTCATTGGTTTCTAAGTTAAGCCAAGTTTTATGCCAATTTATGGCATTTTTTGTAGTTTTGAGGTAATTATTTTTAATGTATAATTATTTGAAATATTTCTTGTGACCTTTTTGAGTATGTGGTCATATCTCAAAGGTTCACACCCATTGTGGATTTTCAGGTGTATTTTCCAGAGCCCATCTGCTAAGACCATCTGCATTTTTATGAATATTACAATATTTATGAACTACAGTCATATTTCCACTATAATTTTGGATGGCAATTTGCCATCTTAGCATATGTCTGTTTGGAGTTTTCATGTTGAATAAAGATTTTATAGCATTGCAATCTGTAATTACATAAAACACTGTTCCATCCCAATAATAGTGTAATTTTTCTAAAGCACACACTACGCAGAGGCATTCCATTTGGCTTGATCCATACCTTCCTTCTGTTGGCTTTATTTGTCTTGAAATGAAGCAAATTGGTCTTTCAACAGGTTTGTCATTGGTTATTTGTGTCTGGTGTAGTGCAGCACCTGTCCCTTCTACACAAGCATCAATGTATAGCTTAAAGGGTAGTTTCCAATATGGAATTACAAGAAATGGGGCATTTGTTAGAGAATTTTTCACCTCTTCATATGCCTTGACTCTTTCTTCAGTCATTTCAAAGACTGTCTGTTGGTCATGGGGCTTATCCACGGATTTATCAATTCTTGCAAAGTCTTTAATATGCTTTCTGTAATAACCAGCAAGTCCTAGAAATTGTTGCATTTTTTTTGGTTTGGGGCTTTGGCTTCAATAGTAATTCTGCTACTTTGTTCTTATCTATGACCAAACTTAGTCCAGATACAACATGTCCTAGTGCTTTTAGTTGACTGTATGCAAAATGACACTTTTTTAAGGAGATTTTCATGTTTACTTGTACTATTTCTTGCAAGACTCTTTCTAGTCTTGTGAAGTGGCTATCACAACTCTCTGAGCAAACTATGATATCCTAAATCTAGATAATAAATCATCCTTCTGAAAATTCTTCAGGAAATATAGTATTTGTAATTCTTTGATAATGGGAAGGTACATTTTTTATTCCAAATAGCATTCTCAGATAATCAAAAATTACACAGTGGACTATTATTCTCAGTAATCGTTTGCCATTGTCTGTTAATACATTTTCATGAAAACCCTTTAGAGCATCCATGGCTGTAATGAACTTAGCCTGTGAAAACGGTGTTAATGTCTCATGAATTCTGGGTATTTGATATCTGCCAGGGATAGTATAGGTTTTGAGAGCTCTAAAGTCCCCTACCACCCTTGATTTTCCATTATGCCAAGTTATAATGAAAGGTGTAGTGACCTCTACTTTTTCATTATGTTGTACTTTCCTTAACACTCCAAGGTCCATTAATTCTTTAATGTCTACCTCTAAAGCTTCTCTAGCTCTTGGGGCTACCTGGGTAAGCTGGTCTTCTTAATAAGGGTGGATAAGGTTTTTTCACATTAAGGATTACATCTAACTCATGTCAAATTATGGCACCTAGTGGTTCTTTGTCAGTTACAAAGGCATTTTTGTATTTAAATAAGATTTCAATCAATGTCTATTTCATTTTTTCTGTTAATTCTTTATTGAATTATTCCTCTTTAAGCTGTTCAGTTATGAAAAAATCCTTTTCTGGGATTTTTTCTTCATTATTAATAGCTATGATTCCTTTTTTGTTATTCAAGAAAGCAAATTTTTGCCTCTTATTGTCTCCTATGGTAAAATATCTATCCTTTTGGTTAGAGATATCTATTCCATAAATTGACAAGTAGTCATTTCCAAGTATAAAATGGTTACTAGTGCAGTTGTCCATCACCACAAACTCTTCTTTCAGTCTGATACATTGTGAAGGATGAGGAAAAATGAGTGTTAAGCCAATTACTCCGAGGGGGTTCATTCTTTCACTTGTACTACAAAGCTTGACTCCTTGTATTGGTATAAGTTTTTCTTTCCAATCTGGTACAATTGTTTTAAAATAACTCTTACCAACACAGGTTGAATATACTCCTGTTCAATGCCTAATTAATGACTACTGACCATATTGGATATTTCACTTCCACGCTCTGGGGCTGAAGTGTGTAGTTCATTGATTTCAGTTGAATTTCCTGGGGTTTGGGGCAGTGGTTGGGGCATAGCAGAGGTAGTTTATTGAGTAAAGCAATGGTGACAGGTTGATGAATAACTTTATTGAAATTTTTTGAATAAAAAAATCAAAATTGATGGAAAAAGGTGGGAGTTCTGAAAGTGGTGGAAGTAAAATAAGCTTAAGATATACATTATTGATTCCTTTTTAGGTAATATCAATATTGGAGAATTTTGGAAATTTTGAAAGAACTTAAATATCAATTCAAATCAGTTCAAAAGTTGGTTAATTTTCTAGAAAAAAAAATTTCAGAACCACAAGCTGACCAAAAGAAACCTGCCCACAACGGCCTTGGAAACTTCCATCAATATCTATTGAGCTTGTTGTATTGCATTTGGAAAATATGAGTTTTCAGGAAATTCAAGGAGGTGATGGGTTGCAAATTATTTCATATAATTCGAATGAAATCACTTTCCTGTGAGAAATTGAATAAAGCTGACTAGTGAGAAACCTACTAAAGTCCATTTTTGAACTATTCAATGCTCATGAGATAAGGACTAAGCAAAGTGTTCCACTTGAATGATATAAAATAAAATGGTTGTGTTGCCAAAACAGAAGACACAATTTGGTTATTTAATAGTCCACTTATTATGTTTTAATCTGTGAGCCTCATGATTTAAACCCTAACCACAACATTGTGAGTATACCTACCAATTTCCCCCCAGAAGCTGTTGGCAGAGAAGGCCACTCAGCATATTTCCATGATTGCGTTCATCAAGTACACCAACAAGCCACTGTACCCAATGGATCTAATGCCTGAGCATAAGGATAGTTAGCAGTGGAGAGAGGATTAGGCATAAGGGGTGTTAATCAAGGTGTAGGAGGCATATCTTGAGGGCGCTGCAGGAGTGTAAGAATTGTAAGTGGTGGAGAAGATAAGGAGGGGGTTTTGAAGCGTAAGGAGTGGTGAGGGCAGAGATGGGGGGGTGGAATCGTAGTCTCATCTTGAGAGAACTGCAGGAGCGTAAGGATGATAAGCCACATTGAGGATTAGGCTAGTATGAAGGCGGAATTGGAGGCATGTCGGGAGGGCACTACATGAGTATAAGGATGGTAAGTGGCATCGGAGGCATGTTCAGAGGGTAAGTGGCAGGGGTGTGGAAGGGTAAGGACTGGTGAGGGCGGAGATGGGGGGCAGTTTCAGAGTCACATGTGAAGGGTGGTGCGGGCGCATAAGCATGCTAAGGGGCAGGGATGTGGAAGCCAATTCAAGTATGAGAGTAGGCAGGGTAAAGGGGTGAGATGATCAGGAAGTGGGGCGGAAGTCTTCTTATGCACAAATATGAGCATGCCAAACTTCTGCCTTGCACCATGAGGTGTAATTACACAAACATTGCAACTAGTGTCTGAATGGGTTTGAGGTTTGAGTGACATTCTCATGTGACACATGCGACAATTGACTTTGTCTTGACGCAGACATGATGTGACCCACTAAATCCAGTGACTATAATGTGACACTCATGCGACTGAAGCAAGATTTAATACTGACCCTTGTGCGACGTGAAGTCAATCGCCAGCAATTGACATGACATTTGCCCTGGTGTAATATTAAATCTATACATTAATATAGATACTATTTATATTAATCAAAGAATTATTGTCACAGGGGCTCTTATGGAAGCAAGAGTGACCTGGCACTCAGGAATCAAGAACTCACTTGGAGGGATCCAAAATAATAAAGAAATAAAAAGTAATATATTTATTTAAGGAAGAATAAGGGTAAAGACAAGTGTGCCAAATATAAAATAAAAGGAAGCCAATGGCCAAGATAATAAGAAAGCCAAAAGCCAAAGAGCCAACCAAATGAATCCTCAATTTACTGTTACAACCTGTCAGAAAGAACAATGGAACTAGTTAAAGGATATGCCCACCACTATCCACTGACAGGTGAAGATGAAAAGGTGCATATTACTGACTTAAGATTATCAGTATTTACTTTAATAAATGAAAATACCATAAGGATAAAAATAAATCAAATATATTAATTGACTGGTGAAAAAGTCCCCACAGAAGAGAAGGTGGCCAGTATATATGAAAATGGGAAGACTGATCCTGGAGTTTTGGTCCCCAGCTGTATTGACTGTTTTGGGTCAATACAGATCTGGCCATCTTGAGAATTGAACTGTGTGATTGAATTCCCACAGTGGAATATGAACTGGCCCAAAGGGGCCAAGGCCATACAGTTTGCCTGAATACTGCCTGTATGGACCAATTGAGTTGTCCAAGGAAATACTGAAGTACTTGTTTACTTCAAAACTGATTGAATGATTCTTAACCTCTTGAAATAACCCCTTAACTGATCCTGTAATGACAATAACAACCCACCTCCTGCAGATCCAGGAGGTGGGAGTCCTTGAATGATCTTCTGATAGCCACCATGGATTGCAAGACTGCATGGCTGAGAAGTCTTCCTTCAAAATGGGTGATGGAGTTGAGGACTGGAGTTGGAAAGACATAATTTGTTCCTGAAAACCTGACCATTGGATTGCTGAGGGAAAATGATCTTGAGGGAAGCCCCTTTATGAAGGTGACTGGGGGCCTCTGGTGACTGCCAGAGGCCATGGTTAAAGTCTTGAGGGGAAATGTCCCCTATGGTATTTTGGGGCCCCTTGGATTTTAGGCCAAGAAATTGTTTTCTGGGGATCAAGTGGACCCACTGATAGGCTCCCTTGGCCCCTTTTGGACTCATTGGATAGAGACCAAAAGGGGCATAAAGGGTCCCATGGTCTGTATGGACTGCGGACCATGGATTACAACCCACGGGCTGTGTAAGATGTGACTATGAAAATGATGATAATATTATTCTTACTCAACAGTACTATGTCTATTCTTATGAAATATAATAATAAAATAGTATTATAACAACAATTCAATAATTAAAGAATCATTTCTTTCACGTGTTAAGCACTACTAGTAATTTTAACAGTGAGAAAGTAATTGTCTACAAGAATCAATTACAAGAAGAATTTAATAATAAAACTTCTTTTATTAAAATAATAAAATTATTTTAATATATAATTATCTTTTGCAACAATAATTCTAATGATAATTCTTGAAGAAAACGAATTTTAGAGAAAATCTTTAAGAATCAAAAATAAATCACTCACTATTATTCCAAAGAACTTATTGAAAGATAATATAGAGAGATTTGACGTAGAATTGTGGATTTTTAGGATCAAAATGGATTTATAACAGTATTACAACAATAAATAGTTGGATTCTATGATTTCGCGTCTTTCTGATTGATTCTGAAAGATTTAAAACACTTAAGAATAGCTGTAGCTAATACTTACTTGTTGGTAATAATGGTTTAAATGAAATAAGATGATATGGAAAAAACAGCAAGAGGAGGCCTCTTTTAAGTCAACAACAGCTCACAGAGGCATACCATGGAGAAAACTGAAAAACCAGTGAGTGAGAAAACAATAAATCCTTTTGGATTATTGATTGCATCATCAGTTGTCATGTAAGATTATCATAATTACTTAATTGATGCTTTTACGTGACTACCAACCCCAATATGGTTAAGAATAAAAGAAGTAACATCTGTGAATCTTCTTTTATTCAAAAATAATGATTTATTTCTCAAAGTCATCAATTTTATTGCCAATTTCATCACAGGTTGTAATTACTGTGAATTTTTGAAGATTTAGTGTTTGACGTAGAATAGTCAGAAATGGACTGTGAGAAAAATTTTTAATTTTACTAGTAAAGCTGTAATTTTTTTTGGTTGTACCATAGATAATAAAGTTCTCCATTATTCCTGAAAGTTTCAGAAATATTCATGAAGAATTGTATTTTTAATGAATTTTTGAAGGTTTCACCTCATTTCTACATAGAATTGCAAATATCAGTGTTTCACTGGTTGCTATGAGGTAAATCAATGGATACAAGTCCAAAAAGGGTTTTAATTACTCTTTTGGGGTTTATACATGGAAAATCCTTAAGAATTGACATGGTTACAGGAGTCTAAGTAGCTCTTTACCTCCTTGGCATGTCAAAATAACAGGTTTTTTGCTTTTTTCTTAAGATTTACAGTAGTTGTAACATGTTAACCAAGTTCCCAAAAGGTTTTGGTTTACCAATTAGGCCAAGATCAGCCATGGATCCAAGCTTTGCAGCTGTCCATGCCTCTCAGGCCTCAGAAGTTGGGTACCCTAGCTCTCTTTGATGTCTTTTGTCCCCCTTGCTTATTTTTCATGTCAAAATAGAAATTTAAGCTTAAAGTGAGATATCCACTATGGGTGTACCAAAGGTCCATGTAAGAATACCATGATACTAAGTGCTCAAAACATGCATAACACTATTCTTAGTGTATATGTAACATGGGATTTCTCACATTCCCATTATTTTGGCATGAAATCAAGAAAAACAAAATTTTTCATGGATCTTTTATGTGGTATTGATGATGTGGTATTGAAGTATTTTCCATTTTACCACCTCAAAGAGTTAATTTGAGATTATTTACTCTATGGAGCTACCCTAGGTGAATTTTTGTGTAGAATCCAAATCTGGGCTTAAATTCATGGATATACTTACTCAATAAAAAGTTATTCATCTTTTTGGAAATTGGAAATGATGAATTTTGGATATATGCATGATAAACCCTTTTGGATTATTGATTGCATCATCAGTTGTCACGTAAGATTATCATAATTACTTAATTGATACTTTTACTTGACTACCAACCCCAATATGGTTAAGAATAAAAGGAGTAACATCTGTAAATCTTCTTTTATTCTAAAATAATCATTGATTTCTCAAAGTTATCAATGTTATTGCCAATTTCATCACGGGTTGTAATTACTGTGAATTTTTGAAGATTCAGTGTTTCACGTAGAATGGTCAAAAATGGACTGTAAGTAAAACTTTGAATTTTATTAGTAAAACCGTAATTCTTTTTGGTTGTACCATAGATAATACAGTTCTCTATTAGTCCTGAACGTTTTAGAACGATTCATTAAGAATTGTATTTTTAATGAATTTTTGAAGTTTTTACCTCATTTCTACGTAGAATTGCAAATAGCAGTATTTTGCTGGTTGCTATGAGGTAAATCAATGAATATATGTCCCAAAAGGGTTTTAATTACTCTGTTAGGGTCTAGTCATGGAAAATCATCAATAATTGACGTGGTTACAGGAGTCTAAGTAGCTCATTACCTCCTTGGCACGTCAAAATAGCACGTTATTTGCTATTTTCTTATGATTACAGTGGGTGTAACTTGGTAACCAAGTTCCCAAAGAGTTTTAGTTTACCAATTGGGCCAAGATGAGCCATGGATCCATGCTCTGGAGCTATCCACGCCTCTGAGGCCTCAGAAGTTGGGTACCCTGGCTCTCTTTGATGTCTTTTGTCCCCCATACTTATTTTTCACGTAAAAATAGAACATTAAGCTTAAAGTGAGATATCCACTATGGGTGTACCAAAAGTCCATGTAAGAATACCATTATATTAAGTGCTCAAAAAATGCATAACACTATTCTTAGTGTATATGTAACATGGGATTTCTCACTTTCCCATTATTTTGGCTTAAAATCAAGAAAAACAAAACTTTTCACGGATCTTTTATGTGGTATTAATGATGTGGTATTGAAGTATTTTCCACTTTACCACCTCAAATACTTAAATTGAGCTTATTCACTCTATGGGGCTACCCTAGGTGAACTTTTGTGTAGAATCCAAATCTGGTCTTAAATCCATGGATTTACTTAATCAATAAAAAGTTATTCATCTTTTCTGAAATTGAAAATGATGAATTTTGGATATATGCATGACTTATGAGTTGTGCATAATTCAAAATTTCTTTTTAAGATAATTGTGGCCTATTTGGGTATTTAAAATATACCTCAAGGCTCACATTCCCTCCCACTAAAAAATAAAATTGTCCTACAATTTTATTAGTGATAAAAGAATACTGCCTCAAAGGGGGTTAATGTCCACTGTCCAACCTCTTCACATCACTCAGATCAAGTAATTTAAAGCACATTTATAGACATATTCAGGCATTTGGCCTTCTTTCATGTCTAAATCTTCTTAAGAGTTTATCTGAGTCAGGTATTTCTGATTCTGTCATCCATTCATCTTCATGTACTGGATTTCTATATCTGACAAGATATTCTGTTTGATTTTTACCCCTAAGTCTCCTTTCTTTAATGACTTTCTTTATCTTTTTGTCTTTTTCTGTTCCACAGGTGGTACAGTTAAAGGAGTTGGGTTTCTTAAAGGAAACAATTCTTTATCAGCTGGTTGATAAGGCTTTATCAAGCTTACTGGAAAAGTGGGGTGTTTATTTTCCAATTCACCACTCAATTCCACTTGAACTGCATTGGTTCCATGTAAAGCAACAATAACCAAAGGTCCTACATAAGAATCTTTAAGTTTCTTTGGGCCTTTGATATTATTAAAATTCAAGGTTGAAACTAAAACCAAGTCCCCTACTTTGAAGTCTGGTATTTTATGACTCTTGTCCCACTTCTGTTTTGCATAATCAAAAGCATCATCCATACTTTGTTTTGCATGATGTTTCACTTTATCAAGCATTATCTTGAAGCTGGAAGCTGTAGGATGAATGTCAATCAAGTCTTTCCTCAGTGTGTCTGCTGGGAGTCTTGGATTCCATCCTTTCTCTAACATAGCAGGAGTTCGTCCTGTGGAAGAATGGACTGATGTTTTATATGCCAATTCTAATGCAGGTATCAGAGTGCACCAGTCATGGGTAAAGCCATCTGAGTCTTTGAATTCTAATCCATAAGCACAAAATCTCCTGATCATGTCCTCTAAAGTTTGAATCATCCTCTCTGCTAGCCCATCTGTCTGAGGGTGATATGCTGTAGAGAATGATAAGTTAGTCCCAAACAATCTATGAAGATTGGTCCAAAGTGCAGATGTGAATTTAGGATCTCTTTCACTTATGATATTCTTAAATAATCCTGTATGAGAAATAACTCTACTCCATAAAAGAAGAGCTGTATCCATAGCAGTGTCATCTTTATGACATGGTAAGAATATGGGAGTTTTGCTATATCTTTCTACTATGACTAAACAAGCATTATAACTTCTGTCACCACTTGGAGGAAGTGCTGTGACCCAATCCATGTGAACAACTTCCCATGGGGATTTTGGTCCTTGAATATGGATCATAAGTCCAAATTTCTTGCCTGTACTCCTGTTTGCCTTTTGGCATCTGTCACAGGTATGGCAATATTCAATGGTTTCTTTTCTCCAATATGGCCACCATGCACAGTTCTTCACTTTTTCAAGTGTTCTGTCTTCTGAAAGGTGTCCAGAGTAGATACTATCATGACATTCATGAAGAATGGTATTGATATATAATCTACTGCACAATGTCATAACACAAGAATGTTTTGTTCTGTGGTAAATGATCCCATCAAACAAGTGAAATCTTCCTTCAGAATAGGATTTTTTCCAAACTTCATCAAGTGCATTAACTAAAGATTTATCCTTGCAGTCTTTATCTAATAAAGAAGTCAAGATATGGCAATTCTTGTCTTGTTTATAAGATTCTCTGACCTCCTCAAAGAATTCAGTCCCAATATCAGTTATGTTAATTCCTTCCATTGATATCTGTGGTTCAGCTTCCAAAGGTACATAAGCTGGGTTATCAGGAGTGTTGGCTAAAGCCCATCTACTAAGTCCATCACCATTCTTGTGAATGTTTCCTGCTTTATGAACTATAGTCATGTTGCCTCTATATTCTTGAATAGCTATTTGCCATCTCAACATATGTCTGTTGGGAGTTTTCATGTTAAAGAGTTATTTTACTGCATTACAGTCAGTTATCACTTCAAAAACAATGCCATCAAGGTAATAGTGTAATTTCTCAAGTGCCCATACCAAACATAAGCACTCCATTTGGCTTGCACCATATCTGGCTTCTGTTGGTTTGATTTGTCTTGAGATATAACAAACTGGTCCTTCTGTAGGTTTGTCATTAATAATTTGGACTTGATGTAGGGCTGCCACTAATCCATCTCCACATGCATCAATGTACAATTTAAAAGGAATATTCCATTAAGGCATGAGGAGTAAAGGTGCTTCTGTAAGGGCTTTTTTCATCTTCTCATAAGCTTTAATTCTCTCCTGTGTCATCTCAAATACAGTCTGTTGATCACAGATTCTATAGAGTGATTTGGCTAGAATTGCAAAGTCTTTCAAGTGTTGCCTATAGTAACTAGCAAATCCAAGAAAAGACATCATTTCTTTTTTACTCTGGGGTATTGGCTTAAGTAGCACTGCTGCCACTTTATTCTTGTCAATACACAAGCTCAAACCAGAAACAACATGTCCTAATGCTTTAAGTTCTTCAAAACCAAAGTTTCCTTTCTTAAGTGAAATTTTCATATTTACTTCTGCAACTTTGAGGAGTACTTTTGCAAGTCTTTCAAGGTGCAAAGCCCATGAGTCAGAACATATAATGATATCATCAATATAAATGATAAGCCATCCTTCAGACAATTCTGTGGGGAAGATGGTATTCATCATTCTTTGATAATGAGATGGAGCATTCTTAATGCCAAATGGCATTCTAAGATACTCATAAATACCACAGTGAGTGATAATTATAAGTAATTTCTTAGCTTTAGGCGTCAAAACATTTTGATGGAAGCCTTTCAATGCATCCATTGATGTTATATACTTGGCTTTAGACAATTGAGTCAAGGTTTCTTGGATTCTAGGGATTGGATACCTATCTGGAACAGTGTAGGTATTCAAAGCTCTAAAACCTCCAACCATTCTTGACTTATCATTATGCCAAGCAATGATAACAGGTGTTGTCACTTCAACCTCTTCATTATGGCCTACTTTCCTTAGTACACCAAGCTGAATTAACTCTTTGATATGTTTCTCCAAGGCTTCTCTAGCTCTGGGACTGGCTGGATAAGCTGGTCTTCTAAGTACTGGGGGATATGGTATGTCAATATTAAGAGTAATATCAACTTCATGTCCTCTTATAGCACCTAATGGTTCATTATCAGAGGCAAATGCAGTATTGTATGTGTATAACACGTCAATAAGTTCATTCCTCATTTCTGGTGACAATGATGGATTAATTTGTGCTTCAACAAGTTGTGTGGTCACAAATTCTTCCTTATAAGTATCTTTCTCAGAAGATACTACTGATATTTGCTTTGGCATATTAGAGAAAGCAAATTTCTTTCTTCTGTTTTCCCCAATTGTGAAATATCTGTCTTTATGGTTATTGATATCAATACCATAAATACTTAAGTAATCATTTCCAAGAATGACATGTTGAGATGTGCAGTTCTCCATTACTACAACCTCAGCTTTCATTCTTATACTTCCTGTTTGATATGGAAATACAAGAATAGTGTCTAATATACCCAAAGGGTACATATTGGTACTGGCACTACTGAATTGTACACCTTCTATTGGTAATAGATGGTTTTTCCATTCAGGAAGTATAGCTTGGAGATAATTTTTGCCCACACAAGTGCAAAATGCTCCTGTATCCAAATTGACTTTGGCTTCAACATCATTCATCAGAATGGATGTGATACAAGATGCTCCAGCAGTATAACCTTTTCCTCTAGCAGGTTTTGTTTTACACATTCTGGCATCCTGAACATTAATCAGGTTGTAGCAATCTTCACTATACTGTGGCAAATGAGTATGTACTTCAGTGACCTCAAAGAAAGCTGTGATGTTTTCAATGGGATAGTCCTCCACTGGTGTATCTTCAGAGATTGCAGAGTCTTGATCAGATTCCTCCTTTTCTCCAGTACACTGAATGTCCTCAATGACTTGAACCTCATTGATTTTTGTCTTTTTAGTGCAAGTGTTGACTAAATTTGAAGTGCTTCCACATTTGTGACACTTTAAGACAGGTCTTTCTGGTCTCTTATCCTCTCTGGGAATCTTAGAGGTCATCTTGGATTCCAATGGGATCTTAGACCAAGTTTTACCAATTCTTGTTTTGGTAGTGATATCTTCCATAGCATTAATGTAGTCCTCTGTTGACCAGGGTTCCACACATCTGCTTTTGATAGCATGTTGCAGTTCTCCTCCACACTTCCTCAATATTTTCATATTAATCATAGTGTCAGACATATCTGGGTGTAAAGCAGATAATCTGTCCTTTTGTTTGAAGAACCAAGTAAGTGGTTTGTCTTTTTCTGAGTTAAAAATGGCACTTTCAAAAGCATTTTCCATTTTAAACCTCCAAGAATTGTTGGCCCATTTGGTGATCACTTCAGATTTCCACCAAGACCAATCATGTTTACCATGATCAATCCTCATTTTGTAATACCATTTCTTTGCAGTTCTGGTAAACAGACAATGTAATTTTCCCACTATGATTTCATCAGGTATATTAAAGTCTTCTTGCAACATATCAATAGTCCTGATGAATTCAATATGGTTGTATTCTCCTTCACCAGAGAATGTTGACCATTCTTCTATTTTGGGAATATCTCTTGCAAAGTAGGCATTTTCTCCTAAGAATGGGGTGAGACTTTCCTTAACAGAGAGTTTTTCTTCAGTTAAAGGTGTAGAATGTCTTGGCATATGTGGTTCATGATTCTTATGAATTTGTTCCACACTTGCAATTATTTCATTCTTCAATTTCTGCCTTTCACTGTCACTTTTTGCTAAATGTATAGCAAATTGATTGGTATTCTTAAATATTTGTAAGACATGGTCTTCAAGAGTTTTAAGTCTATCATTCATGTTAAGAATGGAAAGATCTCCCATGTCATTATCCTGCATTTGACATGTATTCTTAATTCTTTCACAATTATTGTTAATTGATTCAAGGGTGACAGTTGTCAATTGATACAATTCAATATGTTTCTTGTTACTTTTCTTTAAATCACTTATGTCTAATCTAATTTGCTTTAACTTTGAATCAAGCTTGCCAATTTCTACATTAATGCTCCTTTGTACATCAGTTATTTGCATGGAAAAGTCCTGTTCATCCTTTCCTGCTCCTTGGCTGTACATTCCATGAGAGTTCTGGCCATATTGAACACACTGTCCACAGCTGAAGGCTCCAATTTGGGGATCCTGTACCCTTGTGGGTAAGGTCTGTGCCAATTGGCTTTGCCTTTGCCCTTTCCTTGATGGTTCTTGGGACCTCTCTGCTTCTTCTGAGGTCCTTTGGGCTTGTCTTTGGACGTGTCTGGAGCTGGTTTGGAGGTGGTAGATGCCACTGGGGCTTCTGTCTCCAAAGCTGGAGTCATTTCCGACTCTTTCTTCTGGTCTATGGATAAAAGACTTTGGTTCTTCAACCAATTCTTTATCTTTTTGACCTTGTCTTTGCAATACAGGGGGCTCCAACCTCCTAAGAGTTCTATGGTCTTCTCCTGACCCAGAAAGCTCTTGATGTGTAAGTAGGAGTTCATGGCCCCCTGCCAAAGGCTTGGGCAGATTTCCCATTCCTCCTCCTTGGCTGCTCTGAACCAGTTTTTGTGCTGGCATTGATATATTTCTATTGCTGGCACCTGAAAGTGGTTCAGCCCTGGAAATATTACCATAGATCAGTTCAGGTTCTGAATTAACGTCAAAATCTGTTGGCACAGACCTTTGGGAATGGGGGGCAACTCTGGCATCCTCCAAATGTGTCTTTCTTGAGGAAGATTTGGCACTTCTGGATTTGGTCTTGCCTCTTCCTTGTCCACATCCATCTGGTTGGACTGAATAGTTGCTTCCATTTCTAGTATGCACCATTTTACGTCAATTCAAGGATAAAGAGTAAATTTAAAGATAAAAACACACCTTTTGGTGGTAATTTATTCTTTTCAGAATTGAATAATGTGCCTCTTTTAGCAATTTGTACCTCAATACTTTCTTCAGATTCCGCTTCTGAAGATTCAGGACTAGTGATGTATCTTTCACTGAGTCTGTTGCCAGCTGCACAGTACTTGATTAAAGACACTTAAAGAAAAAAAATATGATAAAAGAAATTATTTTTATGATTTAAGATATTTTCAAAAGATTTTTTATAAGTTTTATTATTTTTTTTGATATTAAAAAAATATTCTTTTCAAAGCAAAAGGTATTAAAATTTAAGAATTTGAATAAAGAATTAAGTCAGAGTAACTCAAAGAATAATTTTATAAGTTTTTTGGATGTGAAAAAGCCACGTGTAAAAACAGTATAAAATTAAACCAAATTCCTCAATGAAATAAGATTTTAAGACAATTTCAAAATAAAAATAATTTTTTCTTTAAATTGAAAAAAAATGTTAAATTAATATATTTTAGAACTTAAAAATATATTAATTAAGGGTACAAGGTTCAAAAAAAACACGGCCAGGCCCCCAAATGTAAGATTTGACTATGAAACTGATGATAATATTACTATTAATCAACAGTACTATGTCTGTTCTTATGAAATATAATAATAAAAATTATTATAATCACAATTAAATAATTATAAAATTATTTCTTTCACGTGTTATACGCTACTAGTGATTATAACAGTGAGCAGTAATTGTCTACAAGAATCAATTACAAGAAGAATTTTAATAATAAAAAACTTCTTTTATTAAAATAATAAAATTATTTTAATATATAATTATCTTTTACAAGAATAATTATAAAGATAGTTCTTGAAGAAAACTATTACTAGAGAAAAACTTCAAGAATTAAAGATAAATGACTCACTAATACTCCAAAGAACTTATTGATAGATAAAAGTAGAGAAATTTGACGTGGAATTGTGGATTTAAGGGATCAAAAGGATTTATAACAGTATTACAACAATATATAGTTGGATTCTATGATTTCACGTCTTTCAGGTTGATTCTGAAAGATTTGAAACACTTAAGAATAGCTGTAACTAATACTTACTTGTTGGTAATAATGATTTAATAAATTGATAAGATGATTCTTGGAAAAAACAGCAAGAGGAGGCCTCTTTTTAGTCAACAACAGCTCACAGAGGCTGTCACAGGGGCTCTTCTAAATGAAGAGGGCCTGGCACTCAGTGAACAGACTTACTTATGGAGGGCTCAAAATGAGATACTCAAATGATAAGAGTAATGAAATAAGATAATAATTTCCTAGTCATAAAATAATAAGAGTTAAAAGATATGAGAGGAAAACAAAAGCAATAATAAAGAGCCAACCACAAATAATCCTGTACCACTGTTTCAACCTGTTCAGAAAAGAGAAAAGGATTAATAAAGGATATGGCCACCAGGACTCTACTGAACAGGTGAGGGAAGGCAAAGACTAACTTAATAAATAATAAAATAATATTTCTTAATGAGAAATAAAATAATATTAAATGATAAATCCAATATTTTAATTAACTGGGGCAAAACCCCCAGGTGGGTGAAGAGGGGCTGGTATATGTGAGAAATGCCAGCCTTAGAGTTTGAGTGTTGAGATACTTGCCTGTATGCTGGAAGAAGTTGGATGTGGGATTGAATCCTGTATTGGTGAATCCAATACAGGTGATACAGTCAATACAGGTATTTGCGCCTGTATTGATGACAGGCCTGTATTTGGTAAATCCTGTATTTTAGTCTTGCCTGTATGGAACTGTATTGAGGTATGAAAACTGTATTGGGTGAATTGTTGAATGAAACCCCCTTGCTGATTGGGTTTTGAAGGGTATCCATGATATAATGATTTGCTGATGATGATTGGAAATGCCCCTGCCTCCTTGGCTGTGACAGAGGCGTGCCATGGAGCAAACTGAAAAACCAGTGAGTGAGAAAACAATAAACCCTTTTGGATTATTGATTGCATCATCAGTTGTCGCGTAAGATTATCATAATTACTTAATTGATGCTTTTATGTGACTACCAACCCCAATATGGTTAAGAATAAAAGGAGTAACATCTGTAAATCTTCTTTTATTCTAAAATAATCATTGATTTCTCAAAGTTATCAATTTTATTGCCAATTTCATCACAGGTTGGAATTACTGTGAATTTTTGAAGATTCAGTGTTTCACGTAGAATGGTCAAAAATGGACTGTAGGTAAAACTTTTAATTTTAATAGTAAAACCATAATTATTTTTGGTCGTACCATAGATAATACAGGTCTCTATTAGTCCTGAAAGTTTCAGAAAGATTCATTAAGAATTGTATTCTTAATGAATTTCTGAAGTTTTTACCTCATTTCTACGTAGAATTGCAAATAGCAGTATTTTGCTGGTTGCTATGAGGTAAATCAATGAATATATGTCCCAAAAGGGTTTTAATTACTCTTTTAGGGTCTAGTCATGAAAAGTCATCAAGAATTGACGTGGTTACAGGAGTCTAAGTAGCTCATTACCTCCTTGGCACGTCAAAATAGCACGTTATTTGCTATTTTCTTATGATTACAGTGGGTGTAACTTGGTAACCAAGTTCCCAAAGAGTTTTAGTTTACCAATTGGGCCAAGATGAGCCATGGATCCATGCTCTGGAGCTATCCACGCCTCTGAGGCCTCAGAAGTTGGGTACCCTGGCTCTCTTTGATGTCTTTTGTCCCCCTTACTTATTTTTCACGTAAAAATAGCACATTAAGCTTAAAGTGAGATATCCACTATGGGTGTACCAAACGTCCATGTAAGAATACCATTATATTAAGTGCTCAAAACATGCATAACACTATTCTTAGTGTATATGTAACATGGGATTTCTCACTTTCCCATTATTTTGGCTTAAAATCAAGAAAAACAAAACTTTTCACGGATCTTTTATGTGGTATTAATGATGTGGTATTGAAGTATTTTCCATTTTACCACCTCAAATACTTAAATTGAGCTTATTCACTCTATGTGGCTACCCTAGGTGAACTTTTGTGTAGAATCCAAATCTGGTCTTAAATCCATGGATTTACTTACTCAATAAAAAGTTATTCATTTTTTCTGAAATTGAAAATGATGAATTTTGGATATATGCATGACTTATGAGTTGTCCATAATTCAAAATTTCTTTTTAAGATAATTGTGGCCTATTTGGGTATGTAAAATATACCTCAAGCCTCACATGAATTGAATAAGACTAACTTCTTGCAACTCTGAATAGATGATATAGATAAAACCTTACTTCAACATATCTGTTGATGTTCCAACCTTTCTGTTCTCCTGAAATTCCCATCCATACCATTTGAAATAAAACATCTTTTAATATCACAGCTGCCTGCCCTTTTGAATCACAAAAAATAAAACAAACCATACTGCCATGACCAATAAAATTATTATTGCCTGGTTGAGGACTTACAGAATTTTCATTCAAAAAGGGAGATAGTTGAATGGATCAGCTTAGACACTATGGTACAGTCCACAAGTAATCCCACTTCAAGTATTGTCTCACCTTGGTATTTTCCAGTTTCAAAAATTAATATTGGGAATACTATCTTTTCAAATGAATCAAAAAAATTTCAGCAACAGTGTGGAATGTTTTCTGAGGGGCAACTGACAATTTTTTGGTATTATTGATAGCATTTTTAAAGTCTCTTAGCAATCCTGAATGCTGAACAATGTCTTTTTGATATTGAAAACTTTGAAGATTGATGTGAACTTCTTACCAGATTGGCCGCATCTTAATATTTTTAATGCTGTTGGTTTTGATGATGGACACTTTATTATATCTGAAGAAGAAATAGAAGGTAACTGTGGATTTTATGATAACAAAGTTATGTCATTTGGACTGCTTGTAATGATAAAACCATTATTTCATGATATTTAGTCTCCACTTTTTGCATATCTCTCAGATTCATTAGGAATTTTGCTAGTGAAAGAACTGCCTCAAAATTTGGTGACAGTGACATGCCATTGTGACAAGCAAAGCCCATTATTTCACATTGCCACAAAGAAATCCCTATTTTTACATTGGGTATGGTGTGAATAATCCAATTTCAGTGATCAAATGACCCACACACTCACCTATCACAGGATCTAAAATGTCCAACTGCCCCATCATCACATTGGAAGGGGAATTCCCCATCATTCAAGTGGGCCTCAGAATTACATTTTGTCCAAGAGAGTTTGGATGTTTGTAAGCCGCATAGAGGTGGTCACATGCCCTAATGAGTGCTTTTTGCAGTTAGGTTTCAGAAAATTACCCGCGCACATGCTCTTGGCTTCTTGTGCATGTCTCACACTTACGCACCTGCACATGCACATGCTCACGGATTCTTGTGCATGTCTCACACTTACACACCCGTCCCCGCCACCGCAAATGCACATGCACACGCACCTGCACTTGCAAACTCAGACATACCACACCTGCACCCGTCACAAGTGGTTTCATGTGTCACCCACAAATGATCAATGCCGCTTGAAATTAGGCCCTCACATGTCTTGCCTCTGTGTGCATGTGTCACACCCATGCACCCAAACCCACTGCATTGTGTGGCAGGTTCCAACCATGTCACCTGTTTATGCTGAGCTGATTTATTGCTGCACAAAATTAGGATTACACATCATTTGGCCTTGGTATGCGCAGCACACACACACGCCCACCCGTGGTATTGTGTGGCGGGCTCTACCAGTGTCACTCACAAAATGTCAATCCCACTGCGGCAGAGTCCTTTCATTGGTGACCTGGGAAGTCAAACACCTCTTCCTAACATCAAAACTGTGTGAAAGACCTCTTTGATGTGTGTGTGCAAACAGGAAAGTCTTGTGTAATTTTCACCAACCTTTGGACGGCTTCAGGACGATTGGGTGGTGAGGAATCCAAGTTGAAGGCACAGGGGAACCAATATTGGCCAATGTTGCAGGATTTGTTTTAACACAAGAGTGTGATGTGGGCTTGACATGAGCTTGACTTTTATCCTGCTTGACATTTGATTGACGTGAAGTCAATTGCCAGAAATTGATGCAAGATTTTCCCTGGTGTTAGTAATATTATTGTCATTAATGATTTTTATGAATAAAAAAATTTTTTACGCCTTTTTTTATTAGTTGGTAACAATAATAAAGTGCTTTGAAATATATTAATATATTTATTTATTATATTATTATATTTATTTAATACTATAATTATTTTTACACCATAATTATAATAAATATTTTTTATTATAATTCTTTTCATCTGATTTATTTCACTTATAAGGACATCAATAGTACAATAAGTAAAATATTAGTAATTTTGACTTATTGTTTCAAAGTAAAACGCTGCATTTGGGGGCCTGGCCGTGATGTTTAATTCAAAATCCCTTTAAAAAGATTCTGATTGGGCTTATCCAATAATAAATTATAGTTCTAATCATAAAATTATATAATAATTTTATATTTATTGATTTTGAAAGCTATTGAGGGATTTTGAAAGTAATTGTACTGTCTTAAATGTGGTTTTTCACATCCTTTGACTTGCAAGAACTTTATTTGAGTGACTCTAGTGAGTAAAAGATATATTTATTAATTAAGAATCATTTTATATTATAAGTTGATTCCATATAAGAATCATCTGCATTTTTATTTTATTCTTTAAAAATAAAAATATAAAAAAATAATAAAAAAGTTATTTTCATTAATTTTCCTCATTTATTTATTCATTTCATTTCTTCTAAGATATAAAAGCAATTTTTACACTGAGAATTGCCATATCTTACCAAAAATAACACTTTTTATATAAAAGATCCATATTTATTTGTCTTTTTAGTGTCTTCAGACAACCCAGAAGAGGATAGCAAGACTACTGTTGGAAGATTGGTGGAAGAAACTTGGCCAATTTCCACAACATCAATTGTCATTAAGGAAAAGAAAGCTAAGAAATCAGACTTTCCAGGAACCACCATTCAGGACTCTGAAGGTGAGTAACTCCTTTTTAAATTTTCCATAAAAAGAAATTTTTGTCCTGAAATCTTTTTACTTCTTATTTCTTAAATTATGATCACCAGAAGAGGTTGCCAATACTCCATCCAATCAGATGGAACTGGACTCAGAGGTAGAATTGATCCCTCAAAAGGTAAAAGAAAGAGAAAAATTCCGGGTGGAACAGAATTCACACAAGGAAGTGCCTTATGCCAAAGGCAAGTCCCAGAAATGCCCATAATATCTGAACAAGAGTTAGAATCAAGTATGAGTGACTCAAACAGATATAAATCACATTCATAGGGCTCAAATAGACATTTTCATGAGCCAGTACAAGCAGTACTACATGGTGTACAAGGATAAGGGTTGGGAAATGTTGCCACAAATACACCAAGGAGTCAGGAACTCCTGGAACATCCTTAAAAAATTCCTCAAAGAGGAGGAAATAGTGAGATACACCAATGGATGGAATCCACTATCTTCCAAACCTCAAATCAAAAAGAGCAAGGAATACCATGCCAAAAAGAGGGAGGCAACCAAGGAAGAAGCCCCAGTAGCTTCTACCAGCAAGCCCCAAGCCAACCCACTTTCCCAAGAAGGGAAGAAGAAGAAGAAAAATAACTGGAGAAAACCATATTCCCCAAGTTACAGGATTACAAAAATCCAAAAAAATGCCATGGAAAATGTCTTCAACATGGTGAGAAGCTTGATGAAATTTGTAAGGTGTGGATATGAAACTTTGATAAAATATCAAGTACTTTTCCTGTCCTCAAAATTTGTATAAGGTAGAATTATTTAAAAATAGTAAGAAATAGTATTTTTCATGCAAAAACACGCCAATTTTATTGCTTTCAAATTTAAAAGTACACAAAAATAATATAATAAAGATTTATTGTTTTACCAACAATAAAGATTTATCCAAAAATACTCTACAAGAGATATTTAATGCTACAAAAGAAATATCTTTAAGAGCGGTTTCAATTGGAATTAATTGAGCAAAGGACTGCAAGCAATTAATTAAAGAGAAAAGTCTTTAAAACTATATTTAAAGAAAGAACACGCCCAAAATTGACCAGAGTGAATTTGGAAACAAAGTGACAAAGTTAACAGTGAGGAATGATGCTTTAATTCACTTTTGGGGTGGTTCAGGGGTAAAAATGATTATAAGAGTTACAAATGATGATTATAATGATTTTTTCACGTGGTTAAAAGGTTTAAAATGATTTAAAAATGGTGGTTGGAATCTTTTATTGATTGGTTTAACAGTGTTTAAACTGCTTATAAAAGGAAAAGATTCTAACATGAAGAGAGAAGTAGGGCAAAGAAGACATTCTTTTATAGCCATCAATTTTTTTACTCAAAAAATGAAATTTACTCTTGTCAGTCGTGAAAGACAGTCTGACAACAGAAAAGCCAATTATGGCATTATTGAGCCCTGGTTTAGACCAAAAAAGGGCTGGTGTAAGCCATTCTTTGCTATTTTTAGCCATTTTAGACCCTTAAATCAGCCATTACTATAGCAATACCTGGTCAAGAGCCTTCAAAAAACCATCAGAATGTTTTTATGAGGCGTAGAAATCGGTAAGAACTGTTTTTACTAACATTTTGTTAACTTAAGGGTAGTTTTACCCTCTTGGCAGCAGTTAAAACCACCCTGGTTGGTATCAAAACCTCATCATCAATTGAGTCACAGACCCTGTGACTTAATTCCAAGCAAAAAATAATAAACCTTTGCGTGGATTTTGAAATTCCACACCAGTCAGAAAGGAATTTGGGAGTCTAGCTCCCCCTTAGAGCTAGAGTGTCTTTTTCCCCCCAGAATTAATCTTTCCAATTTATTTTTTTCTTTAATTCCTCATCATGTAATACAATTATAGTTTAAATATGTAATTCAATTTACTTTTTGATTACACATCTGTAATAATTGATACCTCATATGTAAATTAAAGTTCACTTATGTAATACACCCACACATTTTGACATTTCAATTGAATTCAATTGAAAATACTTCAATTCCTCATAACTTCTAAACTAAACACAACACCTCAATTTTAACACAAAAATTGATGGTTAACACCATGTGTGGTGTGAATTAAGTTAAGTTTTTGAGGATTTTCATACTTTTGTACAAAAAATACTAAAAACTTAATTTAAGTTTATTTAGAGTTGAGTTACAGAAATTTCATCCAGAGGTGACCCCACTTTATTTTTTATGAGGAATCCAAAGGTGTGATAATTTCTTTATGTTTTTTTATTGGATAAAAAGTTATAATATATTTTATATAACTTCTTACCAAAAATATTTTAATTTCACAATTTTCATTAAAAATTCATTTTTACTTAATTTTTACAAGTAAAAATGTAATTTCATAATTTTAAATTTTATTGTAGTCTTATTTTTGAATTATAATTGAATTTTTATTTTTAAATATAAATTTGTATTTACATTTCAATTTTTATTTTTGTAATATAAATTATTTTATTTTATTTATATTTGTATCTTAATTTATCATTTGTGGTCTTTTGGGTATATGAAAATACCTTCAAGGCTCAAATTCCCTCCCCCTAAAAAAAGAATATTACTTTGTATGTTGTTATTTCTAGTGTGCCTGAACCTTCTGAGAAGTTTAGTAGCTTCAGGTATGTCTTGTTCTGGAAATCATTCATCTTCACAAGTTGGGTCACTGTACCTAACAAGGTATTCCCTTAATTTGTTGGTTCTGAACTTTCTTTCTTTGAGAACTTTGGTAATTTTCTTACTTCCAGATGACTCAATAGGGGGTATAACTTGGGGAACTTTATTCCTCAAGGGAAATTTTTCAGAATCACTAGATTTATATGGCTTTATCAAGCTCACTGGAAATGTAGGATGCTTATTGCTAAGTTCTTCAGATAACTCTACTTCAACCACATTTTCCCCATGGATGGCCTTAATAACAAAAGTTCCTGAAAAGGAGTCTTTCAGCTTTTTACATCCTTTGATGATGATGAAGTTAGTGGTGGATACAAGAACTAAAACCCCCACTTTAAAATCTGGAGTTGCTTGTGATTTATCCCATTAGTCCTTAACATATGCAAAAGAGTCTTCCATGAACCTTACTGCATACTTTCTAGCTTTGTCTAGCATTCCCTTGGAGCTAGCAGCTGTGGGATGTATTTCAATAAAGTCTTTCCTCAAGGAATCTTGGGGTAATTTGGGGTTCCATCCCTTTTCTAGGATAACAGGAGTTTGATTGGTACTGGCATGGATTGATGTTTTATATGCTAATTCAAGTGCTGAAAACAGAGTGCACTCATCATGGGTGAATCCATAACAATCTTTTAATTCAAGGCCATATGCACAAAATCTGCTTACCATGTCCTCCAAGTTCGGGATCATCCTTTCAGCCAGACCATCAGTTTGTGGGTGGTAGGCTGTAGAGAAAGACATCTTAGGGCCAAATAATTGGTGAAGATTTGTCCATAGTGCTGAAGTGAACTTGGGATCCCTGTCACTAATTATATTTGTAAATATGCCAGTCCATGACACTACTCTATTCCATATCAAAAGGGCTGTATCCATGGCTGTATCATCTTTGTGACATGGTAAAAACTTTGGGGTTTTACTGAATCTGTCTACAATCACTAGGCAAGCATTATAGCTTCTGTCACCTCCTGGTGGTAGGCCAGCTACCCAATCCATATGGACAATTTCCCAAGGTCTGCTGGGCTCTTGGATTTTCATCATATTTCCAAGTCTCTTGCCAGTGGATTTATTTGCCTTTTGGCATCTGTCACAGGTTTTGCAATACTCTGCAACATCTTTCCGCCACATTGGCCACCATATGCAGGTCTTTACTTTTTCTCTTGTTCTGTCTTCAGACAGATGTCCTGAAATGGGGCTGGCATAACATTCTTTTAGTACAAGATTGGTTAATTACCTGTCCATAACTGTCATGACACATGTGTGCTTGGTTCTGTGGTAAACTATACTATCCAGTAGTTGAAATCTTCCTTCATCATAAGATTCTTTCCATACTTCATCCAAGACATGTATTAGAGATTTGTCTTTACAGTCTTTGTTAAGTAACTGGCATGAGATGCTACAATTCCTATCTTGAGTGTAACTGTTTCTTATTTCTTCAAAGAAGGTGGTGTTCAAGTCTGTAACATTTATTCCTTCTATTGGGATCTGTGGTAAAGCTTCTTCTGGTACATAAGCAGGATTATCAATATCATTTGGTAATGGCCATCTGCTTAGTCCATCTGCATTTTTATGAACATTCCCATCTCTATGAAGAATAGTCATATTGCCCCTGTATTGTTGTATGGCTTTTTTCCATCTGAGCATATGTCTGTTGGATGTTTTCATGTTGAAAAGTCATTTGACAGCTGTACAATCTGTTATCACTTCAAAAACACATCCCTCTTAGAAGTAGTTCAATTTTACTAAGGCCTTGAAAAGGCATAGACATTCCATTTGACTTGCTCCATATCTGGCCTCAATTGGTTTAATTTTCCTCGATATGAAACATATGGGTCCTTCCACAGGTTTATCATTTATCATCTGAACTTGGTGAAGTGCAGCACCCAGCCCATCCCCTGATGCATCAATATACAGTTTGAAAGGAAACTTAAAGTCTGGCATCAGTAAGAGTGGAGCAGTGGTCAAGGCCTCTCTTAGAGACTAAAAATCTTTGACTCTGTCAACAGTCATTTCAAATAATGTGTCTTTGTCACACAACATATAAAGTGGTCTTGCTATGGGTGCAAAATCTTTAATGTGTTGCCTGTAATATCCTGCAAAACCTAAAAATAACTGAATTTCCTTTTTGTTCTGAGGCATGGGTTTTAGAAATACTGATTCAACTTTATTTTTGTCAATTCCAAGGGACAAACCAGATATAACATGACCTAGTGCTTTAAGTTCTTTAAATAAAAAATTACATTTCTTCAAAGAGATTTTCATGTTCACTGATTTAATTTTTGTCAAAACTCTGGACAATCTGTACATGTTCTCTTCCCAAGTTTTGGAACAGACAATAATGTCATCAATGTAAATTATTAACCATCCCTCTGAAGGTTCTTCAGGGAATATTTCATTCATCATTCTTTGGAAGTGTGAAGGTGCATTTTTGATACCAAAGGCCATCCTTAAATATTCATACACTCCACAATGAACAATAATTCTCAGGTATTTTCTTGCTCTTGGTGTCACCACATTTTGATGGAATCCCTTAAGGGAATCCATAATGGTTATATACACTGCTTAAGATATTTGAGTAAGGGAAATTTGGATTTTTGGTATTGGGTACCTATCTGGAACAGTGTAAGTTTTCAGAGCTCTAAAGTCTCCAACCATTCTGGATTTTCCATTATGCCATGCCACTATTACTGGTGTAGTTATTTCTACCTCTTCATTGTGGCCAATGTTTCTTATTCCATCAAGGTCCAGAAGCTCTTTGATATGAGTTTCCAGAGCTTCTATTGACTTGGGACTTGCTGGGTATGCAGGTCTTCTCAAGAGTGGTGGATAAGGTCTTTCAATATTAAGAATGATGTCAACTTCATGACCAATAATTGCTCCTCGAGGCTCTTTGTCTGAAGCAAATGCTCCATTGTGGTCATACAAAAGGGAAGAAAGTTAATTTTCTTGTTTATCAGTCAGATGAAGGCTCATTTCAGCGTCCCTCACTGTTCAGATTTCAATTTTTCCAATTCTAAGTTGACTGGTGATACTTTAATTACTGTAATTGGTTTTTTAAATGGTAAAAAGGCAAATTTCTGATGCTTGTTGTCTCCAATAGTAAAGTATCTGTCTTTGTTGTTATGCAAATCTATCCCATACATGATTAAATAGTCATTTCCCAATATAAAATGGGTACTAGAGCAGTTTTCAAAACAACAAACTCAACTGTGATTCTCAAACTCCCATTAATGTGTGGGAATATGAAATTGGTCTCAAAAATTCCTAATTCTTTCATTGGATTCCTTGTACTATTGAATTTAATACCATCAATTGGTAACAATTGGTCTTCAAATTGGTACACAAGTTTTAAGAAAAGATTTACCAACACAAGAGCAGAAGGCTCCTGGGTAAAGCAAAGGTCCAGTGGGCTTGTTGTCAATCACCACTTCTGTTATACAGGAGTTACCAGCTTTATAACCTTTACCCCTGTTTGGTTTTGTTTTCATAAGTTGTGCATCTTGAACTTTTGATAAATCAAGTTGACCATTGCTCAATTGTGGCAAGTGAAAATAAGATTCCATGATGTCAAAAGTAGCATTAATATTTTCTATATCCTTTGAGGATTAAGAAAATAGTGATGACTTATCATCTCAATTTTCTTCAATTATTTCATCTTTTTCAACATCAGGTTCCTTTTCAATATCAATCTCATTGATTTTCCCCCTTTTTGGACATGTATTGGCTAGATGGGTGGTTCTTTGGCAAATATGGCACTTTCTGACTGTATCTACAGATTTATACTTATTATTAGATTTTTTTTTGGGGTCTTTGTCCACAGAATCTTTCCAAGGTGTATTAAACCTTGTTTTGAGATTCACCCTACTAGAATCAATTTTGGTTCTGGTGGTTACTTCTTCTAATATATTGTTAATATCTTCTGCTGAAGATTGTTCAGTAGTCCTGCTTTTGACAGAATGCTGTAAATCACCTCCCCATTGTCACAGAAGCTTTCTGTGGATCATGAATTGTGACATGTCAGGGTATAATTCTGTTAGTCTGTCTTTTTGTTGGCAAAACCATGGTAAAGCTTTGTCTTTATCAGAATTGAATTTGGCAGATTAAAAGGCTGTTTCCATTTTAAATCTCCAAGCATCATGAGCCCACTTGTTGATGATTTGGGGTTTCCACCAAGTCCAACTTTGGTTCCCAGGTGCTTGTCTTAATTTGATGTACCATCTGTGAGCTGATCTGGTAAACAAGCTGTTGAATCTTGCTGTTACCAATCTGTCTGGCAATTCAAAATCTTGTTTTATCATTTCAATTCCTCTGATGAATTTCATATGTTCATATTCTCCTTCACCACTGAAGTGAGGCCATTATTCAAGTTTTGGTACTTCTTTCAAAAGTGCTTGTCCCATTGATGGTTCCAAGTTATGAAAAGAAGTGGACAATTCATTTTCTAACTGTGAATTATCAGGAGCCAATACTTGTGGATCTGAAATTATTGTGCCCTCATTTTGATTCAGAGGTGTAGACATTATTGGTAAGGTGTTCAGTATTTGTTCAATATCATTCATTTTACTGTTGCTACACCTTTGGGAATTTTTGTATTAATGTTGGAAGGCTTGTATCAAATTTATTACTTCAATTTTATACATGTCTTATTTATGTGTCAGTTCTTGCCATAACTCTGTCTGTCTTTTATTGTCAGCAGTCACTTGATTCAATTTCATTGATAATTTTGATACTTCTTATTTTGAAGCATCACAGCAATTTTTCAAGGCAATGGTATATGTCTTTACTTCCATAAATGAATTTGAAATGTCATCAAGGACTTTCTTGTTATCTGTCTTGATAATATATATGGCTTGTTTAATTCTTGTTTTAATTATGTCATCAATATTGAATTTAGAATATTTGTCTGTTAATCCTTTAATAATGGCAGATTGTTCATTTATTTTATTGCCAAAGTAATTATCATTATTGGAATTTTTAATTTCTCTTAAACATTTTTCAAAACACATGAGTGTTTCATTAATTTGGCACAGACTCAAGTTGTTTGTTTTAATGTTGTTACAAATGGTTTCATTTTTATCAGAAAGATGTGTTTTCACGTCATTTATAGCTTCATACAGCTCTGGGATGGAATCAAATATATCAGAAATCATTTCTGGAATCTTAATCTGGCTTCCTCCATCTTCTTTAATTCCATCATGGCTCTGGCCATCTGAAACACATTTTCCATGGCATCCTGCTGAATCTTTGTAATCCTGTAGCCCTGACTGTAAGGCTTTGGGGCTGGTGCTTTCCCTTTACCCTTGTTTTGAGCTTGTAGCTGCTTTTTCACCTTGGAATTGGTGCTGCTGGCTACTGGGGCTGTTTTTGGCACTTTCTTGGGTGGTGGAGGGTGTTTTTCCTCCATTCTGCTGTTAAAAGAATCATGTTCTTCTTTTCCATCAATGGATGCTGTCCATTGAGTAACTTGTAAGTGTTGGGATGGCCCAGGAATTTCCTCACAGTCAGTTAAGAATTCATGCAGTTTTTCCACAGATCTGCAAGGATCTGGTACTCTTTTTGCTTCAATGCTTTGTTGTAAGCCTTCTGGCTGGCTTTTTAAATGTCCACTGAGGCTTTTTTGTGGCGGTTTCAGCTCTGTTTTAAGCTAAAATAGTATTATCAGCTTCATAATGACATAAATTATTAATTTGGAGGTCATCAACTGACCCTTGTCCTTCTGTAACTGATTGGCTTCTGCCATAATCACGTCTATGACCTTTTTGGGAGCTGCTTGAGGGGTTATAGCTGGATCCTGATCTGGTTGAACGCATATTTCATTATTAAATAGCTTAAAATAGTAAATTTATGTGAAAAAACTTACAATTTTCCAAATTCTTTGCTTTCTGAAGGGTATTACATATATCCAAGCTAATTAATTCAGAAAAAATTGGTTCTGGTTGATTATTCTGAGTAATAATAACTGTACTATTATGGTCAGAATTCACAGTACTTGTAGGAATAATACATGTTACTGTTGAGGCTGTTTTAATATTTTCTTGTCTTACCAAGCTGTCAGAAACTAAAATTAATGAAAAAGCCAATTGATTAAGTAAAAAAAGGATTTTTTCAAGACAGAAATAAAAAATAAAGCCTCACTTATAATTATAAAAAGGTTATTTTTCAATAATTTTACAAATTATACATATTTTTTATATGTTTTGAAATTTTAATATAAGAAAAGAAGATTTAAAAAGAGTGAAAAATTATGACACAGGTAAAATATCATGGTGGGGCCCCCAAATGTAAGGTGTTGATATGAAACTTAGATTAAAAATCAAGTACTTTTCCTGTCCTCAAAATTTGTATAAGCTGAAATATAATTAAAAGATAGTATGAAATATTATTTTGAAGAGAAAACATGCCAATTTTATTGCTTTTAACTTTATAAGTATAAAACAATAATATTATAAAGATTTATTGTTTTACCAACAATAAAAATGTATCCAAAAATTCTCTACAAGAGATATTTAAGGCTACAAAAGAAATTTCTTCAAGAGCAATTTCAATTGGAATTAATTGAGCAAAGGACTACAAGCCATTAATTAAAGAACAAAGTTTTTTAAAAAAGAGATTTAAAGAGAAAACATGCCCAAAAGTGACCAGAGTGAACTTGGAAACAAAGTGACAAAGCTAACAGTGATTAAAGATGCTTTAATTCACTTTTGGGGTGGTTCAAGGCGTAAAAATACATATAAGAGTTACAAACAATGATTATAATGTTTTTTCACGTGATTAAAAGTCTTTAAATGATATTAAAAGGGTGGTTTGAATCTTTTATTGATTGGTTTATCAGTGTTTAAACTGATTATAAAAGGAAAAGATTCTAACATGAAGAGAAAAGTGGGGCAAAGAAGACATTCTTTTATGGCCATTAATTTTCTTACTCCGAAAGTAAAATTTACTCTTTTCAGTCGGGGAAAACACTCTTACAACAGAAAAGCCAATTATGGCATCATTGAACCCTGGTTTAGATTGAAAAAGGGCTGTTTTTAGCCATTCTTGGTTATTTTTAGCCATTTTAGACCCTTAAATCAGCCTTTACTAGAGTAATACCTGGTCTAGAGCCTTCAAAACACATCATAATGTGTGTAAGAGACGTAGAAACCAGTTAAAGCTTCTTTTGCTAAGATTGTTTTAACATGAGGGTATTTATACCCTCTGGGCAACAGTTAAAACTGCCCTGGTTGGTATCAAAACCTCATCATCAATTGAGTCACAGACCCTGTGACTCAATTCCAGGCCAAAGGTGATGAACGTTTGTGTGGACTTTGACATTCCATGCCAGTCAGCAAGGAATTCGGGGGTCTAGCTCCCCCTTAGAGCTCAAGTTCCTTTTCCCCCCAGAATTAATCTTTTGAATTTATTTTTTCTTTAATTACTCATCATGTGATACACTTGTAGTTTACACATACAATTCAATTGAGTTTTTACAGTACACAACTGTAATAATTGATACCTCATATGTAAATCACAGTTTACTTATGTAATACACACGCACATTTTGACATTTCAATTGAAAATACTTCAATTCCTCATAGCTTCTAAACTACACACAACACCTCAATTTTAACACAAATATTGACGGTTAACACCACATTTGGTGTGAATTAAATTAAGGTTTTGATGATTTTCAACTTTTGTACAGACAAATACTAAAAACTTAATTTAAGCTTATTTAGAGTAGAGTTACAGAAATTTTACCCAGAGGTGACCCCACCTTATTTTTTATAAGGAAACCAATGGTGAAGTAAATTTCTTAAGTTTATTTATTGGGTAAAAAGCTATAATATATTTTCTGTAACTTTTTACCAAACATATTTTAAGTTCTTGATTTTATTAAAAGTTCATTTTTACTTAATTTTTTCAAGTAAAAAATTCATTTTCACAATTTCAAAAATTCAATGTAATTTTTATTTTAAATTCTAATTAAATTTTTCTTTTATATATGAATTTTTATTTATATTTATATTTTTATTTTTATAATATAAATAAGCTGATTTTCTTGATATTTCTATCTGTCAGCCTGTGACTCAAAATAGAGCACCAGCATGACATCCAACATACCATAAGTAATGGTATGAGGAATATTGGACAAATATAGCCAATACAAGTAAATTATAAAGAGGAAACCTCCTCAAAGATAATAAGAAAGGACAAAGATATGCCCTATCAAAGATAAGACCAAATAAGCAAAAACTCTTATTCTGGCCTCTAATCTAACTTATGTATATTTAATGGGAACCCCACCAGAATTGTTATTTTTCTTAAAGCTCAAATAGAGAGCTACACAATGATATCATCCATGTTGTTGTAACACCACTACAACTGGAGATACCATATAACCTTATTTTCAAAACCAAGTCCCCCTGAAAGTCAAAGAGGGCTTGTACAAAACTGTACAAAAGTATAACCAAATTAAAGATCTCAACAAGAGCTTTAATTTGAGACACCTTAGACTTCTGTATCTCTTAAATTGACTGAGGGATCTTGGTTCAAAGGTTTAATAACCAAAATACAGATATTCTGAAAACAAGAAAATAAACAAACCCCTGTATTTTTGGCATACACTCATACAACTGTACAGTGTAATATACCAAACTGTAGAGCTAATAAAGCCCTACAAAACTGTATCATCAGAATACAGATATCTTCCAAATTGAAGAAGATATCTAGCATGGAAGTTTTTGAAGCCTCATACTGATGTACAAAATTACATCCAAAAACTTAAAACCCTTATAACTTTTGCTATTTGCAAGAAGGGTAAGCATGAAGCATACCAAATTGAAGAGCTCATTAAGCCCTTCAATTCTGTGCTCTTGGTTTCTTGATATCTCAAAAACTGACTGAGATATCTTGGTTGGAAGTATTTTGACCAATACTGGCCTGTACCAAACCTGTACCAACCAGTACTGGCTTGATACTTAAAATAATGGTTGTTTAAAGCTTAAACCCGCCCAGAATGACTAATATTAGTCATCCAGACACTCTGGACACGTCACAATGGTGCTGACGTGGCCTGTGAAAAGTTTTTTCACCCTGTATTGATCCAGAATGATCATTTGTGGTCCAAAAACCACAATTCTGACTATGCTGACGTCAGAATTGATGGTACAGAACCACAACCCAGCCTCCAGAGTGAAAATTTTCACTCTGTAGACGTGTGAAGAGCCTACCAGTCTTTCACAGTCCTCAGAGGAGATAAAAGCAGGTCTTTCCTCACTGGAAAAGACTCATCTTATCATGAATTAACATCCTTACGTAGTAAAACTGTCTTATACCAGTAGTACTCTTAGGATTATATTGATATAATTAAAATAATTAATTATTGTAGTGTTTCTTTACAGTCAAAGATATTAGAGCATTGCAACCCAGGTCCTCAATAGACTCATCACCACTGTTACCACATAGCAGTAGGACCTGAAGATTTCATTTATTATTTATTTTTTGTGTGTCACAGTCATAGTGCTAGCTTGTATTTACTATTTTTAAGCTACTACATAGACTCACCCTGACATTTTGGGGGCCTGGCCGTTGTTTTAACCTATTCTGGACCTATTTTGGCGATTTTTGGATCATTTTCACTTTTTTTGAAGGTTTTTTACTATAAAGGTAAGTACAATTTCGAGTTTTTTTCATTTTTTAACTAATTTTCATCTCTTATATTATAAAAATATAATATATATTTTTTATATATTGTATTTTATCAAAATATATTAAATAATATATTTTATTTTATTTTTGAGTATTTATACTCTTCAAAGCTTTATATTGCAATTTTCACGAAAATTAATAATAATAAATAATTATTATTAATTTTTCAAATTTATTTTTATATACAAACAGTATATTTAAATAAAAAAAAAAATATTTTTTACCAAATTGTGTAAAAATTAATTTAAATCATAATATTTATTGTAAATCAACAATAAATATTGAAATAATAATTTTATTATTTCAATTCTTTAATATTCAAATTGAATATTATTGAAGAAGATCTTTTTTTACTCAAGTTGAGGAAAAATTGATTAAAATTTTCTTTTTTTGATAAATAATCAAAAAAAAAATCTTAATAATAATAAGTCATTGTTATCAATTTACCACGAAAATTGATAATAATAAGTTACTATTATTAACTTCTCAAACTTATTTTTATATACAAATAGTATATTTAAATAGAAAGTATAATTAATTTTTACCAAATTGTGTAAAATTAATTTAAATCATAATATTTATTGTAAACCAACAATAAATATTTAGATAATAATTTTATTATTATTTAAATTCTTTAATATTCAAATTGAATATTATTGAAGAAGAATCTTTCTACTCAAGTTGAGGAAAAATTCATCTGTTTTTAATAATAATAAGTAATTATTATTAACTTCCCAAACTTATTTTTATATACAAATAGTATATTTAAATAGAAAGCATAATTAATTTTTACCAAATTGTGTAAAATTAAGTTAAATCATAATATTTATTGTAAACCAACAATAAATATTTAAATAATAATTTTATTATTATTTCAATTCTTTAATATTCAAATTGAATATTATTGAAGAAGAATCCTTTCTACTCAAGTTAAGGAAAAATTCATCAATTTTTTTTAAAAAAAAAAAAATAAAAAAATAAAAAAATAAATAAATAAAAATAAGTAAATAACTTATCAATAATATTCAAGTTTAATAATATAAACTTTTAATATTAACTACTTTACTTATAAAAATAAGTGAAACAAAACTGTTATTTCTTCAAAAAATAAAAAATAAAATAATAATAATAATAAATAATTAAAACTCAAATATCAAACCAAACTCAGAAGAAATAACAGTAAGGAATTGGAAATTTTGTTTATTCAAATTGAATTACAAAGCTTCTCCATTTTCTTTCAAAGTGGAAAAAATACATTCCATTTGAGACAAAATCACAGTGAAATTCATCTGTAACAGCCTCAAAGACAAGGAGGCAGTACTAACTCCCAAGCAAATTGCCAAGGAGTATAAAGCAGAAATCAGTCCAAGGGCCTTTTAAAGGTAAAGAAACCTTGGAAAATACAGAATTTTTGTCTTTTGTCATTTTTTAACATGACAATTCCATTTCTCAGAGATCTTGGATACCCAAGAAATCAGCCAGAAATCTGGCAAAGAAGAAACAGAGGGAGAAGGCCACCCCCTTCTGGATCAAATAACCAACAAAGGACTTATTATCAGGAAACTCCTGCTCAAAGTCCCACCCCAAACCAAATCCAGCCCAGTCCAACAAAAAAATTGGACAGATGCAGGGAAAATAACTCATATTCATGTACTCCTAAAAGGATTTTCCACATGGAGTATGGACAACAAAACCTTAACCATGGGAGTATCATGGAAGGAAATTGGAATAATGAGGCAAAAAATATGAGTCAATCTTATTACTTGCCAAAAGATTCTGGAAGAAATGAAAAGTTGGAATCTCAACAGCCATTTCATACTCTCAGAAGAGACTTGAATCAGAGGGAATCAAACAGAAATCCAAGCCATAGAGAATTCTTGGCATATGGAAGAGCCCAATCTGATTCAGGAACACCAAGGCATGGAAGAAGAAATTCCATCTTTACCACATCAGTCCAACAGCTACAGGACTTGAAATCCAAAGGACAATATTTCCAGGACTCTCCAGTCATCCCTGGTGGTTTCCAGCAGAGGACATGGAGCCCTAGTAGAAAACAAGAATTCTTTCAGGAAGGAGAAGATAGAATCAGATCCTTTGATGAAACAATGAATAAAATTAGCCCAAGAGGAACACAAATCCTAAAAAACACTGTACCTACCAATAGTGTTAGCTCAGAATCAATTGATCCTCAGCTTAAGCCTATTGATGATAAAATACCCCCTCAAAAATTTGAAACCACAGATTCCAGAGGTAGTAGTTTCATACGGTCCAACATGGGTAAATTCATGGAATGGACATATGATCATGTTCAAGAAGTGACTTCAGAAATGAAAACACTCAAGGAAGAAAATTCCTTCCAAGCAACAGTCATAGAAAACTTGAACACAAATCTATCCAGAATCTGGGCAGAATTTGAAACTAAAAACAAACAGTTGAACTCAATACTAGAGGAACAACAAGCTGTGAGAAGAGATTTAAGAAATATCCAATATCAACAGGAAATCCTGGAAAAAGAAGTGGATTTTCTCTATAAAAAGGAGGAAAAAGAAGATAATTTCTTCCCTCAAACAACTCAAGATGATAAACCAATCACCAAAGTAAAAGAGGAAGAATCAGAAAACCAAGCTCCTGAATCCCAGGATCCAAAGTTAAGGTCTGAGTCAATTTACCAAGATGGTGAGAACCTCAGTTACTCTGAGAAACAAGCATTAAAGCAATTACCTGACGTGGTAAACTGGCCCAAATTCTCAGGAATTGGAGTATATGATCATATGGAGCTTATTGATTATATTAATGGACTTTTTGTTGATGTACCAAAGATACCAGACTACTGGATCACCACAAGACTCAACACTGCATTCAGAGGCCATGCAAATATATGGTACACTGAAATGAAAGAGATACATGGTAGGAAAAGCTGGCCATGGTGGAGAAACCAAATAATACAAAAGTACAGCAATGGTACTTGGATTTGGAAAAAAAACCATCTCTTTTGAGAGTGACAGATACTCTACAGAAAAAGACCCTTATGAATGGTGTCTTGAACAAACAAAAAGACTCAAATCTATTGATCCAAACATGACAATAGAGATGAGAAATCATAAGATTCTGACAAAACTTCCAGGAGACTTAGAACATGCAGTAAAGTGCAGATGCAGCAAAATAAGCAGCATTGATGACATAGCAAATGTCATACAAGATGTCAGAAAAAAGACATCAATTGGCAGTAGTTCACCCTATAGGTCACATGATAGCAGAGAAAAACCAAAGATACTCATGGAAAAAGAACTCAAACCTACTAATGGTGAAGAAGCACCAAGGAGAAGGAACACATGCCATAACTGTGGATCACCTGACCACTATGCAAATAATTGTCCCAAGGGAAAAAAGAAAATATTTGCAATAGAGGAAGAGTCAGTAGAAGAACACATGGAGTACAAATCTGACTCTGACAGCATGGGAAATGGGCTAAGACAGGATTCAGACAGTGGATCAGAGCCTATTGAACAATATTTATTAGAGTATGAGGATGAGAAAACAGAATCAGTCCTAGGAAACTCTTTGAAACCAGAACTCATTCAACCCAAAAATGGTGAAGACAGAAGTGGCAGAACCATTGATGCTAAAGAGTATTTGGAAGTACCCAAAACTGGTATGGCCTTTATTCATGGAGCAAAATCAAAGCTTGATGTATACATTTAAAATAAAAAGCATCCTTTGATTTTTGACACAGGAGCAAATTGTTCAGTGGTAGCCAAAGAATACTTGGACAGACACTTTCCAATGTGGAATGCAGAGATGCTTTTAACAAAAGCAAGAAGCTTTAAAAGTGCTGCAGGCAAAGTGAAGTCACTTGGAATAATCCAAAAAATAATTATAATACCACACAAAATGGGAAACCTCAGACTACACATTGAATTTGTGGTGCTTGAAAATGCTACGTTTGATGGATTTTTAATGGGTACAGAGTACCATAAAATCTATGGCATAAGCATACATAATTCCCTAGAGAGTTACTTGATAATTGGGCAAGACAAACAAAGAAAGTTCTACTTTGAAACTGACAACCCCAATCAAATAAAAAGATATTCCAATAGGGATTATTTAACAGAAAGAAGGAATAAACCACCAGAAAAAGACCAATGGGTAAATCTGGATGATGTTTCGGATAAAGATTCTTTTTTGAATGGATCAAGAGCCTCCATAAGGACAAAAGAGTCTCATCAATGATGAGCCTTTTTTGGAGGGAGGGTATGTCAGCCTGTGACTCAAAATAGAGCACCAGCATGACATCCAACATACCATAAGTAATGGTATGAGGAATATTGGACAAATATAGCCAATACAAGTAAATTATAAAGAGGAAACCTCCTCAAAGATAATAAGAAAGGACAAAGATATGCCCTATCAAAGATAAGACCAAATAAGCAAAAACTCTTATTCTGGCCTCTAATCTAACTTATGTATATTTAATGGGAACCCCACCAGAATTGTTATTTTTCTTAAAGCTCAAATAGAGAGCTACACAATGATATCATCCATGTTGTTGTAACACCACTACAACTGGAGATACCATATAACCTTATTTTCAAAACCAAGTCCCCCTGAAAGTCAAAGAGGGCTTGTACAAAACTGTACAAAAGTATAACCAAATTAAAGATCTCAACAAGAGCTTTAATTTGAGACACCTTAGACTTCTGTATCTCTTAAATTGACTGAGGGATCTTGGTTCAAAGGTTTAATAACCAAAATACAGATATTCTGAAAACAAGAAAATAAACAAACCCCTGTATTTTTGGCATACACTCATACAACTGTACAGTGTAATATACCAAACTGTAGAGCTAATAAAGCCCTACAAAACTGTATCATCAGAATACAGATATCTTCCAAATTGAAGAAGATATCTAGCATGGAAGTTTTTGAAGCCTCATACTGATGTACAAAATTACATCCAAAAACTTAAAACCCTTATAACTTTTGCTATTTGCAAGAAGGGTAAGCATGAAGCATACCAAATTGAAGAGCTCATTAAGCCCTTCAATTCTGTGCTCTTGGTTTCTTGATATCTCAAAAACTGACTGAGATATCTTGGTTGGAAGTATTTTGACCAATACTGGCCTGTACCAAACCTGTACCAACCAGTACTGGCTTGATACTTAAAATAATGGTTGTTTAAAGCTTAAACCCGCCCAGAATGACTAATATTAGTCATCCAGACACTCTGGACACGTCACAATGGTGCTGACGTGGCCTGTGAAGAGTTTTTTCACCCTGTATTGATCCAGAATGATCATTTGTGGTCCAAAAACCACAATTCTGACTATGCTGACGTCAGAATTGATGGTACAGAACCACAACCCAGCCTCCAGAGTGAAAATTTTCACTCTATAGACGTGTGAAGAGCCTACCAGTCTTTCACAGTCCTCAGAGGAGATAAAAGCAGGTCTTTCCTCACTGGAAAAGACTCATCTTATCATGAATTAACATCCTTACGTAGTAAAACTGTCTTATACCAGTAGTACTCTTAGGATTATATTGATATAATTAAAATAATTAATTATTGTAGTGTTTCTTTACAGTCAAAGATATTAGAGCATTGCAACCCAGGTCCTCAATAGACTCATCACCACTGTTACCACATAGCAGTAGGACCTGAAGATTTCATTTATTATTTATTTTTTGTGTGTCACAGTCATAGTGCTAGCTTGTATTTACTATTTTTAAGCTACTACATAGACTCACCCTGACATTTTGGGGGCCTGGCCGTTGTTTTAACCTATTCTGGACCTATTTTGGCGATTTTTGGATCATTTTCACTTTTTTTGAAGGTTTTTTACTATAAAGGTAAGTACAATTTCGAGTTTTTTTCATTTTTTAACTAATTTTCATCTCTTATATTATAAAAATATAATATATATTTTTTATATATTGTATTTTATCAAAATATATTAAATAATATATTTTATTTTATTTTTGAGTATTTATACTCTTCAAAGCTTTATATTGCAATTTTCACGAAAATTAATAATAATAAATAATTATTATTAATTTTTCAAATTTATTTTTATATACAAACAGTATATTTAAATAAAAAAAAAAATATTTTTTACCAAATTGTGTAAAAATTAATTTAAATCATAATATTTATTGTAAATCAACAATAAATATTGAAATAATAATTTTATTATTTCAATTCTTTAATATTCAAATTGAATATTATTGAAGAAGATCTTTTTTTACTCAAGTTGAGGAAAAATTGATTAAAATTTTCTTTTTTTGATAAATAATCAAAAAAAAAATCTTAATAATAATAAGTCATTGTTATCAATTTACCACGAAAATTGATAATAATAAGTTACTATTATTAACTTCTCAAACTTATTTTTATATACAAATAGTATATTTAAATAGAAAGTATAATTAATTTTTACCAAATTGTGTAAAATTAATTTAAATCATAATATTTATTGTAAACCAACAATAAATATTTAGATAATAATTTTATTATTATTTAAATTCTTTAATATTCAAATTGAATATTATTGAAGAAGAATCTTTCTACTCAAGTTGAGGAAAAATTCATCTGTTTTTAATAATAATAAGTAATTATTATTAACTTCCCAAACTTATTTTTATATACAAATAGTATATTTAAATAGAAAGCATAATTAATTTTTACCAAATTGTGTAAAATTAAGTTAAATCATAATATTTATTGTAAACCAACAATAAATATTTAAATAATAATTTTATTATTATTTCAATTCTTTAATATTCAAATTGAATATTATTGAAGAAGAATCCTTTCTACTCAAGTTAAGGAAAAATTCATCAATTTTTTTTAAAAAAAAAAAAATAAAAAAATAAAAAAATAAATAAATAAAAATAAGTAAATAACTTATCAATAATATTCAAGTTTAATAATATAAACTTTTAATATTAACTACTTTACTTATAAAAATAAGTGAAACAAAACTGTTATTTCTTCAAAAAATAAAAAATAAAATAATAATAATAATAAATAATTAAAACTCAAATATCAAACCAAACTCAGAAGAAATAACAGTAAGGAATTGGAAATTTTGTTTATTCAAATTGAATTACAAAGCTTCTCCATTTTCTTTCAAAGTGGAAAAAATACATTCCATTTGAGACAAAATCACAGTGAAATTCATCTGTAACAGCCTCAAAGACAAGGAGGCAGTACTAACTCCCAAGCAAATTGCCAAGGAGTATAAAGCAGAAATCAGTCCAAGGGCCTTTTAAAGGTAAAGAAACCTTGGAAAATACAGAATTTTTGTCTTTTGTCATTTTTTAACATGACAATTCCATTTCTCAGAGATCTTGGATACCCAAGAAATCAGCCAGAAATCTGGCAAAGAAGAAACAGAGGGAGAAGGCCACCCCCTTCTGGATCAAATAACCAACAAAGGACTTATTATCAGGAAACTCCTGCTCAAAGTCCCACCCCAAACCAAATCCAGCCCAGTCCAACAAAAAAATTGGACAGATGCAGGGAAAATAACTCATATTCATGTACTCCTAAAAGGATTTTCCACATGGAGTATGGACAACAAAACCTTAACCATGGGAGTATCATGGAAGGAAATTGGAATAATGAGGCAAAAAATATGAGTCAATCTTATTACTTGCCAAAAGATTCTGGAAGAAATGAAAAGTTGGAATCTCAACAGCCATTTCATACTCTCAGAAGAGACTTGAATCAGAGGGAATCAAACAGAAATCCAAGCCATAGAGAATTCTTGGCATATGGAAGAGCCCAATCTGATTCAGGAACACCAAGGCATGGAAGAAGAAATTCCATCTTTACCACATCAGTCCAACAGCTACAGGACTTGAAATCCAAAGGACAATATTTCCAGGACTCTCCAGTCATCCCTGGTGGTTTCCAGCAGAGGACATGGAGCCCTAGTAGAAAACAAGAATTCTTTCAGGAAGGAGAAGATAGAATCAGATCCTTTGATGAAACAATGAATAAAATTAGCCCAAGAGGAACACAAATCCTAAAAAACACTGTACCTACCAATAGTGTTAGCTCAGAATCAATTGATCCTCAGCTTAAGCCTATTGATGATAAAATACCCCCTCAAAAATTTGAAACCACAGATTCCAGAGGTAGTAGTTTCATACGGTCCAACATGGGTAAATTCATGGAATGGACATATGATCATGTTCAAGAAGTGACTTCAGAAATGAAAACACTCAAGGAAGAAAATTCCTTCCAAGCAACAGTCATAGAAAACTTGAACACAAATCTATCCAGAATCTGGGCAGAATTTGAAACTAAAAACAAACAGTTGAACTCAATACTAGAGGAACAACAAGCTGTGAGAAGAGATTTAAGAAATATCCAATATCAACAGGAAATCCTGGAAAAAGAAGTGGATTTTCTCTATAAAAAGGAGGAAAAAGAAGATAATTTCTTCCCTCAAACAACTCAAGATGATAAACCAATCACCAAAGTAAAAGAGGAAGAATCAGAAAACCAAGCTCCTGAATCCCAGGATCCAAAGTTAAGGTCTGAGTCAATTTACCAAGATGGTGAGAACCTCAGTTACTCTGAGAAACAAGCATTAAAGCAATTACCTGACGTGGTAAACTGGCCCAAATTCTCAGGAATTGGAGTATATGATCATATGGAGCTTATTGATTATATTAATGGACTTTTTGTTGATGTACCAAAGATACCAGACTACTGGATCACCACAAGACTCAACACTGCATTCAGAGGCCATGCAAATATATGGTACACTGAAATGAAAGAGATACATGGTAGGAAAAGCTGGCCATGGTGGAGAAACCAAATAATACAAAAGTACAGCAATGGTACTTGGATTTGGAAAAAAACCATCTCTTTTGAGAGTGACAGATACTCTACAGAAAAAGACCCTTATGAATGGTGTCTTAAACAAACAAAAAGACTCAAATCTATTGATCCAAACATGACAATAGAGATGAGAAATCATAAGATTCTGACAAAACTTCCAGGAGACTTAGAACATGCAGTAAAGTGCAGATGCAGCAAAATAAGCAGCATTGATGACATAGCAAATGTCATACAAGATGTCAGAAAAAAGACATCAATTGGCAGTAGTTCACCCTATAGGTCACATGATAGCAGAGAAAAACCAAAGATACTCATGGAAAAAGAACTCAAACCTACTAATGGTGAAGAAGCACCAAGGAGAAGGAACACATGCCATAACTGTGGATCACCTGACCACTATGCAAATAATTGTCCCAAGGGAAAAAAGAAAATATTTGCAATAGAGGAAGAGTCAGTAGAAGAACACATGGAGTACAAATCTGACTCTGACAGCATGGGAAATGGGCTAAGACAGGATTCAGACAGTGGATCAGAGCCTATTGAACAATATTTATTAGAGTATGAGGATGAGAAAACAGAATCAGTCCTAGGAAACTCTTTGAAACCAGAACTCATTCAACCCAAAAATGGTGAAGACAGAAGTGGCAGAACCATTGATGCTAAAGAGTATTTGGAAGTACCCAAAACTGGTATGGCCTTTATTCATGGAGCAAAATCAAAGCTTGATGTATACATTTAAAATAAAAAGCATCCTTTGATTTTTGACACAGGAGCAAATTGTTCAGTGGTAGCCAAAGAATACTTGGACAGACACTTTCCAATGTGGAATGCAGAGATGCTTTTAACAAAAGCAAGAAGCTTTAAAAGTGCTGCAGGCAAAGTGAAGTCACTTGGAATAATCCAAAAAATAATTATAATACCACACAAAATGGGAAACCTCAGACTACACATTGAATTTGTGGTGCTTGAAAATGCTACGTTTGATGGATTTTTAATGGGTACAGAGTACCATAAAATCTATGGCATAAGCATACATAATTCCCTAGAGAGTTACTTGATAATTGGGCAAGACAAACAAAGAAAGTTCTACTTTGAAACTGACAACCCCAATCAAATAAAAAGATATTCCAATAGGGATTATTTAACAGAAAGAAGGAATAAACCACCAGAAAAAGACCAATGGGTAAATCTGGATGATGTTTCGGATAAAGATTCTTTTTTGAATGGATCAAGAGCCTCCATAAGGACAAAAGAGTCTCATCAATGATGAGCCTTTTTTGGAGGGAGGGTATGTCAGCCTGTGACTCAAAATAGAGCACCAGCATGACATCCAACATACCATAAGTAATGGTATGAGGAATATTGGACAAATATAGCCAATACAAGTAAATTATAAAGAGGAAACCTCCTCAAAGATAATAAGAAAGGACAAAGATATGCCCTATCAAAGATAAGACCAAATAAGCAAAAACTCTTATTCTGGCCTCTAATCTAACTTATGTATATTTAATGGGAACCCCACCAGAATTGTTATTTTTCTTAAAGCTCAAATAGAGAGCTACACAATGATATCATCCATGTTGTTGTAACACCACTACAACTGGAGATACCATATAACCTTATTTTCAAAACCAAGTCCCCCTGAAAGTCAAAGAGGGCTTGTACAAAACTGTACAAAAGTATAACCAAATTAAAGATCTCAACAAGAGCTTTAATTTGAGACACCTTAGACTTCTGTATCTCTTAAATTGACTGAGGGATCTTGGTTCAAAGGTTTAATAACCAAAATACAGATATTCTGAAAACAAGAAAATAAACAAACCCCTGTATTTTTGGCATACACTCATACAACTGTACAGTGTAATATACCAAACTGTAGAGCTAATAAAGCCCTACAAAACTGTATCATCAGAATACAGATATCTTCCAAATTGAAGAAGATATCTAGCATGGAAGTTTTTGAAGCCTCATACTGATGTACAAAATTACATCCAAAAACTTAAAACCCTTATAACTTTTGCTATTTGCAAGAAGGGTAAGCATGAAGCATACCAAATTGAAGAGCTCATTAAGCCCTTCAATTCTGTGCTCTTGGTTTCTTGATATCTCAAAAACTGACTGAGATATCTTGGTTGGAAGTATTTTGACCAATACTGGCCTGTACCAAACCTGTACCAACCAGTACTGGCTTGATACTTAAAATAATGGTTGTTTAAAGCTTAAACCCGCCCAGAATGACTAATATTAGTCATCCAGACACTCTGGACACGTCACAATGGTGCTGACGTGGCCTGTGAAGAGTTTTTTCACCCTGTATTGATCCAGAATGATCATTTGTGGTCCAAAAACCACAATTCTGACTATGCTGACGTCAGAATTGATGGTACAGAACCACAACCCAGCCTCCAGAGTGAAAATTTTCACTCTGTAGACGTGTGAAGAGCCTACCAGTCTTTCACAGTCCTCAGAGGAGATAAAAGCAGGTCTTTCCTCACTGGAAAAGACTCATCTTATCATGAATTAACATCCTTACGTAGTAAAACTGTCTTATACCAGTAGTACTCTTAGGATTATATTGATATAATTAAAATAATTAATTATTGTAGTGTTTCTTTACAGTCAAAGATATTAGAGCATTGCAACCCAGGTCCTCAATAGACTCATCACCACTGTTACCACATAGCAGTAGGACCTGAAGATTTCATTTATTATTTATTTTTTGTGTGTCACAGTCATAGTGCTAGCTTGTATTTACTATTTTTAAGCTACTACATAGACTCACCCTGACACTATCTTATTTTGTTATTTGTGGTCTTTTGGGTATATGAAAATACCTCCCAGGCTCACAACTATTCAACACTCATGAAGTAAGGACTAAGCAAAGAGTTCCATTTGAATGATATGAAATAAAATGGTTTTGTTGCAAAAACAGAAGACACAATTCAGGTTTTAAAAATAACACTTATTAGGTTTCAATTTGTGATTCTCATGATTTAGACCCTCATCACAAAATTTTTAATAACCCCACAAATTTCCCTGCAAAAGATGTTGGTGGAGAAGGCCACTCATCATATTCCTTTGATTGGGTTAATTATGTATGCCAACAAGCCACTGTACCCTATGGATCTAATATGGGAGCCTAAGGATGGTAAGCAGGGTGTGGAGGCATAAGGAGGGATGAGCTCAGAAATGAGGTGGAGGCATCAGAGGCATATCTTGAGGGTGCTGGAGGAGCATAAGTATGGTAAGTGGCATATAATATAAGGCATGCTTGTGGAAGCCTAAGGAGTAGTGAGGGAAGAGATGGGGGGAAATGCCAGAGTCACATCTGGAGGGTGTTGCAGGAGCGTAAGGATGGTAAGCGGCAGAGAGGATTAGGCAGGTGGGAGGAAGTGTAAGGAGGGGTGAGGGTGGCATTGGAGTCATATCTTGAGGGCACTATGTGAGTATAAGGATGGTAGATGGTGGGAGGAAGTGTGAGCCTGTGAGGTATGTATAACATACCCTCAAGGCCACAAATAACTTTATACACAGTTAAATTTGTCTTCAACAGACTTTTTAATTTAATTTAAAATAAAAAATAACAAAAAATAAGTATCACTTTTTTTGGATAAACAAAGTTAGAAATATTATGTCATTTTTGGATTCTACACCAAAAACAACCTAGGGTACATCCATAAGGTGTTATACCCAAAAACACTTATTTCTTATGTTATTGGAAGATTTAAGAATCTTACAGCACTAATGTAACTTTTTTAACATTTTTTTAAAATTGTTAAATTTAAGCTTAAATAAGCTTCAATTCAAATCTGCATAAAGTTTATGAAAACTTACCAAAACTTTAGTTAAAATTGAGGTTTTGTGTATATGTACTGAATTGGCTAAGGATTTGCCATACAAAATTTAAATCCTGCATGAGCTCAATTTAAAAGGGTTTAAGGCAATAGTATTGCTTTAAATAAATAAAAGGGCAAAATCCACACAGAAAGGTGGGACAAAGGAGAAAGACCAAATAGAGCTGGGGTACCCAGCTTTTTGGATCTGCAAGGATTCAATGAAGGTTGTCCAACTATATTGGAGGATTTTCAACCTTATTTAAGCTTTAAGATTAGACTTTGATCCAACATTAAAGTTTAAACTGGTTTTATCCCAATTGAGACAGGAATTTTAAGCTGCCAAAGGGTAAATCCCAATATGCAGGCTGGATTTTAAGGCTTTAAGAACTTTCAAAGCTTAATTAAGCTTAAAAAGTTGAAATAAGCTTAAAACTTTAAGGCTACAAGCATTAAAACCTTATCAAAAGTTAAGGTTTGGTGTGTATTTATATGTTACATAGAAAAATAGCAATAATTTAAAAAAATTATTAAGAATCCAATTCTTGATGGATTTGCTTGAAAATTTCACACAGCTGAAAGCTTAATATTATCTACATATAAATCAAATTTTAAGTATCTTTTATAAATAAATTTCCTGGGTAATTAGCCTGGAAATTTACTCTTTTAATTAAAGCTCAAAGAAAATTATAATTTCTTTAAAAATTAATCAAAAATTGAGCTTAAGAGATTCCTGCTTGAAACTCTATTTTTAATTTTTTCATGTGATTAACTTTGATATAAATAAGTCTATTGATATTAAAAACTTGAAATAATTAGTTTAAATGAGAATTAAAGTTACATGGAGTTAAGAATAACACTGGTAACTTTAAATTGGTATTAAAAATCAGTTACCTTGAGTTAAGAACTTTGATTTTAAGCATGATTTTTCCCTTTTGACCTGAGAAAGCCCTCTTCATCCATTATGAATCATGAGAGCTGGTCTGAAGACATAAGAAGAGTCTTTTCATCACTGTTTTTGTCAATCATTCATTATTAATCCAATCATATTAGAAATTCAAACAGGTAAAGTTTTATTAAATATAAAATCTTATTATTAAAAGTAACTCTTAATTTTTTATTCTTTATTAATTAAAATTAAAGAATTGAAATCATAGAATTCAGATTATTGTTATAATCACCAATAATACATGTTATTATATAAAATTATCATCTTAAATATCTTTTAAAAATCCACAAATTCCTCTTAAAAACTCTTTAATCATAATTTTTATTATAAAAGGTTGTTTTATCTTTAAAAATATTGATTTTTGGCGTGTTTTTAACTTATAATTATTATTTAATCTAATAATTGTTGTTGTTTGACTTGTTGTATTAAATAAATATTATAAGTAGGTTTTCTCTAAAGTTTTATATCCTTTTTTATCTAGTATTAGTTTTTTTATATAGAATTTTATTCTATAAGAATTATTTCTGCACAGTGTGTGTCTTAATTCTTTTATAAATAATATTTATATTATTTAGAAGTGTTTAATATTCATATTTTCCACGTGTAATTGTCTCATTAAGAGCTTTACACTTCTTATTGTTATAACTGTCAGTGACTATAACAATAATAGAATAACTATGATTTATTATAATTATTATTATTATTTACAATTATATTTTTATAATAATAATTAAATTTATTTTTTTTATATAATTATTTTAATAATTATATTTAAATTTGTGGTTATAATATTCTGTTATATTATATATTTTTACTGAGGACAGTCAAAATACTCTTGATATTGCTACTTTTATCAAGAGTTTCATAGACAAACCTTACATTTGGGGGCCTGGCCGTGCTTTTAACCAATTTTTGGGACATAAATCATATTATAGACCTTATTTTACTGTTTTTTGACATGCAATTACCATATTTATCTTAATATTGGCTTTTTAGGGAGTTATCCCTTATAAATAATCTTTATAATATTAATAAAGTTATTTTTTCTTACGAATATTGTTTGAAACAATATACTATTGAGTGACTTGGAATAAATTTCTTTTGTCTAACTAGTGGCTTTTTCACATCACAGACTTGAAATTTATGCTTTGAGTTATTCTAGTATAAAGTGAATAATAATACAATTTTGATTAATAAACTTGTTAATTGCATAATTATTATTTCTTTAAAGAAAATAAAAAATCAAATCAAAAATTAAAAAATTAAAAATCTTTACTAAAAATATTTTTTCTTTTATCTTAGACATTTTTCTTTATTTTTGACGTAATTTTCCATAAATTACATTAAAACAACTTTATTCAATAAGTTGAGTTTATAAGTTATTTTTATTGTTTGATAAAATTACTTATATTTTTATTTTTGCTCTAGTGTCATCAATTAGAGACAGCTCTTCAGACTCTGAAGCCTCAGAGTCTAGTATTGAAATTCAAACTAGCCCAGCACCAAGGGGTTTGATAACCAAAGAACCCTTCAAAGGTCCAGCAGGTGAATTCAATCCATTCTTAGTCTATTTTTTTTAAAAATTGACGTGAAATGACTGCTACTAGAAGTGGAAGTAATTACTCCATCCAATCAAATGGATCTGGACCAGGACATTCCAGTCACAAATTCAAAAGACAAGAATGTCAGCCCAGAGGAGAGGCACAAATGGAGGATGCCAGAACTTCCACCAGATCCCAAAGGTTAGCCAGCACCTTTGAATCTCTTATTCAGAGTCCAGAAGCTGACATAACTGCTATTGCTGTTAGACCTGAATAATTTCCAACAGGCAGCAGTGGAGATTTACCAGTCTCAGTACAAGAACTGGTTTATGGCGGCAAAACAGCAAGAGTGGGAACTTCTCCCAGGTCTTTGGATAGGCACAATGAACTCTTATCTTCAAGTTAAGAAGTTCATGGGGCCAGAAAAGACAGAACAACTTCTGAATGGTTGGACACCAATGTCTTGCAAAGGACAAGTCCAACAAATAAACCTTTGTTGAAAAACCAAAGTATGTTATCAGAGGATCAGAAGAAGAAGTTGGCCCAAGGCAAGGAAAACAGCCAAGTGGAAGCTCCCCAAGCATCCACCAGCAAACATCTGCCTCAACAAGTGCCAAGCAAGCCCCAAAGACCAATCAGAAGGGAAAGCAAAAGGCAAAGGGAAAGGCAAAGCCCAAGTGGAACAAGCCTTACCCACAGAATTACAGAATCCCAAAGAAAGAAAAGACAGCCATGGACAATGTGTTCAATATGCCAAGAACTCTGATGGAATTCAAAAACAAGGAGGAGGAAAGATTGAACCAATCTTTCCCAAAGAAATATATCTTGTTAAGCTTGTAACTCAATTTGAATCTTGTAATAAAGAAATTATGACAAAGTTGAAAACATTTGAATATATCCAACAAAAGTTGGGTAATGAGATATTACAAGTAAAAGACCAACAAAAAACCATTATTGGCCTTGAAAATGTTAATAAAGACAATTCTGTGTCTTTGACACAAATTTGTGCAAGAATTGAGTCTAAAGTTACTTTGCTCAATCAACCAGATGAAAATTCAATTTCTTTTATAACTGGACAGTTAAGAGAATTGAAATTACAAGCTCAAAACTTGGAAAATTCAACTGGTCACAATGTAGCTCTTTTTCAAGAACAATTGGAAAAAAGTGATAAAGCAATACTTGAATTAAAAGAAGACATTCAATCAAGTATTAATAATATATCACTGGAAAATGAATTGCCAAGGAAATCCACACCAATTCTTGACAGAAATGTGCTTAATGATTTACATCATACCATTTCAAGTAATGAGGTGAAAACTGCTTGCAATTTCAAAGACATTCCAAAATTAGAGGAATGGCCAACCTTCAATGGTGAAGGGGAATATAATCATATGGAATTTATGAAAACAATTGATATGTTTAAAGAAGACTTTAACATACCAGATGAATACATAAGTGCCAGATTACACTCATTATTTATCAGATCAGCAAAGAAATGGTATTACAAAATGAGACAAGATCATGGTAAACATTCTTGGCCTTGGTGGAAAGAACAGATTATTTCCAAATGGGCTAATGATTCCTGGAGATTTAGAATGGAAAATTACTTTGAAGAAGCCATTTTAATATTGAGAGGGACAGGCCTATGTCTTGGTTTCTTAAACAGAAGGACAGATTAACTGCCCTTCATCCTGATATGTCTGAAACAATGGTACATAAAAGGATATTAAGAGAGTGTGGTGGTGACCTTGAGCATGCTATAAGAAGCAGATGTATTGAGCCTTGCTCTACAGAAGATTATATCAATGCTATGGAGGACATCACTACTAGGACAAAAATTGGAAGAAATTGGTTCAAATCCCCAATAGACAATAAGACTAATGGGAAACCAATTTCAAAGCCAAATAAGCCACAAGACAGAACTCCTTTGAAATGTCACAAATGTGGAAGTACATCTTATTTAGCAAACACTTGCCCAAAAAAGACAAGAATCAATGAGATAAATGTTGAAAAAGTGGAAAATACAAAAGAAACAACTGATGTATCTTTACATGAAAGTGATTCTGAGCCTTCACAAGAAGAAGAAGTACCAGAGGAGCTTAGTATAGAAAAAATTAATGTTTCTTTTGAAGTCACTGAGGTACACACTCATTTACCACAGTATAGTGATAAATGTATGGATCTCATACATGTGCAAGATGCTAAAATGCAAAAATCCAAACCTGCCAGAGGTAAAGGTTATACAGCTGGTTCATCTTGCATCACTAATATTGTGATAAACAACACAGAAGCCAAGATACACCTTGACTCAGGTGCTTTTTGCACTTGTGTTGGAAAGGATTATCTTGACAAGTTTTATACCAATTGGCAAGACAAATTAATGCCAATTGAAGGAATAACATTTAGCAGTGCTAGCCAAAATATGCATTCCTTGGGTATATTTGAGGCAGCAATCATATTTCCTCATCCTGCAGGAAGTATAAGATTGAAAGTTGAAATTGTTGTCATGAATAATTGTACTTCACAACATTTTATACTTGGGAATGATTATCTCAATATTTATGGTATTGATATTAATAATAATAAAGACAGGTATTTCACTTTAGGTGAAAATAAAAGACAAAAATTTGCTTTTCCTCTAGAAAAATGAGAAATTACTGTCATTAAAAAAGTGAAAAATGTTAATAAGGGAAAATTTGTGTCAGTCAATTGATTGAAGCACAAATTAGTCCTGAATTAACACTAGAAATGAAGGAAGAGCTTATTGAAATTTTATTTCAATACAGGGAAGCCTTTGCTTCAGATAATGAACCACTTGGAGCTATAAAAGGCCATGAAGTGGACATTATGCTTAATGTGGAAAGGCCTTATCCACCACTATGAAGAAGACCAGCTTACACAGCTAGCCCTAGGGCTAGAGAAGCATTAGAAAGTCATATTAATGAGCTAATGAAACTGGGAGTTCTTAGAAAAGTTGGACACAATGAGGAGGTAGAAGTCACAACTCCAGTAATCATTACTTGGCATAATGATAAGTCAAGGATGGTTGGTGATTTTAGAGCACTGAATACCTATACTATTCCAGACAGGTATCCAATTCCTAGAATTCATGAGACTTTGACTCAATTATCCAAAGCAAGATTCATTACTTCCATGGATTCTCTGAAGGGCTTTCATCAGAATGTTTTGACACCTCATGCTAGGATATTATTGAGAATAATTGCTCATTGTGGGATTTATGACTATTTGAGAATGCCTTTTGGTATTAAAAGTGCAACCTCTCATTATCAGAGAATGATGAATACCATCTTACCACATGAATTTTCAGAAGGATGGTTAATCATTTATATTGATGACATTATCATTTGTTCAGAAACCTGGAAATTACATTTAGAGAGACCTTAATTAGTACTTAGGAAAATTCTTCAAGTGAACATGAAAATATCTCTTAAGAAATGTAATTTTGGGTTTCATGAGTTGAAAGCTCTAGGACATGTAGTCTCAGGACTGAGCCTTGGTGTTGACAAAATCAAAGTGGCTGCAGTTTTACTGAAACAAATGCCCCAGAACAAAAAAAATGATGTCTTTTTTGGGGTTTGCCAGTTATTACAGGCAACACCTTAAAGATTTTGCAATCCATGCCACATCATTATACAGAATTTGTGATCAGCAAACTGATTTTGAAATGACACAGGAGAGGATTCAAGCATATGATAAAATCAAGTATGCCTTGACCAATGCACCATTATTATTGATGCCAGACTGGAAAATTCCTTTCAAGCTGTATATTGATGCATGTGGTGAAGTTTTAGGAGCTGCTCTTCATCAAGTTCAAATTTTCAATGACAAACATTATGAAGGTCCAATTTGTTTTATTTCAAGACAGATTAAACCTACTGAGGCAAGATATGGAGCTAGCCAAATGGAGTGCCTTTGCCTTGTTTGGGCTTTGGAAAAACTTCATTACTATCTTGATGGTAGTGTGTTTGAATTAATTACTGATTGTAATGCAGTAAAATCACTTCTTAACATGAAAACTCCAAACAGACACATGTTAAGATGGAAGATTGCTATACAGGAGTATAGAGGCAATATGACCATAGTACATAAAGCTGGAAATATTAATAGGAATTCTTATTGCTTAAGTAGATGGGCATTACCAAATACACCTGATAGCCCTGCCTATGCTCTTACAAGTGCAGAACCTCAAATTCCAATTGAAGGAATTAATATCACGCATATTGGAACAGAATTCTTTGAAGAAGTTAGAGAAAGCTATAAGCAAGATAGGAATTGTCATATTCTTACTGCTATACTTGACAAAGATTGCAAAGATGTAGCCTTGGCTAATTCTCTAGATGATATTTGGAAAACATCTTATGATAATGCAATATTCGATTTATTGGATGGTATACTATATCATAGATCTAAACACACATGTGTCATGGTCCTATGTAGTAGAGTGTTAATTAATACCATACTACTGGAATGCCATGATAACATATATTCTGGACATCTTTCTGAAAACAGGACTATAGAAAGAATTAAGACATTTGCCTGGTGGCCCTCTTGGAGAAAAGATGTCATTGAGTACTGTCACAGCTATGATAGATTCCAGAAAGCCAATAAAGCTACTGGTAAAAGATTTAGTTTAACGATGCATATTCAAGAACCAAGTACTCCATGTGAAGTTGTTCACATGGATTGGATAACTGCCTTACCACCTGGAGGTGATAAAATTTACAATGCATGTCTTGTTATTGTGGACAGATATAGAAAAACACCAATCTTTTTACCATGTCACAAAGATGACACAGCTATGGATACAGCTCTTTTGATCTGGAATAGAGTAATATCCCATACTGGTCTCTTTAAAAACATCATTCACCGGGGAAAATCTCGTGTCAATCGTCGGCGATTGACTTCACGTCAAGCAAACGTCAAGCAGGATAAAAGTCGAGCTCACGTCAAGCGAAAATCAAGCGAACGTCAAGCACACGTCACACTCTGGTCTTACACCAAATCCTGTGACATCCAATAATATTGGTTCCCCTGTGCCTTCAACTCAGATTCCTCACCACCTGATCATCCCACAACCGTCCGATGATTGGTAAAAATTACACCAGACCCGCCTGTTTGCACACACACACATCAAAGATGTCCTTCAGCCAGTTTTGATGTAGGTGGGGGGTTTGACTTCACCAGGTCATCCATGAAGTGTGCGTGTGCATTGGCGTGTGCGGGCGCGTTTGCGTGTGCATTGGCGTGTGCGGGCGCGTTTGCGTGTGCATTGGCGTGTGCGGGTGGGTTTGCGTGTGCATTGGCGTGTGCGGGTGCGGGTGGGTGGGCGTGTGCAGGTGGGTTTGCGTGTGCATTGGCGTGTGCGGGTGGGTTTGCGTGTGCATTGGCGTGTGCGGGTGGGTTTGCGTGTGCATTGGCGCGTGCGGGTGGGTTTGCGTGTGCATTGGCGTGTGCGGGTGGGTTTGCGTGTGCATTGGCGTGTGCAGGTGGGTTTGCGTGTGCGGGTGGGTGTGCGTGTGCGGGTGCGTGGGCGTGTGCATTGGCGCGTGCGGGTGCACATGCGGGTGTGGGTACGCAAAAGCCGATTCCGCTTCCAACATGATGATGGCGCAGTTAGAAATTTTGGATGCTATGAAAGGTGAGTGTGTGGGTCATTTGATCATTGGACTTGGCTTATTCACACTGTACCCAATGTCAAAATAGTAAGTTCTTTGTGGCAATGTGAAATAATGGGCTTTGCTTGTCACAATGGCATGTCTCTGTCACTAAATTTTGAGGCAATTATTTCACTAGCAAAATTGCTAATGAATCTGAGAGATTTGCATTTTTGTAGACTAAATATCATGAAATAACGGCTTTATCATTACAAGCAGTCCACATGACAGAGCTTTGTTATCATACAATCCACAGTTACCTTCTATTTCTTCTTCTGATATAATCAAGTGTCCATCATCAAAACCAACAGCTTTATAAATATTGAGATACGGCCAATCTGGTAGGAAATTCACATCAATCTTCAAAGTTTTTAAAATCAGAAAGTTATTATTCAGTATGCTAGATGGCTCAGAGACTTTGAAAATGCTATCAATAATACCAAATTGTCGTGAGTTGCCCCTCAGAAAACATATCACACTGTTGCTGATATTTTTGGATTCAGTTGAAAATATATTGTTCCCAATATTAATGTTTGAAACTGGAAAATACCAAGGTGAGACAATCCTTGAAGTGGGAGGACTTGTGGATTGCATGGTAGTGTCTAAGCTGATCCAATCAACTACTTCCCTTGTGGAATGAAAATTCTGTAAGTACTCAACCAGGCAAGCATAATTTTGTTGGTCATGGCGGGATGGCTTGTTATATTTATGGTGATTGAACACGGCAGGTGGCTGTGATTCGAAAAGCTGTTTTATTTCACATGGCACAGATGGGGATTTCAGGAGAACGGAAAGGTTGGAACATCGACAGATATGTTGAAGTAAGGTTTTATCTATATCATCTATTCAGAGTTGCAAAAAGTTAGTCTTATTCAGTTCAGGTGTTTCATCAATGTGAATATATTGATCTTATTAATTGACGTACATATCTTGTTATTTGTTGGCATCTTTGCAAATACTCCAATCAAGCGCTCATAACCCCATGTGGCTGAGGCTTGTGCTGGGCCCCAACGTTGGAAGAGTTCGGGAATATGATCAGCAAAATGATGATTTGGTTTACTTTTCTGTTTTGGGAACAGGTGTTGATTGGAAAGGCGGAATTTTTTCCAATGTTCAGCAAATGCAGTCGCATCATCTATTGAAACAGTCCAGCTTGTGGCAATGTTGATAGCACTAATCAAATGGAATGTATTCTTGGCTAGTTCATTTGCAAGTTCTTCTGACTGACCCATTTTTCTTTGAGTGTTGGCAGATTGGTGTGCATCTAATGACATCTGTTGACTGAGCATTAGAAATGGAATATAGACCTTATATAAGAGAGCCCATTCAGCGGCTTTTAAGCTACCATGAGAGGGGGAACCCATTTTGCAGGGAACTCTTGTCCATGATGAGGGAATTATGGTCTCAGATATGATTTGTCGGAGATGCTCAAGAGCCTCACCCTTGATCTGGTGATCACTCAGTGCAGTGATATCCAATTCAGAGGGTATTTCAGAAGTGGGGATGTAATCGGCATCAAATGAAGGAATCTCCACAGAACCACTAGATGGATGTTCTGTGTTAGGGGTGGGCATTGGGAAGTAGTTTTTTCGGGTGGAAGTAGTGGGGAGTGGCTCATTTATTATTTTTGCTGCGTCTCTTCTCAGGGAGCGGGCCTCTCTCAATGTGATTTTATCAAGAGAGCTGTTGGAGGTCATGGAATCTGAGTCTGAACTGTTGGTGTCATTGGATTTCCTGCGGGACCTGAAGTAAATTTTTGATTTCGCCTCTGGAATGCACAATTTGAAAGTTGCATGATCCTTCAAAATTCCCAGTATTAAATTATGCATTATGTCAAGATTAACCATTCTGGTTGCATCCCAATACGGAAGGTCTTCCAAAATTGAATATCGCACTCCATACTCAGAGAAAATTGCTTGTCTTTGTTGTGGGGTTGCCCGAAGCCATTTGGCAATGGTTGATTTATGACTTTGGTATGAGCGCGTGTAGTGAAATTGAGGACCAATTTCTTCAATTTGAGCTTTGTGAATGGTGCAAAAATTACAAAAGTGGTTTCCTGAATGGGAAATAAATCCAGTAAGCTTGCGCATGGCAACCACATCCGCAATGGCTGTGAGGATGGCAACACGGATAAAGGATCCTGATGGACCTGTTGAGGTGGGTGCAAAATGGTAACCTTGCCATAGCTCTTTGAGCTCGTTGATGAGTGGCATTAATAGATAATTCAATTGAAGCGCAGTTGGCTCCTTCGGACCAGGGATGATTCCTGCAACATAGACATTCTCGGGCTTCAATCTTTCACTTGGGGGGAGATTAAGACAAATAAGCATGATAGGTCCAATGCTAGCCAACCGGGTTGACTTTCCATGTGCATTAAACCAGTCCACATATATGGAGAAGGCCAATGCACCAGGAATGGACATGAATGGGGGGTCATGGATATTTCTAGTGCCAGTGAAGCGTCTCCAGACCAATCCATCCCAGACGTCACGTTTTGGGGAATCTTCGGGAGTTTGGGATTGTTGATGTTGATGCAGAATGTCCATAATTCCAGCCCGCTGGAGGAATCTGGCAAGCCAATTTTTGAATGGTTGATAAATGAAATGTTTTGTTGGTATAAATTTTTGCTTCATGTTGGTTGTGTTTTGGGTGTGGGGTTCAGATGAATAGATGAATTTGCCTAATGACTGTGTGCAAGGGGGATCATGATCATTTGGGTCATTATGGCGTTGACAGTGGGGTTGGTCAGTTGTGACTGATTCAGTAAGGCCATTAAGAGAGAAACATTGAGGACAACATATATAGTTTTGAATCACTGGCTCCAATTGAAGATGTTCAAATATGGTACTCAGATCTTGAGGTATATGGAATGCAGGAGCGGGGGGACCAGCTGAGCTTGAGATACTGGACTTGATCACCAGGTTCAGGGCGGGGTTGAGTATGCGTGAAGCCCTGCGGGGTAAATTATACCTTAATGATAGAATGGCAGATATTATCATTCCTAGGTCTTGTGGGGGAAGGGTTTGACTGCCACTATATGGTTTCTGTGCAGTTGAATTGAGACCCGCTGGAGTTGGGAAAGTGCTTTGGGTCAAACGTGAATAATCAGCTGGGAAGATTTGATCCAATAGAATTTGTGGGCACCCAGATCCTGATGCAGAAGTAGGGATGTTTGGAAGAGATTTGGGTGCAATGGTTGATTTGAGCTTTTTAATGTGCTGTTTATATTGGAAAGGTGTGAAGGCAACTCCTTGCCTATCACTCTCAGGGGAAGAATGTGTTTGAGTTGAGCAGTGTTGACACATGCATATACGCATTGAGGAATATGGCCGGGTTGTCATTGTTGCAGGAATTGGGAGTACGGTTGGTTTGTGTATAAATATCTATGGTTGATGTGAAAGTGTTTAGGAGTGTTATTAATTGGAAATAAAATTCAGTGATTATTTATGAAGGGGGAGATGATTTGAGCCAGCTGAGGATTTTATCCCATTTGTAATGGAGCATGAGCTGCAGTGGATAAAGTTTAACATGTCTCATCTGGATGGCGGAATTGGTTAGGCGTTTAATTGGGTAAAATGCCATGCTGCTCAATGCTCATACATATTCTAGTTTATTTACACATTGTGATAGTGCGGGTTTGACCATTGAGGGGGTTCCATTAGTGAAGTGTTACCATTGAATTGAGGGGATTAACATTTAATCCATGTACGCTGGCACGCCATCGTACATGGTTTAAACCTTATTACAGACATAACTATATAACTCTATTACATAAGGGGTTGGAGTGCAGCTAAAGTCTTGGTATTTGGTTTGAGTACGGCGGGCTTTGAATCAGTTGGAATGTGATTTGGATGGTCTTGCCTTTCGTGAAAAGGTGATGTCTCTTTTGTGGGTAAATCCTTCATGAATATACCCCTTTACAGATGTACAATGTTGGGGAATTTCAATGCATATATTGGCAGTTTGGATAATTCACAAAATGTGACAATGGGGAGGTGGAAATGTTACCAAATATGATTACCTATGGATGATGGGTCCCCTTTCAGATCAAGGAAATATCACATTATATGCTGGTAGGCCGTGCAGGGTGGTTTCCGACAAAAGCGGAGGAGCTCAAGAGGAGGCAGGGAGGATTCTCCTCAAAAGAGTCTTATCCGACTTCCACACAACACTTAGTTCCAACTATTCATAGAATTTCTCTATTCTAAATTTGAAAAGATTTCATCTCATATCACTCTATTTTATCATAATACTGAGGTGTTTTATCTAGTTAAAAATATTACTGTACTTTTTCGGCCCTTATGTCATCTTTCAAGTCACATAAATCCCGTTCAGGTTCTGTTCATGACTCAAATAGTGAATCTAGCATAGAATATGTTCAAACACAGTCACCATTGAGTCCCAACATTCCTCTCACAACCCCTATCGCATCCTCAATGAATGTATCAGGTCTTAACATTGATGTGGGCAATCCAAAGGCTCCAACTTCAAGCACTTGGTCGATCCCAAATATTTCCGTCACTCCAATTCCCCCGAATCCCACTAATACACAAATTCATGTGTCTCAGGGGCCAGAAGGCACACCTCAAATCTCCTCACACGCTAATCCCCAATCAAAATTTCCACATGAGTTCCTCCTTAATCCCGGTCGGAGTCCAGTCGCATCCCAGGATCCCTTTGGCCAAAGTAAACAGCCAACCCTCAATATTCCATCAGGATCGCAGGTTCATGTGGGTGATGAAAGGCGCGTGGATGGGGGGCGACGAAAAAGACCTTTGGAAAATGTAACTTGGAGCGGTCTGTCGGAGGGAAATCCAGTATTGACGCTTCATCAAAGTAAGTCATTTGAATTTTGGAGTAGAAACTTATTCATGATTTGATATGTTTGTTTCATGGGTTAGATATGGCACCTAAAGGCAAGTCAGTCCGATCTCAGGAGCCAATTGAAGATCGTGAGGATGACCAGTCTTCATTAATGTTTTGATGTGTTAACTGATGATTTGCATAGCAGGGGATGAACTTTATGCGTCTTCACCTCTGGTCCATAAAGAGAAAGTCAGTGGACATCATCATCCATATGCCTCCAAACCAAGAACGGGTCATGCCAGTACATCAAGAGAAACAATGGTGGATGATGAGGATGAGAACATGTCTCCGACTCAAAGTGAAAGAAATGATGAACCAACGAGGGACAATTTCACAGCGCATGAGCAAGGCACTCAATCAAATAGTGAGTTCACCCATCCTCAGCTGGGCCTCGCCCAGAGTATGCTTGAACAATCCGAGGTCAGACAGCAAAGGAACCAGGCCCGCAAAGCTCACAATGTGGCGAAACGTGCAAGCCAGAAGGAGCAACAAAAATGGCTGAAGGCAGAACTTCCAGAGAATGTCCATGGAATGAGATCAGCAGTACACGCACATTGCCTGTTCCTACTCAAAGTTAGGGATAAGGATTTTTCCTCACTACCAACACCACCCAGCACAGAAGAGCGTGAAATTGCAATTCAAGTGGCTGGTCATCTCGGTTATGTCCCCGAGGATGTGTTCAATGAGCCATCAACACAGGTTCAGTCTCAGGGTTTCCAAAGCTACTGCGAAAATGAGCTCCACAAGCTAGGACTAAAGCGATTCACTTGGGACTGGGAGAGCTCATGGCAACATCCGTTCAACGAGCTGATGTCTATGGTGTTTTACCGTACATTCCGTCTCGCACTTGTCAGCACTGAGTATCATCACTACTGTTGGAACAAGGATCATAACAACTATGGGGTCGTGGCGGCTTTAATGGAGCGATATTTCACTTATTTGAAAAGAGAATGGAAGTCTATTCAAAAGGATGCCGAGTATTTGGTAAAAAAGAAAGAGAATCAAAAGCTCGCAAAGATTCGTCAAAGAGTTAGTTACTGTATCTCTTCTTCATTGTGGACCAAGTCTGATGATGATCTACTTGATTATGTGCAGACCTGTGAGCGCCGTCGTGAATGGTGTGATACGGCTAAATTTCCCATCCTAGCATCACAATTCAATGACCCTCGAGTATGCTCAGATACTGAGGAGGTACTGGAAAATGGCCGTCAAGTTTACCGCAAAGTGGGATTACGCTGGCGCTCCCAGTTATTTAATGAGTTGGTATTGAAAATGGATAGAGACATAGAGTTTTGTAATCGGATTAAAAAAAAGGGTAAAAAAACTATTGATAGATTGCCAGAATTACGATCGACAGATGATGGTGATATTCCGGAAGGCCTATCATTTCAGGTATTTGATCAAGATTGGCTCAAAGGCTGTAGTAAGATGCAGACTAGCGCCCTCAAGATACTTGACATGCCAGTTATTAGGCCTAATGGTGATGCTCTGCAATAACTTAGTAATTGGTCACGGTATAGCACTGTGACAAATTAAAATTTTGTGAATTATTTGTGCAGGTGTAATAAAATCTGATTATTATCTCTTAAGGATGCAACAACTTGCTAAATATGTTAGAATATAGACAATATGAATTGAAATGTATCACCGTCTCCCTTGCAATAATACTCTATTGCTCATTTTCATTGAGGAAATATTGAAGAAGTTCGATCCAGCTCATGGTGTTCATAATTGTGGACCTGTGCCAGAGTCAACAGGAGTTATCAACTTTGTCAATCACAAATTATATAATATCAGTAAGGCTCACGCAGTTAATGATTTTTTCTTTTCTTGGACCTATTGGTAATTGGAATATGGCATTCCCATAAGGAATGATTTCAGAATAGTAATACAATCAAGTGAAAGATGAGCTTGAAAGGTACCTTCCGCATGTTGACCTCAACTGAATGAGGAGTGATATAGTGGATGACCTGTACAGGTCGTTGTTGGCCAATACGATGTAGACGATCAACAGCCTGAGCCTCAATGGCTGGGTTCCAATTGGGCTCCTGGAAATGTGGATGTCAGGGTCCGAAAATCAGGGGAGAATTTTGGGGGGCCCCTCACCATTAAATAGACTACATTAGCACAAGTTATATTGAGGCCAGTTCCAGCCGCGGCAATGGATGCAATGAGTACTTCACATTCAGGATTATTGAAGAAATTCTCAAGCGCCTTGTCCTGCGCTCGTGGTGTAATTGTTCCATCAATTCGTGCTGAAAGGATACAGTGATGGGCAAGAGCAATACCAATTCTACAATATAAAAAAGTCAGATGGAGTCAATTGGTAATGGATGCATATTAGAATTAACGCACAAATCTAGAAATTGGGTCCATTGGGTATAAACCACCGATTTCGTTGGACCACACCTTGTTTGTTTGTTCTTCATTAAGCTTTGTAGGAGGTGTGCAATTTTACTACTCATCATGCATGTTTCCACATCCACAATAGTTCGTGTGATTCTTGGGGAGTTATCCTGAGTGCTCCTGCCCTCGGGGTCTTCCAGCTCCGCCTCCGCAATTGTGTTAAGCATGATGTGATGGTTACAACATATTCACAGCTTATTAATATTTCTGAAAAACTCTCCTGGTCCTTTGCTTTTGGATGATAGGAATTCTTCATATAATGTGGAATATTCTTGCTGCATGGTTGGGTTGAGTGGGAGCAGCTCATAATGATGGCTAATAGTGGGGAGAGATTCGAGATGTGTGGTTTTGGTGCGGCGCAAACTTAAATGCCGCAATGCCAAATGCAAAATATCATTGCAACCTTTTGAAAGACTACTCAGGATGAATGGTGACCAGTTATCTTGATCGGCGCTCTGGGGTTGAGTGATGAAGGATATTATGCCCAAAAGGTCATAAATGGTGTTGTGAATAGGTGTGCCCGTTAAACATATTCGACGGGATGAAAGGAGGCTATTAATGGCACGGTGAGTGGCAGTGTATTGAGAGCGAATATAGCTATAAGAGGGGGCAAGGGTTATTGGATATAAAAGGTAATTTGAATCATTTAAGCTCAGCCACTCACTGTGCTTCATCCAAGATTATACCATGCCAATTGATTTGAAAAATGAATGATGTAGAGGGATTGGTTTGCTTAAATTCTTGGGTGATAGTATTGTAAGAAGTGATGATGATATCATATTTTAAGATGTTGGCTTGGGATAATGAGTGACGAGTGGGACCATGGTAGATTTTGGCATGCAGTGCTCCAGCCTGAGCATGCTTGGATATTTCTGATTGCCAGTTGGTAATTAAGCGAGGGGGGCAGATGATCATGGTGGGCGTGGAGCGATGGGGGTTTGCAATCATCCGCTCCTTGGAGGTACCAATTAGAGCAATGGCCTGAATGGTTTTACCTAATCCCATATCATCCGCAAGCAGTCCTCCAAGAGGGGTATTGGTCGAAAGGGATTCAAATGAGCTAACGACCTTGTTTGTAATGATGTGCCTGGCATTAAAAGTGGATCCTGGGGGTGAGGTTGCCCAAAGGTTACGGGCTGATTGGCCATTGGGGATTTCTCGATCCCAGAGAAAAGCTAGTCCGGTCTTTTGATGAGGGAGGAGGGGGGTTTGAATAATGGAATGGGGCGGGGTCATCATGGGGAGGTCTGATCCACTGGGTAATTGTATCAGTTTTTGCTTGGAAATCAATGATGAAACAGCAGGATATGAAGCAGGCGTCGAGTTTGAAGCGGGAAATGTCGGAGTAAAGAGTTGACATTGACAATGAGTAGTACAGTCATATTCTTTGGGCATTTTAAGCTTGAAATCTTGTGTTCGAAAGCTTTCCATTATGAATAGAACGTTTGGATACCATGTGAAGAACATCAATGCTAGATTGGGTTTCTGAGATGAGGAGGGATCATTGGCATCAGTCATAAATACTCCCTCAACGAATAATATTTGAGTAGGATTGGATTGGCAATTTTCAATCCATGCCCCACCAGGACCACAGTGCATGAACGTTTTGGGTGCCCCAAGGAATGGTATCAACGTTTGGGAAAGGGTTCCCGGGAGAGAGCCAATAGCATGCTGGTGATTGGGGAGATAAACAAATATGTTGTGTTGATTGTGCCATATGATAATCCAAGAAGCTAAGTGGGAGTTCTCAAGATTTAAGGCTATATCCCTATTTATTTGAATACGAATATTAATCATCCCAATGCAAAGTGGTTGTGAAGGGGTTGACATGATGGCTATTTTAAATTATTTGGGGACAGTTGGAAATTCTATGATCGGGAAGGGTTAGCTAAAGGGAATGAAGAGGAATAAGCGCAGGTGGGGAACTTATATGAGTGGCAGCAACAGGCCAAAAGGGGGATGGCCTGTGGTTACGTGCATGGTCTTGATGGAGGTGGGCCTCTTGGGCTCATAATTTTCATATCCGATTTGGGGCATATATCAAGGCAAGGTGGCCAAAATGTGGGTGCACCATTTGACTGCTGGATCTGCAGCGAGTTACGAAACCTTTGGTGGAACAAGGCTGACATTAGCACATCCGAAATTGGGTGGGTTGTAGCAGCTTATTGTGGAGGGCATATTAGAGGCATGCAGTCATGTTCGCTGGTGTGACAGCGAACAATGAGCGTATCCTCCCCAGGTTAATTGTTCACAGGGACCTACTGGGCAATGTTGGCAGTTTCAAAGGGCAATCTCACTGTGGGGATGTTTGTGTGTGGGCGGGTGAGATATGTTCGGTGGCATGCCACCGAACATGACTTTGGTGTGGCCTGAAGTTTTTTGCTGACTGATGCATACTGGGCTTTCAGGGGGGAATGTCTGGGATGATCAAAGGGGGCGCCAGCCGTGAGCCGTGATCCACATATACATTCACCCCTATGGCTGTTGAGGCGAGTACTAATCCACCGAGATTGGCATTGGCCTCTTTGCCTCACGCGCGTACAGAACTCCGGAGAAAGAGGCCACACGCCCGAGGAATTTTTTGGCTGCAAGCCAGGTGCCACAACTTGCGCGGGGCGTGTGAGAACGTGAAGAAAATGACCCGCGGTGGGAGATACCCACGCGAACCTGACCAGCCTCAGCAATCATAGGCTGGGATTGTTATTCTAATGTGGATGAGGCTGAAGCGAATCCACACTGATTGGCCTCAGGTTTCCACGCGCAAGCGGGTGAGCGTCTGCAGTCAAGCTGACAACCCAACCAAGAAAATAGGCAGCTGGAAGACTGGCAGTAAAATGTCTTCCAGGCGTGTGAAAGTTGCCTGCGTATGACCCATCGGGGGTGCGTATGAAAGCGTGTGGCTGCCCGACAATGAACAAGCGGGCCAGTCATTGTTTGCCCCAACAATGGCACCGGAGTGAATCAACTCTTTGTGTTAGACCCAAATATTAAGTCATCCCATTAAGACCCACTTACATTAATTTGGATTACATGCGCATCTGTGCCGTAGTTAGGCAGAGCTGTCCAACAAGGTGCATCAAAGGGATGCAGGTGAGAGATATGACTCGATGGCTTGACGTTATTGCATGTTACATTGTTGAACAGCTTTTTGCTCTGCCCCGCAGTACATTTACAAAGGTGTACTGCGTACTACAGTGTCGACTGTACTGTACAGATCAGGAAGGTGTAATACTACTTGAGCCTGCATCCATCTAGCAAATGTGCATGCACCTTCCAATCGTTTGCATTTACGTAGCTCATGTGCCACATGCTCAGCATTGCGTTTCACCCGATTTGCACACGCAAGCTGAGCATGTCATGGTCAAAAGCACCGTGAGAAAGTGCTCAGTAAAGCCATGGAATGAACTTTTTTGCAATAGTTCATTGGAAGGCTCAGTTTGGAGCACTTCACCAAAGCGTGTGAAATGCTGCACCTTGCTGAAATGTCATCCGATGCTGTGCCAAATGCTCAGAGTGCGCGCATACAAAAACGACTGAGCAATGGCTCAGCATGGTGCATTTGATATTGTTATATCTATAGCTCAATCACTGTGCAATTCCAATGTTCAGCCACTGAGCATTTCAATTATGACCCAAAAGCAAACCTGAGCAATGGGTCGAGGCCAGCTCACGCTGTATTCACTTGTCTTACAGCCCCCCCTTTGTTCACATACTATTACCAGGCCATATGGCCGGTAATCTCGCCGCGGTCACTTGTGACCAAATGCACCGGGTGCTTTTCTGCATGGGTAACTTGTGCATTGCACCCACAATGCACATTCAACATGGGCCTCACGACCACCCTCCTGGGTGATCGGGTGACTATTTAAGGAAACAAAGGGGATGTGACTGAGCTTGACAATTCAATAAATTGCAATACTCAGCGGTGCATTTGATATTGTTATATCAATTGTTCAATTACTGTGCAATTCAAATGTTCAGCCACTGAGCATTTCAATTATGACCCGAAAGCAAACCTGAGCAATGGGTCAAGGCAAGCTCACGCTGTATTCACTTGTCTTACAGCCCCCCCCTTTGTTCAAAGACTATCACCAGGCCATAAGGCCGGTGATCTTGCCGCGGTCACTTGTGCATTGCACCCACAATGCACAATCAATAAGGGCCTCACGACCACCCTCCTGGGTGATCGGGTGGCAATTTAAGGAAACAAAGGGGATTTGACTCAGCATGACAATTCAATAAATTGCAATACTCAGCTTGACAATTCAATAAATTGAAATACTCAGCCAGACCCCCATTGTTCTTCTGCCTCACGCGAGCATTTCACTTCTCAGTTGCAGCATTCGCTGAGACTCAGCTTCAATTTTGCCCACACGCCTTGAAGCTGAGACTTTTGCGGGTGCTGCAACTGCTGAGATCGTCTCAGCTTCACCTTGGTATAAAAGACCATCTTCACACGACACGCACTTCACTTTCTTTCTCACCCGCTCCACTTCGCTCAACCTCACCCGCGTTTGTCCTTCTTGTGCGTATTCCCCCTCGTCTTCCTGCCTTTCCAGTCTTTTCTTTCGCACTCGACTAACCCCACTCCCCTTCCTGCTCGCTTTTTGTTTTTCCTGCTAATACTTTCAGAACCCCACTTCTATCTACTTTGTACGTTTTCTCCAATTAAACTGTCGTCAACATTATGTACCGATATTAATATTTTTCTTTCTTCACAACTTCCTTCCAGACTTTTAAAAACTTCCGACTAGAGCGTTTTTATATTGATTCCGTTTTAAATTTATATAAATCATCGTATGTCTTCCTTTTCTTTCTTGATTGCTTACTTTCTATTCAGTTACTAACCTGTTTTGTTTTGTTTTTAGATGTCGTGCACGTTATGCACCAAGCGGGGTATCCCCTGCATTTGCTCCTCGACGACGAACGACGCATGTGATGCTTGCCGACAAGCACACAAGAAATGTTCGTTCGTTGTCCGCCCCTTCCGACCACGAGGCCAGACGAGTTCTCGCCCAAGACGCCCTCGCGAGGACTCCTTTGTGGTCGACGATGATGAAACCATTTCCGAGCGTGAATGGACGCCGGGCCCCCAAACAGGCCAACGGGAACGATTCCGGACGATTAGCCCTGTCCCCTCCAGTATCGATTTGTCCACTCCCCCTCCTAGGCCACCATCCGATGGTCACTTCACTCCTCGACCGGAGCGAAGTGATTATCCGGCCGATGAAGGATGGCGATGGCGAGAGGACATTCGAGCTTGGGCTGATCGTCACCATGTCTTGTCACCGATGGGATTCAAACGCCAAAGTAAGTTTTATTTCTCCTCTTTATCTCATTTCTCTTCACGCAATAATACTGACTTTTTTCCATTACTCATAGAACCAAACCCCCCGAATCCCCCCCGACACGACTCTCCCGTTCCCAGTTTGCCTCGCGAGCAAACCCCCCGGCAACCCACTCCAGGCCCGAGTGGCACCCGATGGTCTGAGGAATTATTCCGTGGTAAGCAGCCAAAGTTTCATTTCATTTTCACTTTCACTTTCGAGTCGAGTGAACTGACTCTTACTCCTTTTTTAGAACCCTCCCGAACTGAAGAGCCACCTATTCCTGGCCCGAGTCCATCGTCCCAACCACCTGAGGACGATACGGCTTGTGAGCCAGAACCTGAGGTGGCTCCTACGCAATCCACGGAGGAACCTTATGGTAAGTCACCCCTTCTTTCTCTTCGATCCATATTCACCTTTCCTCATTTTTTCTTCGACCGTCTCCAGATCGTCCCGCCACTCCTCGCTCGATCATCATCATCGACGATACGCCCGTGGGATCCCCAATTCCCAATCCCCTTCTTCTTACCCGACTCGCCCACCTTCCCCTTCCATTCCCCCCCCCTCCACTCCAACCCCGGTTCCCTCCCCAGATATCCCTCCCAGTGCCCCCGAGAACCCCAACGCCTCCTCCCCCCCGGTGCCAAGCTCGTCTCATTCCCACGATGACGCTCGCCAGGAATTCACCGACCTGCGACCGACCCTAATGATTCCTCGAGCCATCGTCCACGATTTGATCAACCGAATCTTGTTGGAGCATCGTCGCTTGCTCCACATGATTCCTTTCGTGGATACAACTCATCGAAATGAGATGCACCGGGAATTCCGGGAGGAACTAAACTCCCTCCTTGCCCAGGCACTGGAGGCTTATCCAAAGGAGGACATAACCGGGATGGTCTCCAAATTCCTCGAAAAATAAAAATTTAAAAAAAATGTCATTATTTCCTCTTTTTATTTTTTGTAATACTTTCTTTTGAATAAAATATTTGTCTTAAATTATTGTTATGTTCAAATTCTATTACATTCTTTGTTCACGTAAAAATTACTGATTTCCTCCTTAGAGAAAAACCCTGATTGCGTGAGAATTATTTTTGTAAGTGCCCCACCAAGAGTTTGAGTGAGTATTTGTTTTCGTGAACCTCTTTTTCTCAAAATGCGCCAATAGTTGCCGTTATCCTCTCCTATATTTTCTTCTCCCATGGTTTAGAGCCATACCCATTCTTAACCGTAAAAAAGCGGGAGGTTCCCGTATGTGAGCAATCGAGTCCAGATTCGTGAAACATGGCCTTTCCTATGGTCACACGCTATTAGTCTTACTCATGTATTGAATTGTTTAAATTGGCTAGAACCTTCACAAGCGTAAGGATTGGCGTGTGACTTGTCTGGAGGCTGCACAGGCGTAAGGATTGGCGTGTGAATTGTTGGGAGCCTGCACAGGCATAAGGATTGGTGTGTGAATTGTTGGGAGCCTGCACAGGCGTAAGAATTGGCGTGTGAATTGTTGGGAGCCTGCACAGGCGTAAGAATTTGTCAGCATTGTTGGCAACCCTCCCATGCGTAAGGATTGGCGTGTGAATCGTCGGAAGCCTGTACAGGCGTAAGGAATTTTAGCACTTTTGGGACCCTCCCCAAGCATAAGGATTAGCGTGTGAATTGTTGGGAGCCTGCACAAGCGTAAGAATTGGCGTGTGAATTCTTGGGATCCTGCACAGGCTAAAGAAAATTTCAGCATTGTGGGGAAGCTTCACAAGCGTAAGAATTGGCGTGTGAATCGTCGAAAGCCTGTAAAGGCGTAAGGATTGGCGTGTAAACTTTCGGGAGCCTGCACAGGCATAAGGATTGGCATGTGTAGCGATGGCCCCCCGCATAGGCGTAAGGAACTTTTAGCATTGTCAGAACCTGCACAAGCATGAGGATTCGCGTGTGAAGCATTGGCATCCTGGACAATAGCAACAAACCAGGACCGATGTACGATGGCATGCCACCGTACATAATCCACTTCACCCCTTTTTCATGTGAGACACCCCATCTCCCGCACTCGAATCCATCCAATCCTGGTGTATATTGTCCTCTGCCTTACCTCACCATTACTTACCCAACCCACTTGCAAATCTCCTCATTCTTTGAATCGGCATGAGATTGTATTACCATCCCTGATTTGATAGCCCGCTCTCTCGCCAATCTCATAATAGCCATTGCTTTTTTGCCGCATTGTTTTTGCTAACCTGCTTGAGCATTGTGCGGACATACCCACTAGTGTCGTGCTTTCGTTGTCCTGTGCTGGATCAGTATAATGAACAAATGTACTACTGGCCCACACTACCTGAATGAGCCCATGACATGTGGATAGATCAATCCAAAAATGCTCATTTGGGAAAATCAATTTTCCCCCTGTACACCGCTTTGACGCATCTCTTTGAATTTGGCCGGTCCGCTTATCAGCTTGAAACCACCATCCCAAAGCATACAGCGATGCATCCTTATCAACATGAGGTGCGTTTTTGAATCCATTCATGGTGAAAGTGAGTGCGGAAGCGAACTCAAATGCACCCTGATTTGCCGGAATATCGCCTTCATAGTTGACTTGATCAAAAGACGGAACCCCCAATGAGTTGTAGCAATTTTGAATCTTCTGAAATAAATTATCCCCAACATATCGTAAGGATTGACCTAGAATGCGACCCACCGAGCTAAGATTGGCACCTCGGTCCCGCCATTCATCTTTTGCATTTTCAATTTTGCCAGCACTACCATACAGACCAAATTGTTCATTCTTCGTGGTGCATTTGCGCCACCCAATCGCGAACATAAATCCCTCCAGTAATGCTCCATTTGTTGCAATAGGGTCAGTGAACCTCTTTTCGCGAAATAAGAATTGTGATAATTCATCCCATTGATTGACCTCGACTTCACTCATTGTTGTGAATGGTCGGAATTCAACAAGGGCAATGAGTAATCCGGTTGAAGAGAAAATTGCCACACGGCCAAAGTGAATGCGTTTGATCTGATTGACATCCACCACCCTCCGAATTTCACTTGGGGTGATATTTGCTGATACTGGCATTGATATTTGTGCTGTTGGGCGAGAGGAGGAAAAAAACCTATTCATTCGGGTCGTTTTGCGCTCATTTGTCTTTTGGGATCTGCTACTATTCCCGAGTGGTTGCGGGATCACTATGTGTTGAAGCACACAAGATATCAGATACTGCCAAGGAGCTTTCTTCGGCACACATCCTTTGACTTCCCTGTTGGAGCCCACATGACATTGGCACAATCTGAACCGACTAAAGCCCATGTTCTTCAGTGGGGCCCAATGAGGGTGCCACATAAATGTGGAAGCATATATATATCTATATATATACACTGAGATTAAGCGAGTAACTCACACTTTCCTTCCTCAGCCCGACGCTTTCTCGCGAGTTCCCTTTTACGCTCTTTTCCTTTTTTCGTGAATGGCATGCTTTCAGCAGAAAATGAAATGAAACCGAATGATTACTGATTTCTTAATATCACCTAAATTGGATTGCGATGGATGAATCTTTTTTAATTGCGGCTAAAAAGAAAGCTCACGCCTGACCTTGGCAAATTCACGATCTCAAATACCTGAACCTGAAAATTGCAGTGGATAGTGCATTATTCAATTTTACACATTGATGTTCCCATGCAATCACTTTCCAATCCAGCAATTTGGAATATTGCAAGCACACGCAAATGCAATATGCATCCTGCTGCGGATGCCTAGTTATCCCACTCCTCTTGAAAGACACAGGAACCTTTTGCCTATTATGGGCTGGCGTGAAGTGATACACGCGACCTCCCGCAATGCCCCCGCGTGTGCTACTCGCGGGCACAACGCCTGACTCAGCTTGCGTCTTGTCGGAGTCTTCGCAATGATGTACGGAGGCATGCCGCCGTACAATTACTATTGGTACTCAGACTGTGGCATCCGGGCAGTAGTAGGATAGGAAGTCATGATTATTAAATTCATAAATCACTTTGCAAAATTAAATTACAATCTATCTAGTACAAAGCTAATCTAAAACGGGTCAATCCTGGTTGTGAGTTTAGCTGACCTGGGTACCGTCAAGGTGACCTCATCACTTGAACCAAGCCCGCGATTCGCCACCCAGGCATCACCAAAGTCTAATACTAAGCATCGTGCAAAATCAAATCTAAGAGGTACAGTGGGGTTAAAAGACTCTGATGAGAAGAAACTTTTATTCAGTAAATTACATATATACTTATTAGTACGTAGCCACACTGGCTCCACTAGATTTTTACCCTCTGAAAGTTTTGCGGAAATGTCAATTAGTGCTAAAGCCCCTTTAACTGAGCTTGTTCTCCAGTCATCTGAGCATACCATCAAACCACGAACCCCCGCCGCACAGAATGCCGCTAATATACCATAGCAAATTCGATTTATTCCAAGATTCTTGTGACACGCCAAAAGATCTTTGATGGCCTCATTTTTTTTTGAGTTTGTGAGTTTGCCTTTGATGCCATTAACTTCGACCTTTGTATGTGCACGTACCATGTTGTACGCAATCATCAAATGGATAACTGTATCCATTAGATCCTCCAGGTTCTTGTGCGGCTTTGTGGATATCTCATTGTCAGCCCCGCCACCTTCAATGCTGAGTTGGGTTGCACGTTGCTTCGATTTACTCAAGCAGGAGGCAAGGTATTCAACTGCTCCGCGTTCGAGTCCAAGAGGATCGGTCGAATTTGATGTTGGTGCAACATATGGTTTGGGTGCAATCACATCGTATGAGACTAAACTAATGGATTCAAACATAACATTTGCCCAAAAATGTTTAACTGGATTGGCGGGGTAAAGAAGGCTCTGAACCATTTTGAAGAAGGAGTGTTCAGATTTTGCGAGATTATCTGGAGGTTTAGCTGATTCCTTCATCAATTTGAGATTCCAAATGTTGTGATCAAAAAACGCTTCGGTTTCGGTTGGCTTAAAAAAATCTAACCCTGTATATTGCAATTTATATCACCAGTCAACAGCCAATAATCAAGTATCATGCACAAAGATAAAAAAAAACTCACCTGCCATCTCAAGGTCCTGCAGCCAAGCCGACATTTTAAGATCTCGGTTACTGATCACCTTAATACCAACGGGCAGGAATGTATGAGCATCCTTTGTTGGTAAATTGTCCCATCTATTTTTGTAAATCCTATTGATATTATCAAGCCCCCTTTTCCATGATTGTTGAGTAATATTGGAATGATAATTCAAAACGCCTGCAAACTCTTCCATGCGGGATAAAAATATTCCTTGAAAATTCGCAGCGGATGACACTTCGGGCTCAGCGTCGGGAATTATATCAGTCATATCTCGTCCCATTGTATCATGTTTAATTGTTTCCCTTTCTTGAAAGGCTTGAATATTCCGAGGAGAGGCGGGAGGGGTTGCATCATGCATTGTTTCATTGGGTATCGGGGGACTTTCAGTATGTGGAGCTTCATCATGGATTGTTTCATTGAGTATTGGGGGGGGTTCAGTATGCGGAGGTTCATTATCAATATGGTCCCCTTCAACATTGATAATTTCATCACCTTGATTGCGAGAATCGTTTGCGGCTTCAAAGGTACGGCATTTTTTGTTTGTTTTTTTGGTCGCATGTATATTTGGTCTTTTTCCTAATCCTTTGCCTGGAAATCCAATTACGACTCGAGATCCTTCAGGTAGAGATTCTCCCACCTCCACACCTTCCCATATATTGTAAGCAGCTATTTTTATCAATTTTGTTTTGAATTAGTAATGGACTTACGGTTCAAATCCATTTTGAGCAGGCTCATGGCTTCAGCAATCTTTTGACGCACATAATCAGGAATTTTACTATCATTTTGGATTTTTTCGAGCCTTGGGATTGTTTGAGCAATGTTGGAGACAAATTGTTCCTTGGATATAATTTCCACCTCCCCACTGAAAATTACATCATCTTGCCCATCATCTTCTGTCGCTGCACAAGGTTCAACAGTCTTTTCCTTCTCATAAGTTTTAAAATTCGGTTTCTGAGAGCTTGGAGGCTGCCCTGAAATAAAGGCTATGACACAATATCAGGTTTTGAGAGATTTGAAATATTAAAGATGGATGCATACTCACATTCCGGAAGAACTGGTGGATCTTGATTATCTTCATGTGACTGGCTCTCTACTTCAATGCCTAATTCACGACTACTGGCGATATCAGAGATTTCACTTCCACTCTCTGGGGCTGAAGTTGGTCGTTCATTGAATTCTGTTGAATTTCCCGGGGTTCGGGCCATAGCGGAGGTAGTTTATTAAGCAAATAGATGGTGACGAGTTGATTGCTAACTTGTTTGAAAATTTTTTGATAAAAGATCCAAATTCAAGAAAAAAGGTGCAAATGCGATTTGTCGGGAAATTGAAGGAGGCGATGTTTTGCAAATTATTTCATATCATGCAAATGAAATCACTTCCCTGTGAGACATTGAATAAAGTTGACTAGTGAGAAACCTACTAAAGTCAACTTTTGAACTATTCAATGCTCATGAGGTAAGGACTAAGCAAAGTGTTCATTTGATTGATATGAAATAAAATGGTTTTTTCGGCGAAACAGGAGACACAATTCTTGTCTTAAATAGTCCACTTATTAGGTTTTAATTTGTGAGTCTCATGATTTAAACCCTAGCCACAACATGGTGAATATACTGACCAATATCCCCTTAGGTCCTGTTGGCAGAGAAGGCCACTCAGCATATTTCGGCAATTGCGTTCATCGTGTACGCCAACAAGCCACCGTACTGTACACTATGGATGTAATACGGAAGCGTGAGGAGGGTAACTGTTGTCGGAGGCATGTCGGGAGGGCACTACATGAGCGTAAGGATGGTAAGCTGTGTCGGGAGAATGTCGGGAGGGAGGGTAACTGTTGTCGGAGGCATGTCGGGAGGGCACTACATGAGCGTAAGGATGGTAAGCTGTGTCGGGAGAATGTCGTGATGGAGGGTAACTGTTGTCGGAGGCATGTCGGGAGGGCACTACATGAGCGTAAGGATGGTAAGCTGTGTCGGGAGAATGTCGGGAGGGAGGGTAACTGTTGTCGGAGGCATGTCGGGAGGGCACTACATGAGCGTAAGGATGGTAAGCTGTGTCGGAGGCATGTCGGGAGGGCACTACACAAGCGTAAGGGTCATCAGTGGTGTCGGAGGCATGTCGGGAGGGCACTACATGAGCGTAAGGATGGTAAGCGTTGTCGGAGGCATGTCGGGAGGGTACTACACAAGCGTGAGGATGGTAGGGGCGGGGGTGTGAAAGCGTAAGGAGTGGTGAGGACGGAGAGGGGCGGGCAGTGTCGGAGTCTCATCCGGATGGAGGGCGGTGCGGGTGCGTAAGCATGCTAAGCGTCGGGGAGGCGGAAGCCAATGAGGTGAAATTACACGAACGTTGCGCATAGTGTTGAAATGGGTTTGGGCTTTGAGTGACATTCTCATGTGACACATGTGACGATTGACGTTGTCTTGACGCTGACGTGACGTGACCCACTAAATCCAGTGACTATAAAGTGACACTAACGCGACTGAAGCAAGATTTTATACTGACCGCTGTGCGACGTGAAGTCAATCGCCGACGATTGACGCGAGATTCGCCCTGGTGATTAGTGACAGAGACCCAAAATTCACATCAGCCTTATGGACTAATTTACATAAGCTTTTGGGTACAAAACCTTCATTCTCAGCAGCATACTAGCCACAAACAGATGGGTTAGCAGAAAGAATGATTCAAACCCTTGAGGACAAGATCAGAAGATTTTGTGCTTATGGTCTGGAGTTTACAGATTCTGATGGCTTTACCCATGATTGGTGTACTCTTATACCAGCATTGAAATTAGCCTACAAGACCTCCATCCATGCTTCAACAGGCAAAACTCCTGCTATGTTGGAAAAAGGATGGAACCCCAAACTTCCAATTGATACTTTGAAAAAAGATCTGGTTGATATTCATCCAACTGCATCAAGCTTTAAGTTATTACTTGATAAAGTAAGACATCATGCAAATCAAAGCATGAATGATGCCTTTGAATATGGTAAGGAGAAATGGGGTAAAAGTCATAAGACCCCAGAATTCAAAGTAGGGGACTTGATACTAGTTTCAACCTTGAACTTTAATAATATTAAAGGCCCAAAGAAATTAAAAGTATCCTTTGCAGGACCATTCATTATTAAAGCCCTTCATGGTACAAATGCAATACAAGTAGAACTGTCAAGAGAACTGGAAAACAAACATCCAACTTTCCCTGTCAGTCTAGTAAAGCATTACACTTCAAGTGATAAGGAATTATTTCCTTTGAGAAATGAAACACCCTTAGAAGTACCCCCACTAGATCAAAGTGAGGATAAAAAGGTACTGAAAGTATTGAAAGAGAGAAGACTTAGGGGAAAAAATGAAAGAGAATACTTAGTCAGTCATAAAAATCCACAACATGAAGATGAATGGATTGTAGAAAACAAGATACCTGATGCCCAAAAGTTTCTTAGAAGATTCAGACATGAGAGAAGACCAATGTCACAGGGGCTCTAGTGGAAATACAAGAGTGGCCTGGCACTCAGCAATCAGGGAACTCACTTGGAAGACTCCAAAAGAAATAAAGAATAAAATAATAAGAATGAATTCCTCTAAAGATATGCAGGTACAAGATGAGATGCAAAGAGGAAAAGGAAGCCAAATGGCCAAAGAGCCAACCAAGTAAGTCCTTAATCACTGTTTCAACCTGCCAAAAATGAACAATGGAATTAGTAAGGATATGACCACCAAATATCCATTGACAGGCGAAGAAAGATAAAGAGAAATGTGCTAAATGACTGACTTAATAATATCAGTATTTGCTTAACTAAAATGAAAAGAAAATAGAGATAAAATAAAATCAAAGTATATTAATTAACTGGGGAAAAACCCCCCAGGGTGGAAAGGGTAGCCGGTATATGTGAAAAGTTGGGAGCTTGAGTTCTTCAGGCTGGAAACTAATCTGTATTGATCCTTTAGGCTGTATTGATTGTTTTGGGAATTGATACAGCTGGCTATTGTTGAAATTGAATTGGGTTGAATGAACTTCCCATGCTTGAAAATGAAATACAGTCCTTGGTGAGTCCAGACTGTATTGAAATGAATGTGGTTGCCAAGATGGATTGAGTGGAGCTTTGACACTTGACAACTTCTTTTGGCACTGCCTCTTGAATACACTTTTGAGAATGAATTGAAAGTATTCCATTGGAAGGAATACTTGGAGTGAGAATAACCAATGACTGCTTGATGGCGTCATTGGTCTTTGACGCTGAAACACTTGCTCTTGAGCCTTGATGATTCCTCTGAATGATTGGGTGCCTTGAGGACGTGATGAGATGTTGGAATGTTGAAATGACCATTTGATATTGCCACCATTGAATTGCTGTTGAAAAATGGTGCACAATGATGTATAACATCATTGGTGGCATATTGGTTCATTGACAAGAAGATTACGTCCAAAGGTCTTGAGATGGAAAGGCAGAGGGGAAAAAGATGGCTGTGGTGACTTCAGAGCTTGGAAGGTGTTTCTGGGCCCTTTGGGGGTTTTGGCCACTTTTGGGTTCTGAGCCAAAAACTGGCCCAAAAGGCGGGAAAGTGTCTTTTGGACACTTTGCGTCAAAGTGCGCAAAAAATGCGCAAATGCGCAAAGTGCGCAAAAAATGCGCAAATGCGCAAAGTACGCAAATATGCGCAAATGCGCAAAGTGCGCAAAAAGTGCGCAAATGCGCAAAAGTGCGCAAAATGCGCAAAAATGCGCAAATGCGCATTATGAGCCCAAATGGCCAAAAACAGCCATTTGGGCCATTTCCCCTGGTTTTGAGGGAAATGACCAGAAATACCCATTTGGGCATAAATTGCCGCTATGGGTTCTGGATTGAGGTAAAGGGCCATGAAGGCTCCAAAACACAAATGGCCATAAAAGGTCCATAAGATGATGACGTGGCCATATTGGCCACTGGTGATGGATATGGCCAATTGGCCATAAATGAACTGTGGCTTGATATGCCATATGGGGATCCAAGGAGGTGAATTGCCATGGTTGTGACAGTACCCCCCACCTTGAAATGGTGAGCTCCTGAGCACCAATACAAGGTGAAGCCTGTTGAGGCTATTGGAAAGATTTTGAGAGAGTGATTCAAGAGGACTGATTAAGTTGAAGAATTTGAAAACTGATATTAAAAAATTGACATTTGACGCAGGACTTGCTTGATCTTCTTTTGACATTGGCTTCATTATTTGAGTTGAATTTTAAAATGAATGAAAATTTTTGACGTGATAATTGGCATGATAAAATAAGATTTAAAATGAAAATAAAATGAAAATAAAGAATGAAAATGAAAATAAAAAGAAAAAGAGAAAGTGAAAAGAAAATGAATTGAATCTTGAGGAGGTTCCAATCTTCATCACGGAGGTTAATAACTGATTTTGAAATTGGCCAAGGGCCTGGAAAGAGAAATTTGATGCCAGGTGCTCACAAAGTGGCCAAGGTGATGTTTTGACAGGATTGTAGACCCCTCAGGGAAGTGCACACCAGGAGAGGAACTTACTTTTGGTAGTTACCACTCCCGCCAGTGCCATAAAAATAAAAACAAAAATGCTTAAGGAATGAATTTGAATTTGAAATCTTGGAAATGAATTGAAAAGTGAATGGCCCATTGTCCCAAGTGAAAATGGCCATAAGATTGGAAATGAAGTTGAAAGCCTGGCCAAAGATCTGTGTCCAAAATTGCAAAGTGCTCACAGAGTGGCCAAGGTGATGCTTACAACAAAAGAGTAGAATACCCCTAAAGGTGCATACCAGGAGTGGGACTTACTTTTGGTAATTCCTCTCCCCACCAAGCACCATAATGAATCAAGCTTTTGAAGAATTGGGACCCGGCTTGTCAGGATATAAAGAATGAAAATCTTTGACAAGTTCAGGACAATTCTTGAGGTTTTCTGCTGGTTCCCAAGTGGATCTTTCTGGGTCTTGACTGAAACCTTTCCATTCCACCAGATACCATAATTTTCTTCTTTTGAGCTTTGAGTCCAGTATTTGAGAGACTTCCCATTCCTCTTCTTCTTCAATGATAATTGGAGGAGGAGGCTCTTGATGCCGATTTGGGATTGTTGATGTCTTGACTGGTTCCAAAAGTGAGATATGGAAGACTGGGTGGATGGGTTTCCATTGAGATGGAAGCTTGAGGTGGTAAGCATGAGAACTGACTTTCTTCAAGATTGGAAAAGGACCCAACCATCTTTCGGATAGTTTTTTGGTGGGTCTAGTTGATTTGATGTTCTTGGAAGAAAGCCATACCATGTCACCGGGATTGAAAACAGGTGGACTTGCTCTACTTTTATCTGCATACCTCTTAAACCGGTTTATGGCGATTTCAAGTTCTCTCTTGACATCTTGCCGTACTGATTGGATTTTTGTTGATAACTTTCCAGCAGGAGTATCTTGAGTGATGTGAACTGAATCAAATTGTGGATCTCTTCCATAAACAGTGAAAAACGGTGATTGCTTGGTTGAAGAGTGATCAGAATTATTGTAGGCAAATTCAGCCAGAGGGAGCCAGGTGTTCCAATCATCTTGATGATAACTGACATACATCCGAAGATACTGTTCTAGTATCTGATTTACCCTCTCTGTCTGTCCATCAGTTTCTGGATGATAAGCAGTTGACAAGTCTCTTGAAATCTTGAGCTGCTGACAAAGGTTGGTCCAAAAGGAAGAAACAAAAAGAGAACCTCGATCACTAACAATGCTTGAAGGAAGGCCATGCTTTGAGAAAATATTCTTGATGAATAAATGGGCCAAATCTAATGAAGTGATTGAAGCTATTGTTGGAATAAAAACCGCCATTTTTGAGAATCTGTCCACTATGACAAGGATTGAGTCAAAGGAATTGGACAGTGGCAATTGAGTGATGAAATCCATTGAAAGACAAATCCAAGGACCACTTGGAATTGGAAGAGGCTTGAGGAGTCCAAACTTCTTGTGATGAATATTTTTGTTTCTTGAACACTGTTGACAGGATGAGACATAATCCTTGATAAATTGAGTCATGCCGGACCAGTGGAAATCCCGCTTGACAAGTTTGAGAGTCTTCTCTTGGCCAGGGTGTCCAGCTAGAGGAGAGTCATGCCGCTTTTGAAGTATATTGAGTTGAATTGTGGGGTCATTTGGGACCACCACCCGATCTTTGAAAAGGAGAAGTTTGGAAGAGGAATCAAGAGAATAATCTGTGACAGATTTACCTTTACCCAAATCTTCAAGGACACTTCTATATTGAGGGTCTTGCCACACTGCCTTCTGAATTGAATAAATCAAATTTGAAAATGAATCCACCTTGACTGCAAAAAATTTTGAGGCTTGAATTTCATCTTGCTTGATTATCTTCTGATAGTTCATTGGATTCTTGCTGATGAAATCCTCCCCCCTCTCTGGGTAAACGTCGTCCCGACGTGACAAGGCATCTGGAAGGGTGGCCAAGCGGCCAGGGCGGTAAGTGATTGAGAAATGAAATTCAGATAGAAATTCAGCCCAGCGGGCTTGACGGCAAGTGAGAATCTTGGAAGACATAAAATATTGAAGAGAAGAATGATCGGTGAGAACTTCAAAAGGGGAAGAAATTGAAAGAAGAAAAGCTCTCCAGCGCTTGAGAGCCCAGACTATGCCAAGGAGTTCCTTGTCATGAATCTCATAATTAAGCTCAGCTGGGAGAAGCTTGCGGCTATCAAATGCAATGGGATGTTTTCCTGAGTCAGATACCTGACTCAGTACAGCACCCAAGGCATAATCTGATGCATCGGTCTCTACAATGGTGGGTAGAGAAGGATTGGGGCAGTGGTGAATGCCTCTTTGAGTTGATGAAACTGTCTAAGAGCTTCCTCATTGAGGGGAAAACGGGAATCTTTCTTGAGGAAACTTGTGAGTGAACTAATTTTCTTTGAATAATTCTTTATGAAACGGCGGTAAAAATTGGCAAAGCCAAGGAATGATTGAAGAGCCTTGAGGTTTCTTGGAGGCGGCCAATTGAGAATTTGCTGGACTTTTGCTTGGTCCATCTTGAGGCCTTCAGAAGAAACAACATAACCTAAGTACTCCACACTAGAAACATGGAATAGGCATTTGGACGCCTTAGCAAAGAGGTTATTGGCTCTGAGTCTGGAAAGAACAGTGGACACATGAGTGACATGTTCTTCCTCAGATTTGGAAAAGACCATAATGTCATCCAAATAAACCACAACATAAACATCAAGAAGATCATAAAAAATATCATTGACAAGATTTTGAAAAGAAGCAGGAGCATTGGTAAGCCCAAAAGGCATAACCAAGTACTCATAACTACCATATTTGGTTCTAAAGCAAGTCAAATGTTCATCACCTTCCTTGATTCTGAGCAGGTTATATGCACCACGCAAATCAATCTTGGAGAAGATAGAAGAACCATTGAAAACAGTGAGAAGCTGATTCATAGGAGGAACAGGATACTTGTTCTTCCTAGTAACAGCATTGAGTTTGCGGTAATCAACACACAAACGGAGGCCACCATCTTTCTTTTTGACAAAAAGAACAGGTGCTCCTGTAGAAGAGGAGCTTGGCCGGATGAAACCTTTCTCTACATTCTCTGAAATGTAGGCCCTGAGTGTATCTGACTCTTGGTTTGATAAAGAGTAGATCACCCCAACTGGAGGTAGAGACCCCTCCAGCTCGATATGATGATCACAGGCGCGGTGAGGAGGAAGTTTCTCTGCTTTCACCTTGGAGAATACATCCAAGTATTGGTGATAAACAGGAGGAACAACCTTCATCATGGTTTCTATTTCTTCTGGCTCTTCCTCTTCATCCCACAACTCCTCCAGGGAGTCATGATAAGACGAAGGAGGAAGGTCCATATTCCCAAAGAAGAGATGAAGTGAAGATACAGAATTATCTTCTCCAACATCTTGAATCTCTTTGAAGACTTCATCTCTAGATGATAGTAATGACTGATGGGAATTAAGGGAAGGAATATGGACAGAAGACGGAAATGATGGTGTTCTAGAATCACCAACCAGAGCTGCACATGATTTGGCAGAAGAAAAGTCATTACTGAAAGAAATTAAAGGATCATTATAGTCCTTATGATCAGAATTAAAGGTGATCAATCCTTGCCTCCAATCAATAAACGGATTAAAATGATTAAGAAAGTCAAAGCCCAATATGAGGTCTTCTCCCTTGGGAGTATCAATGACTAAGAAATCCCATTCAAAGCTTGGGAAGGAAGGGAGCTCAACCATATATTTAGTATGGTGAGTCACAAATAAAGAAGGAGACTCAGAGGAGTCTAAAATGATGAGGGGAATCTTCTCTGGAAGTTCTGACGTAGTCAATGAATACTTGTGAACAAACTGCTTTGCAATAAATGAGTTGGTAGCACCAGAATCAATGAGAATACTGTAAAAAACATCAGAAAGAGAAGAAAAAACAAAAAATTTAAGAGAATTTTTGACACCAGTATTCAGAATGCACAATTGTGCTCTGGATGGAAAACTGTGAAGACCATTGAACACAACATGATCTTCACTCAGGCTTTTCCCTGGCTGGGAACTTTGCCTGACGGTTGGGTAAGCTTGTTTTGAGGCCTTTTGAAACAGGTCTCAAGACTATGCTTCCCACCACAATAGGTACAAAGACCCTCTTTGATTCTTCTTTCTTTTTCAGAATTCATGAGCTTGAAATCTTTATTCAATAAAGAAGAATGGGGCTTGTCCCTCTTCTGAAAATTCTTCTTCTTTTTTTGACTTGAGCTTGAAGAATTTTGAGGATGAGAAGAACTTGACTTTGAGGCTTCTGGCTTCTTCTCTTGATGATGACTCTTTTCATTTTGCCTCTCATGGTATCTCGTATCAAGTTCTAGGGTAACGTCCATTAAGTCTTGAAGAGAGTCAATTCTTGAAGGATGGGAGGCCAATTGATCCAAAATCCTGGATGGCAATCCCTTCCTGAAATGATGGATAAGAGCTCTTTCACCCCAATCCCCGATTCTTGAGACTAAACTTCTTAAATCAGCAATGTATAAGGATACATGCCCACCTTCTTTCATTCTTAAAGAATCCAACTCTGCTTCAGCTTTTCTGACTTCATTCGGGTCACCAAATCGAGTGAAGAGTTGAGATTCAAATAGATGCCAAGAATTGAGAAGATAATTTGAGTCTTGATTGGTGAGATTGGAAAGATAAGGCTCAATCCATTTTGAAGCCCTGCCAATGAGAAATGAAGTGGCATAAAGAACTTTCTTTCTGTCTTCAGAGAAATTTGCCGGATCATTATGAAAGATAAGCTGGCATGACTGAATAAAGCTTCTGACTTTGAAGGGCTGAGTCCCATCAAAGCATGCCGGTGCCTTCATAGATGGAGTCTTGAAGGCTGGTGGTCTTGATGCTTCAGAAGATGAAGCTGCTTGAAGATTGGCCATAATCTGAGTCATTTGCTGCATGATGGCCAATAGAGATGGTTCAGACTGATGAGAGACAGGCTGATTAGACTGGGCTAGAGTTGGCCCTCCAGTACCTTGGGATGCTCCCACCGGGGCAGGAGCACCTTCAGTACCATCAGACTCTTCCTCTTCCACAGAATTCTCCTCCTCCTCTTCACCATCTTCACCTGGACCCTTGAAAATAGTCCTTGAAGTTCCTGGAAAACCGCCAACTACTCCTGAGAATGAACTTGATCTTCTAGGCCCTCTTCCTTCCTGGATGGATGGTGCTGCTCCTTCCATGCGGGGTCCTCTATCTAATTGGGCCCTCAGTTGAGGAACTGCTGGGGTGCCATCTAGAGGAGCTCTTGGAGTTGGAGTGAGAACAGCTTGAGCTCTGGCCTGAGATCTTGTCTGTCTTGCCAGAGGTGAATGTTGAACAGGCATGATATCAGGAACAAAATTGAAATAAAAGAATAAAAAATCAAAATTTTCTTGAAGTGAAAAGAGTCAACAATCAAATCTTGAGGAAAATGAATGAATCAAAATGAAAATCTTCAAGTACGTCAATAAATCAAAATCAAAATGAAGTCTTGAAGTCAAAAATCAATGAATCAAATCAATCAAAATCAAAATCTTGCAGAAAATCAATCAGTCAATTGAAATCTTGAGGCAAAATCAGTTTATGTCAAAATTCTTGATGTGAAAAATCAGCAAAATCAATGAAATCTTCAGGTCAATCAATTTTCTTGAGGTCAATATCAAATATGTCAAATCAATCAATCAATCAAAATCAAGTGAATTATTCTTTAAAAACCAAAATTCTTGAAGAATGAATCAATTATGAATCTTGATGTGAATAACGTGTCTGAATATCTTGATGAAAAATTTGAAAATCAAAGAAAACCAAGATGACGCCTGAATTATGAATGAAATGAAAATTGATAATTTGAAAAAGGTTTTAAAGAGAATAACAAAAATAAAAATGGGTCAGCTTTCAATTTTCAAAATGAAGAATGAATGAAAGAAATTTGAGAGATGACGATGAATCATTAAGTTCATAAGCATGAAAGAATCATAATTTCAATGAAATGAGTGAATGAAATTATAAAGAAAAAATGAACAGAATGAAAAAGAAATTATGAGTTAATTAATATAATGTCACAGGGGCTCTAGTGGAAATACAAGAGTGGCCTGGCACTCAGCAATCAGGGAACTCACTTGGAAGACTCCAAAAGAAATAAAGAATAAAATAATAAGAATGAATTCCTCTAAAGATATGCAGGTACAAGATGAGATGCAAAGAGGAAAAGGAAGCCAAATGGCCAAAGAGCCAACCAAGTAAGTCCTTAATCACTGTTTCAACCTGCCAAAAATGAACAATGGAATTAGTAAGGATATGACCACCAAATATCCATTGACAGGCGAAGAAAGATAAAGAGAAATGTGCTAAATGACTGACTTAATAATATCAGTATTTGCTTAACTAAAATGAAAAGAAAATAGAGATAAAATAAAATCAAAGTTTATTAATTAACTGGGGAAAAACCCCCCAGGGTGGAAAGGGTAGCCGGTATATGTGAAAAGTTGGGAGCTTGAGTTCTTCAGGCTGGAAACTAATCTGTATTGATCCTTGAGGCTGTATTGATTGTTTTGGGAATTGATACAGCTGGCTATTGTTGAAATTGAATTGGGTTGAATGAACTTCCCATGCTTGAAAATGAAATACAGTCCTTGGTGAGTCCAGACTGTATTGAAATGAATGTGGTTGCCAAGATGGATTGAGTGGAGCTTTGACACTTGACAACTTCTTTTGGCACCGCCTCTTGAATACACTTTTGAGAATGAATTGAAAGTATTCCATTGGAAGGAATACTTGGAGTGAGAATAACCAATGACTGCTTGATGGCGTCATTGGTCTTTGACGCTGAAACACTTGCTCTTGAGCCTTGATGATTCCTCTGAATGATTGGGTGCCTTGAGGACGTGATGAGATGTTGGAATGTTGAAATGACCATTTGATATTGCCACCATTGAATTGCTGTTGAAAAATGGTGCACAATGATGTATAACATCATTGGTGGCATATTGGTTCATTGACAAGAAGATTACGTCCAAAGGTCTTGAGATGGAAAGGCAGAGGGGAAAAGGATGGCTGTGGTGACTTCAGAGCTTGGAAGGTGTTTCTGGGCCCTTTGGGGGTTTTGGCCACTTTTGGGTTCTGAGCCAAAAACTGGCCCAAAAGGCGGGAAAGTGTCTTTTGGACACTTTGCGTCAAAGTGCGCAAAAAATGCGCAAATGCGCAAAGTACGCAAATATGCGCAAATGCGCAAAGTGCGCAAATGCGCAAAGTGCGCAAATGCGCAAAAGTGCGCAAAAATGCGCAAATGCGCATTATGAGCCCAAATGGCCAAAAACAGCCATTTGGGCCATTTCCCCTGGTTTTGAGGGAAATGACCAGAAATACCCATTTGGGCATAAATTGCCGCTATGGGTTCTGGATTGAGGTAAAGGGCCATGAAGGCTCCAAAACACAAATGGCCATAAAAGGTCCATAAGATGATGACGTGGCCATATTGGCCACTGGTGATGGATATGGCCAATTGGCCATAAATGAACTGTGGCTTGATATGCCATATGGGGATCCAAGGAGGTGAATTGCCATGGTTGTGACAACCAATTCCTCAATGAAAAGTTTGAATTGTGTGCTTTACATACTTAAAAGTATAAGAAGAGAGGTTGTACAGTGTATTATACCCCCCCCCCCCAAATAACTTGGGGGTATACTACAAAAGAAAAATTGTGGTACAATTTTTTTAGTGGTAGGGAATGTGAGCCTGTGAGGTATGTATAACATACCCATAAGACCACAAATAACTTTATACACAGTTGAATTTGTCTTCAACAGACTTTTCAATTTAATTTAAAATGAAAAATAACAAAAAATAAGTATCACTTTTTTTTGGATAAACAAAGTTATAAATATTATGTCATTTTTGGATTCTGCACCAAAAATAACCTAGGGTACATCCATAAGGTGTTATATCCAAAAACACTTATTTCTTATTTTATTGAAAGGTTTAAGAATCTCACAGTACTAATGTAACTTTTTTAACATTTTTTTAAAATTGTTAAATTTAAGCTGAAATAAGCTTAAATTTAAAGTTGCATAAAGTTTATGCAAACTTACCAAAATTTTAGTTAAAGTTGAGGTGTTGTGTATATTTACTGAATTGGCTAAGGATTTGCCATACAGAATGTAAATCCTGCGTGAGCTCAATATAAAAGTGTTTAAGGCCATAGTATGGCTTTAAATAAATAAAAGGGCAAAATCCACACAGGAAGGTGGGACAAAGGAAAAAGACCAAATAGAGCTAGGGTAACCAGCTTTTTGGATCTGCAAGGATTCAATTAAGGTTGTCCAACTATATTGGAGGATTTTCAACCTTATTTAAACTTGAATTTCAGACTTTGATCCAACATTAAAGTTTAAACTGGTTTTATCCCAATTTAGACAGGAATATCAAGCTGCCAAAGGGTAAATCCCAATATTCAGGCTTGAATTTAAGGTTTTAAGAACTGTAAAAACTTGATTAAGCTTCAAAAGCTTAAATAAGCTTAAAAATTTAAGGTTAAAAGCATTAAAACCTTATCAAAAGTCAAGGTTTGGTGTGTATGGCTATTTTACATGGAAAAATAGCAATAACTTCAAAAATTCATTAAAAATCCAATTCTTCATGGATGTGCTTGAAAATTTCACAAAGCTTAAGCTTTAATATTATCTACATATAAATTGAATTTTAAGTACCTTTTATAAATAAATTTGCTGGGTAATTAGCCTGGAAATTTACTCTTTTAATTCAAGCTCAAAGAAAATTATAATTTCTTTAAAAATTAATTAAAAATTGAGCTTAACAGATTTCTGCTTGAAACTCTATTTTTAAGTTGTTCATGTTATTAAATTTAATATAAATAAGTTTATTTATATTGAAAACTTAAAATAATTAGTTTAAATGAGGATTAAAGCTACTTGGAGTTAAGAATAACAATGGTAACTTTAAATTGGAATTAAAAATAGGTTACCTTAAGTTAAGAGCTTTGTTTTTAAGCATGGTTTTTCACTTTTGACCTGGGCACGCCCTCTTCATCCATTATGAAGCATGAGAGCTGCTCTGAAGACATAAAAAGAGTCTATTCATCACTGTTTTTGTCAATCATTCATTATTAATCCAATCATATTAGAAATTTAGACAGGTAAAGTTTTATTAAATATAAAATCTAATTATTAAAAGTAATTCTTAAGTTATTTTATTCTTTATTAATTAAAATTAAAGAATTGAAATCATAGAGTTCAGATTAATGTTATAATCACCAATAATACATTTTATTATATCAAATTATCATTATAAATATCTTTTAAAAATCCACAAATTCCTCTTAAAAACTCTTTAATCATAATTTTTATTATAAAAAGTTGTTTTATCTTTAAAAATATTGATTTTTGGCGTGTTTTTAACTTATAATTATTATTTAATATAATAACTGTTGTTGTTTGACTTGTTGTATTAAATAAATATTATAAGTAAGTTTTCTCTAAAGTTGTATATCTTTTTTTATCTAGTATTAGTTTTTTTATATAGAATTTGATTCTATAAGAAGTATTTCTGCACAGTGTGTGTCTTAATTCTTTTATAAATAATATTTATATTATTTATAAGTGGTTAATATTCATATTTTCCACATGTAATTGTCTCATTAAGAGCTTTACACTTTGTATTGTTATAACTGTCAGTGACTATAACAATAATAGAATAATTATAATTTATTACAATTATTATTTTTCTTTATTATTATATTTTTATAATAATAATGAAATTTTTTTTTATAAATAATTTTTTTTAATAGTTATATTTAAATTTGTGGTTATAATATTTTGTTATATTATATATTTTTACTGAGGACAGTCATAGTACTCTTGATATTGCTACTATTATCAAGAGTTTCATAGACAAACCTTACAGGAAGTGTAAGGAGGGGTGAGGGAGGCTTCAGAGGCATATATTGAGGGCACTATGTTAGTGTAAGGAGGGGTGAGGGAGGTGTGGAAGGCATATATTGAGGGCACTATGTGAGCATAAGGAGGGGTGAGGGCGGCATTGGAGGAATGCCTTGAGGGAGAAGCAGGAGCATTAGCATGGTAAGTGGTGGGTGTGGGGAGGCCACAGAGCCATATCTTGAGGGCGGTGTGGGAGCGTAAGCATTGTAAGGGTCAGAGAGGATTAGGCCGGGGTGCGGAAGCAAATTCATGTGTGAGAGTAGGCATGGGAAAGGGGTCAGATGATCAGGCAGGAGGGAAGAAGTCATCTCATGCACAAATATGAGCATACCAAACTGCTGCTTTGCACCATGAGGTGTAATTACCTGAACCTTTCCAATGGTGTTGATATGGGGTTTGGCTATGAGTGACATACCCATGTGATACATGTGAAGATTTACATTGTATTGATTCCAACATGATGTGAGCCATTAAATCCAGTGACTATAATGTGACACTAATGGGACTGAAGAAATATTTTATACTGACAGCGGGAAGACCTTAAGTCAATTGCTGGAAATTGACACAACATTTGCCCTGGTGGGGATGGGTAAGGTGCTGCACTTCATCAGGTCCATATTATAAATGATAAGCCTGTATAAGGACCCATATGTTTCTTATCAAGGAAAATAAAACCAACTGAAGCTAGATATGGGGCAAGTCAGATGGAGTGTTTATGCCTTGTCTGGGCCTTAGAAGAACTGAATTACTTCTGAAAGGATGTGTTTTTGGAGTGATAACATATTTTACCACTGTTAAATCACTTTTTAAAATGAAAACACCTAACAGGCATATTCTCAGATGGTAAATAGCCACACAGGAGTATAGAGGTAATATTACTATTCTTCACAAAGATAGGAATATTAATAAAAATTCAGATGGACTTAGCCGATGGTCATTACAAAATAATCTTCATAATCCTTATTATGTGCCAGAAGAAGCTTCCCCACATATCCCAATAGAAGGAATCAGGGTTACAGATCTGAAAACAACATTCTTTGAAGAGATATGAAGCAGTCCTACTCAAGATAAGAATTGTAGCATCCTATGCCAATTACTTACCAAGGAATATAAAGACAACTCCTTGATACATGCCTCAGATCAAATATTCAAAAAAAAATATGATGAAGGAAGATTTCACTTACTGGATGGTATAAATTACCACACAACTAAGCATACATGTGTGATGAAAGTTGTGGACAGGTCCTTAATCAATCTTTTACTGAAAGACTGCCATGACATCCCCTTCTCAGGACATCTGTCTGAGGACAGGACAAGAGAAAAGATAAAGACCTGTATATGGTGGTCAATGTGTCAAAATGATGTTGCAGAGTATTGCAAAACCTGTGACAGATGTAAAAAGGCAAATAAATACACTGGAAAAAGACTTGGAAATATGATTAAAATCCAAGAACCCAGCACACCTTGGGAAATGTTCCATATGGATTGGATAACTGGCCTACCACCAGGGGGTGATCAAAGTTATAATTCATTCCTAGTAAATTTTGACAGATTTAGTAAGACTCCAATCTTTCTACCATATCACAAGGATGTTACAGCCATGGACACAGCTCCCCTAATAAGGAATAGAGTAATATCATGGACTGGCATATTCACAAATATCATTGGTGACAGAGATCTTGAATTCACCTCAGCACTATGGACAAATCTTCACCAATTATTTGGAACAAAGCTGTCCTTCTCTACAGCAAACCACCCACAAACTGATGGTCTGGCTGAAAGAATGATTCAAACCCTGGAATATATGGTGAGAAGATTTTGTGAATATGGCCTTGAATTTAAATATTGTGATGGCTCCACCCATTATTGGTGTACTCTTTTACCACCACTGGAATTGGCATATAAAAAATCCATTCATGCGAGTTCCAATCAAACTCCTGCTGTTCTAGAGAAGGGATGGAATCCCAAAGTACCCCAAGATTAATTAAGGAATTATTGGTTTAAAATACATCCCACAGCTTGTATCTTCAAAAAAATTCTTGACAAAGCTAGAAAGCATTCATTAAGGTGCATGGAGGACTCATTCTCATATTCCAAAGAAAAATGGGACAAATCACATTCCACTCTGGATTTCAAAGTGGGATATTTAGTATTTTTATCTACCACCAACTTCAATAAAACCAAAGGATGTAGAAAGCTCAAAGACCCCTTTACAGCACCTTTTTTTATTAAGGTCTTCCATGGAGAAAATGAAATTGAATTGGAATTATCTGAGGAACTTAGCAATAAGCATACTACATTTCCAGTAATCTTGATAAAACCATATAAATCTAGTGATTCTAAAAAATTTCCTTTGAGAAATAAAGTTCCCAAGCATATATGTCCTATTGAATTATATGGCTCTAGGAAAATCACCAAAGTTCTCAAAGAAAGGAAGTTGAGAACCAAAAAAGTAAGGGAATACCTTGTTGGGTACAGTGACCTAACTTGTGAAGATGAATGGTTAGCAAAAAAGGACATACCTGATGCTACCAAACTTCTTATAAGTTTCAGAAACACTAGAAATAAAAATATTCCAAATTAATATTTTTTTGTTAGGGGGAGGGAACGTGAGCCTTAGAGGTATTTTCATATACCCAAAATACCACAAATTATAAAACATGATACAATTATAAATAAAACAAATTTATTTATATTATCAAAAAACAAAAATTAAAACATAAATATAAATTTATACAAAAAAATGAAACTATAATTATAATTTAAAAATAAAATTAAAATGTAAATTAAAATTGTGAAAACACATTCTTACTTGAAAAATTAAGTAAAAATGAATTTCTAACAAAATTACTGAAATTAAGATATTTTTGGAAAGAAGGTAAATGAAAATTATTATGAATTTTTATCCAATAAATAATCATAAAAGATTGTTTCACCATTGGATTTCTCATAAAAGACAAGCTGGGGTCACCTCTGGGTAAAATTTCTGTAACTCAACTCTAAATAAGCTTAAATTACGTTTTCAGTATTTTCTGTATAAAAATTGAAAATCCTCAAAGCATTAATTTTATTCACACCAAGTGTGATTTTAACCATCAATTTTTGTGTCAAAATTCAGGTGTGGTGTGTAGTTTAGAAGCTGTGAGGAATTGAAGTTTTTTCAATTGGAATGTCAAAATGTGTATGTATATTACACAATTGAACTGTAATTTACATATGAGGTATCAAGTATTACAGTGTTTTGACTGTAAAACTCAATTTAATTTCATGTGTAAATTACAAGTATATTGCATGATGAGTAATTAAAGAAAAAATAGATTGGAAAGATTAATTTTTGGAGGGGGAAAAGGAATCTTGCCTTCAAGGGAGCCAGACCCCCAAATTTCTTTCTGAAAGGGGTGAGATGTCAAAATACACTCAAAGGTTCATCACCGTTTTCCTGGAATTGAGTCACAGGGTCTGTGACTCCATTGATGATGAGGTTTTGATACCAACCAGGGCAGTTTTAACTGTTTTCAAGATGGTAAAACTACCCTCAGGATAAAACAATCATAGTAAAAACAGTTTTAACTGGTTTTGAAATCTCTTACACACACTCTTAAGTTTTTTGAAGGCTTAAAACTAGGTATTACTATAGAAATGGCTGCTTTAAGGGTCCAAAATGGCTGAAAATAGCAGAAAACTGGCTAAAACCAGCACTTTTTTGGTCTAACCCAGGGTTCAATGATGCCATAATTGGCTTTTCTGCTGCCAGAGTGTTTCTAACGACTTACAAGAGTAAGTTTTACTTTTGGAGTAAGAAAATTGGTGGCTATAAAAGAATGTCTTCTTTGACCCACTTTTCTCTTTGTGCTGGAATCTTTTTGTTTTTTAATTAGTTTAAACACTGTTAAACCAATCAATAAAGGATTCCAAACACCTTTTTCTTATCATTTTTAGTTTTTAACCACATGAAAAAATCCTTATAATCATTGTTTGTAGCTTTAATAATCATTTTTACCCTTGAACCACCCCATAAGTGAATTAAAGCATCTTTAATCACTGTTAACGTTGTCACTTTGTTTCCAAATTCACTCTGGTCACTTTTGAATGTGCTTTCTCTTTAATAATACTTTTTCTAAGATGTGACTATGAAACTGATGATAATATTACTATTAATCAACAGTACTATGTCTGTTCTTATGAAATATAATAATAAAATATTATTCTAACCACAATTAAATAATTGAAGAATTATTTCTTTCACGTGTTAAACACTACTAGTGATTTTAACAGTGAGCAGTAAGTGTCTACAAGAATCAATTACAAGAAGATTTTAATAATAAAACTTCTTTTATTAAAATAATAAAACTATTTTAATATATAATTATCTTTTATAAGAATAATTATAAATATAATTCTTGAAGAAAACTAATTATTCAGAAAAAAACTTTAAGAATTAAGAACAAATCACTCACTAATATTCCAAAGAGCTTATTGAAAGATGAGATAGAGAGATTTGACGTAGAATTGTGGATTTAAAGGATCAAAATGTATTTATAACAGTATTACAAAAATATATAGCTGGATTCTATTATTTCACGTCTTTCTGATTGATTCTGAAATATTTAAAACACTTAAGAATAGTTTTAACTAATACTTACTTGTTGGTAATAATGCTTTAAATGATAATAAGATGATGATGTGGAAAAAACAGCAAGAGGAGGCCTCTTTTAAGTCAACAACAGCTCACAGAGGCGTTCCATAGAGCAAACTGAAAATCCAGTGAGTGAAAAAACAATAAAACTTTTTGGATTATTGATTGCATCATCTGTTGTCATGTAAGATTATCATAATCACTTAATTGATGCTTTTACATGACTACCAACCCCAATATGGTTAAGAATAAAAGGAGTAACATATGTAAATCTTCTTTTATTCCAAAATGATCATTTATTTCTCAAAGTTATCAATGTTATTGCCAATTTCGTCACAGGTTGTAATTACTGTGAATTTTTGAAGATTTGGTGTTTCACATAGAATAGTCAAAAATGGACTGTTAGTAAAACTTTCAATTTTACTAGTAAAACTTTAATTCATTTTGGTTGTACCATAGATAATACAGTTCTCCATTGGTCTTGAAAGATTCAGAAAGATTTATCAAGAATTGTATTTTTAATGAATTTTTTAAGTTTTTACCTCATTTCTACATAAAATTGCAAATATCAGTGTTTAACTGGTGGCTATGAGGTAAATCAAAGGATACAAGTCCAAAAAGGGTTTTAATTACTCTTTGGGGGCTTATCCATGGAAAATCATTAAGAATTGACATGGTTACAGGAGTCTAAGTAGCTTTTTACCTCCTTGGCACATCAAAATAGCAGGTTATTTGCTGTTTTCTCAAGATTTACTGTAGTTGTAACATGGTAACCAAGTTCCCAAAATGTTTTAGTTTACTAATTTGGCCAGGATCTGCCATGTATCCAAGCTTTGGAGCTGTCCACACCTCTGAGGCCTCAGAAGTTGGGTACCTTGGCTCTCTTTGATGTCTTTTGTCCCCCTTGCTTATTTTTTACATCAAAATAGAAATTTAAGCTTCAAGTGAGATATCCACTATGGGTGTACCAAAAATCCATGTAAGAATACCATGATATTAAGTTCTCAAAACATTCATAACACTATTCTCAGTGTATATGTAACATGGGATTTCTCAAATTCCCATTATTTTGGCGTGAAATTAAGAAAAACAAAAATTTTCACAGATCTTTTATGTGGTATTGAAGTATTTGCCATTTTACCACCTCAAAGAGTTGATTTGAGCTTATTCACTCTTTGGACCTACCCTATTTGAATTTTTGTGTAAAATCCAAATCTGGCCTTAAATCCATGGATTTACTTAATCAATAAAAAGTTATTCATATTTTCTGAAATCAAAAATGATGAATTTTGGATATATGCATGAGTTATGAGTTATGCATAGTCCAAAATTTATTTTTAAGATAATTGTGGCCTATTTGGGTATGTAAAATATACCTCAAGGCTCACATTCCTTCCCACCAAATAATAAAATTGTACTACAGTTTTATTAATGGTATCAGTAATAACAAAGCCCCAAAGGGGGTTAATTTCCACTGTCCAACATCTTTACATCATTCAGATCAAGTAATATAAAGCACATTTTATAGACATATTCAGGCTTGTGGCCTTCTTTCATGTCTAAATATTCTCAAGTGTTTATCTGAGGCAGGTATTTCTGATTCTGCCAGCCATTCATCTTCATGTACTGGATTTCTATATCTGACAATATATTCTCTTTGATTTTTACCCCTAAGTCTCCTTTCTTTGATGACTTTCTTTATCTTCTTGTCTTCATTCTGTTCCACTTGTGGCATAGTTGAAGGAGTTGGGTTCCTTAAAGGAAACAATTCTTTGTCAGCTGGTTGATAATGCTTTATCAAGCCGACTGGAAAATTGGGGTGTTTATTTTCCAATTCACCACTTAATTCCACTTGAACTGCATTGGTTCCATGTAAGGCAACAATAACAAAAGGTCCTACAAAAGAATATTTAAGTTTCTTTGGGACTTTGATATTATTAAAATTCAAGGTTGAAACTAGAACCAAGTCCCCTACTTTGAAGTCTGGTACTTTATGACCCTTGTCCCACTTCTGTTTTGCATAATCAAAAGCATCATTCATACTTTGTTTTGCATGATGCTTCACTTTATCAAGCATTATTTTGAATCTGGAAGCTGTAGGATGAATGTCAATCAAGTCTTTCCTCAGTGTGTCTGCTGGGAGTCTTGGATTCCATCCTTTTTCTAACATAGCAGGAGTTTGTCCTGTGGAAGAATGGACTGATGTCTTGGATGCCAATTCTAGTGCAGGTATCAGAGTGCACCAGTCATGGGTAAAGCTATCTGAGTCTTTGAATTATAACCCATAAGCACAAAATCTCCTTATCATGTCCTCTAAAGTTTGAATCATCCTCTCTGCTAGCCCATCTGTTTGAGGGTGGTATGCTGTAGAGAATGATAACTTAGTCCCAAACAACCTATGAAGATTGGTCCAAAGTGAAGATGTGAACTTCAGAGCTCTGTCACTTATGATATTCTTAAGTAATCCTGTATGAGAAATAATTTTACTCCATAGAAGAAGAGCTATCCATAGCAGTGTCATCTTTATGACATGGTAAGAATATGGGAGTCTTGCTATATCTGTCTACAATGACTAGACAATCATTATAACTTTTTTCACCACTTGGAGGAAGTGCTGTGACCCAATCCATGTGAACAACTTCTCAAGGGGATTTTAGTTCTTGAATATGGATCAAAAGTCCAAATTTCTTGCCTGTACTCCTGTTTGCTTTTTGACATCTGTCACAGGTATGGCAATATTCAATGATTTCTTTTCTCCAAGATGGCCACCATGCACAGTTCTTCACTTTTACAAGTGTTCTGTCCTCTGACAGATGTCCAGAGTAGATGCTATCATGGCATTCATGAAGAATTGTATTAATAAGCAATCTTCTGCATAATGTCATTATGCAATAATGCTTGGTTCTGTGGTAAATAATCCCATCAAACAAGTGAAATCTTCCTTCAGAATAGAAATTTCTCCAAACTTCATCTAGTGCATTGACTAAAGATGTATCTTTGCAGTCTTTATCTAATAAAGAAATCAAGATATGGCAATTCTTGTCTTTCTTATAAGATTCTCTGACCTCTCCAAAGAATTCATTCCCAATATCATTTATGTTAATTCCTTCAATTGGAATCTGTGGTTCAGCTTCTAAAGGTACATAAGCTGGGTTATCAGGAGTGTTGGCTAATGCCCACCTGCTAAGTCCATCAGCATTCTTATGAATGTTTCCTGCTTTGTGGACTATAGTTATTTTTTCTCTATATTCTTGAATGGCTATTTGCCATCTCAACATATGTCTGTTGGGAGTTTTCATGTTAAGAAGTGATTTTACTGCATTACAGTCAGTTATCACTTCAAAAAAACTGCCATCAAGATAATAGTTTAATTTCTCAAGTGCCCATACCAAACATAAGCACTCCATTTGGCTTGCACCATATCTGGCCTCTGTTGGTTTGATTTGTCTTGAGATATAACAAACTGGTCCTTCGGTAGGTTTGTCATCAATAATTTGGACTGGATGTAGGGCTGCCCCTAATCCATCTCCACATGCATCAATGTACAATTTAAAAGGAATATTCTAGTCAGGCATGAGGAATAAAGGTGCTTCTGTAAGAGCTTTCCTTATCTTCTCATAAGCTTTAATTCTCTCCTGTGTCATCTCAAATACAGTCTGTTGATCACAGATTCTATATAGTGACTTGGCTAGAATTGGAAAGTCTTTCAAGTGTTTCCTATAATAACTAGCAAATGCAAGGAAAGACATCATTTCTTTTTTATTCTGAGGTATTGGCTTAAGTAACACTTCTGCCACTTTGTTTTTGTCAATACCCAAGCTTAAGCCAGAAACAACATGTCCTAATGCTTTGAGTTCTTCAAAACCAAAATTGCATTTCTTAAGTGAAATTTTCATGTTCACTTCTGCAACTTTGTGAAGTACTCTTGCAAGTCTTTCAAGGTGCAAGGACTAAGAACCAGAACATATGATAATATCATCAATATAAATGATAAGCCATCCTTCAGACAATTCTGTGAGAAAAATGGTATTCATCATTCCTTGATAATGGGATGGAGCATTTTTAATGCCAAATGGCATTGTAAGATACTCATAAATACCACAGTGAGTGCTAATTCTAAGTAATTTCTTAGCTTTAGGCGTCAAAACATTATGATGAAAGCCTTCCAATGCATCCATTGATCTTATATACTTGTCTTTAGACAATTGAGTGAAGGCTTCTTGAGTTCTAAGGATTGGATACCTATCTGGAATTGTGTAGGTATTCAATTCTCTGAAATCTCCAACCATTCTTGACTTGTCATTATGCCAGACAATAATAACAGGTGTTGTCACTTCAACTTCCTTATTATGGACTACTTTGCTTAGTACACCAAGTTGGATTAACTCTTGGATATGTTTATCCAAGGCTTCAATAGCTCTGGGACTGGCTGGATAAGCTGGTCTTCTAAGTACTGGAGGATATGGTCTGTCAATATTAAGAGTAATATCAACTTCATGTCCTCTTATAGCACCCAATGGTTAATTATCAGAGGCAAATGCATTATTGTATGTGTATAACACATCAACAAGTTCATTCCTCATTTTTGGTGATAATGATGGATTAATCTGTGCTTCAACAAGTTGATTAGACACAAATTCATCTTTATAAGTATCCCTAACAGAAGATACCACAGATATTTGTTTTGGCATATTGGAAAAACCAAAGTTGTCTTTTGTTATCCCCAATTGTGAAATATCTGTCTTTATGGTTATTGATGTGAATACCATAAGTTTTTAAGTAATAATTTCCAAGAATGATGTGCTGAGATGTGCAATTATCCATTACTACAATCTCAGTTTTCATCCTTACACTTCCTGCTGGGTGCGGAAATACAAGATTAGTGTCTAATATACCCAAGCGGTACATATTCTTACTGGCACTACTGAATTGCACACCTTCTATTGGTAATAGATGGCTTTTCCATTCAGGAAGTATAGTTTGGAGATAATTGTTTCCCACACAAGTGCAAAATGCCCCTGTATCCAAATTCACTTTGGCTTTGATATCACTCATCAAAACTGATGTGATACAGGATGCTCCAGCAGTGTAACCTTTACCTCTAGCAGGTTTTGGTTTACACATTTTGGCATCTTGGATGTTTATCAGGTTGCAGCAATCCACACTGTAATGTGGCAAATGGGTATGGACTTCTGTGACCTCAAAGAAAGCTGTGATGTTTTCAATGGGATAGTCCCCCACGGGTGTATCCTCAGAGACTGCAGAATCTTGATCAGATTCACCTTTCTCTTCAGTACACTGAATTCCTTCAATGACCTCAATTTCATTTGTTTTTGTCTTTTTGGTGCAAGTGTTGGCTAAATGTGAAGTACTTCCACATTTATGACACTTCAAGACAGGTATTTCTGGTCTTTTATCCTCTCTGGGAATCTTTGGGACTATCTTGGTTTCTATAGGGATTCTAGTCCAAGTTTTACCAATTCTTGTTCTGGTAATGATATCTTCCATTGCATTGATGTAGTCCTCTGTTGAACAGGGTTCTACACATCTGCTCTTGATAGAATTTTCCAGTTCTCCTCCACACTTTCTTAATATTATCATATTAATCATAGTGTCAGACATATCTGGGGGTAAGGCAGATAATCTGTCTTTTTGCTTGAAGAACCAAGTAATTGATTTATCTTTGTCTGAGTTATAAATGGCACTTTTAAAAGCATTCTCCATTTTAAACCTCCAAGAGATATTGGCCCATTTGGTAATCACTTCAGATTTCCACCAAGACCAATCATATTTCCCATGATCCATCCTCATCTTGTAATACCATTTGTTTGCAGTTCTGGTAAACAGAGAGTGTAATTTTCCTACTATTATTTCATCAGGTATATGAACGTCTTCTTTCAACATATCAATAGTCCTGATGAACTCAATATGGTTATATTCTCCTTCACCAGAGAATGTTGGCCATTCTTCTAATTTGGGAATATCTTTAACAGATACAGCATTTTCTCCTAAAATTTGTGTAAAACTTCCTTTAACAGAAAGATTTTCTTCAGTCAAAGGCGTAGAATTTCTTGGCATATGTGGCACATAAATCATATGAATTTGTTCTACATTTTCAATGATTTCATTCTTTAACTTCTGCCTTTCACTGTCACTTTTTGCTAAATGTGTAGCAAACTGATTGGTATTCTCAACTATTTCTAAGACATGATCTTTCAGAATTACAAGTTGATCATTCATTTTAAAAATGGAAAGATCTTCCATTTCATCATTCTGAATTTGACATGCATTCTCAATTCTGCTACAAGCATTAATATTGAATCAAATTTGGCATTTGTAAATTCATACCATTCAGTATATTTCTTGTCATGTTTTGTCAAATCATTAATATCCAATTTTATTTTAGTTAACTTTGAATCAAGTTTACCAATCTCTAAATTAATACTTCTTTTTACATGATTTATTTGCATGGAAAGGTCCTGTTCATCCTCTCCTGCTCCTTGAATGTGAATTCCATTAGAGTTCTGGCCATGTTGAACACACTGTCCACAGATGAAGGCTCCAATTTGGGGATCCTGTACCCCTGTGGGTAAGGTCTGTGCCAATTGGCTTTGCCTTTGCCCTTGGCTTGATGGTTCTTGGCACCTCTCTGTTTCTTCTGAGGTCCTTTGGGCTTGTCTTTGGACATTTCTGGAGCTGGTTTGGAGCTGGTTGATGCTACTGGGGCCTCTTCCTCCAAAGCTGGAGTCATTTCCAGTTCCTTCTTCTGGTCTATGGATAAAAGACTTTGGCTCTTCAACCAGTTCTTTATCTTTTTGACCTTGTCGTTGCAAGACAGGGTGCTCCACCCTCCTAAGAGTTCTATGGTCTTCTCCTGACCCAGAAAGCTCTTGATGTGTAAGTAGGAGTTCATGTCCCCCTGCCAAAGGCTTGGGCATATTTCCCACTCCTCTTCTTTGGCTGCTCTGAAGAAACTTTTGTATTGGCATTGATATATTTCTATTGCTGCCACTTGAAAATGGTTCAGCCCTGGAAATATTATCATGAATTAGTTCAGGCTCAGAATTCACTTCAAAATCTGTAGGTACAGACCTTGGGGAATGGGGGGCAACTCTGGCATCCTCCAAATGTGTCTTTCTTGAGGAAGACTTGGCACTTCTGGATTTGGTCTTGTCTCTTCCTTGTCCAAATCCATCTGGTTGGACTGAATAGTTTCTTCCATTTCTGGTATGCACCATTTTCACGTCAATTTAAAGATAAAAAGTGAAAATATAAGATAAAATACACACCTTTTGGTGGTAATTTATTCTTTTCTGAGTTAAATAAAGTGCCTCTTTTAGCAATTTGCACTTCAATACTGTCTTCAGATTCTGCTTCTGAAGATTCTGGACTGGTAATATATCTCTTACTGAGTTTGTTACCAGCTGCACAGTATTTGATTAAAGACACTAGAAAAAAATTATAAAAGAGAAAAATTATTTTTTATACTTTTTAAAATATTTTTTAGTGATTTTTTATAAGTTTTATATTTTTTAATATTAAAAAAATTATTCTTTTTAAAGAAAAAAATTAAAATTTAAGATTTTTAATGAAAATTAATTCAGAGTAACTCAAACAATAATTTTATAGGTTTTTGGATGTGAAAAAGCCACATGTAAAAACAGTATAAAATTAGACTAAATTCCTCAATGAAAGAGATTTTCAAAACAATTTCAAAAATAAAAATTATTTTAACTTCAAAATGAAAGAAAAAAATTATTAAATTAATATATTTTAGATCTTGAAAATATATTAATCAAGGGTACAAGATTCAATAACAAACACAGCCAGGCCCCCAAATGTAAGATGTGACTATGAAGCTGATGATAATATTACTATTAATCAACAGTACTATGTCTGTTCTTATGAAATATAATAATAAAATATTATTATAACCACAATTAAATAATTAATAAATTATTTCTTTAACGTGTTAAACACTACTAGTGATTTTAACAGTGAGCAGTAATTTTCTACAAGAATCAATTACAAGAAGATTTCAATAATAAAACTTCTTTTGTTAAAATAATAAAATTATTTTAATATATAATTATCTTTTATGAGAATAATTATAAATATAATTATTGAAGAAGACTAATTATTCAGAAAAAAACTTTACGAATTAAGAATAAATAACTCACTAATATTCCAAAGAGCTTATTGAAAGATGAGATAGAGAGATTTGACGTAGAATTGTGGATTTAAAGGATCAAAATGTATTTATAACAGTATTACAAAAATATATAGTTGGATTCTATGATTTCACGTCTTTCCGATTGATTCTGAAATATTTAAAACACTTAAGAATAGCTTTAACTAATACTTCCTTGTTGGTAATAATGATTTAAATGATAATAAGATGATGATGTGGAAAAAAAAGCAAGAGGAGGCCTCTTTTAAGTCAACAACAGCTCACAGAGGCGTGCCAAAGAGCAAACTGAAAAACTAGTGAGTGAGAAAACAATAAAACCTTTTGGATTATTGATTGCATCATCTGTTGTCATGTAAGATTATCATAATCACTTAATTGATGTTTTTACGTGACTACCAACCCCAGTATGGTTAAGAACAAAAAGAGTAACATCTGTAAATCTTCTTTTATTCCAAAATGATCATTGATTCCTCAAAGGTATCAATTTTATTTCCAATTTCATCACAGGTTGTAATTACTGTGAATTTTTGAAGATTCAGTGTTTCACGTAGAATAGTCAAAAATAGACTGTAAGTAGAACTTTGAATTTTCCAAGTAAAGCTGTGACTCTTTTTGGTTTTAGCATAGATATCACAGTTCTCCATTGGTCCTGGAAGTTTCAGAAAGATTCATTAAGAATTGTCCTTTTAATGAATTTTTGAAGATTTTACCTCATTTCTATGTAGAATTGCAAATATCAGTGTTTAACTGGTTGCTATGAGGTAAATCAATGGATACAAGTCCAAAAAGGGTTTTAATTACTCTTTTGGGGTTTATCCATGGAAAATAATTGAGAATTGACATGTTTACATGAGTCTAAATAGCTTTTTACCTCCTTGGCACGTCAAAATAGCAGGTTATTTGCTATTTTCTTAAGATTTACTGTAGTTGTAACATGGTAACCAAGTTCCCAAAGTGTTTTAGTTTACTAATTGGGCCAGAATCAGCCATGTATCCAACCTTTGGAGCTGCCCACGCCTCTGAGGCCTCAGAAGTTGGGTACCCTGGCTCTCTTTGATGTCTTTTGTCCCCCTTGCTTATTTTTTATGTCAAAATAGAAATTTAAGCCTCAAGTGAGATATCCACTATGGGTGTACCAAAAGTCCATGTAAGAATACCATGATATTAAGTGCTCAAAACATGCATAACACTATTCTCAGTGTATATGTAACATGGTATTTCTCACATTCCCATTATTTTGGCGTGAAATTACGAAAAACAAAAAACTTCATGCATCTTTTATGTGGTATTGATGATGTGGTATTGAAGTATTTTCCATTTTACCACCTCAAAGAGTTAATTTGAGCTTATTCGCTCTATGGAGCTACTCTAGGTGAATTTTTGTGAAGAATCCAAATCTGGCCTTAAATCCATGGATTTATTTACTCAATAAAAGGTTATTCATCGTTTATGAAATCAAAAATGATGAATTTTGGATATATGCATGACTTATGAGTTATGCATAGTTCAAAATTCAGTTTTAAGATAATTGTGGCCTATTTGGGTATGTGAAATATACCTCAAGGCTCACACTTTCAAAGACTTTGTTCTTATATTAACTTCCTTTAGTCCTTGGCTCAATTAATTCCAATTGAGATTGCTTTTGAAGAAAATTTTTTTTTAGCCTTAAATATCTCTTGTGGAGTACTTTTGGGGTAAATTTTTATTGTTGTTAAAACAAAAAATCTTTAGAATATTCTTTTTTTAAATACTTATAAAGTTAAAAACAATAAAATTGGAGTGTTTTCCCTTAAAAATCTTATTTCATACTATTTTTAATCAATGTTTACCATATACAAATTTTGAGAACAGGAAAAGTACTTGATCTTTAATCAAAGTTTCATAACCACACCTCACATGCAGTGTCCCAATGCTAACAAGCCAAAATGACATTTCCAATATTTGACTTCCCTCAAAAGAGCCTAAAGTGACTAGTTATCAAAATCGAAAAAATTCAATAAAAAATCAATTCATAATTTTTGTTCCAATTAGAACTGAATGAAATGCAAAAATACTGAGAAGTTCTTAATTTTTCTGAATTCCATTGAGTAATTCTAAATCATTTTTCAAACAGGGCCGAATGTACTGGCATTAAAAATTAAAGTTTCACACCAGCACTATTTTTTACCCCTAGGAATGTCAGATATGGATGTGACAACCAAATATTTTTACCTGTTGCACATACAAGGAGATTAATCTTCTTTCTCCAAGGATTATACCATTTGTTTTCAAATACTGACCTATTCACCCTTTTGAGCCCCCATTGGTGGTTAATATGACTAAGGCCTGATCCTTTTTTTAGTTCATGTGATACCCTTACTATATCAAATTATATTTCTTTGCCTTAAATTATATTTTGTTGTTTCTTCATTTTGCAAGATTATGCCTCTTTAGATTTAAAATTATCTCCAATTCACTACTCAATGTAGCTTTCTCATTCATTGGTGACTTCACATCAATTCTTCAGGTTATTTTGATTTGATTGATTTTATTAAGCTACTTCTTCCAATATTTTTGTAAATAATTATTCAAATTATTCATTTTTCTATTTTATAGCTGGTAAATCCTTTGGTATTTTTTCAAATTTTGAATTTCCCTTCAAAATTTTTATTTCAATTTTCTTCTCAACAGGTTTATTTTTGGGGTGTTGGTAAAAACACATAAGCAAATTGGTAAAAACAAGTAAGAGCTTACATGTTTTTACTAAAAACTTATGTGTTTTTGCCATAAGTTGGTAAAAAACACATAAGGGGTGCCCTGGGCCCATTTTTAATTAAAAGTGAAACACAACCATTCCTGTATTGGGCCAAAACATGCCCAAAAGAGGTTTTTTCCCCACAAAACCTCTCTAACTCCCAATTTTTTCAGATTTTTTTGCCCAGCCCCCCCCACAAAAAGGCCAAACACCCAAATAATCCACATTATCCCCACCCCAAACCATTTTTTTTGGAAAAACAGCATTACCAAAGCCATTTTGCAAAGTGTTTCCCACTTTTTTTCCTTTTTTTCCCCCAAAGACTGCATGTTCCACCACAACAACCTGCTTTCAAGCCTCTCAATTTTCAATTTTTTACCTTCCCTCATCCATTAATCCCACGTTTTAACCACTTCTGTTCATTTTCACACCTTTTTTCACTTCTTTTTCACATTTCAAAAGGTTCTTACCCCATTCCAAATCCCCAAATTCCCCCTTTTTTCACTTTTATACATATTTTTCATTCAAAAATGCTTCAACCCCCCACTGAAGGTGAATTTCAGACCCTTGAGCTTCTTTGGAAACATGTGCATAATGTTTCCAGGGCTCAGGGGTATTCTGTGTCCACCTTGAGGTCCAATATGACCCACAACCAAATTGAAATAGGTTTTGACAGGTCTGGATCCCCAAATTCCAACCAAAGCCCCTCCAAAAAAGTCACCCCAAGAAAGCTTGACTGCCCTTTTAGACTTTATGCCAGAAAATATGCCAAGAGTACCACTTGGACTCTTAAAGTCAAAAATCCTGAAAATAGCCATGATGCCACTGAAAATATCATGGCACATCCTGCTTTCAGGAAATTCAATGAGCAAGAAAGATCCCAAATTGCTCAAATGTCTGAATCACCGCTCATGCCAAGGCAAGTTCAGGCCCAATTATGCAGCAAGTGGGAGTCTGACAGGCCTGTAATCCTTCAAGACATTTACAACAAAGTCAATAAAATCAAGGAAGACAAACTGCAAGGCAGAAGGTCCATTGATGCTCTTATTGACACTCTCGAACAAGAAAATTTTGTTTGGTCCTCTGCAAGGGATTCTGAGGGACACATTACCTCCTTGTGTTTCACTAACCCCCTGGCCATAAAACTCCTTCTTGGCTTTCCTCATGTCATTCTTATGGATTTTACTTATAAAACCAATAAGTACAAAATGCCCTTTTTTCACATTGTTGGGTTCAGCTCAACAAATAAGACCTTTTCTGGGGCTTTTTGTTTGATGAAGAATGAAACTGAACCCTCATATACTTGGGCATGAAATCAATACATAGAAAAGGTCCTCAACAACACCAATCTTGTTCCCCCTCCAGTTATTGTTATTGACAGGGATCTGGCTTTGGAAAAAGTCTCTTAAGAAGATCTTCCCAGACACCCAAGTCATGATATGCATTTGGCACATCAATAAAGCTGTATCTGTTCATTGCATGAAGAAAATTGGTCATGGAACTGATTTTGAAAATTTTATGGGCCTTTGGAATCAAGTAATATACTTTTATATTTCACTTTAGTTCACTTTATTTCACTTTTTTTCTTATTTTTGTTTTTATCAATGACTTTGGGATTCATTTCTCAGGTTATATATTCATCCACTGAAAAGTCTTTCAAAGACAATTGGAAGAAGCTCCAAAAGCAAGTCAAAAATCCTGAAGTCTTGCAATATTTGGAAAATAACTGGCTACCTCTAAAGGAGTATTATGTGCCAGCCTGGACCAACCACCATTGCCACCTGGGTGTGGGCTCCACGTCCAGTGTGAGCCTGTGAGGTATGTATAACATACCCATAAGGCCACAAGTGACTTTACATACAGTTAAATTTGTCTTTAACAGAATTCTTAATTGAATTTAAAATAAAAAATAACAAAAAATAAGTATCACTTTTTTTTGTATAAAGAAAGTTATAAATATTATGTCATTTTTGGATTCTACACCAAAAATAACCTAGGGTACACCCATAAGGTGTTATACACAAAAACACTTATTTATTATGTTATTGGAAGATTTAAAAATCTCACAGTACTAATGTAACTTTTCAACATTTTTTTAAAATTGTTAAATTTAAGCTTAAATAAGCTTGAATTTAAAGCTGCATAAGGTTTATGCAAACTTACCAAAATTTTAGTTAAAATTGAGGTGTTGTGTATATTTACTGAATTGGCTAATTATTTGCCATACACAATGTAAATCCAGCGTGAGCTCAATTTAAAAGGGTTTAAGGACATAGTATGGCTTTAAATAAATAAAAGGGCAAAATCCACGCAGAAAGGTGGTACAAAGGAAAAAAACCAAATAGAGCTGGGGTAGCCAACTTTTTGGATCTTCAAGGATTCAGTTAAGGTTTTCCACCTGTATTGGAGGATTTTCAACCTTATTTAAACTTGAATATTAGACTTTGATCCAACATTAAAGTTTAAACTGGTTTTATCCCAATTTAGACAGGAATTTCAAGCTGCCAAAGGGTAAATCCCAATATGCAGGCTTGAATTTAAGGTTTTAAGAACTTTCAAAACTTAATTAAGCTTAAAAAGCTTAAAGCTTTAAGGTTACAAGCATTAAAACCTTATCAAAAGTTAAGGTTTGGTGTTTATTGCTATTTTGTGTGGGAAAATAGCAATAACTTCAAAAATTCATTAAAAATCCAATTCTTGATGGATTTGCTTGAAGATTTCACACAGCTTAAAATTTAATATTATCTACGTATAAATTAAATTTTAAGTATCTTTTATAAATAAATTTGCTGGGTAATTAGCCTGGAAATTTACTCTTTTAATGAAGTTCAAAGAAAATTTTGATTTCTTTAAAAATTAATTAAAAATTGAGTTTAAGAGACTTCTGCTTGAAACTCTATTTTTAAGTTGTTCATGTGATGAACTTTAATATAAATAAGCTTATTTTATATTAAAACTTAAAGTAAATAGTTTAAACAAGGATTAAAGCTACTTGCAGTTAAGAATAACACTGGTTACTTTAAATTGGAATTAAAAATAAGTTACCTTAAGTTAAGAACTTTATTTTTAAGCATTGTTTTTCACTTTTGACCTGAGCACGCCCCCTATATCCATTATGAATCATGAGAGCTGCTCTGAACACATAAAAAGAGTCTTTTCATCACTGCTTTTGTCCATCATTCATTATCAATCCAATCATATTAGAAATTCAAACAGTTAAAGTTTTATTAAATATAAAATATTATTATTAAAGTAATTCTTAAGTTATTTTCTTCTTTATTAATTAAAATTAAAGAATTGAAATCATAGAATTCAGATTAATGTTATAATCACCAATAATACATGTTATTATATAAAATTATCATCTTAAAAATCTTTTAAAAATCCACAAATTCCTCTTAAAAACTCTTCAATCATAATTTTTATGATAAAAATTTTTCTTATCTTTAAAAATATGGATTTTTGGCGTGTTTTTAACTTATAATTATTATTTAATATAATAACTGTTGTTGTTTGACTTGTTGTATTAAAATAAATATTATAAATTTTCTTTAAGGCTCTATATTTTTTATCTAGTATTAGTTTTTTTATATAGAATTTTTCTCTAAGAATTATTTCTGCACAGTGTGTGTTTTAATTCTTTTATAAATAATATTCATATTATTTATAAGTGGTTAATATTCATATTTTCCACATGTAATTGTCTCATTAAGAGCTTTACACTTCTTATTGTTATAATTGTCAGTGACTATAACAATAATAGAATTATTCTAATTTATTATAATTATTATATTTTTATAATAATATTTAAATTTATTTTTTATATAATTATTTTTTAATAATTATATTTAAATTTGTGGTTATAATATTTTATTATATTATATATTTCTACTGAGGACAGTCATAGTACTCTTGATATTGCTACTATTATCAAGAGTTTCATAGACAAACCTTACATCCAGAGTTGAAGGTGCCCATTCCATGGTGAAACTTTGGCTCCAAAAGTCCACTGGTACTCTCCTGGAGGTAGTTAGGGCTCTCCACATGGCATTCAGAAAGCAATTTATTGAAATTATCAACAGAATCTCCAAAGAAATGATTTTCCATGTCAAGGATTTTCCTCCACACATCTGTGCCCTCAATGGCAAGGTGTCCCATTATGCTCTTCAGATGGCCTTTGACAATTTCAAAAAAAATTCCCCCCAATGAAAAATGTATCAACAAATACAAAAATTATCAAGGCATTCCTTGCAAGCATAAGACCCAACAGGCATCTGCCAAGCACCAAAGGCTTGAAATATCAGACTTCCATCCTCAATGGAATTTTTATTTGCCTGTGAGGGTTTTTTAATTTATTATTCTTATTTTTTTTCTTATTAACTGATTTTATTTGTCATATTCTTCTCAGGCTGGTTTTCAAGGTGATGATCCAAGTGTTGAAAAAGAAAGAAAGAATGAAGCCCACAAAATATTTGAAGCTATTGGGGAAGACCTTTTTCAAAGACCAATGGCAGAAATCACCCCAATTATTTATCATTTTAAAGATGTTTTGACTGGAAAAGTCCCATTTGATCAAATTCCCAAGATTCAAGAGGATGATCAATATTATGAAGGCCCTCTGGAATGCAAGAATATCTGTGGAAGACCTCAAGGAGCCAAGAATAAAAACAAAAATCCAAACACAAGAGAACCTTCAAGATTTGAAATAATTGAAAGTCAATCCAAGAGAAGAGGAAGACCCCCATCAAAAGTGACCAGCACAAAAACATTGAGATCACAGTCAAATGTCCCCTCTCTAATTATGGAAGTGGACTCATCTGAAGATTCTGAAGATTCTAAGGACTCATTATCTAAATCAATTAGGTCATCAGATTCACTACCCTCAGCAACTGAATTAAATAAATCACAAGTCAACCTTAGAAGGTCCAGAAGATTGGCAATTGGAAGAAAAACCTCACAAATAAAATCACACAAGCCTGCAACCAGTTTGAAGATATATGATGCAATTGCCTTGACCTGTGAGCATTGTCAAAGCAATTATCACACAAGTGATGAATGCTCCAAGCTTTCTGTGAGTTTCTGATTCTTTTTAATGTGTATTTCTCTTGTTTATTTTGATATTTATTCATTTTTTGGCCTTATTTTATCAGATAACTGGCTCAGAAGACTTGCCCAAGTGTATATTGAAATGCACCTTCAAGGCCATAAATGTCCAGGGTTATGGAAACTGGGGCTACAGAACAGTGTCCCACTACATTTACAAGACTCAACATCAATGGGCTGATGTCAGAGGTGACTTGGCTGAATAAATTCAACAAAATAAAGACCTTTATGAAGCCATGAAAACCTTAATACCCTCAGTATCCTCTTACTTGGACAGAATTGAATGGTATGAAGATGTTGGCCAGGCTCCAAAACGCAAGTGGATGTCCATGCCTGACATGGGGGATCCAATTGCAAATAAGGATAAAAGACCAGTTTTCTTTTATTCCACAGTCCAATTTTTTTCTTTTTTCCCTTATTTCTGTCCTCCAAATGATAATCCCCCATTTTAATCTGCTTCTTGGATAGCTGTGCTCATTTTGTTCCTTTGGACATAATCATTTCTAAAATTTATCCAGTCCCCCCCATTAATGTGAATTGGGAAATTCATGCCCAACCACAAGCCCTGGGGTGGGCTGATAACTTTAAGAAACACAGAATGTTGTATTTTTCCAATCTTCCTCCCCCTCTCAGCCAAAATCACTATTTTGGAGGTTGATTCTGATTGATTGATTTTTGTATATACAATTTATGCCAATTATCCCCCTCCTCAGTCATATTTATTGCTTAAATACCACCTCAGTCTCCTTTTTTATCAAAGATGTAGAACTTTTGTACTTAGAAATAGTCATATTACAAAAAAGGAAAAAAAATCTGAAAAAATACATTTATTGCCCCTGCACTTGCTGTCCCACCAAAACAATTCCCCAAAATCATGGGCTCCTGGTTTCTTATTGTCCACATTAAACCCTTCAATTTAAACAAAAAAATGAAGTAAATTCATAAGTGGGAAGTTATTAAATTAACTCTTTAAAAATAGGCATATTACAATGATGGGAAAAAACATTTGAAAAAAAAACCCTTTTTGTGCCTTCACTTGTCCCACCAGAAAAAATTTCCAAAATTATGGGCTTCTGGTGCTTTATTCTTCAGATTGAACCCTTCATTTTTTTAAAAAAAAATAAGGAAATTCATTAGTGAGAAGATTTTAAATGAATTTTTGAAAAAATATGCCATTTTTGCATATTGGCTAAATTTGTGAAATTTGGCAAAAAAAAAAATGAAAAAATTTATGCATATTGAAATGCGAAGTTGGGAAAAGTATGGCAAAAAAAATTAAAAAAAATCCTCAAAACTCAGCCTGATGAATTTTTTTGAAAAATAAGGTCACTTACGTGTTTTTACCATAAATTTGTAAAAACACGTAAGGGCTTACGTGTTTTTACTGAAAGCTTACCTGTGTTTACCAACACCCTATTTTTATATTTTTCTTTCCTTTTCAACTCTTATACATATTTCTTTGAATAGTTTCTTTGACACCTTATAAATATCTAAGTTTTTACTACTTATTATGTTCAAATCCTTGCAATATTTCATCTTTAATTCTCCCTTTATTTTATTAAGATTTATCCTGAAAATTCTTTCTTTTATCTATCATTTGATTATTTGTTACTCTCATTATTTGCAGACACAGCTTATTCCATTTATCAAAGACTTGTGATTTTCTGAGCTCCTCAATATTTCTTTTCAGCATTGTTTTTCACTATTTCAAGTAACCTCAAGGTCTAAACTTATTATTCTGTGTCAAGGATAAAAGGTCAGTTTGTTGGTGCTCTAACTCTCTTTATGATTTTTCTCCTGGTCCAAATTGGGACAATAGGGGGATTTAAAATAGCAAGAGTCTGAAGAAATGGAAGTGGAACTTTTTTTCTGAAAAAGATACTTGAGCTCCCAAGATACCAAATCTATACTGTATTAATAATACTTTATCCCCACCTCATCTACTTTTATTAATTTTCCTATCCCCCAAAAGAGTATGTTTTTATGGAATTTTATGAAGAATTCCCAGCCCCTTCTTCCTTGAAGCATCCTGAAGTTTTTGATGGTACCCAGTTTTTCACTTTCAGGGGATTGATTCAGAAGCTCCTTTTCTACTAGGACTGGATGTGAGCTGGAGTCATTCTTGTGAATTCCATCTTATATAAAAGTAATCAATGAATAAATCATGTGTGTGATACTACTATCAGGTTAAGATTAGGAATGCCACTATACTTGAATAATAGTGTTATTAGTGGAATAATCTTGACTAATACTTTGAAAATTAATCTAACCAACTTAATAACTGTAATCGATGAGATCTTGAATTTTGAGTAAATTAATAATTATTTGATTTAAATTCTGAAAAATATAATGATAATTGTGGTCTGAGGGAGCTTCCAAGGGTGAGACAAATCCTCTCAAATATTGTATTTAAAATAACATCTGTGCACTTTTTCGAGACACAAATGAAGTAAATAAAGCAGAATCTTACTAGTAAAACTAATTAAAAGGACAATTGTCATGTATCTTTGAATCTTCATTTTTTTGAAAGTTTAATTTCAATAAGTGCGGGCTGGGGACAAAGTTAATTTATTTGATACTTCATGAAATAAAGAATTCAAGTTTTGTGGAATAAATTAGGATCTTAGACTGAAAATTGAATTAACTTCAAGAACTCATGGCCGGCTTCGTGGGATCGGACAAAAGATATTATGAGAGGAAGAAGTCAAAGAATAATCATTCATCAAAGGCCTCAGAGTGAGGTTTAATCGATTCAAATTTGCAAGAATTTTCAAACTCAAGTGAGGAGGAGAATAGCAATTTCAGTTCATCCAGGGATTTCATGAAAATTCCTCCACCTCTCCCTCTGACCACATTAGAGGAGGAGGGGTTGTGTTTTGATTGTGATGAGGAAAATTCACTGGAGGAGTTATTTAAAATGAAACCTCTTGAGGCCCCATCCACAGAAAGACGAGTGCCTTCCCTCATAATTTGGGAAAGCCTGGTAATTTTTATCCCTGCTCAATGTTTTTTACCTTCTACGTTTCCTTCAGAGCATTTATTCTGAACTTGAAAGAAATTGCCACACTCCCTCTCAATTTCACTTTTACTCACTTTCAGTTTTTGATTGCAAAAAATGTCTGTTTTAAAGGAATTTCAGGCGCTCTTTAAGATTCCTAGTAAATTTCCTTGTTTCCATCAATATTTTCCCCACACCAATAATTAAAATATGTTCTCATCAATTTCCATCATGTTTTACACCTTTGAAGGGAAAATTCAGTTATTTTTCCCGTACCACTTCACAGGATGCCACAGGCTCAGGGCTATGGTATTCTCTTTCATTGGATTGATAACCCATCAATTCGGCAATCGGGCCTTTCAGTAAAATATCCCTTTCCTCACTTTCCATTCCCATACATATATTGAGCCTCTGGCTGGGGGACTATAGCAACCTTCATCCCTTCTTTTGCCCTCAAATATAATTCTTTCCTTCAGTGAGACTCTCGCCTCTCTCTGTCACCCTTTTTCAAAAACTGAAGATTTTGAAAAATTGAAAGATCCTGAAGACGATGATGCTACATTTTAAGTCCTTTGCTCCCATGGGGTAATCTCATGGCCTTCACACCTTTTCCCATCTATAAGGGATGTGGGAAAGAGACAGAAGAATTGGAATCATTTTTTGAACCCTGGTATTTTTGAAAGGCAATAGTAGTGTGTCACGATTAGAAGAAATATTGTCAAATGCAAAATCCAAAGACACTCAAGTAAAGCATGAGAGATCCATCCAGAAATTTATTTGAAAGAAAAGTACAGTTCAAAAGAATTCAAAAGCAGAAACAAATAAATTTCAAAAGATTAGAACTGATACACTTTTTGCAATTTCAATAAAGAATGACTTGCGAAGAGGTGTGACGAATGCAACGATGAGACGTTTTGACTGATTTTGAGACGTCATCCTGCTGATTTTGCTGCTTATTTCCCCGCTCAGACTGGAGATCACGCGCCTTTCACGAGCAGTTCACGTAATTAGCCCTTGTGATACCCGTTCGCTGGCCTGGTCGGCCCAGCAAGCCAACTCAGCAGCACGTCCCGTTTACTTGGCGGAATTCTCCTAATTTTTCACTCCTCCTCCTGCCATCGACCTCAGCCAGACCTTGTTTGGATTAATGGTAAGCACAAACACCTCTTATCACTCCAAATCGAATACTTCTTCCTGACTTGCTTCTTTTTCAAGGAACGATTTGTTGAAATTTTGTGATTTAATATCGCGCTGCGCTGATTGGATACTGCATTTCATACTCCTTAGTGACTTCCAAGAAACTCTTTACCTTTGGTCTCCTCCTATCGGTTTTATTCGACCTGATTCACATTGGCAGACAAAACAAATCCATTCAAAGCTAAAAACAGCCTGTCTATAGAACCAGAAAGTTTCTTCGTGTGTCCTCTTTTTCTTGCTGAAGCTTTCAAAAGCAATCAATTTTACTTATGGGTTTTTTTGATTTCAGGATACATATTTCTCCCTTTCGCCATCTTAATCTTTCCATATGTTGTTATCCTGCAGCTTTTTTACCTCTATTGTTGCGATTCTTTTTTGGCTGAGATTGGATGGATTGGCTCAGGACAACAACACCCGAAATTTAGTTATTCCAACTACTACTTCAATTGCACCTACAGCTATGCCCTCTTCAAACTTGTCCACCACAAACAGCTCTAATCTACGTGCGAATAATTCATCCACCACTTCAAGCAATTCATCTCAAGCAACTAACGGGACAAATACTACTAATAACAACGTGACGAAAACTCCAACAAAACCTTTGCCTACCGTCAATGACTCTACTGGACCTGCGGGCAGCATTCCATTTCCTGCCAGCACTGGTGCGAAGCCAAACGGCCGATATGGACCAGATGACCAGTACATTGCTGCAGTCAATCAACTGATTATTCCAACTATCACAACTCTCATCATATTTTGTATTACCATGGGATTTATTGCCGCGGGGGCCCATTAAGTTATTTAACTCTCGAAAATCTGGACACTAATTTAGACTTGATCTTTTCTCATATTATTATTTTATTTCACAGCCACTTTGTTATTCCCCGAAACCTACTTCCTGATTTTCCAGCCTTCCACAGAATTTTTCACTTTCATTTTGAATTGTTTATAAGTATGCACTTATTTCATTATTTTGTTCTATTCATGCATTATTATTTCTTTTATAATGATTTGGAAAATTATTTGCTTCGGAGGATCATTGTCCAAATGAACCCGATAAGAAGCATGAGAATTCAGTCAGCTTCACATCCCAAAAGCTATAACACAACAAATTATTTTTATTCAAGATATCAGCTCTTTTGCCAAGCAAGGCATCGTGTGCACTTTGGGTTCTATTCGTGCATATTAAAAAACTGAAGCTTGGCTTTTATATTGAAAATTTACGGCGATTTGTGAGATATTTCTGAGGATGATGATATTGCAACCGGTTCTGAGTTTGATAGAGGTTCTGACCTTCTCATGTCTACAGCAATTTACATCGGTTTATCTTCGTCTATTAGTCTCTAAGGAAAGGCCTAGATTCAAATATCTTCCCAAGTTTGAATACAATTAAATGCAGTTGGTGACAGAAAACTTTGTCTGCCCAGTTCTTTATGAGTAAGTATACCATGAGAGTTACCTGCTTTTGTTTGAGGTTATGGGAGCATTAGGCAGGAAGTTTTTCTTGTTGAGTGTTAGATATGTTTCTGCTTTACCGATTGGAATTTCACAATCAAGTAAAAAAACAAGATTCCGCTTTTGATATGGCTGGAACAGCCTTTAAGAAGAGAAATTGATACATTTATATCTGTTCAAAATTAAGCAACATTTATGTATTTATTTTCATATGATTTTGATAATATGGTGTCTCAAACCTTCCAAATCCCACACTAAAATAATTCTGTTTTTTGATGTAAATCCTACATCAAAATTGTGAGGTTTTAAATAGATACAAACCATTATTCAACTGATTGATCTGGGATTTTGAGGAAATTTGAGATTTGGTTGAAAATTCAGGATTTCAAATCTGAAACCTAATGTAAATATAGTTTTTAAATTCCTGCCCACACTCCCATTTTAATTTCCCCTGCCTTTGAGGAAATTCAGATTCTTTTTTGATATCTACTCATCCTCCTTTTGAGCATTAACAGCTTTTTTTCAGAAACAACCCTTGCCATAGTCATTCAAGTCCTTCTGGAAAAATTGCCACTGCTTCATATCTATTTATTTTCATTTGCCTGAAGATCAAATGAAATTATGAGTGGCAAAACTTCAGTGGGAATGCTTCCATAAACCAAGAAAATGGCTTTCATCTGATGTTACTTGAGTTTAATAAGAAGTCTGAAAATCATTTCAATCTTACAGCTTTAAGGATTTTTCACCAGTGGTGAACATATAAAAAGAAATATGCTGCATCAAAAAAATTCAAAAATGCAACTGGAGCAGGTATAACAGAAGATGATGAAAAAAGGGGGAGAAAAAATATGAAAGACCAAGCTTAAACTATGTGTCAATGTTATCCTGAAATGGATGCATTATTTGGTCACAAGCCAAATTTCACACCTATTTCAACTTGAGATTTGTGGAAGGGAAATTTAATTTCCAATGATGAGGAGAAAGTTTTTCCCAACTTGGAGGTTAGTGTGAAAACTATTTATTTTACAAATAATGATAATTCAATGGTTCATCAAATACTTCAGAATTCAAGCCCACAACAAACTAATGTCACAGGGGCTCATGTTGAAATACAAGAGGGGCCTGGAACTCAGGAATCAAGAACTCACTTGGAGGGCTCCAAAAGAATACATAATTAACAAGGATTATATTTCTTTGAAGAAGAATAAGAGTAAGGACAAATATGAAAAAGATAAAAGAAGAAGTAATCCAATGGACAAAGATAATAAAAGAAAGCCAAAAGCCAATGAGCCAACTAAATAAATCCTTAATTCACTTTTTCAACCTTCCAGAAAGAACAATGGAATTAGTAAAGGATATGACCACCAATATCCACTGACAGGAAAAGAAGAAAAGGTGCAAATTACTGACTTAAGATTATTAGTATTCACTTTAATAAAAGAAAAGAAAATAAGGATACAAATAAACCCATTATATTAATTAACTGGGGAAAAAATCCCCAGGGAAGAAAAGGTGGCCAGTATATGTGAAAAGTTGAAGACTGATCCTGGAGGGTTGTTCACCTGGCTGTATTGAATGTTTTGGGTCAATACAGATCTGGCCATCTTTAAAATTGAACTGTGGGACTGAATTCTCACAGTGGAATATGAATTGGCCCAAAGGGTCCAAGGCCATACAGGTTGCTTGAATACAGCCTGTATGAACCAATTGAGTGGTCCAAGGAATAAAAAAGTACTTGTTGCCTTGAAAGCTGATTGAATGATTGACAACCTCTTGCAATTACCCTTTGAATAATCCTGAAAAGAAATGATCACCCAAATCCTGCAGGGCCAGGTGGTTGGGGTCCTTGAATAGTCTTCTGGTAACCGCCAGGGATTGCAAGACTGAATGACTGAAAAGTCTTCCTTTGAAATGGGTTATGGATTTTGGTAAACTGAATTCAAGAGACATAATTGGGTCATGAAAGCATCACCATTGGAGTGCTGAGAAAAAATGGTGCATAATGGTATATTATACCATATATGCACTATGCCTGAAACCTTTGGTACAGGATAAGTTGGTGAAGGAGAGGTCTTCCCTTGAGTTGAGGGGAAGCCTTTCTGGACCTGAGCTGGTGGCCTCTGGTGGTTGCCAGAGGGAATGGGCTGAAATTGTCCAAAATGTGGTTCTTGGCCAATTTGGGTCCTGGGGTTCTTTTAGGCCATTTTGGGATTGATGAGATTAAGGGCTAAAATTGGCTCATGTGGGCCCACCTGGCCTTGGGGGCTTGTGTATTACCCCCTTGGCCCCTTTTTGTCTCATTGCATTTAGACCAAAAGGGGCCTAACGGTCCCATGGACTATGGACCATGGGCCATAGAGGCTGTGGGGGCCTGAATGGCCTTTTTGGGGCATTTAGGCCATAGACCCCATAATAAAAGGGGTTGCGCCAAAGGCCCTGGTTATGGATAGAGGGGCCAGAAGCCCCTGGGAGGCCAGATGGACCCCCAGGCCCTTAAAAAGGGTATTGGCCTGGGGGATGGTGGGGTGGAAAATTGCCCAAAAAAGGCCAATGATAGCAGGATATGGCCCAAAGGCTATAAAACACTCAAAGTGATCTAATTGGCAATAAAACAGATGGAATGGCCAATTGGCCATAGATTGGGTTCAGGCTAGAATTGCTGTACACACCTATTGTGGGGGTGATTACACTTGATTGTGACAGTACCCCCCACCTTGAATGGTGAGCTCCTGAGCACCAAACCAAGGTAAAAGCCTTTTGAGGCTGTTGATAAGGATTGGACATAGGTGTCACAGGGGCTCTTATAGAAGTAAGAGTGGCCTGGCACTCAGGAATCAAGAACTCACTTGGAGGGCTCCAAAAGAATAAAGAAACAAGAAGGAATAATTTTTTTAAAGAAGAACAAGAGTAAAGACCAGTGTGAGAAAAGATAAAGAGAAAAGGAAGCCAATGGCCAAGCTAATAAGAAAGCCAAAAGCCAAAGAGCCAACCAAATGAATCCTCAATTCACTGTTTTAACCTGTCAGAAAGAACAATGGAGTTAGTGAAGGATATGAGCACCAATATCCACTGACAGGAAAAGACTAAGGGTGAAAATTACTGACTTAAGATTACAAGTATTTACTTTAATAAAATAAAAGAAAATAAGAATAAAGACAAATCCTATATATTAATTAAATGGGGGAAAAGCCCCCAGGTGATGAAAGGTGGCCAGTATATGTGAAAAGCTGAAAGGCTGATCCTGGAAGGTGATTCACCCTGCTTTATTTTCTGAATTGGACCAATACAGTTCTGGCCATCTTGAGAATTGAACTTTGTGACTTAATTCCCACAGTGGAATATGAATTGGCCCAAATGGGCCAAGGCCATACATGATGCTTTATTACTGCCTGTATAGACCAATTGAGTTGTCCAAGGAATTCTGAGTACTTAATTCCTTGACAATGATTAAAATGACTGATAAACTCTGAGAATTGCCCTTAGAATAGTCCTGATGAGAATTGACAACCCAACTCCTGCAGGGACAGGTGCTTGGGGTCCTCAAATGGTCTTCTGGTTGCTGCCAGGGACTTGCCAGACTGAATAGCTGAAAGATCCTCCTTTGAAATTGGTGATCAATTGGAGACTTGATTTGGTATCAGGTAATTTGGTTTTGAAAGCATCACCATTGGATTTCTGAGGAAAAATGGTGCATAATGGTATATTATACCATATATGCATCACTCCTGGATCCTTGAGTGCAGGGTGCATTGAGGAAGGAAACAATTCTTCCAATGAACTTGAGGGGAATCCTTGCTTGGGGCTGAGCTGGTGGCCTCTGGTGGTTTCCAGAGGCCATGGACTGAATTGTGGCCAATTTTGGGGTCCTAAGGTGTTTCGGCCATTTTTGGGTTGGTTGGGTTTTGGGGCAAAAACTGGTTCAGGTGGGCTCGTGAGCTGCCCCCTTGTCCCCGTTAGGCCAAAATGGACCTAATAGTCCCACAGATTGTGGACTGTGGGCCATGGATTACAGCCTGCGGGGGCCTAAATGGCCCAAAAAGGCCATTTAGGCCAAAACCCCATGATAGAAGGGGTTGGGCCAAGGGTCCTGGTGGTGGATAGAGGGGCCATAAGCCTCTGGAAGACTGAAAAGACCCCCCAGGCGCAAAAACAAGGATAATGGCCTGGGGGTTGGTGAGGTGGAGAATTGTCCAATAAGGCCAATGAAGGCAGGATATGGCCAGTGGAAAGGTGATATGGCCAAGAGGGCACAATTGCCCATAAACATATTATATGGCCAACTGATCATAAACTGGGTTCAGGCTAGAATTGCTGCAACACCCATTGGGGGGTGATTATTTGTGGTTGTAAAAACAAGGATAATGGCCTGGGGATTGCTGAGGTGGAGAATTGGCCAATAATGCCAATGGAGGAAGGATATGGCCTGAGGCAATAAATGAGGTTTGGGGCTATAAATTTCCAGTGGAAGGGTGATATGGCCAAGAGGGTAAAATTAGCCATAGACATATTATATGGCCAATTGACCACAAACTGGGTTCAGGCCAGAATTGCTGCAACACCCATTGGGGGGGAGGTGATTATTTGTGGTTGTGACAGTACCCCCTACCTTGAATGGTGAGCTCCTGAGAACCAAGATAAGGTACAAGACTGTTGAGGCTGTTGAGATGGCTTGAACATAGGGATTGCAGAGGTATTGAATCTTGAAAAGAATTTTGAGACTGGGAAAGAGGTTGGCATATGAGAGGAGGTTGACATGGTCTTCTCTTGACATTTGGCTTTGGGAATCTTGAAAAATTGAATTGGCGTAAGGATTTGGGAATTGAGAATTAGAAGAAAGAAAATTTTGAAGAAAATATAAAGAAAGAAAGATAACAAAGAAACTTGAAAATAAGAAAAAATAAAAAATAAAAGAAAGGAGAATCTTGAGGGGGATTACAATCTTCACCGCAGATATTGACAATTGATTTGAAATGGCCAAGGACCTGGAAAACAAGATTTGATTCCAGGTGCTCACAGAGTGGCCAAGGTGATGTTTTGAAATATTGTACACCCCTCAGGGAAGTGAACACCAGGAGAGGAACTTACTTTTTGTAGTTACCACTCCTGCCAGTGCTATAAATTAAGGAAGATTGATGAAAGAATGTATTGAAAAGTAAGGAATTGGAAAAAAATTTTAAGGAAAAGACTGGTCCATTGCCTCAAGTGGAAATGGCCATATATTGGAATTTGACATTGAACGCCAGGCTCAAAATCTGTGTCCAAAATTGAAAAGTGCTCACAGAGTGGCCAAGATGATGCTTACAACAGAAAAGAGTAGAATACTCCTAAAGGTGGATACCAGGAGTGTGAGTTACTATTGGTAATTCCTCTCCCCACCAAGCACCAAAAAAATCAAGCTCTTGAAGAATTGGGGCCTGGCTTGTCAGGATATAAAGAATGGAAATCCTTGAAAGGTTCAGGGAAATTCTTGAGGTTTTGGGCTGGTTCCCAAGTGGATCTTTCTGGGTCTTGACTGAAACCTTTCCATTCCACCAGATACCATAAGTTTCTTCTCTTAAGCTTTTATTCCAGTATTTGAGAGACTTTCCATTCCTCTTCTCCTTCAATGATGATTGAACAAGGAGGATGTTGATGTCTTGACTGGTTCTAAGAGTGAAATATGGAAGACTGGGTGGATGAAATTCCATTGAGATGAGAGCTTGAGGTGGTAAGCATGAATATTGATTTTATTCAAGATTGGAAAAGGACCCAACAATCTTTCAGACAGCTTTTTGGTGGGTCTTGTTGATTTGAATTTTTTGGAAGAAAGCCATACCATGTCACCGGGATCGAAAACGGGTGGACTTGCTCTACTTTTATCTGCATACCTCTTAAACCTATCTATGACAACTTCAAGGTCTCTCTTGACATCTTTCTGTACTTATTGGAGTTTTGTTTATACATTTCCAGCAGGAGTGTCTTGAGTAATGTGAGCTGAGTTAAATTGTTGAGCTTTTCAATAAAAAATGAAAAACCATGATTGTTTTGTTGACTAGTGGTCAGAGTTATTGTAAGAAAATTAAACCAGAGGGAGCCAGGTGTTCCAATCATCTTGATGATAACTTACATAAATCAAAAGGTACTGTTCTAGTATCTGATTTACCCTCTCTGTCTGTCCATCGGTTTCTGGATGGTAAGCAGTTGACAGATCTCTTGAAACCTTGAGCTGCTGACAAAGATTGGTCCAAAAGGAGGAAACAAAAAGTGAACCTCTATCACTGAAAATGCTTGAAGGAAGGCCATGCTTTGAAAAGATATTCTTGATGAATAAATGTACCAAATCCAGTGAAGTGATTGAAGACATTGTGGGAATAAAAACCACCATTTTTGAGAGACTTTCCACTATGACCGGAATTGAATCAAAAGAATTGGACAGTGGCAGTTGAGTGATAAAGTCCAATGAAAGACAAATCCAAGGACCATTTGGAATTGGGAGAGGTTTGAGGAGTCCAAACTTCTTGTGATGAATATTCTTGTTTCTTGAACACTGTTGATAGGATGAGACATAATCCTTGATGAATTGAGTCATTCTGGACCAGTGGAAATCCCACTTGACAAGTTTGAGAGTGTTCTCTTGGCCAGGGTGTCCAGCTAGAGGGGAATCATGACGCTTTTGAAGGATGCTGAGTTGGATTGTGGGGTCATTTGGGACCACCACCTGATATTTGAATAAGAGAAGTTGGGAAGAGGAATCAAGAGAATAATGCTGGACAGATTTACCTTTACCCAATTCTTGAAGAATACTTCTGTACTGAGAATCTTGACATAGAGCCTTTTGAATTGAATCAATAAAATTTGAAAAATTTTCCACCTTGACTGCAAAATATCTTGAATGTTGGACTTCATCTTTCTTGATGAGCTGTTGAAAGTTCATTGGATTCTTGCTGATGAAATCCTCCACCCTCTCTGAATAAAGGTTGTCCTGACGTGATAAAGGGTCTGGAAGAGTAGCTAGGCGGCCAGTGTGGTAAGTGATTGAGAAGTGAAATACAGATAGGAATTCAGCCCAGTGGTCTTGACAGAAAGCAAGGACTTTTGAAGACATGATGTATTGAAGTGAAGAATAAATGGTGAGAACTTCAAAAGACAAAGAAAGGTAAAGAAGGAAAGCCCTCCAGCGCTTGAGAGCCCAGACTATCCCAAGGAGTTCCTTGTCATTAATCTCATAGTTAAGCTCTGCTGGAATAAGCTTATGGCTTTTTAATTCAATGGGATGTTTTCCTGAGTCAGAGACCTGACTCAGCAAAGCACCCAAGGCATAATTGGATGCATTGGTCTCTACAATGGTGGGTAGAGAAGGATTAAAGTGGGAAAGGATTGGAGCAGTGGTGAAAGCCTCTTTTAGTTGGTTAAACTGACTAAGAGCTTCCTCATTGAGAGGAAAACAGGAATCTTTCTTGAGGAAACTGGTGAGTGAACTGATTTTCTTTGAATAATTCTTGATGAAATGGTGGTGAAAGTTGGCAAAGCAAAGGAATGATTGAAGAGCCTTGAGGTTTCTTGGAGGTCGCCAATTGAGAATCTGCTGGACTTTTGCTTGGTCCATCTTGAGGAATTCAGAAGAAACAAAATAACCTAGATACTCAAACCTAGTAACATGAAATAGGCACTTTGAAGCCTTAGCAAAGAGGTTGTTTTCTCCAAATCTGGTAAGAACAGTGTACACCTAAGTCACATGTTTTTCCTCAGATTTGGAAAAGACCATAATTTAATCCAAATAAACCACAACAAAAATATCAAGAAGATCTTGGAAAATATCATTGACAAGATTCTGAAAAGAGGCAGGAGAATTGGTGAGCCAAAATGGTATTACCAAGCAAGTACTCATAACCTCCATATTTAGTTCTAAAAGCTGTCAAATGTTCATCACCCTCCTTGATTCTGAGCAGGTTATATGCACCACGTAAATCAATCTTGGAGAAGATAGAAGAACCATTAAAGACATTCAGGAGCTGATTAATCTAAGGAACAGGATACTTGCTCTTCCTAGTAATAGAATTGAGTTTGTGGTAATCAACACACAAACGGAGGCCACCATCCTTCTTTTTGACAAAGAGGACAGGTGCTCCTATTGAAGAGGAGCTTGGCCGGATGAAAACCTTCTCTACATTCTCTGAGATGTAGGCTCTGAGTGTATCTGACTTTTGGTTTGAGAAAGAGTAGATCACTCCAACTTGAGGTAGAGACCGCTCCAGTTTGATATGATGATCACAGGCACAGTGAGGAGGAATGTGGTCTGCTTTCACCTTGGAGAATACATTCAAATCTTGGTGAGAAGCAGAAGGAACAACCTTCAACACAGCTTCTACTTCTTCTGACTCTTCCTCTTTGTCCCACAACTCCTCCAGGGAGTCATGATGAGATGAAGGAGGAAGGTTCATATTCCCAAAAAGAGATGAAGTGAACATACAGAATTATCTTCTCCAACATCTTGAATCTCTTTGCAGACTTCATCTCTAGATGATAGTAATGACTGATTGGAATTAAGGGAAGGAATATGGACACAAGATGGAAATGATGGTGTTCTTGAATCACCAACCAGAGCTGCACATGATTTGGAAGAAAAAAAGTGATTACTGAAAGATTTTGAAGGATCATAATAGTCCTTATGATCAGAATGAAAGGTGATCAGCCTTTGCCTACAATCAATAGATGGATTAAAATGATTAAAAACTCAAAGCCCAATATGAGGTCTTCTCCCTTGGGAGCATCAAAGACTAAAAGGTCCCATTCAAAGCTTGGCAATGAAGAAATCTCAACCATATATTTAGTCTGATGAGTCACAAATAAGTAAGGGGACTCAGAGGAGTACAGAATGATAAGAGGAATCTTCTCTGGGAGTCCTGACATAGTCAAAGAGTACTTGTGAACAAACTACTTTGCAATGATAGAGTTGGTAGCACCAGATTCAATGAGAATACTGTGAAAAACATCAAAAAGAGAAGAAAGAACAATAAATTTAAGAGAATTCTTGACACCAGTATTCAGAATAAACAATTGTGCTCTTGATGGAAAACAGTGAAGACCATTGAACGCAACATGATCTTCACTCAGGCTTTTCCCTGGCTGGGAAAATTGCCTGACAGTTGGGCAAGCTTGTTTTGAGGCCTTTTGAAACTGGACTCAAGACTATGCTTCCAACCACAATAGGTACATAGACTCTCCTTGATTCTTCTTTCTTTTTCAGAGCTAATTAACTTGAAGTCTTTATTCAACGAAGAAGAATGGGGCTTGTCCCTCTTCTCAAAATTCTTCTTCTTATTTTGACTTGAGCTCAAAGAATTTTGAGAATGAGAAGAACTTGAATTTGAGGCTTCAGGATTCTTCTCTTTTTGCCGCTCATGGTACCTGGTATCAAGCTCCAGGGTAACATCCATTAAGTCTTGAAGAGAGTTAATTCTTGAAGGATGGGAAGCCAACTGATCCAAAATCCTGGATGGCAATCACTTCCTGACATGGTGGATGAGAGACCTTCCACCCAACCCCCAATTCTTGAGACCAAAATTTGGAAATGAGAAATGTATAATGCTACATGCCCACCTTCTTTCATTCTTAAGGAATCAAATTATGCTTCAGCTTTTCTGACTTCATTTGGGTCCCAAAATAAGGTGAAGAGTTGAGATTCAAATAAGTTCCACAAATGGAGAAGGTAATTTGGATCTTGAGTGGTAAGATTGGAAAGGTAAGGCTCAATCCATTTTGAAGCCCTACAAATGAGAAATGAGGTGGCAAAGAAAATCTTCTTTCTGTCTTGAGAAGAGTTTACCAGATCATTATGAAAGATTAATTGGAAAGACTGAATAAAGCTTCTGACTTTGAAGGGCTGAGTCCCATCAAAGAATTCTGGTGCCTTCATAGATGTAGTCTTGAAGGCTGGTGGTCTTGATGACTCAGAAACTGAAGCTGCTTGGAGATTGGCCATAATTTGAGTCATCTGCTGCATAATGGCCAATAAGGATGCTTCAGACTGATGAGAGACATGCTGATCAGACTGGGCTAGAGTTGGTGCTCCAGTACCTTGGGATGCCCCCACAGGATCAGGAACACCTGGCCCTCTTCCTTCCTTCCTGGATGGTGCTGCTCCTTCCATACGGGGTCCTCTATCTAATTGGGTCCCCAGTTAAGGAATTGCTGGGGTGCCATCAAGAGGAGCTCTTGGAGTTGGAGTAAGAACAGCTTGAGCTCTGGCCTGAGACCTGGTCTGTCTTGCAGGAGGTGAATGTTGAATGGGCATGATTTCAGGAATAAAAAATTAAATAAATGAATAAAGTCAAAATTTGAAGTAAAAATCTTGAAGAAAATCCACTGGAAAACTTGAAGTCGAAATAAGAAATCAGAATCAAAGTCTTGAAGAAAATCAATGAATCAAAATGAAATGTTGAGGTAATCATTCAATCAATATGTCAAAATGAGTTCTTCAGGTAAATGAATAGTTAAGTCAAATCAATCAAAATCAATATTTTGCAGAATCAACCAACCAATCAATCAAATGAATTTTTGAAGCAAATACATTTTATGTCAACAATCCTTGATGTGAAAATTACCAAAATAAATGAAATCTTTGGGTCAATCAATTTTCTTGAAATCAATATAAATTATATGTAAGATCAATCAATAAAAACAATTCAAGTGAAATCTTTTGTAAAATCAAAAATTCTTGAAGAATAATTCAAAATGAATCTTGATATGAAGAGTGTGTCTGAAAAATCTTGATGACAAATTTGAAAAATCAAAATGAAAAATGAGATTGCACCTGAATTATGAATGAAAATAATTTGACTATTTGAGATGAGATTTAAAAAGAGAAAAAAAAAGTAAGTAATGGGTAAGCTTTCAATTTTCAAAATGAAGAATGAATGAGGAAAAACTGATAAGTGACAAAAGATCATCAAGTTCATAAAACATTAAAGAGTCATAATTCTGATGAAATGAGTGAATCAGAATGAGAAAAGGAATTAATGAACAAAATGAAAAGAGATTATGAGTTAATTAATATAATGTCACAGGGGCTCTTATGGAAGCAAGAGTGGCCTGGCACTCAGGAATCAAGAACTCAATTGGAGGGCTCCAAAAGGATAAAGAAACAAGAAGGAATAAATTTCTTTAAAGAAAAACAAGAGTAAAGACCAGTGTGCCAAAAGATAAAGAGACAAGGAAAGCCAATGGCCAAGATAAGAAGAAAGAAAAAAGCCAAAGAGCCAACCAAATGAATTCTCAATTCACTGTTTCAACCTGTCAGCAAGAAAAATGGAATTAGTGAAGGATATGACCACCAATATCTGCTGACAGGCAAAGAAGAAAGGTGCAAATGATTGACTTAAGACTATCAGTATTTATTTTAATAAAATAAAAGGAAATAAGGATAAAGAAGAATCCAATATATTAATTAACTGGGGAAAAAGCCCCCAGGTGATTAAAGGTGGCCAGTGTATGTGAAAAGCTGAAAGGCTGATCCTGGAAGGTGTGTCACCTGGCTGTATTGTCTGAATTGGGCCAGTACAGTTCTGAAAATATTGAGAATTAAGCTGTGTGACTGAATTCCCACAGTGGAATATGAATCGGCCCAAATGGGCCAAGGCCATACAGGATGCTTGATTACTACTGAATGGACCAATTGAGTTGTCCAGAAAATTCTGAGTAATTGATGCCTTAAAAATAATTGAAATTATTGATAACCTCTGAGAATTGCCCTTAGAATAGTCCTGATGAGAATTGAAAACCCTACTCCTGCAGGGCCAGGTGGTTGGGGTCCTTGAATGGTCTTCTGGTAGCCACCAGGGAATTGCCAGACTGAAGAGCTGAAAGATCCTCCTCCAAAATTGGTGATGAATTGAGGACTTGATTTGGAATCACGTAATTTGGTCCAGAAAGCGCCAACATTGGATTTCTGAGAAAAAATGGCACATAATGCTATATTATACCATATATGCACCACTCCTGGATCCTTGAGTGCAGGGTGCATTGAGGAAGGAAAAAGGTCTTCCCCTGAACATGAGGGGAATAATTTCTTGGAGCTGAGCTGGTGGCCTCTGGTAGTTGCACAAGGCCATGGACTGAATTGTGACCACTTGTGGTTCTTGGCCAAATTCAGGGTCTTAAGGTGTTTTGACCACTTTTGGGGCCAAAGCTAGCTGAGGTAGGGCAACTTGTGGTTTGGGACCCACCTTGCCTTGGGGGCCGATGAGCTGCCCCCTTTTGGCCTCATTGGAGTTGGGCCCAAAGGGGCCTAATGGTCCCACAAACCATAAAGGCCATAGGGGGCCTAAATCGCCCCAAAAGGCCATTCACGCCAAAACCCCATAATATAAGGGGTTGGGACAAGGGCCATGGTGGTGGCTAGAGGGGCCATAGGCCCATGGAATACTGAAAAGACCTCCCAGGCCCTAAAACAAGGATAATGTCCTGGGGGTTGGTGAGGTGGAGAATTGGCCAATAAGGCCAATGAAGGCAGGATATTGCCTGAGGCCATAAATGGAGAGTGGAAAGGTGATATGGCCAAGAGGGCACAATTGGCCATAAACATATTATATGTTCATTTGACCATAAACTGGGTTCAGGATACAATTGCCGCAACACCCATTGGGGGGGGGGTGATTATTTGTGGTTGTGACAATAGGGAATTAAGAGGTATTGAATCGTGTAAAGAATATTTTGAACTGGTAAGAGATTTGCATATGATGTGAGGATGATTTAGTCTTCTTTTGATATTTGGCTATGGAATTTTTGAAGAATTGAGTTGAAATCAAGATTTTGGAATTATGATTATTAGAAAGAAAATTTTGGAAAAAATATAAAGGAACATAAAATGAAAATAAAGAGAAATGAAATCTTGAGGGGGGGGTCCAATCTGGATCAAGGAAGTGGACAGCTGATTTGAATTGGCCAAGGACCTGGGAAACAAGATTTTTTGCCAGGTGCTCAAAGAGTGGCCAAGGCAATGTTTTGAAACATTTTAAACCCCTCAGGAAAGTGCACACCAGGAGAGGAACTTACTTTTGGTAGTTACCACTCCTTCTAGTGCCATAAAAAATCATTTGCTGAAGGAATGAATTTGAAATGAAAGAACTTGGAAAGTGAAAGGAATAGTGAAGGATCCATTTTCCCAAGTGAAAAACAGGCATAAGGATTGAAATTGGTGTTGAAGCCTTGGCCAGAGTACTGTGTCAGGAAATTTTACAAGTGCTCACAGAGTGGCCAAGGTGATGCTTATAACAAGGAGAGATAGAATACCTTTAAAGGTGCATAACAGGAGTGGGTGTAAGATTTGACTATGAAACTGATGATAATATTACTTTTAATCAACAGTACTATGTCTGTTGTTATGAAATATAATAATAAAATATTATTATAACCACAATTAAATAATTAAAGAATTACTTCTTTCACGTGTTAAACACTACTAGTAATTTGAACAGTGAGCAGTAGTTGTCTACAAGAATCAATTACAAGAAGAATTTCATAATAAAAACTTCTTTTATGAAAATAAAATAATTATTTTAATATATAATCATCTTCTTCAAGAATAATTATAAAGATAATTCTTGAAGAAAACTAATTTTAGAGAAAAACTTTAAGAATTAAAGATAAATGACTCACTTATACTCCAAAGAACTTATTGAAAGATATAAGTAGAGAAATTTGACGTAGAATTGTGGATTTTAAGGGATCAAAATGATTTATATCAGGATTACAACAATATATAGCTGGATTATATGATTTCACTACTTTCTGTTTTATTCTTAAAAAATTAAAGAGCTTAAGAATAGTTTAACTAATATGTACTTGTTGGTAACAATGATATAAATGGATACTAAGATTATTCTTGGAAAAAACAGCAAGAGGAGGCCTCTTTTAAGTCAACAACAGCTCACAGAGGCGTGCCATGGAGCAAACTGAAAAACCAGTGAGTGAGAAAACAATAAACCCTTTTGGATTATTGATTGCATCATCTGTTGTCATGTAAGATCATCATAATTACTTGATTGGGGCTTTTATGTGACTACCAACCCCAATATGGTTAAGAATAAAAGGAGTAACATCTGTAAATCTTCTTTGATTTCTCAAATTTATCAATGTTATAGGCAAGTTCATCACAGGTTTTAATTACTGTGAATTTTTGAAGATTCAGTGTTTCACGTAGAATAGTCAAAAAATGGACTGTAAGTAAAACCTTTAATTTTACTAGAAAACCATAAATTATTTTTGGTTGTATCATCGATAATACAGTTTTCCATTGGTCCTTAAGGCTTCAGAGAGATTTATTGAGAATTGTATTTCTAATGAATTTTTGAAGTTTTTACCTCATTTCTATGCAGAATTGCAAATATCAGTGTTTAGCTGGTTACTATAAGGTAAATCAATGGATACAAATGCAAAAAGGGTTTTAATTAATCTCTTAGGGTCTATCCATGGAAAGTCATTAAGTATTGACATGGTTACAGGAGTCTAAGTAGCTCTTTACCTCCTTGGCACATCAAAATAGCAGGTTATTTGCTATTTTCTTATGATTTACTGTAGTTGTAACATTGTAACCAAGTGCCCAAAGTGTTTTTTGATTACTAATTGGGCCAAGATCAGCCATGGAGCCAAGCTTTGGAGCTTTCCACGCATGTGAGGCCTCAGAAGTTGGGCACCCTGGCTCTCTTTGATGTCTTCTGTCCCCCTTGCTTATTTTTCACATCAAAATAGGATTTTAAGTTTTAAGTGAGATATCCACTATGGGTGTACCAAACTGCATGTAAGAATACTATGATATTAAGTTCCCAAAACATGAATAACACTATTCTTAGCATATATGTAACATGTGATTTCTCACATTCCCATTATTTTGGCGTGAAATTAAGAAAAACAAACATTTTCACGGATCTTTTATGTGGTATTGAAGTATTTTCCATATTACCACCTCATAGAGTTAATTTGAGCTTATTCACTCTATGGAGCTACCCTAGGTGAAATTTTGTGTAGAATACAAATCTGGACTTGAATTCATGGATTTCCTTACTCAATGAAAGGTTATTCATCTCTTCTGAAAGCAAAAATGATGAATTTTGGATATATGCATGACGTATGGGTTATGCATAATGCAGAATTTTATTTTTAAGGTAATTGACTTCCTGCATTATTCTATCACCAAGGTCCATGTGATGTCACATCACAAAATTTTGGTTTGTTTTAAATCACATGTATGTGTTTATCTATTCCGGATGTGATTTTGTCACAGGGGCTCTAGTGGAAATACAAGAGTGGCCTGGCACTCAGCAATCAGGGAACTCACTTGGAAAACTCCAAAGAATAAAGAAATAAAATAATAAGAATGGATTCCTCTAAAAGATATGCAGGTACAAGATGAGATGCAAAGAGGAAAGGGAAGCCAAATGGCCAAAGAGCCAACCAAGTAAGTCCTTAATCACTGTTTCAACCTGCCAAAAATGAATAATGCAATTAGTAAGGATATGACCACCAAATATCCATTGACAGGCGAAGAAAGAGAAAGAGAAAGGTGCTAAATGACTGACTTAATAATATCAGTATTTGCTTAACTAAAATGAAAAGAAAATAAAGATAAAATAAAATCAAAGTATATTAATTAACTGGGGAAAAAACCCCCAGGGTGGAAAGGGTAGCCGGTATATGTGAAAAGTTGGGAGCTTGAGTTCTTCAGGCTGAAACCTGATCTGTATTGATCCTTGAGGCTGTATTGATTTTTTTGGGAATTGATACAGCTGGCTAATATTGAAATTGAATTGGGTTGAATGAACTTCCCATGCTTGGAAATGAAATACAGTTCTTGGTGGATCCAGACTGTATTGAAATGAATATGGTTGCCAAGATGGATTGAGTGGAGCTTTGACACTTGACAACTTCTTTTGGCACTGCCTCTTGAATACACTTTGAGAATGAATTGACAGTATTCCATTGGAAGGAATACTTGGAGTGAGAATAACCAATGACTGCTTGATGGCGTCATTGGTCTTTGACGCTGAAACACTTGCTCTTGAGCCTTGATGATTCCTCTGAATGATTGGGTGCCTTGATGACGTGATGAGATGATGGAATGTTGAAATGACCATTTGATATTGCCACCATTGAATTGCTGTTGAAAAATGATGTACAATGATATATAACATCATTTATGGCATATTGGTTCATTGGCAAGAAGATTACGTCCAAAGGTCTTGAGATGGAAAGGCAGAGGGGAAAATGATGGGTGTGATGGCTTCAGAGCTTGGAAAGGTGTTTCTGGGCCCTTTGGGGTTTTTGGCCACTTTTGGGTTCTGAGCCAAAAACTGGCCCAAAAGGCGGGAAAGTGTCTTTTGGACACTTTGCGTCAAAGTGCGCAAAATGCGCAAAAATGCGCAAATGCGCATTATGAGCCCAAATGGCCAAAAACAGCCATTTGGGCCATTTCCCCTGGTTTTGAGGGAAATGACCAGAAATACCCATTTGGGCATAAATTGCCGCTATGGGTTCTGGATTGAGGTGAAGGGCCATGAAGGCTCCAAAACACAAATGGCCATGAAAGGTCCATAAGATGATGACGTGGCCATATTGGCCACTGGTGATGGATATGGCCAATTGGCCATAAGAGAACTATGGCTTGATATGCCATATGGGGATCCAAGGAGGTGAATTGCCCTGGTTGTGACAGATTTTTAATCAGCCTATATAGATGTGATGGAATGATTTTTATTACATAAACAGTGGTTGATTTTACATCAACCTATGGTTGATTTTACATCAACCTATGGTTGATTTTACATCAACCTATGGTTGATTTTACATCCACCTATGGTTGATTTTACATCAACCTATGGTTGATTTCACATCAACCTATGGTTGATTTCACATCAACCTATGGTTGATTTCACATCAACCTATGGTTGATTTCAAATCAACCTATGGTTGATTTTACATAAACAACCTGAGGTTCATGTAAAATGAACCATTCCACTGTTTATGTAATAGAAATTATTCCATCACATTTATATAGGCTGATTAAAAATTACTTGGGGAATAGATAAACACATACATGTGATTTGAAATGAACCAAAATTTTGTGATGTGACATCACATGGACCTTGGTGATGGAATAATGCAGGCAGTGATTGTGGCCTATTTGGGTATGTAAAATATACCTCAAGGCTCACATTCCCTCACACCCAAAAAATAAACTTGTACTACAATTTTATCAATGGTATAAAGAAGAAAAAGGCCCCAAAGGGGGTTAATGTCCACTGTCTAACCTCTTTACATTACTCAGATCAAGTAATTTAAAGCACATTTATAGACATATTCAGGCTTGTGGCCTTCTTTAATGTCTAAATCTTCTCAAGAGTTTATCTCAGTCAGGAATTTCTGATTCTTCCAGCCATTCATCTTCATGTACTGGATTTCTATATCTGACAAGATATTCTCTCTGATTTTTACCTCCAAGCCTCCTTTCTTTAATGACTTTCTTTATCTTTTTGTCTTCCTTCTGTTCCACTGGTGGTACAGTTAAAGGCGTTGGGTTCCTCAAAGGAAACAATTCTTTTTCAGCTGGTTGATAAGGCTTTATCAAGCTGACTGGAAATGTGGGGTGTTTATTTTCCAATTCACCACTCAATTCCACTTGAACTGCATTGGTTCCATGTAAGGCAAAAATAACCAAAGGTCCTACATAAGAAGCTTTAGGTTTCTTTGGGCCTTTGATATCATCAAAATTCAAGGTTGAAACTAGAACTAAGTCCCCTAATTTTAAGTCTGGTACTTTATGACTCTTGTCCCACTTCTGTTTTGCATAATCAAAAGCATCATCCATGCTTTGTTTTGCATTATGTTTCACTTTATCAAGCATTATCTTGATGCTGGAGGCTGTAGGATGCATATCAATCAAGTCTTTCCTCAATGTGTCTTCTGCAAGTCTTGGATTCCATCCTTTTTCTAACATAGCAGGAGTTTGTCCTATGGAAGAATTGAATGATGTCTTATATTCCAATAATAATGCAGGTATCAGCATGCACCAGTCATGGGTAAAGCCATCTGAGTCTTTGAACTCCAACCCATAAGCACAAAATCTCCTGTTAATGTCTTCTAAAGCTTGAATCATCTTCTCTGCTACCCCATCTGTTTGAGGGTGATATGCTGTAGAGAATGATAACTTAGTCTCAAACAATCTATGAAGATTGGTCCAAAGTGCAGACGTGAGCTTGGGATCTGTGTCACTTATGATATTCTTAAATAATCCTGTATGAGAAATAACTCTACTCAATAGAAGATGAGCTGTATCCCCAGCTGTTTCATCTTTGTGACATGGTAAGCATATGGGCGCCTTGCTATCTCTGTCTAGTATGACTAAACATGCATTATAACTTTTATCACCACTTGGAGGAGGTGCTGTGACCCAATCAATGTGAACAACTTCTCAATGGGATTTTGGTTCTTGAATATTGATCATAAATCCAAATTTCTTTCCTGTACTCCTGTTTGCTTTTTGGAATCTGTCACAGGTATGGAAATACTCAATGGTTTCTTTTCTCCAAGATGGCCACCATGCACAGTTCTTCACTTTTTTCAAGTGTTCTGTCTTTGTATAGGTGTCTAGAGTATATGCTATCATGGCATTCATGAAGAATGGTATTGATAAGCAATCTGCTACATGATGTCATTACACAAGAATGTTTGGTTATGTGGTAAATAATCCCATCAAACAAGTGAAATCTTCCTTCAGAATAGGAATTTTTACAAACTTCATCCAGTGCATTGACTAAAGATGTATCTTTGCAGTCTTTATCTAATAAAGAAGTCAAGATATGGCAATTCTTGTCTTGCTTATGAGATTCTCTGACCTCTCCAAAGAATTCATTCCCAATATCATTTATTTTAATTCCTTCAATTGGAATCTGTGGTTCAGATTCCAAAGGTACATAAGCTGCATTATGAGGAGTGTTAGCTAGTTCCCACCTACTAAGTCCATCAGGATTCTTGTGAATGTTTCCTGCTTTATGAACTATAGTCATGTTTCCTCTATATTATTGAATAGCTATTTGCCATCTCAACATATGTCTGCTGGGAGTTTTCATGTTAAGAAGTGATTTCATGGCATTACAGTCAGTTATCACTTCAAAAACACTGCCATCAAGCTAAAAGTGTAATTTTTCAAGTGCCCATACCAACCATAAGCACTCCATCTGGCATGCACCATATCTGGCTTCTGTTGGTTTGATTTGTCTTGAGATGTAGCAAACTGGTACCTCTGTAGATTTGTACTCAATAATTTGGACCTGATGTAGGGATGCCCCTAATCCTTCTCCATATGCATAAATTTACAGTTTAAAAGGTATATTCCAGTCAGTCATGAGGAGTAAAGGTGCCTCTGTCAGAGCTTTCCTTATCTTCTCATAAGCTTTAATTCTTTCCTGTGTAATATCAAATACTGTCTGTTGATCACAGATTCTATGGTGTGACTTAGCTAGAATTGCAAAGTCTTTCAGGTGTTTCCTGTAATAACTGGCAAATCCAATAAAAGACATCATTTCTTTCTTATTATGGGGTATTGCCTTAGTTACCACTCCTGCAACATTATTTTTGTCAATACCCAAGCTTAAAACAGAAACAATATGTCCCAAAGCTTTAAGTTCTTCAAAGCCAAAGTTACATTTCTCAAGTTAGATCTTCATATTCACTCCTGTAACTTTGTTAAGTACTTTTTCAAGTCTTTCAAGGTGCAAAGACTGTGAGTCAGATCATATGAGAATATCATAACTATAAATGATAAGCCATCCTCCAGATAGTTCTGTAGGGAAGATGGTATCCATCATTCTTTGATAATGAGATGGTGCATTTTTAATACCAAATGGCATTCTAAGATACTCATAAATACCACAGTGAGTGATATTTCAAAGTAATTTCTTTTTTTGGGGGTCAAAACATTTTTATAAAAGCCTTTCAATGCATCCATAGATGTTTTATACTTGGATTTAGATAATTGAGTCAAGGTTTCTTGAATTATAGAAATTGGATACCTATCTGGAACTGTGTAGGTATTGAATGTGCTAAAATATCCAACAATCCTTGATTTATCATTATGATGAGAAATAATAACAGGTGTCATCACTTCAACTTTCTCATCATGGCCTACTTTCCTTAGTACACCAAGTTGGATTAACTCCTGGATATGTTTGTTCAAGGCTTCTCTAGCTCTGGGACTGGCTGGATAAGCTGGTCTTCCAAGTACTGGAGGATATGGTCTGTCAATATTAAGAGTAATATCAACTTCATGTCCTTTTATAGCACCTAATGATTCATTATCAGAGGCAAATGCATTATTGCATGTGTATAACACGTCAATAAGTTCATTCCTCATCTTTGGTGACAATGATGGATTAATTTGTGCTTCAACAAATTGATTAGACACAAATTCATCTTTATAAGCATCCTTAACAGAAGATACTACAAATATTTGTTTTGGCATATTGGAAAAAGCAAATTTCTGTCTCTTGTTATCCCCAATTGTGAAATATCTGTCTTTATGGTTATTAATGTCAATACCATAAATAACCAAGTAATAATTTCCAAGAATGATGTGCTGAGATGTGCAATTATTCATTGCTACTATATCTGTCTTCATTCTTATACTTCCTGCAGGGTATGGGAACACAATATTAGTGTCCAATATGGCCAGAGGGTACATATTGTTACTAGGACTACTAAATTGTACACCTTCTATTGGTAATAGGTGGCTTTTCCATCCAGGAAGTATAACCTGGAGATGATCTTTGCCTACACAAGTTCACAATGCCCCTGTATCCAAATTTAATTTGGCTTCAATATCATTCATTAAAACTGATGTGATACAGGATGCTCCAGAAGTATACCCTTTACCTCTAGCAGGTTTGGTCTTACACATCCTGGCATCCTGGATATTGATCAGATTTTAGCAATCCTCACTATACTGTGGCAAGTGGGTATAGACTTCTGTGACCTCAAAGAAAGCTATAATGTTTTCAATGGGATAGCCCTCCACTGGTGTATCCACCAAGACTGCAGATTCTTGATCAGATTCTTCTTTCTCTTCAGTACACTGAGTTTCTCCAATGACTTGAACTTCATTGATTTTTGTCTTTTTGGTGCAAGTGTTGGCTAAATGTGAAGTTCTTCCACATTTATGACACTTCAAGACAAGTTTCTCAGGTCTTCTGTCCACTCTGGGTATCTTTGAGACCAACTTGGATTCCATAGGGATTTTAGTCCAAGTTTTAACAATTCCTGTTCTGGTAATGATATCTTCCATTGCATTAAAGTAGTCCTCTGTTGAACAGGGTTCCACACATCTTCTGTGGATAGCATGTTCCCGTTCTCCTCCACACTTCCTTAATATTTTCATATTAATCAAAGTGTCAGACATATCTGGGTGTAAAGCAGATAATCTGTCTTTTTGTTTGAAGAACCAAGTAAGTGGTTTATATTTCTCTTAGTTAAAAATAGCACTTTAAAAAGCATTTTTCATTTTAAACATCCAAGAATTGTTGGCCCATTTGGTAATCACTTCAGATTTCCACCAAGACCAATCATGTTTTCCATGATCCATTCTCAACTTGTAATACCATTTCCTTGCAGTTCTGGTAAACAGACAGTGTACGTTTCCCACTATGATTTTATCAGATATATTAAAGTCTTCTTGCAACATATCAATAGTTCTGATGAACTCAATATGATTGTATTCACCTTCACCAAAGAATGTTGGCCATTCTTCTAATTTGGGAATATCTTTTGCAGAGATAACATTTTCTCCTAAGAGTGGGGTCAAACTTCCTTTAACAGAATGTTTCTCTTCAGTAAAAGGTGTAGAATGTCTTGGAATATGTGGTTCATAATTCTTATGAATTTGTTCTACATTTGCAATGATTTCATCCTTCAACTTTTGCCTTTCACTGTCACTTTTTGCTAAATGTGTAGCAAATTGATTGGTTTTCTCACATATTTCTAAGATATAATCTTTTAGAATTTTAAGTTGGTCATTAATGTTAAATATAGAAAGATCTCCCATTCAATCAATTTGAACTTGACATTTATTCTCAATTCTGTCACAAGTATTAATAATGGAATCAAGTCTGAAATTTTTCAATTGATACCATTCAGTACTCTTCTTGTCATTTCTTTTCAATTAACTGATATCTGATGTAATTTTATTTATCTTTGCATCAAATGTACCAAGTTCTACATCAATACTACTTTTTACAAAATGTATTTGTTGTATTATCTGCGTGGAAAGGTTCTGCTCATCCTCTCCTTCTCCTTGGCTGTTAATTCCATTAAGGTTCTGGCCATGTTGAATACACTGTACACGGCTGAAGGCTCCAATTTGGGGATCCTGTACCCTTGTGGATAAGATCTGTGCCAATTGGCTTTGCCTTTGCCATTGCCTTGATAGTTCTTGGGACCTCTCTGTTTCCTCTGGGGTCCTTTGGGCTTGCCCTTGGACACTTCTGGAGCTGGGTTGGAGCTGGTAGACACCACTGGGACCCCTGTCTCCAAAGCTGGAGTCATTTCCAACTCTTTCTTCTGGTCTATGGATAAAAGACTTTGGTTCTTCAACCAATCCTTTATCTTTTTGACCTTGTCTTTGCAAGACAATGGGCTTCAACCTCCTAAGAGCTCTAGGGTCTTCTCCTGACCAAGAAAGCTCTTGATGTGTAAGTAAGAGTGCATGGCCCCCTGCCAAAGGCTTGGGAATATTTCACACTCCTCTTCTGTGGCTGCTCTGAACCAATTTTTGTATTGGCATTGATATATTTCTATTGCTGCCACTTGAAAATGGTTCAGCCCTGGAAATATTATCATGAATTAGTTCAGGCTCAGAATTTACGTCAAAATCTGTGGGTACAGACCTTGGGGAATGGGGGGAAACTCTGGCATCCTCCAAATGTGTCTTTCTTGAAGAAGACTTGGCACTTCTGGATTTTGTCTTGCCTCTTCCTTGTACACATCCATCTAGTTAGACTGAATAGTTGCTTCCATTTCTGGTATGCACCATTTTCACCTCAATTCAAAGATAAAAGGTGAAAAGATAAGATAAAATACACGACTTTTGGTGGTAAGTTATTCTTTTCTGAGTTAAATAAGGTGTTTCTTTTTGCAATTTGAACCTCAATAATGTCTTCAGATTCTACTTCTGAAGTTTCTGGACTAGTGATATATCTTTTACTGAGTCTGTTGCCAGCTGCACAGTATTTGATTAAAGACACTAGAAAAAATTATAAAAGAGAAAAATTATTTTTTATAATTTTTTTTAAAATATTTTTAAGATTTTTCATAAACCTTCATTTGTAATATTAAAAAAATTATGCTTTTTAAAAGAAAAAAAAATTCAAATTTAAGAATTTGACTCAAAATTAATTCAGAGTAACTCAAAGAATAATTTTATAAGTTTTTGGATGTGAAAAAGCCACATGTAGAAACAATATAAAATTAAACCAAATTCCTCAATGAAAAAGATTTTAAGACAATTTCAAAATAAAAATTTATTTTAACTTCAAATTGAAAGAAAAAAATTATTAAATTAATATATTTTAGAGCTTAAAAATATATTAATTAATTGCAAAAGGTTCAAAAAACACGGCCAAGCCTCCAAATATAAGATATGGGTAGGTATGGAAGTTTTTAGAACAAAAAATGAAGTCTAGAATATGATTAAAGCCAAGTCTATGGTTACAATCATGGCCAGGCACCCAACTGTAAGATTTGACTATGAAACTGATGATAATATTACTATTAATCAACAGTACTACATCTATTCTTATGAAATATGATAATAAAATATTATTAGAACCACAATTAAATAATTAAAGAATTATTTCTTTCACGTGTTAAACACTACTAGTGATTTTAACAGTAAGCAGTAATTGTCTACAAGAAGCAATTAAAAGAAGAATGTAATAATAAAAACTTCTTTTATCAAAATAATAAAATTATTTTAATATATAATTATCTTTTGCAAGGATAATTATAAAGATATTTCTTGAAGAAAACTAATTTTAGAGAAAAACTTTAAGAATTAAAGATAAATGACTCACTTATACTCCAAAGAACTTATTGAAAGATATAAGTAGAGAAATTTGAGGTAGAATTGTGGATTTTAAGGGATTGAAATGATTTATATCAGGATTACAACAATACATAGCTGGATTATATGATTTCACGACTTTCTGTTTGATTCTGAAAAAATTAAAGCACTTAAGAATAGTTTAACTAATATGTACTTGTTGGTAGCAATGATATAAATGGATAATAAGATGATTCTTGGAAAAAACAGCAAGAGGAGGCCTCTTTTAAGTCAACAACAGCTCACAGAGGCGTGCCATGGAGCAAACTGAAAAACCAGTGAGTGAGAAAACAATAAACCCTTTTGGATTATTGATTGCATCATCTGTTGTCATGTAAGATTATCATAATTACTTAATTGATGCTTTTATGTGACTACCAACCCCAATATGGTTAAGAATGAAAGGAGTAATATCTGTAAATCTTCTTTGATTTCAAAAAAATAATTTATTTCTCAAAGTTATCAATGTTATTGGCAATTGAATCACAGGTTTTAATTACTGTGAAGTTTTGAAGATTCAGTGTTTCACGTAGAATAGTCAAAAATGGACTTTACGCAAGACTTTCAATTTTACTAGTAAAACTGAAATTCTTTTTGGTTGTACCATAGATAATACAGATTTCCATTGGTCCTGGAGGTTCCAGAGAGATTAATTCAAAATTGTATCTTTAATGAATTTTTGAAGTTTTTACCTCATTTCTATGTAGAATTGCAAATATCAGTGTTTTGCTGATTGCTATGAGGTAAATCAATGGATACAAGTCCAAAAAGGGTTTTAATTAACATTTAAGGGTCTATTCATGGAAAGGCATTAGTAATTGACATGGTTACAGGAGTCTAAGTAGCTCTTTACCTCCTTGGCACGTCAAAATAGCAGGTTATTTGCTATTTTCTTATGATTTACTGTAGTTGTAACATGGTAACCAAGTGCCCAAAGTGTTTTTGATTACTAATTGGGCCAAGATCAGCCATGGATCCAAGCTTTGGAGCTGTCTATGCATCTGAGGCCTCAGAATTTGGGTACCCTGGCTCTCTTTGATGTCTTTTGTTGCCCTTGCTTATTTTTCACGTCAAAATAGAATTTTAAGCTTCAAGTGAGATATCAACTATGGGTGTACCAAAAGTGCATGTAAGAATACCATGATATTAAGTGCCCAAAACATGCATGACACTATTCTCAGTGTATATGTAACATGGGATTTCTCACATTCCCATTATTTTAGCATGAAATTAAGAAAAACAAAAATTTTCACCAATCTTTTATGTAGTATTGATGATGTGGTAATGAAGCATTTTCCATATTACCACCTCAAAGAGTTAATTTGAGCTTATTCACTCTATGGAGCTACCCTAGGTGAATGTTTGTGTAGAATCAAAATCTGGCCTTAAATCCATGGATTTACCTACTAAATAAAAGGTTATTCATCTTTTCTGAAATCAAAAATGATGAATTTTGGATATATGCATGACTTATGAGTTATGCATAATTCAGAAGTTTAATTTGAAGATAATTGTGGCCTATTTGGGTATGTAAAATATACCACATGGCTCACAGTGGGACTTACTTTTAGTAGTTCCTCTCCCAACCAAGCACCAAAAAATAATTAGCCTCTTGAAGAATTGGGTCCTGGATTGTCAGCATATAAGAATGAAAATCCTTGATTGGTTCAGGGAACTTATTGAGGTTTTTGGTTGGTTCCCAAATGGATCTTCCTGGGTGTCAACTAAAACCTTTTCATTCCACCAAGTACCATAATTTTCCTTTGTTGATCTTTGAATAAGGAATTTGAGAAACTTCCCATTCCTCTCCTTCTTCAATGATGATTGGAGGAGGAGGCTCTTGATGCCAATTTGGGATTGTTTATTTCTTGAATGGTTCAAGGAGGGAAATGTGAAAAGCTGGGTGGATGGAAGCCTGAGGTGGTAAGCATGATTGCTGACTTTCTTCAACATTGGAAAACAAACCTACCATCTTTCAGACAGTTTTTTGGTGGATCTAGTTGATTTGATGTTCTTGGAAGAAAGCCATACCATGTCACCAGGATTGAAAACAGGTGGACTTGTTCTACTTTTATCTGCATACCTCTTAAACCTGTTCATGGAAACTCCAAGTTCTCTCTTGAAATCTTGCCGTACTGAGTGGATTTTTGTTGATGACTTTCCAGCAGGAGTATCTTGAGTGATGTGAACTGAGTCAAATTGTGGATCTCTTCCATAAACATTCAAAAATGGTGATTGTTTTGTTGAAAAGTGATCAGAATTATTGTAGGCAAATTCAGCCAGAGGAAGCCAGGTGTTCCAATAATCTTGATGACAACTGACATACATCTGAAGGTACTGTTCTAGTATATGATTTACCCTGTCTGTCTTTCCATGTGAGCCTTAGATGTATTTTCATATACCCAAAAGACCACAAATAACAAAATAAGATATAAATATAAATAAAATAAATTTATTTATATTATAAAACAAAGATTAAAATATAAATACAATTTATATACAACAAGGAAAATTTAATTATGATTCAAAATAAAAATTACATTAAATTTTGAAATTGTGAAAATGCATTTCTACTTGAAAAAATTAAGTAAAAATGAATTATTAAGAAAATTTATGAAATTAAAATATTTTGGCAAAAGGTTTACATAAAATATATTATAAATTTCTATCCAATCAATAAACTTGAGAAGATTACTTCACCATTGGATTCCTCTAAAATAGGGTGTGGTCACCTCTGGGTAAAATTTCTGTAGCTCAACCCAAAATAAGCTTAAATGATGTTTTAGGCTTTTCTGTGAAAAAGGTTGAAAATCCTCAAAAACCTTCATTTAATTCACACCACATGTGGTGTTAACGATCAATTTTTGTGTTAAAATTGAGGTGTTGTGTGTAGTTTAGAAGTTATGAGGAATTGAAGTATTTTCAATTGAATTGTCAAAATGTGCACATTTATTAACGAAGTGAACTTTAATTTACATATGAGGTATCAATTATTACAGTTGTGTACTGTAAAACTCAGTTGAATTGTATGTGTAAATTACAAGTGTATGACATGATGAGGAATTAAAGAAAAAATTAATTGGAAAGATTAAGTCTGGGGGGGAGCGAGACCACCAAAATCCTTTCTGACAGGCGTGGGATGTCAAAATCCACACAAAGGTTCATGCATTTTGGCCTGGAATTGAGTCACAGGGTCTATAAATTAATTGATGATGGGGTTTTGATACCAACCAGGGCAGTTTTAACTGTTGCCAAGAGGGTAAAACTACCCTCAAATTCAAAACATCTCAGTAAAAACAGTTTTAACTGGCTTCTACGTCTCTTTCACACATTCTGACGTTTTTTGAAGGCTCTAGACCAGGTATTACTATAGTAATGGCTGATTTAAGGCTCTAAAATGGCTAAAAAATAGCAAAGAATGGCTAAAACCAGCCCTTTTTGGTCTAAACCAGGTTTCAATGATTCCATAATTGGCTTTTCTGTTGTCAGAGTGTTTTTTACAACCAAAAAAAGCAAACTTCATTTTTGGAGTAAGAAAATTGATTGCAATAAAAGAATGTCTTCTTTTCCCCACTTTTCTCTTCATGTTAGAATGTTTTCCTTTTATAATTAGTTTGAACACTGTTAAACCAATCAATGAAAAATTTCAATCACCCTTTTTAAATCATTTTAAACCTTTTTACCACGTAAAAAAACATTATAATTATTGTTTGTAACTCTTATAATCATTTTTATCCCTTGAACCACCCCATACATGAATTAAAGCATCATTCATCACTGTTAGCTTTGTCACTTTGTTTCCCAATCAACTCTGGTCTTTTTTGGATGTTTTTTCTCTTTAAATATCTTTTTCAAAAGACTTTGTTGTTTAATTAATTGCTTGCAGTTCTTTGCTCAATTAATTCCAATTGAAATTGCTCTTGAAGAAACTTCTTTTGTAGCCTTATATATCTCTTGTAGAGTATTTTTGGATAAAGTTTTATTGTTGGTAAAAATATAAATCTTTATAATATTATTTTTTTATACTTATAGAGTCAAAAACAATAAAATTGGTCTGTTTTCTCTTAAAAATAGTAGTTCATACTTTTTTTTTTAAGTTATATTTCACCTTATACAAATTTTGAGGACAGGAAAAGTACTTTATCTTTAATCACAGGTTCATATCTGCAACTTAAAGTCTATACGTTTCTGCAGGGTAAGCAGTTGACAGATCTCTTGAAATACTGAGCTGCTGACAAAGATTGTTCCAAAAAGAAGAAACAAAAAAGTGAACCTCTATCACTGACAATGCTTGAAGGAAGGCAATGATTTGAAAAGATATTCTTGATGAATAAATGGCCCAAATCCAGTGAAGTGATTGAAGACATTGTTGGAATAAAAGCTGCCATTTTTGACAATCTGTCTACTATGAAAAGAATTGGACAGTGGAGATTGAGTGATGAAATCCATTGAAAGACAAATCCAAGGACCATTCAGAATTGGACGAGATTTGCCAATTCCAAACTTTTTGTGATGAATATTTTTTGTTTCTTGAGGACTGTTGACAGGATTATACACAATCCCTGATAGATTGAGTCATGACGGACCAGTGGACATCCTTCTTGACAAGTTTGAGATTATTCTCTTGGCCAGGGTGTCCAGAGAGAGGAGAGTCATGCCGCTTTTTGAAGAATACTGAGCTGAATTGTGAGGTCATTTGGGACCACCACCCAATTTTTGAATAAGGGAAGTTGGGAAGAGGAATAAAGAGAATAATCTTGAACAGATTTACCTTCACCCAATACTTGAAGGATAATTCTGTACTGAGAGTCTTGCCATAAATTCTTCTGAATTGATTCAATCAAATTTGAAAAACATTCCACCTTGACTGCAAAAGCTCTTGAGGGTTGGACTTCATTTTGCTTAATGAGTTGTTGTAAGTCTTTACTATGAAACAATGAGTAAATATCACAAATATTTCACTTATTGGACTATGAATGTCCTTATTAATTTAATAAAGGAAATAAAAAGTAATTCTTTTGATTATGGCTTAAAATTATTATATTATCAAATAAATATAATAATATAGTTTATGTGATAAAAATAAATATATTAATATATAATAATGAATATATTCAAAGCTCTTTATTATTGTTACCAACAAATAATAATTGCAGAAAAAATTGTTTTTTAATAATAAAAAACTCTTAATAACAATAATAGTACTAATATCAAAGTTATACATTAATGTAAATACAATTTATGTTAATAAAAGAATTATTAAAAGTAATAATAAATAGAAATTATCATAAAAGGGAAAGAAACCTACTTCTAACACTTGATATGATAATTTTAAATGATTTTACGCCAGAAACATGTAAATAAAGCTTATTCAAATTGTATTTACAAAAAAAATAAAAAAAATTACAAATACTCTAAGTTTTACATGGAAAATAGGATTTATAGAGAAATATAGCAAAAATAATTAAACAAATAGAGTAATCAAATCAATATTGATGATTATAATAGAGATTACCTTTGGTCTTTGATAACATAAATGATTTATATATAAAAATAAAGACTTTACCTTTTTATTTATTGTTTTATTGTTTTTGATGTGTCGGAGGGGGAAATAAAATAAAAAGGGCTCTATTTATAGTAAATTCATCCCTTATAGAGTTTAGAGGGCTTCTATTAGACGTTTCCTGATTCTATCCACTGGAATTGATCAGTACTTTAAGGTTTAGTGATGATTACATCAAAATTAAACCATCTTATATCATTATTACACCATTATTTAGAGTTATTGCTATAACTCTACATTTGATGACATCAGAAGCTTGGAAGCAGCCTAAAGTTTGTGGATTTTATTAGTATTAATCATAGTCTAATATTATTTACCAGTTTTATCTCCTATATAACTGTTAAGCTTAAAATAAGATTAAAGTGAGTGATCGTAAATTCTCAATTGTAAGCTCAGAATTTGATCATTAATAAATTTTGAGTTATACATGCTACAGTAATTAAGAGAGTTAATTCTGACAGTTTGGAATGTCCTGATGAAGCTTTCAATAGAGTTTTATCAAATAATCAAAACTCTATTTTTGATAATTTTTTATTGTATCTCATCTTTTCTGTCAAAATTCCATATTTTAAACTTCAAATCATGATTTCATTGGGTTTTAACTTGAATATTATGACACCAAATACATAATTTTTCCCTTTTGAGCTATTGGAACCTGAATATCCACTCCATTTTAAGTTTAGATCACTTTCACAACAAAGTGATCAACAGCTCTAGCAATTATGTTTAATAAACCCTTACAGGTTATAACCTTGTTTATAACCTGTTAAATAAATATCATATCTGTGTTCTTAAAGTAGTTAAGTGTTGAGAATCTTTTTGGTTTAACTCCCTATTGTGTATATTTCAGAAGATATTGGCTAAAAACCATGAATGTATGCATTGACCAAAAAATTTCATATATGCAGCTCAATTCTATAGGTATTCAATTTAGAGATATCACGTAAAATGTTTTATGTGCAGTTTTTTCTGGGAAACCAGATGGTGAAATTCATTGCACATGTTGTTTCATTGGTTGCTGAGATAAATTAGAATTGATGTCTTTTTATGTCATTTTTAGCTTATTCCTCATTAGTTATTGACTTCACAGATATGCCATAAAAGTGATATATGTGTATTTTATCATGGGTAATCCAATGGTGTAATTAATTTTAAATTCTTATTCATCAAATTGTAATTTAATTCAGCATTTAAGCTGTTTTATGGTATTCTTACTTACTTCAAGATAATCATTTTGAGGAACAATTATTGTAAAGTTTTTCTTGTGAACTTTTGGGATATTTGGTCATATCTGAAAGGATCACAGTTTTTTAAAATTGATTTAATTCTTTCTGATAAAATCCTCCCCCCTCTCTGGATAAAAGTTGTCCCAACATGATAAGGCATCCAAAAGAGTAGTTGGCCACCAGAGCAGTAAGTGATAGGGAAATGAAATCCAGAAAGGAACTCAGCCCAGCAGGCTTGTAATAAAGTAAGAATTTTTGAGGACATGAATTATTGGAAGGAAGAGTGATTGGTGACAACTTCAAAAGGGGAAGAAAGGGAAGGAGGAAAAGCCCTCCCGCGCTTGAGAGCCCCAACTATGCCAAGGAGTTCCTTCTCATTAATCTCATAGCTGAGCTCTTCTGGAATAGGATTGCGGCTATCAAATGAAACAGGATGTTTTCCTGAGTCAAAAACCTTACTCAGTACAGCACCCAAGTCATAATTGGATGCATTGGTCTCTACAATGGTGGGGAGAGAAGCATTGGAGCTGTGGTGAAGGCCTCTTTGACATGGTGAACCTGGCTAAGAGCTTCCTCATTGAGTTTAAAAAAGGAGTACTTCTTGAGGAAGCTGGTGAGTGAACTAATCATCTTTGAATAATTCTTGTTGAAAGGACGGTAGAAATCGGCAAATCCAAAAAATGATTGAAGTGCGTTGAGGTTTCTTGGAGGTGGCCAAGTGAGAATTTGCTGGACTTTTTCTTGGTCCATCTTGAGGCCTCAGAAGAAACAATATAACCTAAGTAATCTACACAAGAGACATGAAACAGGCACTTGGAGGCCTTAACAAAGAGGTTATTGGCTCTGAGCCTGGAAGGAACATTGGGCACAATGGGGATGTGTTCTTCCTCAGATTTGGAAAAGACCATAATGTAATCCAAATAAACCACAACATAAACATCAAGAATATCATAAAAGATATCATTGAAAAGTTTTTGAAAAGCGGCAGGGGCATTGGAGAGCCCAAATGGCATAACCAAATACTCATAGCTGCCATATTTAGCTCTAAAAACTGTAAAGTGTTCATCACACTTCTTTATTCTGAGAAGTTTTTATGAACCACACACATCAATCTTGGAGAATAGAGAACAACCATTGAAGACAGTAAGAATCTGATTAAAAGGGGGACAGGAGACTTGTTTTTCCTAGTAACAGCATTGAGTTTGTAGTAATCAACACACAAACGGAGGCCACCATCCTTCTTTTTGACAAAGAGGACAGGTGCTCCTGTTGAAGAGGAGCTTGACTGGATGAAACCTTTCTCTACATTCTCTGAAATGTAAGCTCTGAGTGTATCTGACCTTTGTTTTGATAAATAGTAGATCACTCCAACTGGAGGTAGAGACCCCTCCAGCTTGATATGATTATCACGGGCGCAGTGAGGAGGACGTTTCTCTGCTTTCACTTTGGAGAATACATCCAAATACTTGTTATAAACATAAGGAACAGCCTATATCATGGTTTCTACTTCTTCTGGCTCTTTCTCTTCATCCAAAAACTCTTGCAGGGAGTCAAGATAAGATGAAGGAGGAAGGTCCATATTCCCAAAGAAGAGATTAAGTGAAGATACAGAATCATCTTCTTCACTACCTTCAATCTCTTTGAAGACTTCATCTCTAGAGGAAAGTAATCAAGTATTGGAATTAAGGGAAAGAATGTGGACAGAAGATGGAAATATTGGTGTTGTAGAATAACTAACCAGAGATGCACATGAGTTGGCAGAAGAAAAATCATTACTGAGAGAATTTAAAGGATCATAATATTCCTTATGATCAGAAAAAAGGTGATCAGCCCTTGCCTCCAATCAATAGATGGATTAAAATGATTGAGAAAGCTAAAGCCAAAGATGAAGTCTTCTCCCTTGGGAGTATCATTGACTAAAAAGTCCCATTAAAACCTTTGGAATGAAGCAAGCTCAACAATATATTTGGTATGGGGAGTCACAAACAAGGGAGGGGAGTCAGAAGAGTCCAAAATTATAAGAGAAATCTTCTCTTGGAGTTCTAAAATAGTTAAAAAATGCTTGTGAACAAACTGCTTTGCAACAAATGAGTTGGCAACACCAGAATCAATGAGAATACTGTAAAAAACATCAGAAAGAGAAGAAAAAACAAGGAATTTAAGAGAATTCTTGACACCAGCATTCAGAATGCACAATTGTTCTCTGGATGGAAAACAGTGAAGACCATTTAACAAAACATGGTCTTCACTCAGGCTTTTCCCTGGCTGGGAAATTTGCCTGACGGTTGGGTAAGCTTGTTCTGAGGCCTTTTGAAACAGGACTCAAGACTATGCTTTCCACCACAATAGGTACATAAGCCCTCCTTGATTCTTCTTTCTTTTTAAGAGCTCATCAACTTCAAATCTTTATTCAGCAAAGATGAATGGGGCTTGTTCCTCTTCCAAAAATTCTTCTTCTTTTGATTGGAATTTGAAGAACCTTGAAGATGAGAAAAAAGTTGACTTTGAGGTCTCAGGATTCTTCTCTTGCTGATGACTCTTCTCCTTTTGCCTCTCATGGTATGTGGTATCAAGCTCCAGGGTAATATGAATTAAGTCTTGGAGAGAGTCAACTATTGAAGGATGGGTGTAAGGTGTGGATATGAAACTTTGATTAAAAATCAAGTACTTTTCCTGTCCTCAAAATTTGTATAAGGTAAAAATCAATTAAAAATAGTAAGAAATATTATTTTTAAGAGAAAACACGCCAATTTTATTGTTTATAACTTTATTAGTATAAAACAATAATATTATAAAAATTTATTGTTTTACCAACAATAAAAATTTATCCAAAAAATACTCTACAAGAGATATTTTAAGGCTACAAAAGAAATTTCTTCAAGAGCAATTTCAATTGGAATTAATTGAGCAAAGAACTGCAAGCAATTATTAAAGAACAAAGTCTTTAAAAAATAATATTAAAGAGAAAACACGCCCAAAAGTTACCAGAGTGAATTTGGAAACAAAGTGACAAAGTTTACAGTGATGAAAGATGCTTTAATTCACTTTTGGGGTGGTTCAGGGGTAAAAATGATTATAAGAGTTACAAAAAATGATTATAATGATTTTTTCACGTGGTTAAAAGGATTAAAATGATTTGAAAATGGTGGTTGGAATCTTTTATTGATTGGTTTAACAGTGTTTAAACTAATTAATAAAAGGAAAAGATTATAACTTGAAGAGAAAAGTGGGGCAAAGAAGAAATTCTTTTATAGCCACCAATTCTCTTACTCTAAAAGTAAAATTTACTCTTGTCAGTCGTGAAAAACAGTCTGACAACAGAAAAGCCAATTATGGCATCATTGAACCCTGGTTCAGACCAAAAAGGGCTGGTTTAAGCCATTTTTAGCCATTTTTAGCCATTTTAGACCCTTAAATCAGCCATTACTATAGCAATACCAGGCCTAGAGCCTTCAAATCACGTCAGAATGTGTGTCAGAGGCGTAGAAACCAGTTAAAGCTGTTTTTACTATGATTGTTTTATCTTAAGGGTAGTTTTACCCTCTTGGCAACAGCTAAAACTACCCCAGTTGGTATCAAAACCTCATCATCAATTGAGTTCACAGACCCTGTAACTCAATTCCAGGCCAAAATTGATGAACTTTTGCGTGAATTTTGACATCCCACGCCTGTCAGCAAGGATTTTGGGGGTCTAGCTCCCCCTTAGAGCTGGAGTTCCTTTCCCCCCCAAATTTAATCTTTCCAATTTATTTTTCCTTTAATTCCTCATCATGTATTATACTTATAATTTACATATGTAATTCAATTCAATTGTACAGTAAAATACAGTAATAATTGACACCTCATATGTAAATCAAAGTTCACTTATGTAATACACGCGCACATTTTGACATTTCAATTGAATTCAATTGAAAATACTTCAATTCCTCATAACTTCTAAACTAAACACAACACCTCAATTTTAACACAAAATTTGATGGTTAACACCACATGTGGTGTGAATTAAATTAAAGTTTTGAGGATTTTCAACTTTTGTATTGAAAATACTAAAAACTTAATGTAAGCTTATTTAGAGTTGAGTTACAAGAATTTCACTCAGAGGTGACCCCACCTGATTTTTTATGAGGAATCCAATGGTGAAATAATTTTTATGTGTTTATTTATTGGATAAAAAGTATTAATAATTTTTATTTAACTTTTTTCCAAATTTATTTATTTTTTCACAATTTTGTTAAAATTTCATTTTTACTTAATTTTTTCAAGTATAAATGTAATTTTATACTTACAAAATTTTAATGTATTTTTATTTTCAAATTGTAATTAATTTTTTATTTTTAATATAATATTGCATTTATATTTTGATTTTTTATTTTAATAATATAAATAAATTTATTTTATTTATATTAATATGTTAATTTTCTATTTGTGGTCTTTTGGGTATATGAAATTACCTCTAAGGCTCACATTCCCTCCCCATAAAAAAAGAATATTACTTTGTAATATTGGTGTTTCTAGTGTGTCTGAATCTTCTGAGGAGTTTGGTAGCTTCTGGTATATCTTTTTCTTCTAACCATTCATCTTCACAAGTTGGGTCACTGTACCTAACAAGGTATTCCCTTACTTTCTTGGTTCTTAATTTCCTTTCTTTAAGAACTTTGGTTATTTTCTTAGTACCAGATGTCTCAATAGCAGGTATAACTTGGGGAATCATATTCCTCAAGGGAAATTTCTCAGCATCACTAGATCTATATGGTTTTATCAAGCTCACTGGAAATGTAGGATGCTTATTGCTAAGTTCTTCAGATAACTCTACTTCAACAGCATTTTCTCCATGGAGGGCTTTAATCACAAAAGGTCCTGCAAAGGAGTCTTTAAACTTTTTACATCCTTTGATGTTATTGAAGTTAGTGGTGGATACAAGAACTAGGTCCCGCACTTTGAAATCTGGAGTTGCATGTGATTTATCCCATTTGTCTTTAGGATATGCAAAAGAGTCCTCCATGCACCTTACTGCATGCTTTCTAGCTTTGTATAGCATTCCTTTGAAGCTAGCAGCTGTGGGATGTATTTCAATTAAGTTTTTCCTCAAGGAATCTTGGGGTAACTTGGGGTTCCATCCTTTTTCTAGAATAGCAGGAGTCTGATTGGTACTGGCATGGATTGATATTTTATATGCTAATTCTAGTGCTGGCAACAGAGTACACGAATCATGGGTAAATCCATCAAAATCTTTGAATTCAAGGCCATATGCAAAAAATCTTCTCACCATGTCTTCCAAGGTTTGGATCATTCTTTCAGCCAGGCCATCAGTTTGTGGGCGGTAGGCTGTAGAGAAAGACAGTTTAGTGCCAAATAATTGGTGAAGATTTGTCCATAGGGCTGAAGTGAATTTGGGATCTCTATCACTGATGATATTTGTAAATATCCCAGTCCATGACACTACTCTATTCCATATCAGAAGAGCTGTATCCATGGCTGTATCATCTTTGTGGCATGGTAAAAAGATTGGAGTTTTACTGAATCTGTCCACAATTACTAGGCAAGCATTATAGCTCCTGTCACCTCCTGGTGGTAGGCCAGTTACCCAATCCATATGGACAATTTCCCAAGGTCTGTTTGGTTCTTGGATTTTTATCATATTTCCAAGTCTCTTGCAAGTGGATTTATTTGCCTTTTGGCATCTGTCACAGGTTTTGCAATACTCTGCAACATGCTTCTGCCACATTGGCCACCATATGCAGGTCTTTACTTTCTCTCTTGTTCTGTCTTCAGAAAGATGTCCTGAAAAGGGACTATCATGGCATTATTTCAGTACAAGATTGATTAATGACCTGTCTACAACTGTCATGACACATGTGTGCTTGGTTCTGTGGTAAATTATACCATCCAGTAGGTGAAATCTCCCTTCATTATAAGATTTTCGCCATACTTCATCCAAGGCATGTATTAGACAGTTGTCTTTACAGTCTTTGTTAAGTAATTGGCATAAGATGCTACAATTCTTATCTTGAGTGTAGCTACTTCTGACTTCTTCAAAGAAGGTGGTGTTCAAGTTTGTAACACTTATTCCTTCTATTGGAATTTGTGGTGAAGCTTCTTCTGGCACATAAGCAGGATTATCAATATTATTTGGTAATGGCCATCTGCTTAGTCCATCTGCATTTTTATGAATATTCCCATCCTTATGAACAATAGTCATATGGCCTCTGTATTCTTGTATGGCTATTTGCCATCTGAGCATGTGTCTGTTGGGTGTTTTCATGTTCAAAAGTGATTTGACAGCTGTACCATCTGTTATCACTTCAAAAACACATCCCTCTAAAAAGTAGTTCAATTTTTCCAAGGCCCAGACAAGGCATAGACATTCCATTTGACTTGCTCCATATCTGGCTTCAGTTGGTTTGATTTGCCTGGATATGAAAAAATATGGGTCCTTCTACAGGCTTATCATTTATGATCTGAACTTGGTGAAGTGCAGCACCCAGTCCATCCCCTGATGCATCAATATACAGTTTGAAAGGCAATTTAAAGTCTGGCATCAGTAAGAGTGGAGCAGTTGTCAATGCTTTTCTTAGAGACTCAAAAGCTTTGACTCTGTCAACAGTCATCTCAAACACTGTGTCTTTGTCACACAACTTATAAAGTGGTCTTGCTATGGATGCAAAATCTTTAATGTGTTGCCTGTAATATCCTGCAAAACCTAAGAATGACTGAATTTCCTTCTTATTCTGAGGCATGGGTTTTAACAATACTGCTGCAACTTTGTTTTTGTCAATTACAAGGGACAAACCAGATACAACATGTCCTAGTGCTTTAAGTTCTTTAAATCCAAAATGACATTTCTTCAAGGAGAGTTTCATGTTTACTGATTGGATTTTTGTCAAAACTCTTGATAATCTGTACATGTGCTCCTCCCAAGTCTTGGAACAGATAATAATGTCATCAATGTAAATGATTAACCATCCCTCTGAGAGTTCTTCAGGGAAGATTTCATTCATCATTCTTTGGAAGTGTGAAGGTGCATTTTTGATACCAAAGGGCATCCTTAAGTATTCATACACTCCACAATGAACAATAATTCTCAAGTATTTTCTTGCTCTTGGTGTTACCACATTTTGATGGAATCCTTTAAGGGAATCCATAGTGATTATATACACTGCTTGAGATATTTGAGTAAGGGCAATTTGGATTTTTGGTATTGGGTATCTGTCTGGAACAGTGTAAGTGTTCAGAGCTCTAAAGTCCCCAACCATTCTGGATTTTCCATTATGCCACGCCACTATGACTGGTGTAGTTATTTCTACTTCCTCATTGTGGCCTACTTTTCTTATTACACCAAGGTCCAGAAGTTCTTTGATATGAATTTCTAGAGCTTCTCTTGATTTTGGACTTGCTGGATAAGAAGGTCTTCTTAAGAGTGGTGGATAAGGTCTCTCAATGTTAAGAATGATGTCAACTTCATGACCAATAATTGCTCCCAGAGGTTCTTTGTCTGTAGGAAATGCTCCTCTGTGGTCATACAAAAGGGAAGAAAGTTCATTTTCTTGTTTATCAGTCAGATGAAGGCTTATCTCAGCCTCATTTAACTGTTCAGACTTGAATTTCTCTAACTCTAAGTTGACTGGTGATACTTTGTTTACCGTAATTTGTCTTTTAAATGGTAAAAAGGCAAATTTCTGGCGCTTATTGTCCCCAATTGTAAAGTATCTGTCTTTGTTATTAATTAAATCTATCCCATACATGACTAAATAGTCATCTCCCAATATAAAATGGTACTAGAGCAATTTTCCATAACAACAAATTCAACTGTGATCCTTAAATTTCCATTTATGTGTGGAAATATGACATTGGTCTCAAAGATTCCTAATGCTTTCATTGGGTTACTTGCACTATTGAATTTTATACCATCAATTGGTAACAATTGGTCTTCAAAATTTGGTACACACGTTTTAAGAAAAGATTTTCCAACACAAGAGCAGAAGGCTCCTGGGTCAAGCAAAAGTTTGGTGGGCTTGTTGTCAATCACCACTTCTGTTATACAGGGGTTACCAGCTGTATAACCTTTCCCTCTATTTGGTTTTGTCTTCATAATCTGTGCATCTTGAACTTTTGATAAATCAACTTGACCATTGCTCAATTGTGGCAAGTGGGAATAAGATTCCATGATGTCAAAAGTGGCATTGATATTTTCTATATCTTTTGAAGATTCGGAAAATATGGATGACTTATCATCTGAATTGTCTTCAGTTATATCTTCTTTTTCAACATCTGGTTCCTTTTCAATGTCAATTTCATTGATTTTTCCCCTTTTTGGACATGTATTGGCTAAATGGGTGGTGCTTTGGCAAATATGGCATTTTCTGATTGTATCTGCAGATTTATACTTAATATTACTAGAATTTTCTTTGGGGTTTTTGTCCACAGAATCTTTCCAAGGTGTATTAAACCGTGTTTTGAGATTCACCCTACTAGAACCAATTTTGGTTCTGGTGGTCACTTCTTCTAGTATATTGATAATATCTTCTGCTGAAGATTGTTCAGTAGTCCTGCTTTTGACAGCATGCTCTAAGTCACCTCCACATTGGCTCAGAATTTTCCTATGGATCATAAATTCTGATATGTCAGGATATAATGCTGTTAGTCTGTCCTTTTGTTGGCAAAACCATGGTAAAGCTTTGTCTTTATCAGCATTAAATTTGGCAGATTCAAAGGCATTGTCAACTTTAAACCTCCAAGCATCATTTGCCCATTTGTTGATGATTTAGGTTTTCCACCAAGTCCAACTCTGGTGTCCATGTGCTTGTCTTATTTTGATGTACCATCTGTGAGCTGATCTGGTAAACAAGGTGTTAAACCTGGCTGTTACCAATCTGTCTGGTAATTCAAAATCCTCCTTGATCATGTCAATACCCCTAATGAATTCCATATGGTCATACTCTCCTTCACCACTGAAGTGAGGCCATTCTTGTAGTTTGGGAACTTCTTTCAAGAGTGCTTGGCCCATTGATGGCTCCAAGTTATGAAAAGAAGTGGATAATTCATTTTTTAATTGTGAATTATCAGGATCCAACACTTGTGGATTTGGAATTCTTGTGCCCTCATTTTGATTCAGAGGTGTAGACATTCTTGGTAAGATGTTCAGTATTTGTTCAATGTCATTCATTTTACTGTTGCTACACCTTTGGGAATTCCTGTATTGATGTTGGAAGCTTTGTATTAAATTTATTACTTCAATTTTATACATGTCTTCCTTATGTGTCAGTTCTTGCCATAACTCTGTCTGTCTTGTATTATCAGCAGTGACTTGATTCAATTTCATTGATAATTTTGATACTTCTTCTTGTGAAGCATCAAAACACTTTTTCAAGGCAATGGTATATGTCTTTCCTTCAGTAAATGAATTTGAAATGTCATCAAGGACTTTCTTGTTATCTGTTTTGATAATATTTATGGCTTGTTTAATTCATGTTTCAATTATGTCATCAATATTGAATTTAGAATATTTATCTGTTAATTCTTTAATAATAGCAGATTGTTCATTTATTTTATTGTTAGAAGAATTATCATTATTGGAATTTTTAATTGTTCTTAAAACTTTTTCAAAACACATAAGTGTTTCATTAATTTGGCACAGACTCAGGTTGTTTGTTTTAATGTTGTTACAAATGGTTTCATTTTTATCAGAAAGATGTTTTTTCACGTCATTTATAGCATTATACAGCTCTGGGATGGAATCAAATATGTCAGAAATCATTTCTGGAACCTTAATCTGGCTTCCTCCTTCTTCTGTAATTCCATCATGGTTCTGGCCATCTGAAATACATTTTCCATGGCATCCTGCTGAATCTTTGGGATTCTGTAGCCCTGGCTGTAAGCTTTTGGGGCTGGTGCCTTCCCTTTGCCCTTGTTTGGAGTTTGTGGCTGCTTTTTCACATTGGAATTGCTGCTGCTGGCCACTGGGGCTGTTTTTGGCACTGGTTTGGGTGGTGGAGGGTTGTTTTTCCTCCATTCTAGTGTCAAAAGCATCATGTTTTTCTTCTCCATCAATGGATGCCATCCATTGAGCAATTTGCAAGTGTTGGGATGGCCCAAGAATTTTCTTACTGTCAGGTAAGAATTCATGCAATTCTTCCACAGGTCTGCAAGGATCTGGTACTCCTTGAATTGAAGTGCATTGTTGTATGCACTGTGGCTGGCTTTGTATATGTCCACAGAGGCTTGTTGTGGCGGTGTCAGCTCTTTTTGAAGGTAGAATGGTACTATCAGCTTCAGAATGACCCAATTTAGTTGTTTGGAAGTCATCAACTGACCCTTTTCCTTCTGTACCTGATTGGCCTCTGCCATAATCACGTCTATTACCTTTCTGGGAGCTTCTTGAGTGGTTATAGCTGGCTCCTGACCTGGTTGAAGGCATAATTATGGTTTAAAAAGGCTTAAAATAGTAATTTTATGTGAAACACTTACTATTGGCCAAATCTTTTGCTTTCTGAAGAGTATTACTTATGTCCAAGTTAATTAATTCATAAGATATTGGTTCAGGTTGGTTATTATGAGTCACAATAACAGTACTATTATGGTCTGAATTACTAGTACTAGCAGGAATAATGCTGGTGACTGTTGAGGCTGTTTCAATGTTTTCTTGTCTTACCACGTTGTCAGACACTAAAATTACTGAAAAAGCCAATTAATTAAGTAAAAAAAGGTTATTTCAAAAAGGAAATAAAAATATAAGCCTCACTTATAATATGAAAAAAATTATTTTTTTTTTATGGATTTTTTTTGAATTATAAGTATTTTTAATATGTTTTTAAATTTTTCAATATAAGAAAAAGGATTTAAAAAGAGTAAAAAAATATGTCACAGGTAAAATATCACGGCTGGGCCTCCAAATGTAAGGTGTGGATATGAAACTTTGATTAAAAATCAAGTACTTTTCCTGTCCTCAAAATTTGTATAAGGTAAAAATCAATTAAAAATAGTAAGAAATATTATTTTTAAGAGAAAACACGCCAATTTTATTGTTTATAACTTTATTAGTATAAAACAATAATATTATAAAAATTTATTGTTTTACCAACAATAAAAATTTATCCAAAAAATACTCTACAGGAGATATTTTAAGGCTACAAAAGAAATTTCTTCAAGAGCAATTTCAATTGGAATTAATTGAGCAAAGAACTGCAAGAAATTAATTAAAGAACAAAGTCTTTAAAAAATAATATTAAAGAGAAAACACGCCCAAAAGTGACCAGAGTGAATTTGGAAACAAAGTGACAAAGTTTACAGTGATGAAAGATGCTTTAATTCACTTTTGGGGTGGTTCAGGGGTAAAAATGATTATAAGAGTTACAAACAATGATTATAATGATTTTTTCACGTGGTTAAAAGGATTAAAATGATTTGAAAATGGTGGTTGGAATCTTTTATTGATTGGTTTAACAGTGTTTAAACTAATTAATAAAAGGAAAAGATTCTAACATGAAGAGAAAAGTGGGGCAAAGAAGACATTCTTTTATAGCCACCAATTCTCTTACTCTAAAAGTAAAATTTACTCTTGTCAGTCGTGAAAAACAGTCTGACAACAGAAAAGCCAATTATGGCATCATTGAACCCTGGTTCAGACCAAAAAGGGCTGGTTTAAGCCATTTTTAGCCATTTTTAGCCATTTTAGACCCTTAAATCAGCCATTACTATAGCAATACCAGGCCTAGAGCCTTCAAAACACGTCAGAATGTGTGTCAGAGGCGTAGAAACCAGTTAAAACTGTTTTTAATATGATTGTTTTATCTTAAGGGTACTTTTACCCTCTTGGCAACAGCTAAAACTACCCCAGTTGGTATCAAAACCTCATCATCAATTGAGTTCACAGACCCTGTAACTCAATTCCAGGCCAAAAGTGATGAACTTTTGCGTGAATTTTGACATCCCACGCCTGTCAGCAAGGATTTTGGGGGTCTAGCTCCCCCTTAGAGCTGGAGTTCCTTTCCCCCCAAATTTAATCTTTCCAATTTATTTTTCTTTTAATTCCTCATCATCTATTATACTATTAATTTACATATGTAATTCAATTAAATTGTACAGTACAATACAGTAATAATTGACACCTCATATGTAAATCAAAGTTCACTTATGTAATACACGCGCACATTTTGACATTTCAATTGAATTCAATTGAAAATGATTCAATTCCTCATAACTTCTAAACTAAACACAACACCTCAATTTTAACACAAAATTTGATGGTTAACACCACATGTGGTGTGAATTAAATTAAAGCTTTGAGGATTTTCAACTTTTGTATTGAAAATACTAAAAACTTAATGTAAGCTTATTTAGAGTTGAGTTACAAGAATTTCACTCAGAGGTGACCCCACCTGATTTTTTATGAGGAATCCAATGGTGAAATAATTTTTATGTGTTTATTTATTGGATAAAAAGTATTAATAATTTTTATTTAACTTTTTTCCAAATTTATTTATTTTTTCACAATTTTGTTAAAATTTCATTTTTACTTAATTTTTTCAAGTATAAATGTAATTTTATACTTACAAAATTTTAATGTATTTTTATTTTTAAATTGTAATTAATTTTTTATTTTTAATATAATTTTATATTTATATTTTGATTTTTTATTTTAATAATTTAAATCAATTTATTTTATTTATATTAATATGTTATTTTTATATTTGTGGTCTTGTGGGTATATGAAATTACCTCTAACGCCCACAATGGGAGGCCGACTGATCCAAAATACTGGATGGCAATCCCTTCCGGAAATGCTGAATGAGAGCCCTTTCACCCCAATCTCCAACTCCTGAAACCAAAATTCTGAAATCAGCAATGTATAAAGAAACATATCCACCTTCTTTCATTTTAAGGAACCCAACTCTTCTTAGACCTTTCTAGCTTCCTTTGGGTCCCCAAATAAAGTAAAGATTCAAGATTCAAATAATTGGCATGAATTGAGAAGGTAGCTTGGGTCTTTATTTGTGATATTGGAAAGATAAGGGTGAATCTATCTTGCAGCCCTGCCAATAAGAATTGAAGTGGAATAAAGGACCTTTTTTCTGTCTTGAGAGAAGTTTTCCATATCATTTTGAAAGATTAATTGACAAGACCAAATAATGCTTCTAACTTTGAAGGGTTGAGTCCCATAAAAGCATTCTGGTGCCTTCATAGATGGATTCTTGATGGCTGGTGGTCTTGATGATTCAGAAGATGAAGCTTCTTGACCATTGGCCATAGCTTGAGTCATCTGACTCATAATGACCAATAAGAATGGTTCAGACAGATGAGCGACAGGCTGATTATACTGGGCTAGAGTTGGTCCTCCAGTATCTTGGGGGGCCCCCAAATGAGAAGGGAAGCCTTCATTACCATCATGTCACAACCACAAAGAATGACCCTCTGCCCTTGGTGCTGCGGCAATTCCAACCTGGGGCCAATTGTCCACACCATATCTTTATGGCCAATTTGGCCATTTCTGGTGCTCTATGGCATTTTGGCCATATCACCTTCCCCTGGCCTTTTATGGCCCCAACCATCATTTGGGGCCTGAGGCCATAACCTGCCATCATTGGCCTCCCTGGCCAATTTCCATATCCTCAACCCCCAGGCCTCTATCTTTGTTTTGGGCCCCCTAGCCCTCATCACGGGCTCTGGGCCAACCATTTTCACTAGGGGGTCCCTGACCTAAATGGCCTCTACAGTCCGCGGTCTGTACGCCATGGTCCACAGTACCTAGGCCACATACTGCGGTCTGTGGGCCATTTAGGCCCATTTTGACCTAATCCAATGAGGCCAAAATGGGCCAAGGGGGGCATCCCATCAGCCCCCAAGGCCAGGTGGGTCCCAAACTACAATTGGGCCCACCTGAGCCAGTCTTGGCCACAAATCTCATCAAACCCAAAATGGCCATAAATCACCATAGGACCCATTTTGGCCCAGGATCATCATGAACCACTTTTCAGCTCAGCTCAATCTTTCCCCTAACCTTAAGGGGAATACTTCCATTCCTCCATGCACCCCATACCCAAGGTTGCAGGAGTGGTGCATATATGGTATTATATACCATTATGCACCATTTTTGCTCAGCAATTCAATGGTGACGCTTTAAGAACCCAACTCCATCTTTCCAAACCAAGGTCCCAAGATACAATGCCCATTCCGAAGGAGGATTTCTTAACTCATCAGTCTGGCAATCCATGGCAGCAATAAGAAGACCATTCAAGGATCCCAACCACCTAGCCCTGCAGGAGTTGGGTTGGCAATTTTATTAAGGATTATTCTAAGGGCCATTCTCAGAGGTTCTACATCATTTCAATCAGTTTTCAAGGCATCAAGTATTTCAATACTCCTTGGACAACTCAATTGGTCCATAGAGGCGTCAATCAATCAACCTGTATGGACTTGGCCCAATTGGGCCAATTCATATTCAATTGTGAGAATTCAATCACACAGTTCAAATTTTAAGATGGCCAGATCTGTATTGATTCAATTTGGACAATACAGCTGGTGACTCACCTTCCAGGATCCATCTTTCAACTTTGCACATATACTGGCCACCTTTCAGCACTTGGGGACTTTTTCCCCAGTTAATTAATATATTGGATTTATTATTATATTTATTTTCTTTTACTTTATGAAATTTGATATTGATAATCTTAATTCAGTCATTCAGCACCTTTTCTCCTTTCTTCCTCACCTGTCAGTGGATATTTGTGGTCATATCCTTTACTAATTCCATTCCCTTTTCTGGCAGGTTGAAACAGTGAATTGAGGATTCACTTGGTTGGCTTCTTTATTATCTTTGGCCTTTGGCTTCTTATCTTTTCTTTTATCTTTGGCATACTTGTCTTTTCCCTTTCTTCTTCTTTAAAGAAATTAATCTTTATTATTCCTTATATCTTTTGGAGCCCTCCAAGTGAGATCTTGATTCCTTAGTGCCAGGCCCTCTTGCTTCCATAAGAGCCCCTGTGACACATCAGACTCTTCCTCTTCCACATAATTCTCCTCCTCCTCTTCACCATCTTCACCAGGACCCTTGAAACTGGTCCTTGAAAGTCGTTGAAGTCCTCAAGCTAGTATTGAGAAATAATTTGATCTTCTGGGATCTCTGTGTTCCTTCCTGAATGGTGCTTCTCCTTCCCTTTTTGGCCCTCATTTGAGGAACTTCTGGGGTGCCATTAAGAGGAGCTCTTCGAGTTGGAGTAAGAACAGCATGAGTTCTGGCCTGAGAAATGATCTTTCTTGCAGGAGGTGAATGTTGAAAAGGCATGATTTCAGGGATAAAATGAGATGAAAGTGAATAAAAAATCAAAATTTGAGATGAGAAAGTTGAGGCAGATCAAAATAAGCTTGAAGTCAAGATGAAAATCAAATCTCGAGGAAAAATCAATGAACCAAATGAAACTCTTCAGGTACATAAATAAATCAAATATCAAATGAAGTCTTGAAGTAAATGAAACAATATGCAAATTCAATCCAAATCAAAAATCCTGCAGAAAATCAGTCAATCAAATGAATTCTTGAGGAAAAATCAATTTATGTCAGAATTCTCGATGTGAGAAAGTCAGCAAAATCTAAGAAGTCTTCAGTTCAATCAATTTTCTTGAAGTCAATATCAATTATGTCAAATAAATCAATCAAATCAAGTGAGTTCTTCTTTAAAAATCCAAATTCTTGAAGAATGAATCAATATGAATCTTGATATGAGTAAAGGGTCCCATGGGCCATGGATTACGGCCCGCAGGCTTTAGAGGCCATAGGGGGCCTAAATGGCCCAAAAAGGCCATTTAGGCCACAGACCCTATAATCACCAGGGCGAATCTCACGTCAATCGTCAGCGATTGACTTCACATCGCACCGCGGTCAGTATAAAATCTTGCTTCAGTCTTGTTAGTGTCACTTTATAGTCACTGGATTTAGTGGGTCACGTCACGTCAGCGTCAAGACAACGTCAATCGTCACATGACAATGTCACTCAAAGCCCAAACCCGTTTCAACACTATTCGCAACGTTTGGGTAATTTCACCTAATAGCTTCCGCCTCCCCGATGCTTAGCATGCTTATGCGCCCGCACCACCCTCCAGATGAGACTCTGACACTGCCTGCCCCCCCATCTCCGTCCTCACCACTCCTTACGCTTTCACACCCCCACCCTTACCATCCTTATGCTCATGAAGTGCCCTCCCGACATGCTCCCGACACTGCTCACCATCCTTACGCTCATGAAGTGCCCTCCCAACATGCTCCCAACACTGCTTACGATCCTTACGCTCATGAAGTGCCCTCCCGACATGCTCCCAAAACTGCTCACCATCCTTACGCTCATGAAGTGCCCTCCCGACATGCTCCCAACACTGCTTACAATCCTTACGCTCATGAAGTGCCCTCCCGACATGCTCCCAACACTGCTTACAATCCTTACGCTTGCGCAGTGCCCTCCCGACATGCTCCCAACACTGCTGACCATCCTTACGCTCACGGAGTGCCCTCCCGCCATGCTCCCGACACTGCTCACCATCCTTACGCTCATGAAGTGCCCTCCCGACATGCTCCCAACACTGCTTACGATCACTACGCTCACGGAGTGCCCTCCCGACATGTGAGCCTTAGAGGTAATTTCATATACCCAAAAGATCACAAATATAAAAAATAACATATTAATATAAATAAAATAAATTTATTTATATTATTAAAATAAAAATCAAAATATAAATATAAAATTATATTAAAAATAAAAAATTAATTACAATTTAAAAATAAAAAATACATTAAATTTTGTAAGTATAAAATTACTTTTATACTTGAAAAAATTAAGTAAAAATAAAATTTTAACAAAATTGTGAAAAAATAAATAAATTTGGAAAAAAGTTATATAAAAATTATCATAACTTTTTATCCAATAAATAAACACATAAAATTTATTTCACCATTGGATTCCTCATAAAAAATCAGGTGGGGTCACCTCTGAGTGAAATTCTTGTAACTCAACTCTAAATAAGCTTAAATTAAGTTTTTAGTATTTTCAATACAAAAGTTGAAGATCCTCAAAACCTTAATTTAATTCACACCACATGTGGTGTTAACCATCAATTTTTGTGTTAAAATTGAGGTGTTGTGTTTAGTTTAGAAGTTATGAGGAATTGAAGTATTTTCAATTGAATTCAATTGAAATGTCAAAATGTGCGCGTGTATTACATAAGTGAACTTTGATTTACATATGAGGTGTCAATTATTACTGTATTGTACTGTACAATTGAATTGAATTACATATGTAAATTATAAGTATAATACATGATGAGGAATTAAAGGAAAAATAAATTGGAAAGATTAAATTTGGGGGGGGAAAGGAACTCCAGCTCTAAGGGGGAGCTAGACCCCCAAATTCCTTGCTGACAGGCGTGGGATGTCAAAATTCACGCAAAAGTTCATCACTTTTGGCCTGGAATTGAGTTACAGGGTCTGTGAACTCAATTGATGATGAGGTTTTGATACCAACTGGGGTGGTTTTAGCTGTTGCCAAGAGGGTAAAACTACCCTTAAGATAAAACAATCATAGTAAAAACAGTTTTAACTGGTTTCTACGCCTCTGACACACATTCTGACGTGTTTTGAAGGCTCTAGGCCTGGTATTGCTATAGTAATGGCTGATTTAAGGGTCTAAAATGGCTAAAAATGGCTAAAAATGGCTTAAACCAGCCCTTTTTTGGTCTAAACCAGGGTTCAATGATGCCATAATTGGCTTTTCTGTTGTAAGACTGTTTTTCACGACTGACAAGAGTAAATTTTACTTTTGGAGTAAGAGAATTGATGGCTATAAAAGAATGTCTTCTTTGCCCCACTTTTCTCTTCATGTTAGAATCTTTTCCTTTTATTAATTAGTTTAAACACTGTTAAACCAATCAATCAAAGATTCCAACCACCATTTTTAAATCATTTTAATCCTTTTAACCACGTGAAAAAATCATTATAATGATTGTTTGTAACTCTTATAATCATTTTTACCCCTGAACCACCCCAAAAGTGAATTAAAGCATCTTTCATCACTGTAAACTTTGTCACTTTGTTTCCAAATTCACTCTGGTCACTTTTGGGCGTGTTTTTTCTTTAATATTCTTTTTAAAGACTTTGTTCTTTAATTAATTGCTTGCAGTTCTTTGCTCAATTAATTCCAATTGAAATTGCTCTTGAAGAAATTTCTTTTGTAGCCTTAAAATATCTCTTGTAGAGTATTTTTTGGATAAATTTTTATTGTTGGTAAAACAATAAATTTTTATAATATTATTGTTTTATACTAATAAAGTTATAAACAATAAAATTGGCGTGTTTTCTCTTAAAAATAATATTTCTTACTATTTTTAATTGAATTTTTTCCTTATACAAATTTTGAGGACAGGAAAAGTACTTGATGTTTTATCAAAGTTTCATATCCACAACTTTCATTTGGGGGCCCAGCCGTGATATTTTACCTGTGACATATTTTTTTACTCTTTTTTAATCTTTTTCTTATATTGAAAAATTTAAAAAAACATATAAAAAATACTTATAATTCAAAAAATCAATAAAAAATATTTTTTTTCATATTATAAGTGAGGCTTTAATTTTTATTTCTTTTTTTGAAATAACCTTTTTTTTACTTAATTATTTGGCTTTTTTCATTAATTTTAGTGTCTGACAACGTGGTAAGACAAGAAAACATTGAAACAGCCTCAACAGTTACCAGCATTATCCCTGCCAGTACTGTTAATTCTGATCATAATAGTACTGTTATTGTGACTCAAAATAACCAACCTGAACCAATATCTCCTGAATTAATTAACTTGGACATAAGTAATACCCTTCAGAAAGCTAAAAATTTGGCCAATGGTACGTTTTTGACGTAAAAATACTATTTTAAACCTTTTTTAACCATAATTATGCCTTCAACCAGGTCAGGAGCCAGCTACAACCCCTCAAGCAGCTCCCAAAAAGGTAATAGACGTGATTATGGCAGAGGCCGATCAGGTACAGAAGGAAAAGGGTCAGTTGATGACTTCCAAACAACTAAATTGGGTCATTCTGAAGCTGATAATACCATTTTACCTTCAAAAAGAGCTGACACCGCCACAACAAGCCTCTGTGGACATATACAAAGCCAGCCACAGTGCATACAACAATGCACTTCAATTCAAAGAGTACCAGATCCTTGCAGACCTGTGGAAGAATTGCATGAATTCTTACCTGACAGTAAGAAAATTCTTGGGCCATCCCAACACTTGCAAATTGCTCAATGGATGGCATCCATTGATGGAGAAGAAAAACATGATGCTTTTGACACTGGAATGGAGGAAAAACAACCCTCCACCACCAAAACCAGTGCCAAAAACAGCCCCAGTGGCCAGCAGCAGCAATTCCAACGTGAGAAAGCAGCCACAAACTCCAAACAAGGGCAAAGGGAAGGCACAAGCTCCAAAACCTTACAGCCAGGGCTACAGGATCCCAAAGATTCAGCAGGATGCCATGGAAAATGTATTTCAGATGGCCAGAACCATGATGGAATTGCAAAAGAAGGAGGAAGCCAGATTAAAGTTCCAGAAATGATTTCTGATATATTTGATTCCATCCCAGAGTTGTATGATGCTATAAAGGATGTGAAAAAACATCTTTCTGATAAAAATGAATCCATTTGTAACAACATTAAAACAAACAACTTGAGCCTGTGCCAAATCAATCAAACACTTATGTGTTTTGAAAAGGTTTTAAGAACAATTAAAACTTCCAATAATGATACTTCTTTTGGCATTAAGATAAATGAACAATCTGCAATTATTAAAGAATTAACAGAAAAATATTCTAAACTCAATATTGATGACATAATTGAGACAAGAATAAAACATGCCATTAGTACTATCAAAGAGGACAATAAAAAAACTCTGGATTATGTTTCAAAAGCATTTGCTGAAGTAAAGACAAATACAATTGCCTTGAAAAAGGATTTTGATACCTCAAAAGAGGAAATATCAAAATTAACAATGAAATTGAATGAAGTTATATCTGATAATACTAGACAAACAGAGTTATGGAATGAGCTTACATATAAAGAGGATGAACATAAAAAGAATGTCATAGACTCTATACAAAGCTTACAACATGAGTTAAAAAATTCTCAAAGGTGTAACAACAGTAAAATGAATGATATTGAACAACTGCTAAACACCTTACCAAGAATGTCTACACCTCTGGACCAGAATGAGGGTTCAAGAATTCCCAATCCACAAGTATTGGATGGAGAAAATTCACAGTTAAAAGATGAATTTTCTACCTCTTTTCATAACTTGGAACCATCAATGGGCCAAGCACTATTAAAAGAAGTTCCAAAACTTAAGGAATGGCCTCACTTCAGTGGTGAAGGAGAATATGACCATATGGAATTTATCAGAGGTATTGACATGATCAAAGAAGATTTTGAATTACCAGACAGATTGGTAACAGCCAGGTTTAACACCTTGTTTACCAAATCAGCTCACAGATGGTATATCAAATTGAGACAAGCACATGGACACCAGAGTTGGACTTGGTGGAAAACCCAAATTGTCAACAAATGGGCCAATGATGCATGGAGGTTTAAAGTTGAAACAGCCTTTGAATCCGCCAAATTTAATGCTGATAAAGACAAAGCCTTACCATGGTTTTGTCAACAAAAGGACAGGTTAACAGCATTATACCCTGACATGTCAGAATTTATGATTCATAGAAAAATTCTAAGACAATGTGGAGGTGACTTAGAGCATGCTGTCAAGAGCAGGACTACTGAACAATCTTCAGCAGAAGACATTATCAATATATTAGAGGAAGTAACCACAAGAACCAGAATTGGTTCCAGTAGGGTGAATCTCAAAACAAGGTTTAATACACCTTGGAAGGATTCTGTGGACAAAAACCCCAAAGAAAACTCTAATAATATTAAAAATAAGTCTGCAGACACAGTCAGAAAGTTCCATATTTGCCAAAGCACCACTCATTTAGCCAATACATGTCCAAAGAGAGAGAAAATCAATGAAATTGATGTGGAGAAAGAACCTGATGTTGAAAAAGATGACATAATTGAAGAAAATTCAGATGACAAGTCATCCATATTTTCTGAATCTTCAAAAGATATTGAAAATATCAATGCCACTTTTGACATCATGGAATCTTATTCCCACTTGCCACAATTAAGCAATGGTCAACTTGATTTATCAAAAATCCAAGATGCACAACTCATGAAAACCAAACCAAACAGAGGAAAAGGTTGTACAGCTGGTAACTCCTGTATAACAGAAGTGGTGATTGACAACAAACCCACTAAACTTTTGCTTGACCCAGGAGCCTTCTGCTCTTGTGTTGGTAAATCTTTTCTTAAAACTTGTGTACCAAACTTTGAAGATCAATTATTGCCAATTGATGGCATAAAATTCAATAGTGCAAGTAACCCAATGAAATCATTGGGAATATTTGAGACTAGTGTCATATTTCCACATATCAATGGAAATTTAAGAATCACTGTTGAATTTGTTGTTATGGAAAATTGCTCTAGTACCCATTTCATATTGGGAAATGATTATTTAATCATGTATGGCATAGATTTACACAACAACAAAGACAGATACTTTACTATTGGAGACAATAAGCGCCAAAAATTTGCCTTTTTACCATTTAAAAGACAAATTACAGTAAACAAAGTATCACCAGTCAACTTAGAGTTAGAAAAATTCAAGTCTGAACACTTAAATGAAGCTGAATTAAGCCTTCATTTGAGTGATAAACAAGAAAATGAACTCTTTTCTCTTTTATATGACCATAAAGAAGCATTTGCCTCAGATAAAGAACCCCTAGGGGCAATTATTGGTCATGAAATTGATATTATTCTTAATATTGAGAGACCTTATCCACCACTCTTGAGAAGACCTGCATATCCAGCAAGTCCAAAATCAAGAGAAGCACTAGAAAGCCATATTAATGAGCTTTTAGACCTTGGTGTAATAAGAAAAGTAGGCCACAATGAAGAAGTAGAAATAACTACACCAGTCATAGTGGCTTGGCATAATGGAAAATCTAGAATGGTTGGGGACTTTAGAGCTCTGAACACTTATACTGTTCCAGACAGATACCCAATTCCAAAGATCCAGATTGCCCTCACTCAAATATCTCAAGCAGTATATATAAGCACTATGGATGCTCTTAAGGGATTTAATCAGAATGTGGTAACACCAAGAGCAAGAAAGTATTTGAGAATCATTGTTCATTGTGGAGTTTATGAATATTTAAGAATGCCTTTTGGTATCAAAAATGCACCTTCACACTTCCAAAGAATGATGAATGAAATCTTCCCTGAAGAACTTTCAGATGGATGGTTAATCATTTACATTGATGACATTATAGTCTGCTCCAAAACTTGGGAAGAACATATGTACAGATTGTCCAGGGTTTTGACAAAAATTTAATCTGTCAATATGAAAATTTCTTTAAAGAAATGCCATTTTGGATTTAAAGAGCTTAAAGCACTAGGGCACGTAGTATCTGGTTTATCTCTTGGAATTGACAAAAACAAAGTGGCAGCAGTACTGCTTAAACCCATGCCTCAAAACAAAAAAGAAATCCAATCATTTTTGGGTTTTGCAGGGTATTACAGGCAACACATTAAAGATTTTGCATCCATAGCAAGACCACTTTATAAGCTATGTGACAAAGACACAGTCTTTGAAATGACAGTTGACAGAGTAAAAGCCTTTGAATCTTTGAGACAAGCCTTGACCACTGCTCCACTCTTACTGATGCCAGACTTTAAGCTGCCCTTTAAACTTTATATTGATGCATCAGGAGATGGGCTAGGTGCTGCACTTCACGAAGTTCAGATCATAAATGATAAACCTGTAGAAGGACCCATATATTTCATATCTAGGCAAATCAAACCAACTGAAGCCAGATATGGAGCAAGTCAGATGGAGTGTTTATGCCTTGTTTGGGCTCTAGAAAAGCTAAATTACTTTCTAGAAGGATGTGTCTTTGAAGTAATAACAGATTGTACCGCTGTTAAATCACTTCTGAACATGAAAACACCCAACAGACATATGCTTAGATGGCAAATAGCCATACAAGAATATAGGGGCAATATGACTATTGTTCACAAAGATGGCAATATTCATAAAAATGCGGATGGACTAAGCAGATGGCCATTACCAAATGATATTGATAATCCTGCTTATGTACCAGAAGAAGCCTCCCCACAAATTCCAATAGAAGGGATAAGTGTTACAGACTTAAACACCACCTTCTTTGAAGAAGTCAGAAACAGTTTCACTCAAGATAAGAATTGTAGCATCTTATGCCAATTACTTAACAAAGACTGTAAGGACAACTCTCTTACACTTGCCTTGGATGAAGTATGGAAAAAATCTTATGATGAAGGAAGATTTCACCTACTAGATGGTATAATCTACCACAGAACAAAACACACATGTGTTATGACAGTTGTGGACAGGTCACTGATCAATCTTGTACTGAAAGAATGCCATGATAGTCCCTTTTCAGGACATCTTTCTGAAGACAGAACAATAGAGAAAGTGAAGACCTGCATATGGTGGCCAATGTGGCAGAAAGATGTTGCAGAGTATTGCAAAACCTGTGACAGATGCCAAAAGGCAAACAAATCCACTGGCAAAAGACTTGGAAATATGATGAAAATCCAAGAACCAAGCAGACCTTGGGAAATTATCCATATGGATTGGGTAACTGGCCTACCACCAGGAGGTGACAGAAGCTATAATGCTTGCCTAGTAATTGTGGACAGATTCAGTAAAACTCCAATCTTTTTACCATGTCACAAAGATGATACAGCCATGGATACAGCTCTTCTGATATGAAATAGAGTAGTGTCATGGACTGGGATATTTACAAATATCATCAGTGATAGAGATCCCAAATTCACTTCAGCACTATGGACAAATCTTCACCAATTATTTGGCACTAAACTGTCTTTTTCTACAGCCTACCACCCACAAACTGATGGCCTGGCTGAAAGAATGATCCAAACCTTAGAGGACATGGTAAGAAGATTTTGTGCATATGGCCTTGAATTCAAAGATTGTGATGGATTTACCCATGATTGGTGTACTCTGTTGCCAGCACTGGAATTGGCATATAAAACATCAATCCATGCCAGTACCAATCAGACTCCTGCTATCCTAGAAAAAGGATGGAACCCCAAGTTACCCCAAGATTCCTTGAGGAAAGACTTAATTGAGATACATCCCACAGCTGCTAGCTTCAAAGGAATGCTAGACAAAACTAGAAGGCATGCAGTGAAATGCAGGGAGGACTCTTTTGCATATGCTAAAGACAAATGGGATAAATCACATGCAACTCCAGATTTCAAAGTGGGGGACCTAGTTCTTGTATCCACCACTAACTTCAATAACATCAAAGGATGTAAAAAGCTGAAAGACTCCTTTGCAGGACCTTTTGTGATTAAAGCCCTCCATGGAGAAAATGCTGTTGAAGTAGAGTTATCTGAAGAGCTTAGCAATAAGCATCCTACATTTCTAGTGAGCTTGATAAAACCATATAAATCTAGTGATGCTGAGAAATTTCCCTTGAGGAATAAGGTTCCCCAAGTTATACCTCCTATTGAGACATCTGGTACTAAGAAAATAACCAAAGTTCTTAAAGAAAGGAAATTAAGAACCAAGAAAGTAAGGGAATACCTTGTTAGGTACAGTGACCCAACTTGTGAAGATGAATGGTTAGAAGAAAAAGATATACCAGAAGCTACCAAACTCCTGAGGAGATTCAGACACACTAGAAACACCAATATTACAAAGTAATATTCTTTTTTAGGGGGAGGGAATGTGAGCCTTAGAGGTAATTTCATATACCCAAAAGATCACAAATATAAAAAATAACATATTAATATAAATAAAATAAATTTATTTATATTATTAAAATAAAAATCAAAATATAAATATAAAATTATATTAGAAATAAAAAATTAATTACAATTTAAAAATAAAAAATACATTAAATTTTGTAAGTATAAAATTACTTTTATACTTGAAAAAATTAAGTAAAAATAAACTTTTAACAAAATTGTGAAAAAATAAATAAATTTGGAAAAAAGTTATATAAAAATTATCATAAATTTTTATCCAATAAATAAACACATAACATTTATTTCACCATTGGATTCCTCATAAAAAATCAGGTGGGGTCACCTCTGAGTGAAATTCTTGTAACTCAACTCTAAATAAGCTTAAATCAAGTTTTTAGTATTTTCAATACAAAAGTTGAAAATCCTCAAAACCTTAATTTAATTCACACCACATGTGGTGTTATACATCAATTTTTGTGTTAAAATTGAGGTGTTGTGTTTAGTTTAGAAGTTATGAGGAATTGAAGTATTTTCAATTGAATTCAATTGAAATGTCAAAATGTGCGCGTGTATTACATAAGTGAACTTTGATTTACATATGAGGTGTCAATTATTACTGTATTGTACTGTACAATTGAATTGAATACATGTAAATTATAAGTATAATACATGATGAGGAATTAAAGGAAAAATAAATTGGAAAGATTAAATTTGGGGGGGGAAAGGAACTCCAGCTCTAAGGGGGAGCTAGACCCCCAAATTCCTTGCTGACAGGCGTGGGATGTCAAAATTCACGCAAAATTTCATCACTTTTGGCCTGGAATTGAGTTACAGGGTCTGTGAACTCAATTGATGATGAGGTTTTGATACCAACTGGGGTAGTTTTAGCTGTTGCCAAGAGGGTAAAACTACCCTTAAGATAAAACAATCATAGTAAAAACAGTTTTAACTGGTTTCTACGCCTCTGACACACATTCTGACGTGTTTTGAAGGCTCTAGGCCTGGTATTGCTATAGTAATGGCTGATTTAAGGGTCTAAAATGGCTAAAAATGGCTTAAACCAGCCCTTTTTTGGTCTAAACCAGGGTTCAATGATGCCATAATTGGCTTTTCTGTTGTAAGACTGTTTTTCACGACTGACAAGAGTAAATTTTACTTTTGGAGTAAGAGAATTGATGGCTATAAAAGAATGTCTTCTTTGCCCCACTTTTCTCTTCATGTTAGAATCTTTTCCTTTTATTAATTAGTTTAAACACTGTTAAACCAATCAATCAAAGATTCCAACCACCATTTTTAAATCATTTTAATCCTTTTAACCACGTGAAAAAATCATTATAATGATTGTTTGTAACTCTTATAATCATTTTTACCCCTGAACCACCCCAAAAGTGAATTAAAGCATCTTTCATCACTGTAAACTTTGTCACTTTGTTTCCAAATTCACTCTGGTCACTTTTGGGCGTGTTTTTTCTTTAATATTCTTTTTAAAGACTTTGTTCTTTAATTAATTGCTTGCAGTTCTTTGCTCAATTAATTCCAATTGAAATTGCTCTTGAAGAAATTTCTTTTGTAGCCTTAAAATATCTCTTGTAGAGTATTTTTTGGATAAATTTTTTTGTTGGTAAAACAATAAATTTTTATAATATTATTGTTTTATACTAATAAAGTTATAAACAATAAAATTGGCGTGTTTTCTCTTAAAAATAATATTTCTTACTATTTTTAATTGAATTTTTTCCTTATACAAATTTTGAGGACAGGAAAAGTACTTGATTTTTTATCAAAGTTTCATATCCACACCTTACACAACATGCTCCCGACACTGCTGACCATCCTTACGCTCACGGAGTGCCCTCCCGCCATGCTCCCAACACTGCTCACCATCCTTACGCTCATGAAGTGCCCTCCCGACATGCTCCCGACACTGCTTACAATCCTTACGCTCACGGAGTGCCCTCCCGACATGCTCCCGACACTGCTGACCATCCTTACGCTCACAGAGTGCCCTCCTGCCATGCTCCCGACACTGCTCACCATCCTTACGCTCATGAAGTGCCCTCCCGACATGCTCCCGACACTGCTTACGATCCTTACGCTCACGGAGTGCCCTCCCAACATTCTCCCGACACTGCTTACGATCCTTACTCTTGCCTAGTAAGTACCCTCCCGACATGCCTACAACACTGCTTACCATCCTCACGTTTCCGTATTACATCCACAGTGTATGGTGGCTTGTTGGCGTACACAATGGACGCCATCACCGAAATATGCTGAGTGGCCTTCTCTGCCAACAGGACCTCAGGGGAAATTGGTCAGTATATTCACAATGTTGTGGTTAGGGTTTAAATCATGAGACTCACAAATTAAAACCTAATAAGTGGACTATTTAAGACAAGAATTGTGTCTCCTGTTTCGCCGACAAAACCATTTTATTTCATATCATTCAAATGCAACACTTTGCTTAGTCCTTACCTCATGAGTGTTGAATAGTTCAAAAGTTGACTTTAGTAGGTTTCTCACTAGTCAACTTTATTCAATGTCTCACAGGGAAGTGATTTCATTTGCATGATATAAAATAATTTGCAAAACATCGCCTCCTTCAAATTCCCGACAAATTGCATTTTGCAAATGCAATTATTTTACTTCCACCTATTTTCTTCAATTTGGATCTTTTTATTCAAAATTTTCAAACAAGTTATCAATCAACTCGTCACCATCTATTTTCTTACTAAACTACCTCAGCAATGGCCCAAACCCCGGGAAACTCAACGGAATTTAATGAACGACCAACTTCAGCCCCAGAGAGTGGAAGTGAAATATCTGATATGGCCGTTAGTTGTGAATTAGGCATTGAAGCAGAGAGCCAGTCACATGAAGATAATCAAGATCCACCAGTTCTTCCAGAATGTGAGTATACATCCATCTTGAGTATTTCTAATCTCTCAAAGCCTGATATTGTGTCATAGCCTTTATTTCAGGTCAGCCTCCAAGCTCTCAGAAACCAAATTTTAAAAGTTATGAGAAGGAAAAGACTGTTGAACCTTGTGCACCGACAGAAGATGATGTAATTTTCAGTGGGGAGGTGGAAATCATATCCAAGGAACAATTTCTCTCCAACATTTCTCAAACAATCCCAAGGCTCGAAAAAATTCAAAATGATAGTAAAATTCCTGATTATGTGCGTCAAAAGATTGCTGAAGCCATGAGCCTCCTCAAAATGGATTTGAACCGTAATTCCATTACTAAATCAAAACAAAATTGATAAAAATACCTGCTTACAATATATGGGCAGGTGTGGAGGTGGGAGAATCTCTACCTGAAGGATCTCGAGTCGTAATTGGATTTCCAGGCAAAGGATTAGGAAAAAGACCAAATATACATGCGACCAAAAAAACCAACAAAAAACGCCGTACCTTTGAAGCCGCAAAGGATTCCCGGGATCAAGGTTATGAAATGATCAATGTTGAAGTGGACCATATTGATAATGAACCTCCGCATACTGAACCCCCCCCATACTCAATGAAACAATCCATGATCAAGCTCCACATACTGAAAGCCCCCTAATACCCAATGAAACAATGCATGATGCAACCCCTCCCGCCTCTCCTCGGAATATTCAAGCCTTTCAAGAAAGGGAAACAATTAAACATGATACAATGGGACGAGATATGACTGATATAATTCCCGACGCTGAGCCCAAAGTGTCATCCGCTGCGAATTTTCAAGGAATATTTTTATCCCGCATGGAAGAGTTTGCAGGCATTTTGAATTATAATTCCAATATTTCTCAACAATCATGGAAAAGGGGGCTTGATAATATCAATAGGATTTACAAAAATAGATGGGACAATTTACCAACAAAGGATGCTCATACATTCCTGCCCATTGGTATTAAGGTGATCAGTAACCGAGAGCTTAAAATGTCGGCTTGGCTGGAGGACCTTGAGATGGCAGGTGAGTTTTTTTTATCTTTGTGCATGATACTTGATTATTGGCTGTTGACTGGTGATTGTAACAACCATCCATCAGGGGTAAGGGTATTCATTCATACACCCACTCAAACACCTCAAACCAGCAAATCCAGTATCTGCATCAGCAGTCAGTTTCAGCAATCTTCATTCTGAAACATGCATACAGTTTGGTACATCAATACAGCCTGTCAATACTTGTACAGGATGGATTCACCCAATACAGTTTCAATACACCAGTATGAAACTGTATGATCACTCAAATACACCACACCTCTTGTACAGGTTCTGTACAGCTGTACAGGACCTGTATTGGCCAGACTCAATTCAACAATAAATTATTCTCATGAAAATTCTTCTCTGGATCAAGGCTGGTGATTCTCACATATACCAGCCCCTCTTTCTCCCCCCTGGGGACTTTTCCCCAGTTAATTAATTTAGTTGATTTATTATTATCTGAATATTCTTATCCTTATATTTTGGGTATTATATTTATTTAATCTTAAGTTAGTCTTTGCCTTTTTCTTTCTTCGCCTGTACAGTATGAGTTGGGTGGCCATATCCTTATTAACCCTTCTCTTTCCATTCTGACAGGTTGAAACAGTGGACTTGGACTTGTTTGTGGTTGGCTCTTCTATTTCTTATTCTTATTTCTTTGTTGCTGCTTTTCTTATATTCATTCTTTTAGTAATTCATCTTTAACACTCTTAAGTGTATCTCATCTTATCCTATCCTTGAGCCCTCCATAAGTGAGTCCCAGTTTACTGAGTGCCAGGCCCTCTTCACTTCGAAGAGCCCCTGTGACATTAAATTAATTAACTCATATTTGATTCTTTCTTTTCATTCATTATATTCATTTCTCTCATTCATCAATTATGATTCCTCTTATGATTTAATGATCTTAATGATTATGATTTTTCTTTCTCATCAATTTTTATCTCATTCATTTCATTCTTATGAAAATTGATTCTTTTCCTTTCTTATTCATTGCTGACCATTTCATCACTTCATTTTATCTTTATCAATCAAATTTTTTCTGTGTTTGTATTCAGGTCTTATTCAGGAGTAATTGATTGGTTATTTGATTGGATTATTCATTGAGATTCATTGGTTGATTGGGTTATTGATTCAGGATTTCATTTGGATTATTGATTGACTTTTGAACCCTCAAGATATTGATTGATCCTCAAGAATTGATTTTGATTATTGATTTGATTTGAATCATCAAGATATTGAATTGATTTCTGAAGATTTTGAACTGATTGATTGATTCCTCAAGACTTGATTTCATATTGAAGACACTTATTGATTGATTATTGATTGAATATTGATTGATTATTGATTGAATATTGATTGATTATTGATTGAATATTGATTGATTATTGATTTCCTCAAGATTATTGATATTTGATTTGATTTGATTGTTGATTGATTGAATTTATCGGACTGTTGATTGAATTTGATCCCTCAAGGTTCATCAAGATTCTATTGTGATTGATTTGGCCAGATTTGCTTATTCTTCTTAATACCATCAAGTTCTATTTCATTATTTCAAAATGCCAGTTCAGCATAGTCCCCCAGCCAAAAATACGAGATCCCAAAGAATTCAAGCTGTTCTCACTCCTACAGCAAGGGCTCCTCTTGACCGCACACCATCAGTTCATCAACTGAGTGTAAATTTAGACAGAGGACCACCAATGGAAGGAGCAGCACCCTCAAGAAGAGGTGGAATGAAATCTAGAAGATCAAGATCTTTCTCTGGACTTTTGGGTGGCTACCCTGGCATGTCTGAAGGTGCAAGAGCAAGACAAGGGGAAGTTGAAGATGAAGAGGGGGAAGAGTCTGTGGAAGAGGAAGACTCTGGGGAAACTGAAGTGGCAGATGCTTTGGCAAATGCTCCAGAGGTACCTCAGGGTTCTAATCTAGCCCTTTCTAGTCAACCTCTTGTCTCTCAAACTGATCCAAGTCTCCTCAAGGTGATGGAGCAGATGACTCAATTCATGGGACAACTCACTCAAGCAGTTGCCCCCAGGGACAATTCCAAAGCCCCTGCTTTCAAGACTCCATCCATGAAGGCACCTGATTCTTTTGATGGTACTCAAGCTCATAAGTTGAGAGGATTTATCCAATCCTGTCAACTAATTTTCCATAATGATCCAGCAAATTTCTTCTCTGACAGGAAGAAAGTTCTTTACTCAACTTCTTTTCTCACTGGTAGAGCTGGCAAATGGATTGAACCTTACCTCTCAAATATTTCCAATGAAGACCCTTCCTACCTCCTCAATAATTGGCCATTGTTTGAATCTCAATTATTCACTCTGTTTGGTGATCCCAATGAAGTCAGGAAAGCTGAACAAGAGTTGGACAATCTGAGGATGAAGGAAAGTGGTCATGTTTCCTTGTACATAGCAGATTTCAGAAGCTTAATGTCAAGAATTGGAGATTGGGGGGAAAGAGCTTACATTCATGTGTATAGAAGAGGATTGGCATCAAGATTGTTGGACCAATTGGCTTCTCACCCTGGAACTTTTGACACTCTTCAAGAACTTATGGATGTCACTTTAGAATTAGACACAAGATATCATGAGAGGCAAAAGGAAAAGGGTGGCAATCAAGAGAAGAAGCCTCCAGTCATTGGATCCAATCAGTCTAGGCCTCCTCAAAACTCATCTTCAAAGAGGCCTCACCAGAAGAAGAATAAGAAGGGCAAGCAATTCCAATCTTCAAAGGACAAGCCCCATGCTGCTCTCCTCAATAAGGACAATAAACTAATCGGTTCTGAGAAGGAGAGGAGGATTAAAGAGGGGTTGTGTACTTATTGTGGTGGAAAGCACCCAATTGAAAAATGCTTCAAGAGACCTCAGAACAAGCCTGGGTCATCATCAAGAGGCTTCCCTAGCAAGCAGGGAAAAGCCTGAGTGGGAATCATGATGTGTTCAATGGTTCTCACTTATTTCCTTCAAGAGCACAATTGTGCACTCTGAATACTAGTGTCAAGAAATCTTTAAAATTTCTTATTTTTTCTTCAATCTCTGATATTTTTTATAGTATTCTCATTGATTCTGGTGCTACAAACTCTTTTATTGCAAAGAATTTTGTTCTCAAGTACTCATTGACTCTGTCAGAGCTCCCTGAAAGGATCCCTCTTTTCATTTTGGATTCTAATGAATCCCCTGCCTTGTTCATCACCCATTATACCAAGTGGGTAGTTGACTTGCCTTCTTTCCCAAGCTTTGAATGGGACTTCTTTATCATAGATTCACCCAAGGGAGAAGACCTGATATTGGGCTATGATTTCCTTTACCATTTTAATCCCATTATTGATTGGAAAAATGGATTGATCACCTATGATTCTAATCATAAGGATTCTAGTGGTACTATTCCTTCTACTAGTAATGACTTTGCCACTGCTGTCAACAGTGTTGCTCTGGTTGGTGAACTTAAGACACCTTCCCTTCCTTCTTCTGTCCATATCCCTTCCATTATTCCCTCTCAGTCATTACTTCCATCAAGAGATGAAGTCTTCAAAGAGATAAAGGATGTTGGAGAAGATGTTGCCATATCTTCACTTCATCTCTTGCAAGGGGATATGGACCTTCCTCCCTTATCTTTTCATGCATCCCTGGAGGAGCAGTGGGATGAGGAGGAAGAGCCAGAAGAAATTGAAACTGTGCTGAAGGTTGTTCCTCCTGCTTATCACCAATATTTGGATGTATTCTCCAAGGTGAAAGCAGAGAAGCTTCCTCCACACCGCGCCTGTGATCACCATATCGAATTGGAGGGTCTTCTACCTCCAATTGGTGTTATCTACTCATTATCAAATCAAGAGTCAGAAACACTGCGGGCCTACATTTCAGAGAATGTAGAGAAAGGTTTCATTAGACCAAGCTCCTCTTCAACAGGAGCACCTGTCCTTTTTGTCAAGAAAAAGGATGGAGGTCTTCGTTTGTGTGTTGACTACCGCAAACTCAATGCTGTCACCAGGAAGAACAGATACCCTGTTCCTCCTATGAATCAGCTTCTTACCGTATTCAACGGTTCCACTATCTTCTCCAAGATAGATTTGCGTGGTGCATATAACCTTCTGAGAATCAAAGAGGGGGATGAGCACTTAACTGCCTTCAGAACCAAATATGGCAGTTATGAGTATTTGGTCATGCCATTTGGTTTGACCAATGCTCCTGCTTCTTTCCAAAATCTAGTAAATGATATCTTTGCAGATTTTTTGGATGTGTTTGTTGTGGTTTATCTAGATGATATTATGGTCTTTTCCAGTTCTGAGGAGGAACATGTCAAACATGTGGCCTCTGTCCTCCAAAGACTGAGGGACAATAATCTATTTGCCAAAGCCTCCAAGTGTGTATTCCATGCCTCAAGTGTGGAATACTTGGGCTAAGTTGTTTCAAGTAATGGCCTCAAGATGGATTCTTCAAAAGTTCAGCAAATCCTCAATTGGCCTCAGCCCAGAAACATCAAGGCCCTTCAATCTTTTCTTGGCTTTGCCAATTTTTATCGACGTTTCATTAAAAATTATTCTAAAAAAATCACTTCTCTCACTTCCCTCCTTAAAAAAGATTCTCCCTTTATCTTCAATGAGGAAGCTCTTAGTCAGTTTCAGGCACTCAAAGAAGCTTTCACCTCTGCTCCTATCTTATCTCATTTTAATCCTTCTCTACCTACTATAGTAGAGACTGATGCTTCTGATTATGCATTGGGCGCCGTACTGAGTCAGGTGAATGACTCTGGAAAGCATCCCATTGCATTTGATAGTCGCAAGCTCTTACCAGCTGAGCTCAACTATGAGATTCATGACAAGGAACTCCTTGGCATAGTTTGGGCTCTCAAGCGCTGGAGAGCATTTCTTCTTTCTCTTTCCAATTCTTTTGAGGTCTTGACAGACCACTCTTCCTTGCAGTATTTCATGTCTTCCAAAGTTCTTACTCGTCGTCAGGCCCGTTGGGCCGAGTTTCTCTCTGAGTTTCATTTCACTATCACTTACCGCCCAGGCAGGCTGGCCACTTTACCAGATGCCTTGTCACGTCGGGACGACGTGTACCCAGAGAGGGGGGTGGACTTCATCATTAAGAATCCTCAAAATCTTCATCAAGTTCTTAAGCAAGATGGAATTCAAGAGTCAAGATTCTTCTCAATCAAGGTGGAAATTTTCTCAGATTTAGTGGACAAGATTCAAAAAGAAGTATGGCAAGACAAATACTATAAAGAAATACTCAAGCAACTAGCAAGAGGTGAATCAGTTCCAGATTATTCTCTTGAACCTCAAGCCAAGTTATTATTATTCAAAGATAGAGTGGTAATTCCAAGCAATGAAGAACTTCAGCTCAATATTCTTCAAAAGCGTCATGACTCACCATTGGCTGGCCATCCTGGCCAGGAGAAGACCCTCAAGCTAATCAAGAGGGATTTTTATTGGGCTGGCATGAATCAATTCATCAAGGACTATGTGTCCTCATGTCAGCAATGTTCAAGAAACAAGAACATTCATCACAAGAAGTTTGGATTACTCAAGCCTCTTTCAATTCCATCTGGTCCTTGGAATTCACTATCAATGGACTTTATCACTCAATTGCCACTGTCCAACAACTTTGATTCAATTTTAGTAGTTGTGGACAGATTCTCAAAAATGGCAATCTTCATTCCAACTTATGGCACAATCACTGCTCTGGATTTAGCTCAAATATTCATTAGCCATGTATTTTCCAAGCATGGACTCCCAGTCAGTATTGTCAGTGATAGAGGATCCTTATTTGTTTCATCATTCTGGACTCAATTGTGTCAGCAGCTCAAGATAGCAAGAGATCTTTCAACTGCTTTCCACCCTGAAACAGATGGACAGACAGAGAGGGTAAATCAGATACTAGAACAGTACCTTCGGATGTATGTCAGCTATCATCAAGATGACTGGTACACCTGGCTCCCTCTGGCTGAATTTGCCTATAATAATGCAGAACATTCATCAACCAAGCAATCACCTTTTTTCACTATTTATGGAAGAAATCCCAGCTTTGACTCAATCCATATTTCTCAAGACTCACCTGCTGGAAAGTTATCAACAAAACTCCAATCAGTACAGCAAGTTGTCAAAGAAGAATTAGAGTCAGCAATAAGGAGATTCAAGAAGTATGCAGATAGAAATAGGGCAATTCCACCTGATTTCCAACCTGGGGACAAAGTATGGCTAGCTTCCAAGAACATCAAGACAACAAGACCCACCAAGAAATTATCAGAAAGATGGTTGGGACCCTTTGAAGTTCTTAAGAAGATTGGCAGCCATGCATATCACCTCAAGTTGCCTCAGCAATGGAAGACAGTTCACCCTGTATTCCATGTGTCCTTATTAGAACCAGTCAAGCATTCAACTATCCCAAATCGTCATCAATTGCCGCCACCACCAGTTCTAGTGGAAGAGCAAGAAGAATGGGAAGTGGCTCAGGTTCTGGACTCAAAACTCAAAAGAGGTAATTTATGGTATCTTGTAGAGTGGAAAGGATTCAGTGAAGACCCAGAAAGAACCACTTGGGAACCAGCTTCCAACCTTACCAACTCACCAGACCTTGTCAAGGATTTCCACTCATTGTATCCAGACAAGCCTGGCCCAAATACCTCAAGAGTCTGATTTTATGGTGCTTGGTGGGGAGAAGAAGTTATGAAAGTAAGTTCCTCTCCTGGCATGCACCTTTAAGGGGGTATTCTACCCATATGTTGTTGTAAGCATCACCTTGGCCACTTTGTGAGCACTTGTCAATTCTTTGGACAGGTTCAGGAAGCATACAACATCAATACCCTCCATTTGGACCTTATCAAGATATGGCCAAATAGTTTCTTTCTTTCTTTATGTTTCACTTTCCTTCTTTATTATCTTTTCATTTTACGCCAATCATCATAATTCAAGACATTCATTTACTTCAAGTCGTTAGGGCAATTCTTTTCATAAGTCATTTATGGCAATTCAACTCAGAAGTCATTTATGGCAAGTGATTTCAAGTTTGTGGTGCTTGGTGGGGAGTGGAAGTTATGAAAGTAAGTTCCATCTCCTGGTATGCATCCCTGAGGGTTCTACTTCTTGTAAAACATTACCTTGGCCACTCTGTGAGCATCAAAATGCTTGGTTTTCATTTTTTCAGACTTATTGGCCAAAATCAAGCAACTCACCACAAGAAGGACCAACCATCAGGATTTTTCTTTATTTTCTTTCTTTACTCTCATTTTCTCTTATTCTTTTATTTTTTCTTTCTTTCTTTACTTGTATAATTTTCTTTCTTTTATTTCTTTAAAGCAGCAGCATCCCCTCCCCAAATCATGTATTGGGAGGTTCCATTATTTTTTCATTTTTTAGTATGTATAAGAGTGGGGATAGAAGGCAAGCCAAACACAAACAAGGAAAAGGAAACTAGTTATCTCTACCCAAGTCATCAAAAGTTCTCTGGAAATCCTTTATCAACTCATCTTCATACCAGGCAAATTTTGCAGCCATTTCTTCAGAAGCAGTACCTGGAATCGTCCTGTCGTTGGCATACATAATCACCTCTCTACTATTTCTGTCAACCCTCCTGAACAATCTGGCCACAGCATCTTGATTTTCACTAGCCGCGTTGGGATCTTCTCTGGTAACCCGGATAGGCCAACGTTCTCTTCTTTGGAATACTTGAGCGGCAGGAAACGGCAAAGGGGACATCCCATCTCTTCTTCTGCTGGAGCTGGCCACAGGTTGGAGTTGACGGGAGGTGTTTATGGGTGAGTTTCTGGGCTGTTGAACTGGAGATGGTCTTACTGCTGGATTCAAGGCAGGCCTGGTGGTGTGGGAAGTAGTTGGTGATGGAGGAGGAAGGGTTGTAGGGATTGAAGCAAGCATTGGTTGGAAGGTTCTTGGAGTGCTGGGAACCACTTGGCTTTGGAATCTGGGGTTGGCAAGAGGTTGAGAAGAGGAATTGCTGGAGGGATGGCCACTTGAATGAGGAATAACTTGAACTTCTTCACCATCCAACTCATCACTTCCTTCAGCATCTGGATCTGATGGGGAATCAACAATTCTTCTTAGCTTCTTCACTACTTTCACCACTCCATCAGCATTGGTCCTTGAAATGGGGATTTCTGAGCTGTAGTGGATGGGCCTACCACCAATCGGAATGGGCCCTCCAACATTAGTCCACCTGCCCACATCCCTCTGCCTGGAACCAGTCACTACATCAAAATATCAGCATCAATTCAACCAAGAAATGCAAATCACTCACATTGAGAAAATCCAGAAGTGGCATCAGGGGTAGGTTCCTCAAGAATGGGGAATTCCTGCCCATATGGCCCATCCTTCCTACTCCATAAGTGCCTCTTGACCCGGGACAAAGTTGATCCGGTACGGCGGCATGGCTTCTTCCCAATAAAGCAGAAGTGGCACTTTGACGATCGAGGATTGTAATGTTGAAAGCAATCCTTCCCCCTGGCCAAACACTCAGTACAGGCAGGATCAAGAACTTCAACTGCTCTGAACCCATCATATGTTTGGGAGGGGTCAAAATGGCCAGAAGACGCCATGGAGGGAGAAGACAATCGACTGAAGACGCCAGAACCATGAAGAACAGACGGTGGCGGTGCAGAAGGGGAAGATTCAGTGAGTTCAGTCAGTTTGGAACTCATAACTGAAGAATGTGCAAGCAGAAGATTCAAGACGTCAGAATCAATCCACTCCACATCAAGAAAAAGAAATTTGACTCAAGGAACTGGGGCCATAACTCAATTATGCCCCACCTCAAAGCCTCTAAGGTGAAGGTTCACACCCCTTTGGGGCTGAACTCATCACCCAGGGCCTCCCCTGCAACTCTGGGGGAGGCCAAGATCTTGATGGTCCTGGAACCCTTCAATGGATCCAGGCCATATATGGTGAAGTTTTGGAATGGGCCATTTCTGGGCCCCTTGGTCACCCTGGGTCCCCAGCAAATTTGGGCCCAGGGGCTCCAAATTGGTCCTGGGGGCCTCCAATAGCCCCCACGGACCGCGGACCGCGGCGTACGGCCCACGGCCCACGGACCGCGAACCACGGCCCACGGACCGCAGACCGCGAACCACGGTCCACGGACCGTAGGATCCCAGACACCCAAAGGGGCCAAAAAAGGCCAAAAGTCATTAAATCAAGGGTTTTCACCAGAGCACCCAAAAAGGCCTAAAAGGCCATGAAAAGCCAATTCCATCAAGATCACTCAGGATGGAGGCCACAGCCCAAAGTCCACTTGGAGGGCTATCTGAGGCCAATTCCTTGGTTAATGGGGACAAGACCCCTTGGAGGAAGGTTGCAATCATTCATTGGATTAAGCCTGGGCCAATGAGTACAAGTCATATACTCATTGGGCCCCAATTTCTGAGCACAAGTGCTCAAGGGCCTTTATTCTGGGATATATCCCAAGGCCACATCCCAAGGCATGGCTGATTGAATCAAAAGAATAAAGAATGGCATATTCTGGAAGGAATACTCACTCAAGCTTGGAAAAAGGGGGAATCAATTGAATTTGGCAGGGAAGAAGGAATAAAGGATTTTCAGGATAATGGTCAAGAGGAAAGAAATTTAAAAAGAAATTTTTTTGAAAAAAATGTGGGGATATTGAGATGCCACTCAACAGTGGCAGGGTATTATGGTGTTCAGGAGCCCACCAGTTTCAAGAGGGGGATACTGTAACAACCATCCATCAGGGGTAAGGGTATTCATTCATACACCCACTCAAACACCTCAAACCAGCAAATCCAGTATCTGCATCAGCAGTCAGTTTCAGCAATCTTCATTCTGAAACATGCATACAGTTTGGTACATCAATACAGCCTGTCAATACTTGTACAGGATGGATTCACCCAATACAGTTTCAATACACCAGTATGAAACTGTATGATCACTCAAATACACCACACCTCTTGTACAGGTTCTGTACAGCTGTACAGGACCTGTATTGGCCAGACTCAATTCAACAATCAATTATTCTCATGAAAATTCTTCTCTGGATCAAGGCTGGTGATTCTCACATATACCAGCCCCTCTTTCTCCCCCCTGGGGACTTTTCCCCAGTTAATTAATTTAGTTGATTTATTATTATCTGAATATTCTTATCCTTATATTTTGGGTATTATATTTATTTAATCTTAAGTTAGTCTTTGCCTTTTTCTTTCTTCGCCTGTACAGTATGAGTTGGGTGGCCATATCCTTATTAACCCTTCTCTTTCCATTCTGACAGGTTGAAACAGTGGACTTGGACTTGTTTGTGGTTGGCTCTTCTATTTCTTATTCTTATTTCTTTGTTGCTGCTTTTCTTATATTCATTCTTTTAGTAATTCATCTTTAACACTCTTAAGTGTATCTCATCTTATCCTATCCTTGAGCCCTCCATAAGTGAGTCCCAGTTTACTGAGTGCCAGGCCCTCTTCACTTCGAAGAGCCCCTGTGACAGTGATATAAATTGCAATATACAGGGTTACATTTTTTTAAGCCAACAGAAACAGAAGCATTTTTTGATCACAACATTTGGAATCTCAAATTGATGAAGGAATCAGCTAAACCTCCAGATAATCTCCCAAAATCTGAACACTCCTTCTTCAAAATGGTTCAGAGCCTTCTTTACCCCGCAAATCCAGTTAAACATTTTTGGGCAAATGTTATGTTTGAATCCATTAGTTTAGTCTCATACAATGTGATTGCACCCAAACCATATGTTGCACCAACATCAAATTCGACTGATCCTCTTGGACTCGAACGCGGAGCAGTTGAATACCTTGCCTCCTGCTTGAGTAGATCGAAGCAACGTGCAACCCAACTCAGCATTGAAGGTGGCGGCGCTGACAATGAGATATCCACAAAGCCGCACAAGAACCTGGTGGATCTAATGGATACAGTTATCCATTTTATGATTGCGTACAACATGGTACTTGCACATACAAAGGTCGAAGTTAATGGCATCAAAGGCAAACTCACGAACTCAAAAAAAAATGAGGCCATCAAAGATCTTTTGACGTGTCACAAGAATGTCGGAATAAATCGAATTTGCTATGGTATATTAGCGGCATTCTGTGCGGCGGGGGTTTGTGGTTTGATGGTATGCTCAGATGACTGGAGAACAAGCTCAGTTAAAGGTGCTTTATCACTAATTGACATTTCTGCAAAACTTTCAGAGGGTAACAATCTAGTGGAGCCAGTGTGGCTACGTACTAATAAGTATATATGTAATTTACTGAATAAAAGTTTCTTCTCATCAGAGTCTTTTAACCCCACTGTACCTCTTAGATTTGAATTTGCATGATGCTTGGTATTAGACTTTGGTGATGCCTGGGTGGCGAAGCGTGGTCTTGGTTCGAGTGATGAGGTCACCTTGACTGTACCCAGGTCAGCTAAACTTACAACCAGGATTGACCCGTTTTAGATTAGCGTTGTACTAGATAGATTGTAATTGAATTTTGCAATGTGATTTAAGAATTTAATAATCATGACTTCCTATCCTACTACTGCCCAGATGCCACAGTCTGAATACCAATAGTAATTGTACGGCGGCATGCCTCCGTACGTCTTTGAAAAGACTCCGACAAGACGCAAGCTGAGTCAGGCAGCTGTGCGCGTGAGGAGCACATGCGGGGGCATTGCGGGAGGTCGCGTTTATCACTTCCCGCCAGCCCATAATAGGCCAAAGGTTCCTGTGTCTTTCAAGAGGACTAGGATAGCTAGGGATCCACAGCAGGATGCATATTGCATTTGCATGTGCTTGCAATATTCCAAATGGTTGGATTGGAAAGTGATTGCATGGGAACATCAATATGTAAAATTGAATAATGCACTATCCACTGCAATTTTCAGGTTCAGGTATTTGAGATCGCAAATTTGCAAAGGTCAGGTGTGATCTTTCTTTTTAGCCGCAATTAAAAAAGATTCATCGTCCTCAATGCAATTTAGGTGGTATTAATAAATCAGTAATCATTTGGTTTCATTTCATTTTCTGCTGCAAGCATGCCATTCACGAAAAAAGGAAAAGAGCATAAAAGGGAACTCGCAAGAAAGCATCGGGTTGAGGAAGGAAAGTGTGATTTGCTCGCTTAATCTCAGTGTATATATATAGATATATATATATGCTTCCACATTTATGTGGCACCCTCATTGAGCCCCACGGAAGAACATTGGCTTTAGTCGGTTCAGATTGTGCCAATGTCATGTGGGCTCCAACAGGGAAGTCAAAGGATGTGTGCCGAAGAAAGCTCCTTAGGCATTGGGCACAATTCTGGACTCAAAACTCCTTAGCTCCAAATGGCAGGAAGCAGTATCTGATATCTTGTCTGCTTCAACACAAAGTGATCCCTCAACCACTCGGGAATAGTCGGACATCCCAAAAGATAAATGAGGGCAAAACCACCCGAAAGCAGAGGTTTTTTTCCTCCTCTCGACCAACAGCACAAATATCAATGCCAGTATCAGCAAATATGATCCCAAGTGAAATTCGGAGCCTTGTGGATGTCAATCAGATCAAACGCATTCACTTTGGCCGTGTGGCAATTTTCTCTTCAACCGGATTACTCATTGCCCTTGTCGAATTCAGACCATTCACAACAATGAGTGAAGTCGAGGTCAATCAATGGGATGAATTATCACAATTCTTATTTCGCGAAAAGAGGTTCACTGACCCTATTGCAACAAATGGAGCATTACTGGAGGGATTTATGTTCGCAATTGGGTGGCGCAAATGCACCACGAAGAATGAACAATTTGGACTGTATGGAAGTGCAGGCAAAATTGAAAATGCAAAAGATGAATGGCGGGACCAAGGTGCCAATCTTAGCTCGGTGGGTCGCATTCTAGGTCAATCCTTACAATATGTTGGGGATAATTTATTTCAGAAGATTCAAAATTGCTACAACTCATTGTGGGTTCCGTCTTTTGATCAAGTCAACTATGAAGGCAATATTCCGGCAAATCAAGGTGCATTCGAGTTCGCTTCCGCACTCACTTTCACCATGAATGGATTCAAAAACGCACCTCATGTTGATAAGGATGCATCGCTGTATGCTTTGGGATGGTAGTTTCAAGCTGATAAGCGGACTGGCCAAATTCAAAGAGATGCGTCAAAGCGGTGTACAGGGGGAAAATTGATTTTCCCAAATGAGCATTTTTGGATTGATCTATCCGCATGTCATGGGCTCATTCAGGCAGTGTGGGCCAGTAGTACATTTGTTCATTATACTGATCCAGCACAGGACAACAAAAGCACGACACTAGTGGGTATGTCCACACAATGCTCAAGCAGGTTAGCAAAAACAATGCGGCAAAAAAACCATGGCTATTATGAGATTGGCGAGAGAGCGGGCTATCATATCAGGGATGGTAATACAATCTCATGCCAATTCAAAGAATGAGGAGATTTGCATGTGTGTTGGGTAAGTAATGGTGGGGTAAGGCAGAGGACAATATACACCAGGATTGGATGGATTCGAGTGCCGGAGATGGGGTGTCTCACATGCAAAAGGGGTGAAGTGGATTATGTACGGTGGCATGCCATCGTACATCTGTCCTGGTTTGTTGCTATTGTCCAGGATGCCAATGCTTCACACGCAAAACCTTATGCTTGTGCAGGTTCTGCCAATGCTAAAAGTTCCTTATGCCTATGCGGGCTGCCAACGCTTCACACGCCAATCCTTACGCCTGTGCAGGTTCCCAACAACTCACACGCCAATCCTTACGCCTGTGCAGGTTCCCGACAGCTCACACGCCAATCCTTACGCCTGTGCAGGCTCCCAAAAGCTCACACGCCAATCCTTACGCCTGTGCAGGCTCCCAACAGCTCACACGCCAATCCTTAGGCTTGTGAAGGTTGCCAACAATGCTGACAATTTCTTACGCCTGTGCAGGCTCCCAAAAGCTCACATGCCAATCCTTACGCCTGTGCAGGCTCCCGACAGCTCACACGCAAATCCTTAGGCTTGTGAAGGTTGCCAACAATGCTGACAATTTCTTACGCGTGTGCAGGCTCCCAACAATTCACATGCCAATCCTTTCGCCTGTGCAGGCTCCCGACAGCTCACACGCCAATCCTTACGCCTGTGCAGGTTCCCGACAGCTCACACGCCAATCCTTACGCCTTTGTAGGCTCCCGACAGCTCACACGCCAATCGTTACGCTTGTGAAGGTTCCTGACAATTTAAACAATTCAATACATGACTAAGATTAATAGCGTGTGACCATAGGAACGGCAATTTCTCATGAATCTGGAGTGGATTGCTCACATGCCAGAACCTCCCACTTTTTTACAGTTAAGATTTGATATGGCTCTAAACAATGGAGGAAGAAAATATAGGAGGCAGGAATGGTGACTATTGGCGCATTTTTGGCAAAAGATTTTCTCACATACAAATACTAACTCAAACTTTTGGTGGGGCACTTATGAAAATTATTCTCACACAATAGTAAATATGAATCATTGAGGAATTATAATAAATTCACGTGAACAAAGAACGTAATAGAAATTGAAAATATCTTTCATTGAATACAAAAAATTTATCTAAAGGAGTGTAATACAAAAGGTAAAAAGAGGAAACAATACGATTTTTTTTGTGGATTTTATTTTTCTAAGAATTTTGAGACTATCCCGGTGATGTCCTCCATTGGATAAGCCTCCATTGCCGCGCCAAGGAGGGAGTTTAGTTCCTCCCTGAATTCCCGGTGCATCTCATTTCGATGAGTTGCATCCACAAAAGGAATCATGTGGAGCACCCGACAATGCTCCAACAAGATTTGGTTGATTGATTCGTGGACGATGGCTCGAGGGATCATCAAAGTCGGTTGTAAGTTGGTAAATTCCTGGCGAGCGTCATTGTAGGAATGAGAGGAGGTTGGCACCGGGGGGGAGGAGGCGGTTGGGTTGTCGGCCGCAATCGGAGGGAGATCCGGGGAAGGAACCGGGGTAGGAGTGGAGGGGAAGGTGGCGGAGTCGGTGAAGAAGAAGGGGGAGGGGGGGAACCAACTGCCGTATCGTCAATGATGATAATCAAGCGGGGAGTGGCGGGACGCGCTGGAGATGGTCAAAGGAGGGGTGAGGAAAAGTTGAGTAGAGTTAAAAAAGTGAAATAGGGACTTACCAAAAGGTTCCTCCGTTGATTGCGTAGGAGCCACCTCAGGTTGAGGCTCACAAGTCGCAATGTCCTCAGGTGGTTCGGAGGATGGACTCGCGCGAGGAATAGGTGGCTCATTGTGCTGGGAGGCTTCTCCAAAAGGAGGAAGAGTCAGTTAACTTGATGCAAAAGTGAAGATGAGAAAAGAGAAAGTTGGCTGCTTACCGCGGAATAAGTCCTCAGACCATCGGGTGCCACTCGGGCCTGGAGTGGGTTGCTGCGGCGTTTGCTCGCGAGGCAAACTAGGAACGGGAGAGTCTTGTCGGGGGGAATTTGGGGGGTTTTGTTCTATGAGTAATGGAAAAAAGTGAGTATTATTGCGTGAAGATAAATGAGATAAGGAGGAGAAAGAAAACTTACTTTGGCGTTTGAATCCCATCGGTGACAAGACATGGTGACGATCGGCCCAAGCTCGAATGTCCTCTTGCCATCGCCATCCTTCATCGGCCGGATAATCACTTCGCTCCAGTCAAGGAGTGAAGTGATCATTGGATGGTGGCCTAGGAGGGGGAGTGGACAAATCGATACTGGAGGGGACAGGGCTAATCATCCGGAATCTTTCCCGTCGGCCTGTTTGGGGGCCCAACGTCCATTCACGCTCGGAAATGGTCTCATCATCGTCGACCACAAAGGAGTCCTCGCAAGGTCGTCTTGGGCGAGAACTCCTCTGGCCGCGTGGTCGGAAGGGTTGGACAACAAACGAGCATTTCTTGTGTGCTTGTCGGCAAGCATCACAAGCGTCAGTCGTTGTCGAAGAGTGGATGCAGGGGATACCCCGCTTGGTGCATAACGTGCACGACATCTAAAAACAAAAAAATGGGGGTTATTAAGTGAATAGAAAGTAAGCAATCAAGAAAGAAAAGGATGACGTACGATGAATTATATAAATTTAAAACGGAAACAAATTAAAAACGCTCTAGTCGGAAGTTTTTAAAAGTCTGGAAGGAAGTCGTGAAGATAGAAAAATATTAATATCGGATAATAACGTGGACAAAACTTTATTTGAATGGAACGCACAAAGTAGATAGACGGGGGGTTCTGGAAGTATAAGCGGGAAAAAACAAAGCAGAAGGATAGGATAGTGGTTAGTGGAGTGCGAAAGAAAAGAGTGGAAATGCAGGAAGACCTAGGGTAATACGCACAAAAAGGAGAACAGCGGGTGAGGTGGAGCGGGTGAGAAAGAAAGTGAAGGGCTTGTCGTGTGAAGATGGTCTTTCATACCATGCTGAAGCTGAGACGATCTCAGCAGTTGCAGCACCCGCAAAAGGCTCAGCTTCAAGGCGTGTGGGCAAAATTAAAGCTGAGTCTCAGCGAATGCAGCACCCGACAAAGGCTCAGCTTCAAGGCGTGTGGGTAAAATTGAAGCTCAGTCACAGCAGTTGCAGCACCCGACAAAGGCTCAGCTTCAAGGCGTGTGTAAGGTGTGGATATGAAACTTTGATTAAAAATCAAGTACTTTTCCTGTCCTAAAAATTTGTATAAGGTAAAATTCAGTTAAAAATAGTATGAAATATTATTTTTAAGAGAAAACACGCCAATTTTATTGTTTATAACTTTATTAGTATAAAACAATAATATTATAAAAATTTATTGTTTTACCAACAATAAAAGTTTATCCAAAAAATACTCTACAAGAGATATTTTAAGGCTACAAAAGAAATTTCTTCAAGAGCAATTTCAATTGGAAATTAATTGAGCAAAGAACTGCAAGCAATTAATTAAAGAGCAAAGTCTTTAAAAAGAATATTAAAGAGAAAACACGCCCAAAAGTGACCAGAGTGAATTTGGAAACAAAGTGACAAAGTTAACAGTGATGAAAGATGCTTTAATTCACTTTTGGGGTGGTTCAGGGGTAAAAATGATTATAAGAGTTACAAACAATGATTATAATGATTTTTCACGTGGTTAAAAGGATTAAAATGATTTAAAAGTGGTGGTTGGAATCTTTGATTGATTGGTTTAACAGTTTTAAACTAATTAATAAAAGGAAAAAGATTCTAACATGAAGAGAAAAGTGGGGCAAAGAAGACATTCTTTTATAGCCATCAATTCTCTTACTCCAAAAGTAAAATTTACTCTTGTCAGTCGTGAAAAACAGTCTGACAACAGAAAAGCCAATTATGGCATCATTGAACCCTGATTTAGACCAAAAAGGGCTGGTTTAAGCCATTTTTAGCCATTTTAGCCATTTTAGACCCTTAAATCAGCCATTACTATAGCAATACCAGGCCTAGAGCCTTCAAAACACGTCAGAATGTGTGTCAGAGTCGTAGAAACCAGTTAAAACTGTTTTTAATCTGATGGTTTTATCTTAAGGGTAGTTTTACCCTCTTGGCAACAGCTAAAACTACCCCAGTTGGTATCAAAACCTCATCATCAATTGAGTCCACAGACCCTGTAACTCAATTCCAGGCCAAAAGTGATGAACTTTTGCGTGAATTTTGACATCCCACGCCTGTCAGCAAGGATTTTGGGGGTCTAGCTCCCCCTTAGAGCTGGAGTTCCTTTCCCCCCCCAAATTTAATCTTTCCAATTTATTTTTCCTTTAATTCCTCATCATGTATTATACTTATAATTTACACATGTAATTCAATTCAATTGTACAGTACAATACAGTAATAATTGACACCTCATATGTAAATCAAAGTTCACTTATGTAATACACGCGCACATTTTGACATTTCAATTGAATTCAATTGAAAATACTTTAATTCCTCATAACTTCTAAACTAAACACAACACCTCAATTTTAACACAAAAATTGATGGTTAACACCACATGTGGTGTGAATTAAATTAAGGTTTTGAGGATTTTCAACTTTTGTATTGAAAATACTAAAAACTTAATTTAAGCTTATTTAGAGTTGAGTTACAAAAATTTCACTCAGAGGTGACCCCACCTGATTTTTTATGAGGAATCCAATGGTGAAATAAAATTTATATGTTTATTTATTGGATAAAAAGTTATAATAAATTTTATTTAACTTTTTTCCAAATTTATTTATTTTTTCACAATTTTGTTAAAATTTCATTTTTACTTAAATTTTTCAAGTATAAATGTAATTTTATATTTACAAAATTTAAAGTAATTTTATTTTTAAATTATAATTAATTTTTTATTTTTAATATAATTTTATATTTATATTTTTTATTTTTATTTTAATAATATAAATAAATTTATTTTATTTATATTAATATGTTATTTTTTATATTTGTGGTCTTTTGGGTATATGAAATTACCTCTAAGGCTCACATTCCCTCCCCCTAAAAAAGAATATCACTTTGTAATATTGGTGTTTCTAGTGTGTCTGAATCTCCTCAGGAGTTTGGTGGCTTCTGGTATATCTTTCTCTTCTAACCATTCATCTTCACAAGTTGGGTCACTGTACCTAACAAGGTATTCCCTTACTTTCTTGGTTCTTAATTTCCTTTCTTTAAGAACTTTGGTTATTTTCTTAGTACCAGATGTCTCAATAGGAGGTATAACTTGGGGAATCTTATTCCTCAAGGGAAATTTCTCAGCATCACTAGATTTGTATGGCTTTATCAAGCTTACTGGAAATGTAGGGTGCTTATTGCTAAGTTCTTCAGATAACTCTACTTCAACAGCATTTTCTCCATGGAGGGCCTTAATCACAAAAGGTCCTGCAAAGGAGTCTTTTAACTTTTTACATCCTTTGATGTTATTGAAGTTAGTGGTGGATACAAGAACTAGGTCCCCCACTTTGAAATCTGGAGTTGCATGAGATTTATCCCATTTGTCTTTAGCATATGCAAAAGAGTCCTCCATGCATCTCACTGCATGCTTTCTAGCTTTGTCTAGCATTCCTTTGAAGCTAGCAGCTGTGGGATGTATTTCAATTAAGTCTTTCCTCAAGGAATCTTGGGGTAACTTGGGGTTCCATCCTTTTTCTAGAATAGCAGGAGTCTGATTGGTACTGGAATGGATTGATGTTTTATATGCTAATTCCAGTGCTGGTAACAGAGTACACCAATCATGGGTAAATCCATCACAATCTTTGAATTCAAGGCCATATGCACAAAATCTTCTCACCATGTCCTCTAAGGTTTGGATCATTCTTTCAGCCAGACCATCAGTTTGTGGGTGGTAGGCTGTAGAGAAAGACAGTTTTGTGCCAAATAATTGGTGAAGATTTGTCCATAGAGCTGAAGTGAATTTGGGATCTCTATCACTGATGATATTTGTAAATATCCCAGTCCATGACACTACTCTATTCCATATCAGAAGAGCTGTATCCATGCCTGTATCATCTTTGTGACATGGTAAAAAGATTGGAGTTTTACTGAATCTGTCCACAATTACTAGGCAAGCATTATAGCTCCTGTCACCTCCTGGTGGTAGGCCAGTTACCCAATCCATATGGACAATTTCCCAAGGTCTGTTTGGTTCTTGGATTTTCATCATATTTCCAAGTCTTTTGCCAGTGGATTTATTTGCCTTTTGGCATCTGTCACAGGTTTTGCAATATTCTGCAACATCTTTTTGCCACATTGGCCACCATATGCAGGTCTTTACTTTCTCTCTTGTTCTGTCCTCAGAAAGATGTCCTGAAAAGGGACTATCATGGCATTCTTTCAGTACAAGATTGATTAATGACCTGTCTACAACTGTCATGACACATGTGTGCTTGGTTCTGTGGTAAATTATACCATCCAGTAGGTGAAATCTCCCTTCATTATAAGATTTTCGCCATACTTCATCCAAGGCATGTATTAGAGAGTTGTCTTTACAGTCTTTGTTAAGTAATTGGCATAAGATGCTACAATTCTTATCTTGAGTGTAACTATTTCTGACTTCTTCAAAGAAGGTGGTGTTCAAGTCTGTAACACTTATTCCTTCTATTGGAATTTGTGGTGAAGCTTCTTCTGGAACATAAGCAGGATTATCAATGTTATTTGGTAATGGCCATCTGCTTAGTCCATCTGCATTCTTATGAATATTCCCATCCTTATGAACAATAGTCATATTGCCTCTGTATTCTTGTATGGCTATTTGCCATCTGAGCATGTGTCTGTTAGGTGTTTTCATGTTCAAAAGTGATTTCACAGCTGTACAATCTGTTATTACTTCAAAAACACATCCCTCTAAGAAATAGTTCAATTTCTCTAAGGCCCAGACAAGGCATAGACATTCCATTTGACTTGCTCCATATCTGGCTTCAGTTGGTTTGATTTGCCTGGATATGAAACATATTGGTCCTTCTACAGGTTTGTCATTTATGATCTGAACTTGGTGAAGTGCAGCACCTAGTCCATCCCCTGATGCATCAATATACAGTTTGAAAGGCAATTTAAAGTCTGGCATCAGTAAGAGTGGAGCAGTGGTCAATGCTTCTCTTAGAGACTGAAAAGCTTTGACTCTGTCAACAGTCATCTCAAATACTGTGTCTTTGTCACACAGCTTATAAAGTGGTCTTGCTATGGATGCAAAGTCTTTAATGTGTTGCCTGTAATATCCTGCAAAACCTAAGAATGACTGAATTTCCTTCTTATTCTGAGGCATGGGTTTTAACAATACTGCTGCAACTTTGTTTTTATCAATTCCAAGGGACAAACCAGATACAACATGTCCTAGTGCCTTAAGTTCTTTAAATCCAAAATGACATTTCTTCAAGGAGATTTTCATGTTTACTGATTGGATTTTTGTCAAAACTCTTGATAATCTGTACATGTGCTCCTCCCAAGTCTTTGAACAGATAATAATGTCATCAATGTAAATGATTAACCATCCCTCTGAGAGTTCTTCAGGGAAGATTTCATTCATCATTCTTTGGAAGTGTGAAGGTGCATTTTTGATACCAAAGGGCATCCTTAAGTATTCATACACTCCACAATGAACAATAATTCTCAAGTATTTTCTTGCTCTTGGTGTTACTACATTTTGATGGAATCCTTTAAGGGCATCCATAGTGGTTATATACACTGCTTGAGATATTTGAGTAAGGGCAATTTGGATTTTTGGTATTGGGTATCTGTCTGGAACAGTGTAAGTGTTCAGAGCTCTAAAGTCCCCAACCATTCTGGATTTTCCATTATGCCACGCCACTATGACTGGTGTAGTTATTTCTACTTCCTCATTGTGGCCTACTTTTCTTATTACACCAAGGTCTAGAAGTTCTTTGATATGAATTTCTAGAGCTTCTCTTGATTTTGGACTTGCTGGATAAGCAGGTCTTCTTAAGAGTGGTGGATAAGGTCGCTCAATGTTAAGAATGATGTCAACTTCATGACCAATAATTGCTCCCAGGGGTTCTTTGTCTGTAGCAAATGCTCCTCTGTGGTCATACAAAAGGGAAGAAAGTTCATTTTCTTGCTTATCAGTCAGATGAAGGCTTATTTCAGCCTCATTTAACTGTTCAGACTTGAATTTCTCTAACTCTAAGTTGACTGGTGATACTTTGTTTACTGTAATTTGTCTTTTAAAGGGTAAAAAGGCAAATTTCTGGCGCTTATTGTCTCCAATTGTAAAGTATCTGTCTTTGTTATTATGTAAATCTATCCCATACATGATTAAATAGTCATTTCCCAATATAAAATGGGTACTAGAGCAATTTTCCATAACAACAAATTCAACTGTGATCCTTAAATTCCCATTTATGTGTGGGAATATGACATTGGTCTCAAAGATTCCTAATGCTTTCATTGGGTTACTTGCACTGTTGAATTTTATACCATCAATTGGTAACAATTGGTCTTCAAAATTTGGTACACAAGTCTTAAGAAAAGATTTTCCAACACAAGAGCAGAAGGCTCCTGGGTCAAGCAAAAGTTTAGTGGGTTTGTTGTCAATCACCACTTCTGTTATACAGGAGTTACCAGCTGTATAACCTTTTCCTCTGTTTGGTTTTGTCTTCATAAGTTGTGCATCTTGAACTTTTGATAAATCAACTTGACCATTGCTCAATTGTGGTAAGTGGGAATAAGAATCCATGATGTCAAAAGTGGCATTGATATTTTCTATATCTTTTGAAGATTCAGAGAATATGGATGACTTATCATCTGAATTGTCTTCAATTATGTCTTCTTTTTCAACATCTGGTTCTTTTTCAATGTCAATTTCATTGATTTTCCCCCTTTTTGGACATGTATTGGCTAAATGGGTGGTGCTTTGGCAAATATGGCATTTTCTGACTGTATCTGCAGATTTATATTTAATATTACTAGAATTTTCTTTGGGGTTTTTGTCCACAGAATCTTTCCAAGGTGTATTAAACCTTGTTTTAAGATTCACCCTACTAGAACCAATTTTGGTTCTGGTGGTTACTTCTTCTAGTATATTGATAATATCCTCTGCTGAAGATTGTTCAGTAGTCCTGCTTTTGACAGCATGCTCTAAGTCACCTCCACATTGTCTCAGAATTTTTCTATGGATCATAAATTCTGACATGTCAGGATATAATGCTGTTAATCTGTCCTTTTGTTGGCAAAACCATGGTAAAGCTTTGTCTTTATCAGCATTAAATTTGGCAGATTCAAAGGCTGTTTCAACTTTAAACCTCCAAGCATCATTTGCCCATTTGTTGATGATTTGGGTTTTCCACCAAGTCCAACTCTGGTGTCCATGTGCTTGTCTTATTTTGATGTACCATCTGTGAGCTGATCTGGTAAACAAGGTGTTAAACCTGGCTGTTACCAATCTGTCTGGTAATTCAAAATCCTCTTTGATCATGTCAATACCTCTAATGAATTCCATATGGTCATACTCTCCTTCACCACTGAAGTGAGGCCATTCTTTAAGTTTTGGAACTTCTTTCAAGAGTGCTTGGCCCATTGATGGTTCCAAGTTATGAAAAGAAGTGGATAGTTCATTTTTTAATTGTGAATTATCAGGATCCAATACTTGTGGATTTGAAATTCTTGTGCCCTCATTTTGATTTAGAGGTGTAGACATTCTTGGTAAGGTGTTCAGTAATTGTTCAATGTCATTCATTTTACTGTTGCTACACCTTTGGGAATTTCTGTATTCATGTTGGAAGCTTTGTATTAAATTTATTACTTCAATTTTATACATGTCTTCTTTATGTGTAAGTTCTTGCCATAACTCTGTCTGTCTTGTATTATCAGCAGTGACTTGATTCAATTTCATTGATAATTTTGATACTTCTTCTTGTGAAGCATCAAAACACTTTTTCAAGGCAATGGTATATGTCTTTACTTCAGTAAATGAATTTGAAATGTCATCAAGGACTTTCTTGTTATCTGTCTTGATAATATTTATGGCTTGTTTAATTCTTGTTTCAATTATGTCATCAATATTGAATTTAGAATATTTATCTGTTAATTCTTTAATAATGGCAGATTGTTCATTTATTTTATTGTTAGAAGAATTATCATTATTGGAATTTTTAATTGTTCTCAAAACTTTTTCAAAACACATAAGTGTTTCATTAATTTGGCACAGACTCAGGTTGTTTGTTTTAATGTTGTTACAAATGGTGTCATTTTTATCAGAAAGATGTTTTTTCACGTCATTTATAGCATTATACAACTCTGGGATGGAATCAAATATGTCAGAAATCATTTCTGGAACCTTAATCTGGCTTCCTCCTTCTTCTGTAATTCCATCATGGTTCTGGCCATCTGAAATACATTTTCCATGGCATCCTGCTGAATCTTTGGGATTCTGTAGCCCTGGCTGTAAGGTTTTGGGGCTGGTGCCTTCCCTTTGCCCTTGTTTGGAGTTTGTGGCTGCTTTTTCACGTTGGAATTGCTGCTGCTGGCCACTGGGGCTGTTTTTGGCACTGGTTTGGCTGGTGGAGGGTTGTTTTTCCTCCATTCTAGTGTCAAAAGCATCATGTTTTTCTTCTCCATCAATGGATGCCATCCATTGAGCAATTTGCAAGTGTTGGGATGGCCCAAGAATTTTCTTACTGTCAGGTAAGAATTCATGCAATTCTTCCACAGGTCTGCAAGGATCTGGTACTCCTTGAATTGGAGTGCATTGTTGTATGCACTGTGGCTGGCTTTGTATATGTCCACAGAGGCTTTTTGTGGCGGTGTCAGCTCTTTTTGAAGGTAAAATGGTATTATCAGCTTCAGAATGACCCATTTTAGTTGTTTGGAAGTCATCAACTGACCCTTTTCCTTCTGTACCTGGTTGGCCTCTGCCATAATCACGTCTATTACCTTTTTGGGAGCTGCTTGAGGGGTTGTAGCTGGCTCCTGACCTGGTTGAAGGCATAATTATGGTTAAAAAAGGCTTAAAATAGTATTTTTACGTCAAAAACTTACTATTGGCCAAATTTTTGGCTTTCTGAAGTGTATTACTTATATCCAAGTTAATTAATTCAGAAGATATTGGTTCAGGTTGATTATTTTGAGTCACAATAACAGTACTATTATGATCAGAATTAACAGTACTGGCAGGGATAATGCTGGTTACTGTTGAGGCTGTTTCAATGTTTTCTTGTCTTACCACGTTGTCAGACACTAAAATTAATGAAAAAGCCAATTAATTAAGTAAAAAAAAGGTTATTTCAAAAAAGAAATAAAAATATAAGCCTCACTTATAATATGAAAAAAATTATTTTTTAAGGATTTTTTTTGGATTATAAGTATTTTTTATATGTTTTTAAATTTTTCAATATAAGAAAAAAAAGATTTAAAAAGAGTAAAAAAAATATGTCACAGGTAAAATATCACGGCTGGGCCCCCAAATGTAAGGTGTGGATATGAAACTTTGATTAAAAATCAAGTACTTTTCCTGTCCTAAAAATTTGTATAAGGTAAAATTCAGTTAAAAATAGTATGAAATATTATTTTTAAGAGAAAACACGCCAATTTTATTGTTTATAACTTTATTAGTATAAAACAATAATATTATAAAAATTTATTGTTTTACCAACAATAAAAGTTTATCCAAAAAATACTCTACAAGAGATATTTTAAGGCTACAAAAGAAATTTCTTCAAGAGCAATTTCAATTGGAAATTAATTGAGCAAAGAACTGCAAGCAATTAATTAAAGAACAAAGTCTTTAAAAAGAATATTAAAGAGAAAACACGCCCAAAAGTGACCAGAGTGAATTTGGAAACAAAGTGACAAAGTTAACAGTGATGAAAGATGCTTTAATTCACTTTTGGGGTGGTTCAGGCGTAAAAATGATTATAAGAGTTACAAACAATGATTATAATGATTTTTCACGTGGTTAAAAGGATTAAAATGATTTAAAAGTGGTGGTTGGAATCTTTGATTGATTGGTTTAACAGTTTTAAACTAATTAATAAAAGGAAAAAGATTCTAACATGAAGAGAAAAGTGGGGCAAAGAAGACATTCTTTTATAGCCATCAATTCTCTTACTCCAAAAGTAAAATTTACTCTTGTCAGTCGTGAAAAACAGTCTGACAACAGAAAAGCCAATTATGGCATCATTGAACCCTGATTTAGACCAAAAAGGGCTGGTTTAAGCCATTTTTAGCCATTTTTAGCCATTTTAGACCCTTAAATCAGCCATTACTATAGCAATACCAGGCCTAGAGCCTTCAAAACACGTCAGAATGTGTGTCAGAGTCGTAGAAACCAGTTAAAACTGTTTTTAATCTGATGGTTTTATCTTAAGGGTAGTTTTACCCTCTTGGCAACAGCTAAAACTACCCCAGTTGGTATCAAAACCTCATCATCAATTGAGTCCACAGACCCTGTAACTCAATTCCAGGCCAAAAGTGATGAACTTTTGTGTGAATTTTGACATCCCACGCCTGTCAGCAAGGATTTTGGGGGTCTAGCTCCCCCTTAGAGCTGGAGTTCCTTTTCCCCCCCAAATTTAATCTTTCCAATTTATTTTTCCTTTAATTCCTCATCATGTATTATACTTATAATTTACACATGTAATTCAATTCAATTTTACAGTACAATACAGTAATAATTGACACCTCATATGTAAATCAAAGTTCACTTATGTAATACACACGCACATTTTGACATTTCAATTGAATTCAATTGAAAATACTTCAATTCCTCATAAGTTCTAAACTAAACACAACACCTCAATTTTAACACAAAAATTGATGGTTAACACCACATGTGGTGTGAATTAAATTAAAGTTTTGAGGATTTTCAAGTTTTGTATTGAAAATACTAAAAACTTAATTTAAGCTTATTTAGAGTTGAGTTACAAAAATTTCACTCAGAGGTGACCCCACCTGATTTTTTAGGAGGAATCCAATGGTGAAATAAAATTTATATGTTTATTTATTGGATAAAAAGTTATAATAAATTTTATTTAACTTTTTTCCAAATTTATTTATTTTTTCACAATTTTGTTAAAATTTCATTTTTACTTAAATTTTTCAAGTATAAATGTAATTTTATATTTACAAAATTTAAAGTAATTTTATTTTTAAATTATAATTAATTTTTTATTTTTAATATAATTTTATATTTATATTTTTTATTTTTATTTTAATAATATAAATAAATTTATTTTATTTATATTAATATGTTATTTTTTATATTTGTGGTCTTTTGGGTATATGAAATTACCTCTAAGGCTCACAGCGTGTGGGAAAAATTGAAGCTCAGTCACAGCAGTTGCAGAACCCAAAAAAGGCTCAGCTTCAAGGCGTGTGGGCAAAATTGAAGCTCAGTCACAGCAGTTGCAGCACCCGACAAAGGCTCAGCTTCAAGGCGTCTGTGCAAAATTGAAGCTCAGTCGCAGCGAATGCTGCAACTGAGCTTCAATTTTGGCGTGAGGCAGAAGAACAATGGTGTTCTGGCTGAGTATTGCTATTGATTGAATTGTCAAACTCAGTCGAATCCCCTTTGTTTCCTTACATAGCCACCCAATCACCCAGGAGGGTGGTCGTGAGGCCCTCGTTGAATCTGCATGGTGGGTGCAATGCACATGTGCCCCATGCAGAAATGCACGTGGTGCATTTGGTCACAGGTGACCGCGGCGAGCATACCGGCCTTATGGCTGGGTGATAGTGTTTGAACAAAGGGTCGGGCGGCTGTATGACAAGTGAATACAGCGTAATCTTGGCTCAACCCATTGCTCAGGTTTGCTTTTGGGTCATAATTGAAATGCTCAGTGGCTGAACATTTTAATTGCACAGTTGTTGAACTATTGATATAACAATATCAAATTCACGATGCTGAGCAATTGCTAGGTCATTTTTGTAAGCACACAATCTGAGCATTTGGCACAGCATCAGATGACATTTCAGCCAGGTGCAGCATTTCACACGCTTTGGTGAAGTGCTCCAAACTGAGCCTTACAATGAACTATTGCAAAAATGCTCCAGACCATGGCTTGACTGAGCACTTCCACACGGTCCTTTTGACCATGACATGCTCAGCTTGCATGTGCAAATTGGGTGAAACACAATGCTGAGCATGTGGCACATGAGATACGTATATGAAAACAATTGCATTGGCTATATGCATGCAGGCTGAAGTAGTATTACACCTTCCTAATCTGTACAGCCGACACTGTAGTACGCAGCAGGGCTGGATATGTGGTCCCAAATCGGTCTGAATTACAACTTCATTAAAAAAACATTCGGTCGTACTGGAACTTGCGAGATATGTAATCACTATGTCCTGATTAAGTACCATACCTGATAAGGTCATTGTCAGTTCCAGTCTAACCGGGATTTAATTCAATAAAAATTGTATTCCGTTATTCAAAATATTTTGTTATCATCTCTTTTTCTCACGGCTCAAAACAAAATCTTATCAATTTTAAATTGTGTTTGTTATAATTTCAAATGAACATCCTTTATTGTAGTTCACAAAGGACATGTATTAAGCAAAAATGAATTGTAAGTGGGATTAAGGAACCTATCAGTCATTGTAGCTATAATTGATGAATTAAATAGTCGTTTAATTGGAATGAGTTTTTGGAAAGAGCGTATATTTGTGCTCATTATAAACAAATGAGAATTAAAGAAAATGATTAAAAAATTATAAATAAAAATGATAAAACATTTGAGATACGTGAGATGTTGCACGAAATAATTAGTTGGGATTTATTCAGTGCGTAGTTGCTATTTGATTGGTCAGTTTCAGTTCCGCGCGGAAAAAAAAAGCGCGTTGGAACTGTTAAATCTGGTAGAATTAACAACCTAAATCAGTTTAGCCGAACTGCACGGAATAACCGACATGACAGCCTTGGTACGCAGTACACCTTTGTAAATGTATGCTGCAGGGCAGAGCAAAAGCTGTTCAGCAACGTAACATGCAATCACGTCAAGCCATCAAGTCATATATCTCAACTGCATCCCTTTGATGCACCTTCTTGGACAGCTCTGCCTAACTCCGGCACAGATGCGCGTGTAATCCAAGTTAATGTAAGTGGGTGATATCGGGGAAAACTTTGACTGGCAGCGCGTGCTCATTGGCGGGCAGCCACACACTTTCTCATATGCACCACCCGACGGGTCATACGCAGGAAACTTTCACACGCCTGGAAGACATTTTACTGCCAGTCTTCCGACCGGCTATTTTCTTGGTTGGGTGGTCAGCTGCACTGCAGATGCTCACCCGCTTGCGCATAGAAACCTGAGGTCAATCAGTATAGATTTTCTTCAGCCTCATCCGCATTAGAATAATCCCAGCCTATGATTGTGTCGGGATCTCCCACTCCGGGTCATTTTCTGCACGTTCTCAAGCGCCTGACGCAATCAAACTCATGTTCGGTGGCACGCCACCGAACATATCTTACCCGCCCACACACACACATCTCTACAGTGAGTTTGCCCTTTGAAACCGCCAACATTGCCCAGTAGGTCCCTATGCGAAAATTAACCTGGGGATGATACGCTCATTGTTCGCTGTCACACCAGCAAACATGACTGCATGCCTTTAATATGCCCTCCACAATATCTTGCTCCAACCCACCCAATTTCGGATATGCTAATGTCAACCTTGTTCCACCAAAGGTTTTGTACCTTGCTGCAGATCCAGCAAAATATTGGTGCACCCACATTTTGGCCACCTTGCCTTGATATATGCCCCAAATTGGATATGAAAATTATCACCCCAAGACGCCCACCCCCATCAAGACCATGCACGTAACCACAGGCCATCCCCCTTTTGGCCTGTTGCTGCCACTCATATAAGTTCCCCACCTGCGCTTATTCCTCTTCATTCCCTTTAGCTAACCCTTCCTGATCATATAATTCCCAATTGTCCCCAAATAATTTAACATAGCCATCATGTCAACCCCTTCACAACCACTTTGCATTGGGATGATTAATATTCGTATTCAAATAAATAGTGATATAAACTTAAAGCCTGAGAATTCCCACTTAGGTTCTTGGATTATCCTATGGCACAATAAACACAACATATTTGTATATCTCCCCAATCACCATCATGCTATTGGCTCTCTCCCGGGAACCCTTCCCCAAACGTTGATACCATTCCTTGGGGCACCAAAAACGTTCATGCACTGTGGTCCTGGTGGGGCATGGATTGAAAATTGCCAAACTAATCCTACTCAAATATTATTTGTTGAGGGAGTATTTATGACTGATGCAAATGATCCCTCCTCATCTCAGAAACCCAATCTAGCATTGATGTTCTTCACATGGTATACAAACATTCTATTCATAATGGAAAGCTTTCAAACACAAGATTTCAAGCTTAAAATGCCCAAAGAATATGACTGTACTACTCATTGTCAATGTCAACTCTTTACTCCGACATTTCCCGCTTCAAACTCGACGCCTGCTTCATATCCTGCTGTTTCATCATTGATTTCCAAGCAAAAACTGATACAATTACCCAGTGGATCAGACCTCCCCATGATGACCCCGCCCCATGCCATTATTCAAACCCCCCTCCTCCCTCATCAAAAGACAGGACTAGCGTTTCTCTGGGATCGAGAAATCCCCAATGGCCAATCAGCCCGTAACCTTTGGGCCACCTCACCCCCAGGATCCACTTTCAATACCAGGCACATCATTACAAACAAGGTCGTTAGCTCATTTGAATCCCTTTCGACCAATACCCCTCTTGGAGGACTGCTCGCGGATGATATGGGATTAGGTAATACCATTCAGGCCATTGCTCTAATTGGTAGCTCCAAGGAGCGGATGATTGCAAACCCCCATCGCTCCACGCCCACGATGATCATCTGCCCCCGTCGCTTAATTACCAACTGGCAATCAGAAATATCCAAGCATGCTCAGGCTGGAGTGCTGCATTCAAAAATCTACCATGGTCCCACTCGTCACTCATTATCCAAAGATGACATCTTAAAATATGATATCATCATCACTTCTTACAATACTATCACCCAAGAATTTAAGAAAACCAATACCTCTACATCATTCATTTTTCAAATCAATTGGCATTGTATAATTTTGGATGAAGCACAGTGAGTCTCTGATCTTAAATGATTCAAATTACCTTTTATATCCAATAACCCTTGCCCCCTCTTATAGCTATATTCACTCTCAATACACTGCCACTCACCGTGCCATTAATAGCCTCCTTTCATCCCGTCAAATATGCTTAATGGGCACACCTATTCACAACACCATTTATGACCTTTTGAGCATAATATCATTCATCACTCAACCACAGAGCGCTGATCAAGATAACTGGTCACCATTCATCCTGAGTAGTCTTTCAAAAGGCTGCAATGATATTTTGCATTTGGCATTGCGGCATTTAAGTTTGCGCCGCACCAAAACCACACATCTCGAATCCCTCCCCACTATTAGCCATCATTATGAGCTGCTCCCACTCAACCCGACCATGCAGCAAGAATATTCCACATTATATGAAGAATTCCTATCATCCAAAAGCAAAGGACCAGGAGAGTTTTTCAGAAATATTAATAAGCTGCGAATATGTTGTAACCATCACATCATGCTTAACACAATTGCAGAGGCGGAGTTGGAAGACCCCAAGGGCAGGAGCACTCAGGATAACTCGCCAACAATCACACAAACTATTGTGGATGTGGAAACATGCATGATGAGTAGTAAAATTGCACACCTCCTACAAAGCTTAATGAAGAACAAACAAACAAGGTGTGGTTCAACCAAATCGGTTGTTTATACCCAATGGACCCAATTTCTAGATTTGTGCGTTAATTCTAATATGCATCCATTACCAATTGACTCCATCTGACTTTTTTATATTGTAGAATTGGTATTCCTCTTGCCCATCACTCTATCCTTTCAGCACAAATTGATGGAACAAATACACCACGAGCGCAGGACAAGGCGCTTGATAATTTCTTCAATAATCCTGAATGTGAAGTACTCATTGCATCCATTGCCGCAGCTGGAACTGGCCTCAATATAACTTGTGCTGATATAGTCTATTTAATGGTGAGTTTCCCCCCAAAATTCTCCCCTGATTTTCGGACCCTGACATCCACATTTCCAGGAGCCCAATTGGAACCCAGCCATTGAGGCTCAGGCTGTTGATCATCTACATCGTATTGGCCAACAATGACCTGTACAGGTCATCCACTATATCACTCCTCATTCAGTTGAGGTCAACATGCGGAAGGTACCTTTCAAGCTCATCTTTCACTTGATTGTATTACTATTCTGAAATCCTTCCTTATGGGAATGCCATATTCCAATCACCAATAGGTCCAAGAAAAGAAAAAATCATTAACTGCGTGAGCCTTACTGATATTATATAATTTGTGATTGACAAAGTTGATAACCCCTGTTGACTCTGGCACAGGTCAACAATTATGAACACCATGAGCTGGATCGAACTTCTTCAATATTTCCTCAATGAAAATGAGCAATAGAGTATTATTGCTAAGGGAGACGGTGATACATTTCAATTCATATTGTCTATATTCTAACATATTTAGCAAGTTGTTGCATCCTTAAGAGATAATAATCATATTTTTTACACCTGCACAAATAATTCACAAAATGTTAATTTGTAACGGTGCTATACATTTATATTACTAAATTATTGCAGAGCATCACCATTCGGCCTAATCACTGGCATGTCAAGTATTTTGAGGGCGCTAGTCTGCATCTTACTACAGCCTTTGAGCCAATCTTGATCAAATACCTGAAATGATAAGCCTTCCGGAATATCACCATCATCTGTCAATCCTAATTCTGGCAATCTATCAATAGTTTTTTTACCCTTTTTTTAATGCAATTACAAAACTCCATGTCTCGATCAATTTTTAATACCAATTCATTAAATAACTGGGAGCGCCAGCGTAATCCCACTTTGCGGTAAATTTGACGGCCATTTTCCAGTACCTCCTCAGTATCTGAACATACTCGAGGGTCATTGAATTGTGATGCTAGAATGGGAAAATTAGCCGTATCACACCATTCACAACGGCGCTCACAGGTCTGCACATAATGAAGTAGATCATCATCAGTCTTTGCTCACAATGAAGAAGAGATACATTAACTAACCCTTTGACGAATCTTCGCGAGCTTTTGATTCTCCTTCTTTTTAACCAAATACTCGGCATCCTTTTGAATAGACTTCCATTCTCTTTTCAAATAAGTGAAATATCGCTCCATTAAAGCCGCCACGACCCCATAGTTATTATGATCCTTGTTCCAACAGTAATGATGATACTCGGTGCTGACCAGTGCAAGACGGAATGTACGGTAAAACACCATAGACATCAGCTCATTGAACGGATGTTGCCATGAGCTCTCCCAGTCCCAAGTGAATCGCTTTAGTCCTAGCTTGTGGAGCTCATTTTCGCAGTAGCTTTGGAAACCCTGAGACTGAACCTGTGTTGATGGCTCATTGAAAACATCCTCGGGGACATATCCGAGATGACCAGCCACTTGAATTGCAATTTCACGCTCTTCTCTGCTGGGTGGTGCTGGTAGTGAGGAAAAATCCTTATCCCTAACTTTGAGTAGGAACAGGCAATGTGCATGTACTGCTGATCTCATTCCATGGACATTCTCTGGAAGTTCTGCCTTCAGCCATTTTTGTTGCTCCTTCTGGCTTGCACGTTTCGCCACATTTGGAGCTTTGCGGGCCTGGTTCCTTTGCTGTCTGACCTCGGATTGTTCAAGCATACTCTGGGAAAGGCCCAGCTGAGGATGGGTGAACTCACTATTTGATTGAGTGCCTTGCTCATGCGCTGTGAAATCGTCCCTCCTTGGTTCATCATTTCTTTTACTTTGAGTCGGAGACATGTTCTCATCCTCATCATCCACAATTCTTTCTCTTGATGTACTGGCATGACCCGTTCTTGGCTTGGAGGCATATGGATGATGACGTCCAGTGACTTTCTCTTTATGGACCAGAGGTGAAGACGCATAAAGTTCATCCCCTGCCATGCAAATCATCAGTTAACACATCAAAACATTAATGAAGACTGGTCATCCTCACGATCTTCAATTGGCTCCTGAGATTGGACTGACTTGCCTTTAGGTGCCATATCTAACCCATGAAACAAACATATCAAATTGTGAATAAGTTTCTACTCCAAAATTCAAATGACTTACTTTGATGAAGTGTCAATCCTGGATTTCCCTCCGACAGACCGCTCCAAGTTACATTTTCCAAAGGTCTTTTTTGTCGCCCGCCATCAACGCGCCTTTCATGTCCCACATGAGCCTGGGAACCTGATGGAATATTGAGGGTTGGCTTTTGACTTCGTCCAAAGGGATCCTGGGATGCGACTGGATTCCAACCGGGGTTAAGGAGGAACTCACGTGGAAATTTTGATTGGGGATTAGCGTTTGATGAGATTTGAGGTGTGCCTTCCGGCCCCTCAGACACATGCATTTGTGTATTAGTGGGATTCAGGGGAATTGGCGTGACAGAAATATTTGGGATTGCCCAAGTGCTGGAAGTTGGAGCCTTCGGATTTCCCACATCAATGTTAAGACCTGATACATTCATTGAGGATGCAATAGGGGTTGTGAGAGGAATGTTGGGACTCAATGGTGATTGTGTTTGAACATATTCTATGCTATATTCACTATCTTAGTCATGAACAGAACCTGAACGGGATTGATGTGACTTGGAAGATGACATAAGGGCCGAAAAAGTACAGTAATATTTTTAACTTGATAAAACAGTTCAGTATTGTGATAAAATAGAGGGATATGATATGAGATTTTTCAAATCTAGAATAGAGAAATTCTATGAATAGTTGGAACCAAGTGTTGTGTGGAAGTCGGATAAGACTCTTTTGAGGAGAATCCTCCCTGCCTCCTCTTGAGCTCCTCCGCTTTTGTCCGAAACCACCCTGCACGGCCTACCAGCATATAATGTGATATTTCCTTGATCTGAAAGGGGACCCATCATCCATAAGTTACATATTTGGTAACATTTCCGCCTCCCCATTGTCACATTTTGTGAATTATCCAAACTGCCAATATATGCATTGAAATTCCACAACATTGTACATCTGTAAAGGGGTATATTCATGAAGGATTTACCCACAAAAGAGACAGCACCTTTTCAAGAAAGGCAAGACAATCCAAATCACATTCCAACTGATTCAAAGCCCGCCGCACTCAAACCAAATACCAAGACGTTAGCTGCACTCCAACCCCTTATGTAATAGAGTTATATAGTTATGTCTGTAATAAGGTTTAAACCATGTACGATGGCGTGCCAGCGTACATGGATTAAATGTTAATCCCCTCAATTCAACGGTAACACTTCACTAATGGAACCCCCTCAATGGTCAAACCCGCACTATCACAATGTGTAAATAAACTAGAATATGTATGAGCATTGAGCAGCATGGCATTTTACCCAATTAAACGCCTAACCAATTCCGCCATCCAGATGAGACATGTTACACTTTATCCACTGCAGCTCATGCACCATTACAAATGGGATAAAATCCTCAGCTGGCGCAAATCATCTCCCCCTTCATAAATAATCACTGAATTTTATTTCCAATTAATAACACTCCTAAACACTTTCACATCAACCATAGATATTTTTACACAAACCAACCGTACTCCCAATTCCTGCAACAATGACAACCCGGCCCTATTCCTCAATGCGTATATGCATGTGTCAACACTGCTCAACTCCAACACACTCTTCCCCTGAGGGTGATAGGCAAGGAGTTGCCTTCACACCTTTCCAATATAAACAGCACATTAAAAAGCTCAAATCAACCATTGCACCCAAATCTCTTCCAAACATCCCTACTTCTGCATCAGGATCTGGGTGCCCACAAATTCTATTGGATCAAATCTTCCCAGCTGATTATTCACGTTTGACCCAAAGCACTTTCTCAACTCCAGCGGGTCTCAATTCAACTGCACAGAAACCATATAGTGGCAGTCAAACCCTTCCCCCACAAGACCTAGGAATGATAATATCTGCCATTCTATCATTAAGGTATATTTCACCGCGCAGGGCTTCACGCATACTCAACTCCGCCCTTAACCTGCTGATCAAGTCCAGTATCTCAAGCTCAGATGGTCCCCCCACTCCTGCATTCCATATACCTCAAGATCTGAGTACCATATTTGAACATCTCCAATTGGAGCCAGTGATTCAAAACTATATATGTTGTCCTCAATGTTTCTCTCTAAATTGCCTTACTGAATCAGTCACAACTGACCAACCCCACTGTCAATGCCATAATGACCCAAATGATCATGATCCCCCTTGCACACAATCATTAGGCAAATTCATCTATTCATCTGAACCCCACACCCAAAACACAACCAACATGAAGCAAAAATTTATACCAAAAAAACATTTCATTTATCAACCATTCAAAAATTGGCTTGCCAGATTCCTCCAGCGGGCTGGAATTATGGAAATTCTGCATCAACATCAACAATCCCAAACCCCTGAAGGTACCCCCAAATGTGACGTCTGGGATGGATTGGTCTGGAGACGCTTCACTGGCACTAGAAATATCCATGATCCCCCATTCATGTCCATTCCTGGTGCATTGGCCTTCTCCATATATGTGGACTGGTTTAATGCACATGGAAAGTCAACCCGGTTGGCTAGCATTGGACCTATCATGCTTATTTGTCTTAATCTCCCCCCAAGTGAAAGATTGAAGCCCAAGAATGTCTATGTTGCAGGAATCATCCCTGGTCCGAAGGAGCCAACTGTGCTTCAATTGAATTATCTATTAATGCCACTAATCAACGAGCTCAAAGAGCTATGGCAAGGTTACCATTTTTCACCCACCTCAACAGGTCCATCAGGATCCTTAATCCGTGTTGCCATCCTCACAGCCATTGCAGATGTGGTTGCCATGCTCAAGCTTACTGGATTTATTTCCCATTCAGGAAACCACTTTTGTAATTTTTGCACCATTCACAAAGCTCATATTGAAGAAATTGGTCCTCAATTTCACTACACGCGCTCATACCAAGGTCATAAATCAACCATTGCCAAATGGATTCAAGCAACCCCACAACAAAGACAAGCAATTTTCTCTGAGTATGGAGTGCAATATTCAATTTTGGAAGACCTTCCGTATTGGGATGCAACCAGAATGGTTAATCTTGACATAATGCATAATTTAATACTTGGAATTTTGAAGGATCATGCAACTTTCAAATTGTGCATTCCAGAGTCCAAATCAAAAATTTACTTCAGGTCCCGCAGGAAATCCAATGACACCAACAGTTCAGACTCAGATTCCAAGACCTCCAACAGCTCTCTTGATAAAATCACATTGAGAGAGGCCCGCTCCCTGAGAAGACACACAGCAAAAATAATAAATGAGCCACTCCCCACTACTTCCACCCGAAAAAACTACTTCCCAATGCCCACCCCTAACACAGAACATCCATCTAGTGGTTCTGCGGAGATTCCTTCATTTGATGCCGATTACATCCCCACTTCTGAAATACCCTCTGAATTGGATATCACTGCACTGAGTGATCACCAGATCAAGGGTGAGGCTCTGGAGCGTCTCTGTCAAATCATATCTGAGACAATAATTCCCTCATCATGGACAAGAGTACCTCGCAACATGGGTTCCCCCTCTCATGGTAGCTTAAAAGCCGCTGAATGGGCTCTCTTATATAAGGTCTATATTCCATTTCTAATGCTCAGTCAACAGATGTCATTAGATGCACACCAATCTGCCAACACTCAAAGAAAAATGGGTCAGTCAGAAGAACTTGCAAATGAACTAGCCAAGAATACATTCCATTTGATTAGTGCTATCAGCATTGCCACAAGCTGGACTGTTTCAATAGATGATGCGACTGCATTTGCTGAACATTGGAAAACATTCCGCCTTTCCAATCAACACCTGTTCCCAAAACAGAAAAGTAAACCAAATCATCATTTTGCTGATCATATTCCTGAACTCTTCCAACGTTGGGGCCCAGCACAAGCCTCAGCCACATGGGGTTATGAGCGCTTGATTGGAGTATTTGCAAAGATGCCAACAAATAACAAGATATGTACGTCAATTAATAAGATCAATATATTCACATTGATTAAACACCTGAACTGAATATGACTAACTTTTTGCAACTCTGAATAGATTATATAGATAAAACCTTACTTCAACATATCTGTCGATGTTCCAACCTTTCCCTTCTCCTGAAATCCCCATCTGTGCCATGTGAAATAAAACAGCTTTTCGAATCACAGCCACCTGCCGTGTTCAATCACCATAAATATAACAAGCCATCCTGCCATGACCAACAAAATTATGATTGCCTGGTTGAGTACTTACAGACTTTTCATGCAACAAGGGAAATGGTTGATTGGATCAGCTTAGACAATACTGTGCAATCCACAAGTCATCCCACTTCAAGGATTGTCTCACCTTGGTATTTTCCAGTTTCAAACATTAATATTGGGAACAATATATTTTCAACTGAATCCAAAAATGTCAGCAACAGTGTGATATGTTTTCAAAGGGGCAACTCACAACAATTTGGTATTATTGATAGCATTTTCAAAGTCTCTGAGCCATCTAGCATACTGAACAATAACTTTCTGATTTTAAAAACTTTGAAGATTGATGTGAATTTCCTACCAGATTGGCCGTATCTCAATATTTATAAAGCTGTTGGTTTTGATGATGGACACTTGATTATATCAGAAGAAGAAATAGAAGGTAACTGTGGATTGTATGATAACAAAGCTCTGTCATGTGGACTGCTTGTAATGATAAAGCCGTTATTTCATGATATTTAGTCTACCAAAATGCAAATCTCTCAGATTCATTAGCAATTTTGCTAGTGAAATAACTGCCTTAAAATTTAGTGACAGAGACATGCCATTGTGACAAGCAAAGCCCATTATTTCACATTGCCACAAAGAACTTACTATTTTGACATTGGGTACAGTGTGAATAAGCCAAGTCCAATGATCAAATGACCCACACACTCACCTTTCACAGCATCCAAAGTTTCTAACTGCGCCATCATCATGTTGGAAGCGGAATCGGCTTTTGCGTACCCACACCCGCACGCGCCAATGCACACGCAAACGCACCCGCACACGCCAATGCACACGCAAACGCACCCACACACGCCAATGCACACGCAAACGCACCTGCCCCCGCGCATGCACACGCACACTTCATGGATGACCTGGTGAAGTCAAATGCCCCGCCTACATCAAGACTGGCTGAAGGACATCTTTGATGTGTGTGTGTGCAAACAGGCGGGTCTGGTGTAATTTTTACCAATCATCGGACGGTTGTGGGATGATCAGGTGGTGAGGAATCTGAGTTGAAGGCACAGGGGAACCAATATTATTGGATGTCACAGGATTTGGTGTAAGACAAGAGTAGGACGTGTGCTCGACATTCGCTCGATTTTCGCTTGACGTGAGCTCGACTTTTATCCTGCTTGATGTTTGCCTGACGTGAAGTCAATCGCCGACGATTGACACAAGATTCGCCCCGGTGAATCAAAGGGGTTGTACCAAAGGCCCTGGTGATGGCTAGGGGGGCCAGAAGCCCCTGGAAGACCAAATGGACCCCCCAGGCCCAAAAAAAGGCTATGGGCCTGGGGCATGATGAGGTCAAGAATTGGCCAACAAGACCAATGATAGTAGGATATGGCCTGGGGCCACAAATGGCCAGAAGAAGGGTGATATGGACCAAAGGCCATAAAACACTAGAAGGGATCCAATTGGCCATAAAACAGATGGCATGGCCAATTTGCCATAGATTGGGTTCAGGCTATAATTGCTGTAAACACCTATTGGGGGGTGATTACACATGATTGTAACAACTAATCAGAGGCTTTATCAGTATATTCAAGGATTAATGAATGAAGTAATTAAGGTGGACCAATTTGTGAAATTACAATTTAATCATAAATTGTATGACTTAATGAGTTAACTTGGGTTTGTCTAATGCTAAAAGCTAAATTTGTCACATGCAGATCCAATTAAAATTAAAAAAAGTGTATAAATATTTAATACAAATCTGAAAAGTCGAATATGGAAAAAAATCTATAGATTTATTTGAACTATCTGTCAAAAATGAAGAAAAATAGTGAGGTTTTATTAGAAAACAATGAAATAAGAAGCTATTTGGTGTTTTGATTGCCCATTAATTAAATGAGAATAAAAATTCAGAATGGGATAAATAGAAATGGACTGAGGATAATATGGAAAAACAGAAAAAATTGGAACAAGAGAAAGTTTCAAAGGGGTGCAAATTTATGTAAGTCGGAGAGAAACGGAGAAAATGAGCTTCTTCAAAAAAATATACTTTCGAGAGAAGGGAAATTAGAAGAAACTGGATTGTGAGAAAGTAAAATTAATTTCATATATAAAGGTGAAAGGAGAAGAAGGAAGATGGAACTAAACATTTTAAGTTCAACCTCATTGACTATTACTAAAAGACTGAACTAAGATTCTGCTTTAATCAATAAGTAATTCTCTGATGTCATTGTTGTTAAAGAAGCTAATAAAAAGTTCCCTTGGATTGACATATTCATTTTTTGTGAGTAATAAACACTTTTTCTTTAATTTCAAATTCACATTTTTTGCATAAATGAGAATAAAAAAAGGGTAAATAAATAATAGTTGGAAATTTATTATTGTTAGGTGGATGTTTGGGGTGTGGTAGTATTTCATCTTAATATTGGGATTTTTTTGAAAATGAAAGTTAAGAATTCATGTTAGGGAAGCTGAGAAGAGCTCAAATTCACCTGAATTTGGTTGAGGGGTTGCTTATGTAGTATATGAATTGTTTCATATGGAAGGTTGATTTAATTTGAATGAGTGTAAAACCTTTTGAAAAATGTTTTTTTGCTCATCCTCACCTGTTTTCTTATTTATCTTCCTTTAAGATCAAAATTCTGCATATTAATTTTATTTGAATCTTAATTGTTGGAAGGTAAATTCCACTTTCTTCCTCATCTACAAGTAGAATATGTCATAATTTCCATCATAAATATTTCTTATTATACTGATTATTATATTTTCACATTTGGTTTAGGTGGTGACAATTTCAGTTTTTTCAGTTCATACTTTTTTTCAGTTGTATTAATCAATGTAAAAAATGAATTTGAAAAGAGATATGAAAAAAAGGCAGCTCTCAAAGAAGAATTGAATTGAAGTTCTTTTTGGCTTCCTTAATCTCTACTTGAATCATTAAAGATGTAATTATTCCCAATAAAAATAAAATGATTGGTGATTTTAATTTTTCTCCTTTGAGGTATGGAAAAAGAAATTAATTTTCAATTTATTGGATGTTTTGAAGCCATAAATGAAGCTCCCAATGTTTCTGCTTAAATATGAGGAATATTATGATTGTGGATTCCAATGAAATATCAGTAGTTTCTCCAAATAAATACACTTATAAAAAGGCATTTGTGACTGATGCATTTGTTGAAGCACAGATTAATCAAGTATTTTAATCCAAAATGAGGCAAGAGCTTATTGACGTGTATACACATATAAAAATACATTTGCTTCAGATAATGAACCATTAGGTGCCATTACAGGGCATGAAGTTGATATTACTCTTAATATTGACAGAACATACCCTCCAGTACTTGGAAGACCAGCTTACCCAGAAAGGCCCAGAGCTAGAGAAGGCTTGGAAAAATATATCCAACAGTTGATACTACTTTGTGTATTGAAAAAGCAGGACATAATGAGGAAGTTGAAGTAACAACTCCTGTTATTATTTCGTGGCATAATGCTAAATTAAGGATTTCTGGAGATTTTAGAGTTCTGAATACCTACAAAATTCCACATAGGTATCCAATTCCTAGACTCCAAGAAATTTTGAATCAAGTATCCAAAGAAAAGTACATAAATTCAATGGATGAATTGAAAGCTTTCATCAGAATCTCTTTATACTCAAATCCAAGTAATTACTTAGAATTATCACTCACTGAAGCAATTATTAGTATCTTAGAATTCCATCTTGGATTAAAAATGCTCCATCTCATTATCAAAGAACTATGAATACAATCTTCCCCACAGAATTATCTGAAGGATGGCTCATTATTTATATTGATGATATATTTATATGTTCAGACTAATGTTCTTTGCACCTTGGAAGACCTAAAAGAGTACTTGACAAAGTTTTAGGAGTGCATATGAAGATTTCACTAAATAAATGAAATTTTTTCTTTGAAAAAGTTAAAGCATTGGGACATATTGTTTCTGGATGAAGGTAGAGTAATGAAAAAAATAAAGTAGCAGAAGTGTGAGTTAAGCCAATATGCCAGAATAAAGAAAAAGAGGTCTTTTCTTGGATTTTCCAGTTATTTAAAGAAAAATTCAAAGGTTTTGCAATTATAGCCAAGTCACTCAACGGAATCTGTGATCAACAAACAGTATTTGAGATGACACAGGAAAGAATTAAAACTTACGAGAAGATAAGGAAACCTCTTACAGAAGTACCTCTACTCCTCATCCCAGATTGGAATATGCATTTTAAAGTTGACATTGATCAATATGGATATGGATTAGGGACAGGACTAAATCAAGGTCAAATTATTGATGACAAACCCACAGAAGGACCAGGTTGTTATATCTCAAGACAAATCAAACCAACAGAAACCAGATATGGTGCAAGCCAAATGTAATGATTATGTTTGGTATGAGAGCTTGAAGAATTACACTATTACCTTTATGGAAGTGCTTTTGAGGTGATAACCAGCCAGAATTCCATAAATTAACTTCTGAAGATGAAAACACCCAACAGGAAAATGTTGAGATGGAAAATAGCCATTGAAGAATATATAGATAACATGAATATATTTCATAAAGGAGGGAATATATATAAGGATTCTAATGGACGTAGCAGGTGGGACTTAGCCAGTACACCTCATAATCCAGCTTATGTACCTTTGGAAGAAGAACTGCAGATTCCAATTGAAGGCATGAATGCAACTTATGTTGGAACTGAATTTTTTGAAGAAGCCAGAGAGTCTTATAAACAGGAAAAGAATTTCCATTTCTTGAAATCTTTTACAGATAAAGAGTGTAAAGACACAGTTCTGGTTTATTCATGGGATAAAATATGGTAAACTTCCTATTCTCAGGTAAGATTTTACTTCTTCCACTGCATCATCTACCACAGAACCAGAAATTCTTGTGTAATAAAGATATGAAGTAGACTTCTTCTTAATACTATTATTCATAAATTTTATGAAAGAATCTATTCTGGAAACCTTTCAGAGGACAGAACACTTGAAAAAGTGAGAAACTGTGCATAGTAGCGATCTTGGAGAAGACATAACATTGAATACTTCCATACCTGCGACCAATGCCAAAACAAAAACAGGATTAAAGGCAAGGAATTTGGAATTATGATCCATATTCAAGAGCCATAATACACTTGGGAAGTTTTTCACATCAATTGGGTTGCGGCACTTCCATCAAGTGGTGAAAACATTTATAGTTCTTATTTAGTCATTGTAGACAGATATAGCAAAACTATAATATTCTTATGATTTCATAAAGATGACAATTTTCTGAATATAGCTCTTCTTCTATGGAATAGAGTTATTTAAGAATAGCATAAATAACAGAGACTCCAAGTTAACATCTGCACTTTGGATGAATTTTCATAGATTGTTTGGGACCAAGTTATTACTTTCTACAGCATATCACCCTCAAACTGATGGGCTAGCGGATGGAAAAATTCAAATTTTTGAGGACATGATAAGGAGATTCTGTGCCTATGGATTAGATTTCAAATACTCATATGGCTTGACCCATTACTGGTGCACTCTAATACCTGAATTAGAAATGGCATATAAGACATCAGCCCATTTTTCTAAAGGTCAGAATGCTGCTATGTTAGGAGAAGGATGGAATCCAAGACTCCCAGAAGACACACTGAGGAAAGACTTAATTGATATACATCCTACAACTTTCATCTTCAAAATTATGCTTGATAAAGTAAAAAGTCATGCAAAACAAAGCATGAATGACGCTTTTGACTATGCAAAACAAAAGTAGGACAAGAGTCATAGAGTACCAGACTTCAAAGAAGGGGACCTAGTTCTAGTTTCAACCTTGAATTTTAATAATATCACAGGCCCAAAGAAACTTAAAGATTCTTATGTAGGACCTTTTGCTATTATCTGCTTAGATGGAACCAATGAAGTTTGAGATGAACTGAGTGGTGAATTGGAGGATAAACATCCCACCTTCCCAGTAACCTTGATCAATTCTTATAAAGAAGCTGCTAGATAATTTTTTCCTTTATGTAACCCAACTGGTTTAACTGTCCCACTGGTGGAAAAGAATGAAGACAAAATGATAAAGAAACTCCTTAAAGAAAGGAGACTTATGGGTAAAATTAAAAGAGAATATCTTGTCAGTTATAGAAATCCAGTACATCAATATGAATTGCTGGAAGAATCAGATGTACCTGACTCAGACAAACTTTAGAGAGGATTTAGACATGAAAGAAGGGAACAAGCCAGAATATTTCAATAAATGTGATTTAAATTGATTAATTTGAGTAATTTGAAGAGGTTGGAAAGTGGAAATTTGCTCCCATTGGGGAAATTTTCTTCTTAATATCATTGATAAGATTGTAGTAAAATATTAACTTTTGGTGGGAAGGAATGTAAGTGTAAGATGTGTCTATGAAACTGTTGATAATATTAATTTTAATGAACAGTACTATTATTGTTCTTATGAAATATTAATAATATAAATTATTAGATCCACAATTAATCAATTAATTCATTAATTAGTTCTTTTCCTTGTTATACACTACCAGTGATTATGACAGTAAGAAGTAATTGTCTACAAGAATCAATTGAAAGAAGTATTTAATAATTAAAAAATCTTTAATAAGAGAATAAAACCATTTTATTATATAATTATCTATTGCAAGAATAATTATAAATACAATTCTTGAAGAAAACTAATACTAGAGAAGAACCTTTGAAATTAATTAAAACCACTCACTAATACTCCAATAAAACCTTGAAAAGAATTGGAAGAGCAATTTGATGGATAAATTGTGGATTTAAAGGATTGAAATTGATTTATAACAGTATCAAAAAAATAGTTTATTTCAATGATTTCACGTCTTCCCGGTTGATTCTGAAAGAATAAAACATTCAAGAAAAAGCTTTAACTGATATTTAATTGTTGGTAATAAAGGTATAATTGGATAATAAGATGATTTGGAAAAAACAGCAATAGGAGGACTCTTTTAAGTCAACAGAAGCTCAAAGATATGTGCCATGGAGCAAGCTGAAAGATAAGTGAGTGAAAAACAAGTATTCTTTTTGGATTATTGATTGCATCATCTGTTGTCAGGTAAGAGTCTCATAATTACTTAATTAAGGATTTTACGTGACTACCAACCCATTTATCATTAAGAATAAAAGGAGTAACAACTGTAAATATTGTTTTATTTCAAAATAAATATGAATGTCTCAAACGTATCAATTTTATTGGAAATTTATTCACAGGTTGTATTTTCTGTGGATTTTTGAAGATTTAGTGTTTCACATGGAATCATCAAAAATGGACTGTGAGTAAAACTGTTAATTTACTTTAGAAACCATAATTATTTTTAATGTATTTCTGAAACATGCTGTTCTCTATAAGTACTGAAATGTTAATTAAGAATTGTATTTTGTATAAATTTTTGAAGTTTTTAGCTCATTTCTATGCAAAATTGCAAATAGCATAGTATAGCAAGTTTCTATGAGGTAAATCAATGGATACAAGTACACAAATGATCTTCATTCATTTTTGGGGCTTATACATGGAAGAGAATCAAAAATTGAGGTGATTACAGGAGTCTATGTTGTTAATTAGCTCCCTGTCACGTCAAAATAGCAGCTTATTTGCAATTGTATTAGTATTTAATGAGAGTTTAACTTGGTAAACAAGTTCCCAAAAGGTTTTAGTATATTTATTGGGCCACTATCCGCCATGGATACAAGCTTTAGAGATATCTATTTCTTTGAGGGCTCAGAAGTCTTGTACCATTTCTCTCTTTGATGTCTTTTTCCCCCCTTAGCTATTTTCACATCAAAAATAGTAATTAAGGATTCAATACTGATATCCATGATGGGTGTAAAAACACTTTATCTAATAATAATGTATTTTCAAGTTCTGCAAATGTGCAAAACACTAATCTTACTGCATATGTAATATGAGATCTCTTGCATCCCCATTATTTAGGTGTTCAATTGAAAAGATTTGTTTTACAATTCTTTTATGTGGTATTGAAGTATTTTCCATATTACCACATCATAGAGTTATTTGAAGCTTGTTCACTCTGTGGAGCTTTCTTGGGTGAATTTTTGGTGTAGAATCCAAGTCTGGCATCAAATCCATGGCCTTACTTACTCACAAAGAAGTTATTCCTCTTTCCTTGAATCAAAATTGGTAAATTTTGGATATATGTGTGACTTATTTCTTGTGCATAGTTCAGAATTCATTTTACTATTAACTGTGGCCTGTTTGGGTATGTAAAAAATACCTCAAGGCTCACAGTGAGCCTGGAGGAGAAACGGTTTTATCAAGCTGACTGGGAAGGCGGGGTGTTTACTCTCTGATTAACCACTCGATCCCACTTAAACTGAAGTGGTTCCATGTAAGGAAACAATAAGAAAGGGTACTATATAAGAATATTTGGGCTTCCTTGGGCTTTGATATTATTCAAATTCAAGGTTGAAACTAGAACTAGGTCCCCTATTTTGAAGTCTGGTACTTTGTGACTCTTGTCCCACTTCTGTTTTTAATAGTCAAAAGTGTCATTAATACTCTGTTTTTCATGATGTTTCACTTTATCAAGCATTATCTTGAGTCTGGAAGCTGTAGGATGAATTTATATCAAATCTGTCCTCAGTGTGTCTTCTGGAAGTCTTGGGTTCCATCCTTTTTCTAACATAGCAGGAGCTTGGCCTGTAGAAGAATGGACTGATGTCTTATATTCCAACTCCAATGCAGTTATTAGAGTGCACCTGTCATGGGTAAACTCATCTGAGTCTTTGAATTCTAACCCATAAGCACAGAATCTCCTGATCATGTCTTCTAAAGTTTGAATAATTCCCTCTATGCTGTTAAGAATCATAACTTAGTCCTAAAAATTCTGTAAAGATTGGTCCAAAGTGCAGATGTGAGCTTGGGGTCTCTGTCACTGATGATATTCTTAAATATTCCTGTATGGGAAAGAGCTCTACTCCATAGAAGAAGAGCTGTATCCAAAGCAGTTTCATCTGTATGACATGGTAAGAATATGAAAGTCTTGCTATATCTGTCTGCAATTACTAGACAAGAATTATAACTTTTATCACCACTTGGAGGAAGTGCTGTGACCCATTCCATATGAAAACCTCCCCAAGGGGATTTTGGTTCTTGAATATGAATCATCAGTCCAAATTTCTTGCCTGTACTCCTGTTTTCTTTTTGTCAGCTATCACAGGTAGGGAAATATTAAATGGTTTCTTTTCTCCAAGATGGCAATCATGCACAGCTCTTCAATTTTTCAAGTGTTCTGTCTTTTGATTGGTGTCCAGAGTATATGCTATCATGGCATTCATGAAGAATGGTATTGATAAGCAATCTGCTACATAATGTCATTACACAAGAATGTTTTGTGCTGTGGTAAATTATGCTATCAAACAAGCTAAATCTTCCTTCAGAATATGGATTTTTCCACACCTCATCCAGTACATTGACTAAAGATGTATCATTGCAGTCTTTATCTAACAAGGAATTCAAGATATGGCAATTCTTGTCTTGCTTATAAGATTCTCTGACCTCTTCAAAGAATTAAGTCCCAATATCAGTTAGGTAAATTCCTCCAACTGGAATCTTTGGTTCTGCTTCCAAAGGTTCAGAAGCTGGGTTATCAGGAGTATTGGCTAATTCCCACCTTCTAAGCCTATCAGAGTTCTTGTGAATGTTTCCTGCATTATGAACTATAGTCATATTACCTCTATATTCTTGAATGGATATTTGCCATCTCAACATATGTCTGTTGGGAGTTTTCATGTTAAGAAGTGTTTTAACGGAATTACATTGAGTTCTAACTTCAAGACTACTGCCATCAAGCTAATAGTGTAATTTCTCAAGTGCCCATACCAAACATAAGCAATCCATCTGGCGTGCACCATATCTGGCTTCTGTTGGTTTGATTTATCTTGAGATGTAGCAAACTGGTACCTCTGTAGGTTTGTCATCAATAATTTGGACCTGATTTAGGGCTGCCCCTAATCCATCTCCATATGCATAAATGTACAATTTGAAAGTTATATTCCAGTCAGTCATGAGGAGTAAAGGTGCCTCTGTCAGAGATTTCTTATCTTCTCATAAGCTTTAATTATTTCCTGTGTAGTATCAAATACTGCCTGTTGATCACAGATTATATGGAGTGATTTAGCTAGAATTGCAAAGTCTTTCACGTGTTTCCTGTAATAACTGGAAAATTCAAGAAAGGACTTCATTTCTTTCTTATTATGGGGTTTTGGCTTAATTAGAACTCCTCCCACATTACTTTTGTCAATACCCAAGCTTAGAAGAGAAACAATATGTCCCAAAGCTTTAAGTTCTTCAAAGCCAAAGTTAAATTTCTAGAGTGAAATCTTCATATTCACTCCTGTAGCTTTGTCAAGTACTCTTTCAAGTATTTCAAGGCTCAAAGACTATGAGTCAGAACATATGAGAATATCATCAATATAAATGATAAGCCATCCTCCAGATAATTCTGTAGGGAAGATGGTATTCATCATTCTTTGATAATGAGATGGTGCATTTTTAATACAAAATGGCATTCTAAGATACCCATAAATACCACAGTGAGTGATAATTCTAAGTAATTTCTTTGTTTTAGGGGTCAAAACATTTTTATGAGAGCCTTTCAATGTATCCATAGATGTTTTATGCTTGGCTTTAGATAATTGAGTCAGGATTTCTTGAATTATAGGAATTGGATACCTATCTGGAACTATGTAGGTATTCAATGCGCTAAAATCTCCAGCAATCCTTGATTTATCATTATTCCAAGCAATAATAACAGGTGTCATCACTCCAACTTCCTCATTATGGCCTACTTTCCTTTTTACACCAAGTTGGATCAACTCTTGGATATGTTTTCCAAGGCTTCTTGGGCTCTAAGACTGGCTGGATAAGCTGGTCTTCTAAGTACTTGAGGGTATGGTCTGTCAATATTATGAGTAATTTAAACTTCATGCCCTTTAATAGCGCCTAATGGTTCATTATCAGAAGAAAATTCATTCTTATATGTGTATAATACATCAAGAAGTTACTTCCTCACTTTAGGTGATAATGATGGATTAATTTGTGCTTCAACAAGTTGATTAGCCACAAGTTCTTCTTTATAAGTATATTCAACAGAAATATTATACATATTTGCTTTTGCATATTGGAAAAAGCAAATGTTTGTGTTTTATTTTCTCCAATTGTGAAATATCTGTCTTTATGGTTATTGATGTCAATACCATAAATATTCAACTGATCATTTCTAAGAATAATGTGCTGGGATGTGAAATTGTCCATTAATACTATCTCTGTTTTCATTCTTAAACTTCCTTCTGGATGTGGAAATACAAGATTAGTGTCCAATATACCCAAAGGGTACATATTATTGCTGGCACTACTAAATTGTACACCCCCTAATGGTAATAGATGATTCTTCCATCCAGGGAGTATCTCTTGAAGAGAATCTTTTCCTACACAAGTACAAAGCTCCCCTGTATCCAAATTTACTCTGGCTTCAATATCATTTATCAGGTTTGATGTGATACAAGATGCTCCAGCAGTGTATCCTTTACCTCTAGCAGGTTTGGTTTGACACATTCTGGCATCTTGGATATTTGTCAGGTTATGACAATCCTCACTGTACTGTGGAAAGTGAGTATGGACTTCTGTGACCTAAAAGAAAGCTGTAATGTTTTCAATGGGATAGTCTTCTACTGGTGTATCCTCAGAGACTGCAGAATCTAGGTCATATTCCTCTTTCTCTTCAGTACACTGAACTTCATTAATTTTTGTCTTCTTTGTGTAAGTGTTGGCTAAATGTGAGGTGCTTCCACATTTATGACACTTCAAGACAGGTCTTGCAGGCCTCTTATCTTCTTTGGAAGTTTTAGAGACCATTGTGGATTCCATGGGGACTCTAGTCCAGGTTTTTATCAATTTGTTTCCTAGTAATGTTATCTTCCGTGGCATTGATGTAATCTTATGTTGAACAGGGCTCTACAAATCTGCGCTTGACAGCATGTTCTAGTTCTCCTCCACATTTTCCTAATATTTTCATATTAATCATAGAGTCAGACATAACTGGGTGTAAGCCAGATAATCTGTCTTTCTTTTTGAGGAACCAAGTAACTTGTTAATCCTCTTCTGAGTTAAAAATCTCACTTTCAAAAGCATTTTCCATTTGAAATCTCCAAGAATTGTTAACCCATTTGGTGATTATTTCAGATTTCCACCAAGGCCAATCATGTCTACCATGATCTTGTCTCAATCTGTAATACCATTTCTTTGCAGTTCTGGTAAACAAGGAGCGTAGCTTGCCCACTATAGCTTCATCAGGTATGTGAAAATCCTCTTGAAACATATCAATTGTTCTCATGAACTCAATATGATTGTATTCTCCTTCACCAGAGAATGTTGGCCATTCTTCCATTTTGGGAATATCTTTTGCAGAGATAGGATTTTCTCCTAAAAAGGGGGTCAAACTTCTTTTTAAAGAACGTTTCTTTTCAGTCAAAGGTGGAGAATGTCTTGGCATATGTGGTTCATAATTCTTATCAATTTTCTCCACATTTTAAATGATTTCATCTTTCAATTTCTACCTTTCACTGTCACTTTTTGCCAAATGTGTGGCAAACTGATTGGTATTATTAATTATTTCCAAAACCTGACTTCTCAGAATTGCAAGTTGTTAATTGATGTGTGAAATGGAAATATCTGCTATTTCATCCTCTTGAACTTGGCATTTAATTTCAATTATGTCACATGTATTGATAATTGAATCAAGAATGACATTTGTCAGCTTATACCACTCAGTATAAGTTTTGTCATTTCTCTTTAATTCACTTATTCTTGATGTTATTTTATTTAACTTTGCATCAAATTTACCAAGTCCTACATCAATACTAGATTTAGCAAATTGTATTTCTTGTATTATTTTTGTGAAAAGACACTGTTCATCCCTTCCCCCGCTTTGGCTGTGAATTAAATGATAGTTCTGGCCATATTGAAGGCACTGTCCTCAGATGAAGGTTCTAATTTGGGGATTCTGTTGGCCTGTGGGTAAGGTCCCTGCCAATTGGCTTTGCCTTTGCCCTTTCCTTTATGGTTCTTGGCACCTCTCTGCTTCTTCTGAGGTCCTTTGGGCTTGTCTTTGGACACTTGTGGAGCTTCTTTGGAGCTGGTAGACGCCACTCATGAGCCTTAGAGGTATTTTCATATACCCAAAAGACCACAAATAACAAAATAAGATATAAATATAAATAAAATAGATTTATTTGTATTATAAAAAGTAAAATTGAAATATAATTACAGCTTCATATCCAAAATTCAAAAATTTAATTTTAATTTAAAATAAAAATTACATTTAATTTTAAAAGTGTGAAAATGCATTTTTACTTGAAAAATTAAGTAAAAATGAATTTTTAATAAAATTAATGAAATTAAAATATTTTTGGTAAATATGTTACAGAAAATATAATATAAATTCTTATCCAATAAATAAACTACATAAAATTACTTCACCATTGGATTTCTCATAAAAAATAAGGTGAGGTCACCTCTGGGTAAAACGTCTGTAAATCAACTCCAAATAAGCTTAAATTAAGTTTTAGTATTTTCTGTAAAAAAGTGGATAATCCTCAAAACCTTAATTCAATTCACACCACATGGGGTGTTAACCCTCAATTTTTGTGTTAAAATTGAGGTGTTGTGTGTAGTTTAGAAGTTATGAGGAATTGAAGGATTTTCAAGTGAAATATCAAAAGGTGCGCGTGTATTACATAAGTGAAATGTAATTTACATATGAGGTATCAATTATTACAGTTGTGTACTGTAAAATGCAATTGAATTGTATGTGTAAATTACAAGTGTATTACATGATAAGGAATTAAAAGAAAAAAAATTGGAAAGATTAATTCTGGGGGGGGAAAGGTACTCTAGCTCCAAGGGGGAGCCAGACTTCCAAAATCCTTGCTTACAGCCATGGGATGTCAAAATAAATGCAAAGGTTCGTCAATTTTGGCCTGGAATTGGGTCACAAACGCTGTAACCCAATTGATGATGAGGTTTTGATACCAACCAGGGCGGTTTTAACTGTTGCCAAGAGGGTAAAGCTACCCTTAAGTTAAAACAATATTCATAAAAACAGTCTTAGCAGGTTTCTACATCTCTCAAACACATTCTGACGTGCGTTGAAGGCTCTAGACCAGGTATTACTATAGTAATGGCTGATTTAAGGGTCTAAAATGGCTAAAAATAGAAAAAAATGGCCAAAACCAGCCCTTTTTTTGGTCTAAACCAAGGTTCAATGGGGCTTGAATGGGCCTTTCTGTTGTCAGAGTGTTTTCCACAACTGACAAGAGTAAATTTCACTTTTGGAGTAAGAAAATTGATGGTTATAAAAGAATGTCTTCTCTGCCCCACTTTTATCTTCATGTTAGAATCTTTTCCTTTTATAATTAGTTTAAACACTGTTAAACCAATCAGTACAGTATTCCAAACACCCTTTTTATATCATTTTAAACCCTCTAGACACTTGAAAAAATCATTATAATCATTTTTTGTAACTCTTATAATCACTTTTACCCCTTGAACCACCCCATAAGTGAATTAAAGCATCTTTCATCACTGGTAACTTTGTCACTTTGTTTCCAAATTCACTCTGGTAACTTTTGGGCATATTTTCTCTTTAAATATCTTTTTAAAGACTTTGTTGTTTAATTCATTGCTTTCTGTTCTTTGCTCAATTAATTTGAACTGAAATTTCTCTTGAAGAAATTTCTCTTGTAGCCTTAAATATCTCTTGTAGAATATTTTGGGATAAATTTTCATTGTTGGTAAAACAATCAATCTTTATAATATTATTGTTTTATACTCAAATGGGTAAGAACCATAAAATTGGCGTGTTTTCTCTTAAAAATACTATTTCATACTATTTCTTAATTATATTTTACCTTATACAGATTTTGAGGACAGGAAAAGTACTTGATTTTTAATCAAAGTTTCATATCCACACCTTACATTTGGGGCCCCAGCCGTGATATTTTACCTGTGAAATAATTTTTTACTCTTTTGAAATATTTTCTTTTCTTATATTGAAAAATTTGAAAACATATTCAAACTACTTATAATTTAAAAAATCCATAAAAAATAACTTTTTTCATATTATAATTGAAGCTTTTTTTTCATTTCTCTCTTGAACAAATCTATTTTACTTAATCAATTGCTTTTTTCATTGCTTTCAGTGTCTGACAACATGGTAGGACGATAAAATATTAAAACAGCTGCAACATTAACAAGAATTATTCCTGCAAGTACTGTGAATTCTGACCAAGATAGTACAGTTATTATAACTCACAATAATCAAACTGAAAAAATTTCTTCTGAATTAATTAACTTGAATATCAGTAATACCCTTCAGAAGGCAAAGAAGTTTGCCAATATTAAGTTTTTTGATGTAAACATACTATTTTTAAGCCTTTTAATCATAAAATATGCTTTAAACCATATCAGGAGCCAGCTCTAACCCCTCAAGCAGCTCCCAAAAAGGTCATAGATGTGATTATGGCAGAAGGCAATCAGTTACAGAAGGACAAGGATCAGTTGATGACCTCCAAATTAATAAATTATGTCATTCTGAAGCTGATAATACTATTTTACCTTCAAACAGGGCTGACACGGCCACAAGGAGACTCAGTGGATATATACAAAGCCATCCAGAAGGCTTACAACAATCCATTGCAGCACAAAGAGTACCAGATCCTTGCATAACTGTGTAAAAACTTCATAAATTCTTATCTGACTGTGAGGAATTCCCGGGCCATCCCAACACTTGCAAGTTACTCAATGGATGGAATCCATTGATGTAAAAGAAGAACATGATGGTTTTAACAGAAGAATGGAGGAAAAAAACCCTCCATCACCCAAGCAAGTGCCAAAAACCGCCCAGTAGCCAGCAGCAGCAATTCCAGCATGAAAATGCAGCCACAAGCTTAATACAAGGGCAAAGGCAAGGCGCCAGCCACAAAGCCTTCCAGAAAGGGCTACAGAATCCCAACAATTCAGAAGGATACCATGGAGAATGTATTTCATATGGCCATAACAATGATGACATTACAGAAAAAGGAGGAAGCCAGATTAAAATATTAGAAATTATTTTTGACATTTTTGATTCTATCCCAGAGCTGTATTAAGCTATAAATGATGTAAGAACTCATGTTTCTGATACAATTCATCCATTTGTAACAATGTTAAAGCAAACAGTTTAATTCTGAGCCAAAGAAATGAAGCACTTATGTGTTTTGAGACAGTTTTAAGAGCAATTAGAACTTCTAATAATGCAAATTTTTTTGGCAATGAGATAAATGAATAATATGCCATTATTAAAGAATTAACAGACAAATATTCTAAATTCAATATTGATGACATAATTGATACAAGAATCAAAAAATCCATCAATACTATCAAGACAGATAACAAGAAAGTCCTTGATGATATTTCAAATGCATTTACTGAAGTAAAGACATATACAATTGCCTTGAAAAAGTGTTTTGATGCTTCACAAGAAGAAGGATCAAAATTAACAATTAAATTTAATCAAGTCACTGCTGATAATACAAGACAAACAGAGTTATGGAAAGAACTAACACATAAAGAAGACATTGATAAAATTGAAGTAATAAGTTTAATACAAGCCTCCCAACATGAATTCAGAAATTCCCAAAGGTGTAGCAACAGTAAAATGAATGATATTGAACAAATGCTGAACACCTTACCAAGAATGTCTACACCTCTGAATCAAAATGAGGGTGAAGGAATTCCCAATCCACAAATATTGGAGGTAAAAACTCAGTTAAAAAATTAATTTTCCACTTCTTTTCATAACTTGGAACCATCAATGGGCCAAGCACTCCTGAAAGAAGTACCAAATCTTCAAGAATGGCCTCACTTCAGTGGTGAAGGAGAATATGACCATATGGAATTCATCAGAGGTATTGACATGATTAAAGAACATTTTGAATTACCAGACAGATTGGTAACAGCAAGATTTAACACCTTGTTTACCCAATCAGCTCACAGATGTTATATCAAATTAAGACAAGCACATGGACACCAAAGTTGGACTTGGTGGAAAACCCAAATTATCTACAAATGGGCCAATGATGCTTGGAGGTTCAAAGTAGAAACAGCCTGCAAATCTGTCAAATTTAATTCTGATAAAGACAAATTTTTACCATGGTTTTGCCAAAAAAAAGACAGATTAACAGCATTGTATCCTGGCATGTCAGAATTTATGATCCACAGAAAGATTCTGAGACAATGTGGAAGTGCCTTAGAGCATGCTATCAAGAGCAGTAATACTGAAAAATCTTCAGAAGAAGACATTATTAATATATTAGAAGAAGTAACCACCAGAACCAGGATTGGTTCTAGTAGGGTGAATCTCAAAACAAGGTTTAATACACGTTGGAAAGATTCTGTGGACAAAAATCCCAAAGGAAATTCTAATAATGTTAAGTATAAATCTGCAGCTTTAATCAGGAAGTGCCATATTTGCCAAACCACCACCCACTTAGCCAATGCATGTCCAAAAAGGGGGAAAATCAATGAAATTGACATTGAAAAAGAACCTGATGTTGAAAAAGATGATAATAGAATTGAAGAAAATTCAGATGATAAGTCATCAATATATTCTGAATATTCAAAAGATATAGAAAATATCAATTCCACTTTTGTCGTAATGGAATCTTATTACCACTTTCCACAATTAAGCGATGGTCAACTTGATTTATCAAAAATTGAAGATGCACTACTTATGAAAACCAAAACAAACAGGGGAAAAGGTGATACAGCTGGTAACTACTGTAGAACAGAAGTGGTCATTGACAACAAAGCCACTGAACATTTACTTGACCCAGGAGCCTTCTGCTCTTGTGTTGGCAAATCTTTTCTTAAAACTTGTGTACCAAATTTTGAAGACCAATTGTCACCAATTGATGGCATAAAATTCAATAGTACAAGTTATCCAATGAAAGCATTGGGAATCTTTGAGACCAATTTAATATCTACACATATTACTGGAAAGTTAAGAATGACTGTTGAACTTGGGAAATGACTATTTAATCATGTATGGAATAGATTTACATAACAACAAGGACAGATACTTTACTATTGGAGACAATTAGCATGAAAAATTTGCCTTTTTACCATTTAAAATACAAATTACAGTGAGTAAAGTAGCACCAGTAAGCTTAGAGCTGGATAAATTCAAATCTGAAAAGGTAATGAAGCTGAAATAAGCCTTCATCTGACTGATAGTCAGGAAAATAAACTTACTTCCCTTTCATATGACCATAGAGAAGCAGTTGCATCAGGCAAAGAACCTTTGGGAAAAATCATTGCTCATGAAGTTGACATCATCTCTAATATTGAGAGACCTTATCCACCACTCTTAAGAAGACCTACATATCCAGCAAGTACTAAATCCAGAGAAGCTTTATAAATTCATATTAAAGAACTTCTAGACCTTGGTGTAATAAGAAAGATTGGCCATAATGAGGAAGTAGAAATAACTACACCAGTCATAGTGGCATGGTATAATGAAAAATCTAGAATGGTTGGGGAGTTTAGAACTCTGAACGCTTACATTGTTCCAGACAGGTTCCCAATACCAAAAATGGGAATTTCCCTTTCCCAGATATCTCAAGCAGTGTATATAACCACTATGGATGCCCTCAAGGGATTTCATCAGAATGTAGTGACACCAAGGGCAAGAAAATATTTGAGAATTATTGTTCATTGTGGAGTATATTAATATTTGAGGATGCCTCTTGGAATCAAGAATGCACCTTCACACTTTCAAAGAGTTATGAATGAAATATTCCCTGAAGAGCTTTCAGAAGGATGGTTAATCATTTACATTGATGACATGATTGTTTGTTCCAAAACTTGGGAAGAACATATGTACAGATTTTCCAGAGTTTTGACAAAAATCTAATCTGTAAACATGAAAATTTCGTTAATGAAACACCATTTTGGATTTAAAGAGCTTAAATCAATGGAAAATGTAGTTTCTGTTTTATCCCTTGGAATTGACAAGAGCAAGGTTTCAGAAGTATATCTGAAACCCATGCCTCAGAACAAGAAAGAAATTCAGTCATTTTTAGGGCTTGCAGGATATTACAGGCAGCATATTAAAGATTTTGCACTCATAGCAAGACCTCTTTACAGATTATGTGACAAAGACACAGTAGTTGAAATGACTGTTGACACAGTCAAGGTATTTGAATCTTTAATATCAGCCTTGAACACTGCTCCACTCTTACTGATGCCAGACTTTAAGCTGCCTTTTAAGCTTTTTATTGATTCATCAGGAGGTGAGCTTGGTGCTGCACTTCATCAAGTCCAGATTATCAATGATAAACCTGTGGAAGGACCCATATGCTTCATATCCAGGCGAATCAAGCCAACTGAAGCCAGATATTGAGCCAGTAAAATGGAGTGCTTATGCCTTTTCTGGGACTTAGAAAGCCTAAATTACTTTCTGGAAGAATGTGCTTTTGAAGCAATATCAGATTGTACCACTGTTAAATTGCTTTTAAACATGAAAAAACCCAACAGGCATATGCTCAGATGGGGATCCCAAATTAAACTCAGAGCTATGGACAAATCTTCATCAAATATTTGGGACAAAACTATCCTTCTCTACAGCCTACCACCCACAAACTGATGGTCTGGCTGGAAGGATGATTGAAACCTTGGAAGATATGGTAAGAATATTTTGTGCATATGGCCTTGAATTCAAAGATCATGATGGATTCACCCATGATTGGTGTACTCTTTTTCCAACAATAAAATTGGCTTATAAGACATCCATTCATGCTACTACCAATCAAACTGCAAGTATTCTAGAAAAAGAATGGAATCCCAAATTACCTCAAGATTCCTTGAGGAAAGAATTGATTGAAATACATCCTACAGCTGCTACCTTAAAAGGAATGCTAGAAAACGCTAGAAATCATTCAGTAAGGTTCATGGAAGACTCTTTTGCATATTCTACGGACAAATGGGACAAGTAAAATGCCACTCCAGATTACAAACAGGGTGATTTAGTACTTGTATCCACCACTAACTTCTATAACATCAAAGAATGTAAAATTCTCAAAGATTAATTTTCAGGACCTTTTGTTATTAAGGCCCTCCATGGAGAAAATGCTGTTGAAGTATAACTTTCTGAGGAACTGAGCAATAAGCATCCTGCATGTCCAGTGAGCTTGATAAAGCCATATAAATCTAGTGATGCTGAAAACATTTCCTTGAGGAATGAATTTCCCCAGGTTATCACTCCTATTAAATCATCTGATATGAAAAAGATTACCAAATTTCTCAAAGAAAGAAAGTTGAGAACCAATGAAGTAAGGCAATACCGTGTTAGGTACAGTGTCCCAACTTGTGAATATGAATATTTAGCAGAAAAGGACATACCTGAAGCTACTAAACTTTTTAGAAGGCTCAGGAACACTAGAAATAGAAATATTAAAAAGTAATAATCTTTCTTAGGGGGAGGGAATGTGAGCCTTAGAGGTATTTTCATATACCCAAAAGACCACAAATAACAAAATAAGATATAAATATAACTAAAATGAACTTAGCTATATTATCAAAATAAAAAGAAAAATTTAAATACAAATTTATATACAAAAACAAAACATTTAATTCCAATTAAAAATAAAAATTACATTACATTTTAAAATTGTGCAAATGCATTTTTACTTGAAAAACTTAAATAAAAATGAGTTTTTAATAAAATTACTGAAATTAAAATGTTATTGGTAATAAGCTACATAAAATATATCATAGCTTTTTATCCAATAAATAAACTTAAGAAAATTACTTCACCATTGGATTCCTCATAAAAAATAAGGTGGGGTCACCTCTTGGTAAAATTTCTTTACCTCAACTCTAAATAAGCTTAAATTAAGGTTTAGTATTTTCTGGACAAAAGTTGAAAATCCTCAAAGCCTTTATTTAATTAACACCACATGTGGTGTTAACCCTCAATTTTTGTGTTAAAATTGAGGTGTTGTGTGTAGTTTAGAAGTTATAAAGAATTGAAGTATTTTCAATTGGAATGTCAAAATGTGCATGTGTATTACATAAGTGAACTGTAATTTACATATTAAGTATCAATAATTACAGTTGTGTAATGTAAAACTCAATTGAAATGTATGTGTAAATTACAAGTGTATTACATGATGAGGAATTAAAAGTAAACAATAAATTGGAAAGATTAATCATGGGGGGAAAGGTACTCTAGCTCCAAGGTGGGGCCAGACCCCCAAAATCCTTGCTGACAGGCATGGGATGTCAAACTTCATGCAAAGGTTCATCACTTTTGGCCTGGAATCGAGTCACAGACGTTGTGACTCAATTGATGATGAGGTTTTGATACAAACCAGGGCTGTTTTAACTGTTGCCAAGAGGGTACAACTACCCTTAAGCTAAAAGAATCCCAGTAAAAACAGCTTTAACTAGTTTCTACGTCTATTAAACACATTTTGATGTGGTTTGAAGGCTCTAGACCAGGTATTACTATAGTAATGGCTGATTTCAGGGTCAAAAATGGCAAAAACCAGCCCTTTTTTGGTTTAAACCAGGGTTCAATGATGCCATAATTGGCTTTTCTGTTGGCAGAGTGTTTGCAACGAGTTAAAAGAGTAAATTCAACTTTTTGAGTAAGAAAATTGATGGCTATAAAAGACTGTCTACTTTGCCCCACTTTTCTCTTCATGTTAGGATCTTTTCCTTTTATAATTAGTTTAAACACTGTTAAACCAATCAATAAAAGATTCCAACCACCCTTTTTATATCATTTTAAACCTTCTAACCACGTGAATAAATCACTATAGTTATTTTTTGTAACTCTTATAATCATTTTTACCCCTTGAACCACCCCATAAGTGAATTAAAGCATCTTTCATCACTATTAACTTTATCACTTTGTTTCCTAGTTCACTCTGGTCACTTTTGGAAATTTTTTCTCTTTAAATATATTTTGAAAGACTTTTTTCTTTAATTAATTGCTTGCAGTTCTTTGCTCAATTAATTCCAATTCAAATTTCTCTTGAAGAAATTTCTTTTGTAGCCTTAAATATCTGTAGTAGAATATTTTTGGATAAATTTTTAATGTTCATAAAACAATAAATCTTTATAATATTATTGTTTCATACTTATAAAGTTAAAAACAATAAAATTGGCATGTTTTCTCTTAAAAATACTATTTCATACCATTTTTGAATTTTATTTTACCTTATTCAAATTTTGAGGACAGGAAAAGTACTTGATTTTCACTCAAAGTTTCATATCCACACCTTATACTACTGGGCCTTTTTCCTCCAAAGCTGGGGTCATTTCCAGTTCCTTCTTCTGGTCTATGAATAAAATAGTTTGATTTTTCAACCAGTTCTTTATGTTTTTGACCTTGACTCTGCAAGACAATGTGATCCATCCTCCTAAGAGTTCTCTTGTATTATCCTGACCCACAAAGCTCTTGATGTGCACGTAAGAGCTCATGGCTCCCTGCCAAAGGCTTGAGCATATTTCGCACTCCTCCTCTTTGGCTTCTGTGTACCAATTCTTGTATTGGAATTGATAAATCTCTATTCCTGCCACTTTAAAATGGTTCAGCCTCTGAAATATTATCATGAATTAGTCCAGACTCAGAGCTCACATCAAAGTTTGTTGGTGAAGACCTTGGGGGATTGGGGGAAATTCTGGTATCCTACAGATGTGTCTTTCTTGAGGAAGACTTGCCACTTCTGGACTTGTTATTGCCTCTTCTTTGTCCATATCCATCTGGTTGGACTGAATAGTTGTTTCCATTTCTGGTATGCACCATTTTACGTCAATTTTAAGAGAAAAAATTAAGAATAAAGTCACCAATACACACCTCTTGGTGGTTGTTTTGCTTTTTCTATTTTAATCAAAGTGACTCTTTTAGCAATTTAAACTTCAATAATGTCTTCAGATTCTGCATCTGGAGATTTTGGAATGGTAATATATCTCTTACTGAGTCTGTTACCAACTGCACAGTTTATGATTAAAGACAATAGAAAAAAATTAAAAGAGAAAAATAAATTTTTTATACTAAAAAGATTTTACAAAAGATTTTTTATAAGTTCATTATTTTTTTATATTAAAAAAAATATTCTTCTTAAAGAAAAAATAATTTAGTATGTTGATTCAAAATTAATTCAGAGTAACTTAAGGAATAATTTTCTAAGTTTTTGGATGTGAAAAAGCCGCATGTAAAACAATATAAAATTAAACCAAATTCCTCAATGAAAAATATTTCAAAGAAAATTTTAAGAATAAAAATAATTTTAACTTCAGATTGAAAGAAAAAAAATGGTAAAATTAATATATTTTAGAACTTAAAAATATATTTATTAAGGGTACAAGGTTCAGAAAACATGGCCAGGCCCCCAAATGGAAGATGTTTCAATGAAACTGTTGATAATATTACTATTAATCAACAGTACTATGATTGTTCTTATGGAATATAATAATAAAAAATTATTTCAACCACAATCAAATAATTAAATAATTTATTATTTATTTTACTTGTTATACACTACTAGTGATTATAACAGTAAGCAGTAATTGTCTACAGGAATCAATTACAAGAAGTATTCAATAATAAAACTTCCTTATTAAAATAATAAAGTTATTTTAATATATAATTATCTTTTGCAAGAATAAATATAAATATAATTCTCAAACAAAACAATTAATAGAGAGAAACTTTATGAATTAAGATAAAACATTCACCAATACTCCAAAGAACTTATTAAATATAATAGTAGAAAAATTTGAAGGATAATTGTGGATTTAATGGATCAAAATGGATTGATAACAGGATTACAGAAATATAAAGTTAATTTCCATGATTTTACGTCTTTCTGATTTATTCTGAAAGAATAAAACACTTAAGACAATATTAACTAATACTTACTTGTTGGTAATAATGGTATAATTTAATAATGTGATGATTTGGAAAAAACAGCAAGTGGAGGCCTCTTTTAAATCTAAGAGAGCTCACAGAGGCATTCCATGAAGAAAAGTGAAAAAACAGTGAGTGAGGAAACAATAATCCTTTTTGGATTAATGATTGCATCATCTGTTGTCATGTAAGATTATCATAATTACTTAATTGATGCTTTTACATTACTACCAACCCAAATATGGTTAAGAATAAAAGGAGTAACAACTGTAAATCTTCTTTCATTTCATGATAATGATTTATTTCTCAATTCTATCAATTTTATTGGAAATTTCATCACAGAGTGTATTTTCTGTGAATTCTTGAAGATTCAGTGTTTCACCTGGAATCATAAAAAATGGACTATAAGTCAACCATTGAATTTTAGTCATAAAATTATAATTCATTTTGGTTTTTATATGAACTATACAGTTCTTAATTGGTCCAAAAAGTTTCAGAAAGATTCATTAAGAATTTTATTCTTAATGAATTCTTAAAGTTTTCACCTCATTTCTACATAGAATTGCAAATATTACTACCATGCTGGTTGCTATGAGGTGAATCATTGGATACTAGTCTAAAAAGGGATTAAATTACTCTTTTTGGGTTTCTCCATGGAAATTCATTAATACTTGACATTGTTACAAGAGTTAAAGTTACTCTTTACCTCCTTGGCATGTCAAAATAGCAGCTTATTTGCTATTCTCTTATGATTTAATAAAATTTCAACTTGGTAACCAAGTTTCATAAACTTTTTGATATAAAAATTGGGCCAAGATCAGAAATGGATCCAAGATTTAGAGCTTCCCACACCTCAGAGGCAGCAAAAGTTGGGTACCCTGGATTTCTTTGATGTCTTTTGTGCCCCTTGACTATTTTTACATCAAAAATGGAAATTCAGGCTTAAAGGCTGATGTAAGGTTTGTCTATGAAACTCATGATAATAGTAACAATATCAAGAGTACTGTGGATGTCCTCAGTACAAAAATATGATACAACAAAATATCATAACCACAAATTAAATATAATTATTAAAAAAAATTATATTAATCAAAAGAACTTTTCTTATTATTATATAATATAATAATAAAAGAATTAATAATTATAATAAATTTTTATTATTCTATTATTTTTATAGTCACTGACATTTATAACATTAAGAAGTGTAAAGCCCTTTATGAGACAATTACACGTGGAAAATATAAATATTTAACCACTTATAAATAATATAAATATTATTCATTAAAAAGAAATTATAACACACACTGTGCATATATAATTCTTATAAAACAATTTCTATAAAAAAACTAATAATAGAGAAAAAATATAGAATTTTATAGAAAGCTTACTTATAATATCTATTTAATACAACAAGTCAAATACAGAATTTATTTTATTAAATGATTATTATAAGCCAAAAACACACCAAAAATAAATATCTTAAAAGATAAAACAACTTTTTATACTAAAGAATATAATTAAGTATTTTTTAAGAGGAATTGGTGAATTTTAAGAGATATTTCAAGACAATAATTTTAAAAAAAAATATATTACTAATGATTACAACAATAATATAATTTCTATGATTTCAGTTCTTTAATTATAGATTTTTAAAGAATAAAATACTTAAGAAATACTTAAGACTTTATATATAACAAAACTTTACCTGTTTAAAATGTCTAATATAATTGGATTGGACTGAATTTATGGACAAAAACAGTGATGAATAGACTCTTTTTATGTCTTCAGAGCAGCTCTCATGATTCATAATGGATATAGAGGGCGTTCTAAGGTCAAGACTGAAAAACCATGCTTAAAAATGAGGTTCTTAGCTTAAGGTAACTCATTTTTAATTCCAATTTGAAGTTACTTGTGTTATTCTTAACTCCAAGTAACTTTAATTCTCATTTAAGTTGATTCTTTAAAGTTTGAATTTGAAATAAGTTGATTTATATTATAGTTCTCCACATGAAAAACTTAAAAAGAAATCCTCAAGCAAAAATATCTTAAACTCAATTTTTCATTAATTTTTAAAGAAATCTTAATTTTCTCTAAGTATGATTAAAAGAGAAATTTTCCAGGCTGATTACCAATAAGGCCTGTTTTTAAAAGATACTTAAAATTAATGTATACACCAATAACATTGAATTCTAAGCTGTTTGAAACTTTCAAGAAAATCCATTAAGATTCAGGTTTTTCATGAATTTTTGAAGTTATTGCTAATTTTACAAATAAAATAGCAATACACACTAAACCATGAATTTTGATAAGGTTTTAATGCTTGTATATTTGAAGTTTTAGGCTTATTTAAGCTTTCACAGGTCCCAAAATTGTAATATCAAGCTTTCATATTGGGATTTACCCTTTGGAAGATTGAAGTTCCTGTCCAAATTGGGATAAAAACAGTTTGAGATTTAAGGTTGGATCAAATTCTAATGTTAAAGTTTAAATAAGGTTGAAAATCCTTCAATAAAGGTGGAAAACCTTGATTGAATCCTTGTAGATCCAAAAATTTGGTACCCCAGCTCTGTTTGGTCTTTTTCCTTTGTCCCACCTTTTTTGGTGGATCTTTCCCTTTTATTTATTTGAAGCCATACTATGGCCTCAAAAACTTCTAAATTGAGCTCACACAGGATTTACATTCTGTATTGCAAATCCTTATCCAATTAAGTAAATATATACAACACCTCAATTTTAACTAAGATTTTGGTAAGTTTGCTTAAACCTTATGAAAATTTAAATTTAAGCTTATTTAAGGTTAAATTTAACAATTATAACAAAATGTTAAAAAAGTTACATTAGTACTGTGAGATCCTTAAACCTTCCAATAACTTAATAAATAACCATTTTTGGGTATAACACCCTATTTTTGGTGTAGAATCCAAACATGACATAATGATTATAACTTTGTTTATCCAAACAAAAGTTATACTTATTTTTTGTTGTTTTTTATTTTAATTTCAACTGAAAACTCTGCTCAAGACAAAATCAGCTCTATATAAAGTTATTTGTGGCCTTATGGGTATGTCATATATACCTCACAGGCTCACATTTCCTACCACCAAAAAAATTATACTACAATTTTCTTTTAGTAGTATATTCCCTAGTTAATTGGGGGGGGTATCATCCACTTTCCAACCTCTTTGCTTATACTTTTAAATATGTAAAGCACACAATTCACATGTTTTATTGAGGAGTTGGTCTTCCCTCATGTCTGAATCTTCTGAGAAACCTTTGGGAATCAGGCATCTTTTCTGCTACAATCCAATCTTCATGTTGTGTATTTTTGTACCTGACCAAGTATTCTCTTTTGTCTTTTCCCCTAAGTTTTCTTTCTTTCAAGACTTTCAGTACTTTTTTCTCTTCACTTTTATCAAGTAAAGGTACTTGTCAGGGTTTTCATTTCTCAAACAAAATAATTCCTTATTACTTGCAGTATAATGCTTTACTAGACTAACAGGAAAAGCTGGATGTTTTTTTTCTAATTCTCCTGAAAGCTCTACTTGTACTGCATTTATCACATTAAGGTATTTAATAATAAATGTTCCTGAAAAGCAATTTTTCAATTTCTTTTGACCTTCAATATTATTGAGGTTCAAGGTTGAAACTAGTATTAAGTCCCCTACTTCAAATTCTGGGTTTTTATGACTTTTATTCCATTTCTGTTTAGCATATTCACAGGCATCATTCATGCTTTGCTTTGCATGATTCCTCACTTTATCAAGCAATAATTTAAAGATTGAAGAAATTGGATGAATACCAACTAAATCTTTATTCAAAGTATCAACTGGAAGTTTAGGGTTCCATCATTTTTCCAACATTGCAGGAGTCTTGCCTGTTAAGGCATTAATAGAAGTCTTATAGGCTAATTCTAATGCTGGTATAAGAGTACACCAATCATGGGTAAAGCCATCAGAATCTTTAAACTCCAGGCCATAAGCACAAAATTTTCTGATCATTTCCTCAAGGATTTGAATTATTCTTTCTGCTAATCCATCTGTTTGTGGATGGTATGCTGTTGAGAACAATCGTTTTGTACCCAAAAAGCATATGTAGATTAGTCCATAAGGCTGATGTAAATCTTGAGTCTCTATCACTAATGATATTTTTAAAGATACCAGTATGGGATATAACCCTGTTCCAAATAAAAAGAGCTATATACATAGCTGTGTCATCTTCATGACATGGTAAAAATATTGTAGTTTTGCTATATTTGTCATAAATGACAAGAAATGCATTGTAGCATTTATTACCTCCAGGTGGTAAGGCAGTTACCCAATCCATATGAACCACTTCTCATGGGGTACTTGGTTCTTGGATATGAATCCTTAGTCCAAATCTTCTACCAGTAGCTTTATTGGATTTCTGGCATCTATCACAATTATGACAGTACTCAATGACATCTTTTCTCCGAGATGGCCCCCAGGCACATGTCTTAATGCTTTCCATTTTTATGTCTTCAGACCAATTCCCAGAAGAAATGTTATCATGAAACTCCAGTAATATAGTGTTGATCAACGTTCTACTACTACATAAGACCATTACACATGTGTGTTTAGCCCTATGATATAGGATACCATCAAACAAATGGAATCTTCCATTTTAATAAGATGTTTTCCAAAAAGCATCCAGAGAGTTAGCCAAGGATGTATCTTTGCAATTTTTGTCAAGTAGATAAGTAAGAATATGACAATTCTTAACTTGCTTATAGCTTTCTTTGACTTCTTCAGAGAATTATGTCACCACATCTCTGATGTTAATCCTTTCAACTGGAATTTGAGGTTCTGCACTTGTAGGAACATAGGCAGGATTTTCAGGTGTATTGGGTAATGCCCATCTACTCAAGCCATCAGAATTCTTGTGAGCCTTTGAGATATGACCACATACCCAATAAGGTCACAAAAAATACTCAGAATAATTATATCTTTAATATAATTCTATTAAAATTAATTAGAATAATTATACACTAAAAATAATTACTCAAATATACAAAAAATACCATAAATTGGTACTAAAATTGGTTTAACTTAAAAACCAATGAATGAACATGTGAAATAAATTATACCATTGGATTCCTCATGGAAAAATACACATATACCATTTTTATGGCATATCTGTAAAGTCAATATTTAATGAATTATAAGGTATAATACCTTATAAAAACCATAAAATCTTATTTATCTCAGAAACCAATGAAACAACATGTGAAATAAATTGAACCAGTGGATTCCCCATAGAAATTCACACATAAAACAATTAATAAGCTAATTCACAAAATCAATACTTAAGGAATTATCCTGAATATATGCACTTTTTTGGTCAACGCATATATTCAGTGATCATAGCTAATATCTTCTAAACTATACATGCTAGAATGATGAACCAAAAATAAAGTTACCACGTAATTACTGTAAGAACACAGATATGAACTTTATTTTGCAAATTATAAACAAGGTTAAGACTTATGAGGAAATATTGATAAAAATCAACAGAGCTGTTGACCACTTTGTTGTGAAAGTAGTCCAAACTTAAAAAAAAGTATACAGTTGGATTCTCCTAGTTCATTCGTGAAGAATGATGTAATTTTTATTATTAAATTCAGGGTATAACCCCCTGAAATCAAGGTTTGAAGTCTAAAATATTGAATTTCGACAGAAAAGATGAGTTACAAAAAAAATCATCAAAATTAGAGTTTTGATGATGTAATGAAAAGCTCTTGGCAGCATAATAAGGTTATGTCAGGCTATCAGAATTCACTCTCTGAATTGCTGTAGCGTGAAAACCTTAAAAGTTATTGAGGATCAAAGTTTGAGCTTAAATTGAGCTGTTATGATCACATACTGTAACCTTAAATTAAGTTTAACAGTCTTAATAGTGATAAAATTGGTGAATACTATTAGTTTATGATTAAAACTAATAAAATCCACGAAATTTGGGGTTCTGCCAAGCCTCTGATGTCATCAAACTTAAAGTTACAGTGATAACTTTAAATAATGGTGTAATAATGATGTAATATGGTTTGATCATGATGTAATCACCCTCAAACCTTAAAATATTGATCAATTCCAGTGGATATGATCAGTACACGTCTACTAGAAGCCTGTTGGACTCTAGGAGGGAGGTATTTACTATAAATAGAGCTCTTTTTACTCTGTTTTCCCCTCAGACGCATCAAAAACATTAAATCAATTAAATAAAAGGTAATTTCTTTATTCTTTATATATAAAACTCTTATATTATTAAAGACCAAAGATCATCTTAATATTAATCACTATTTTTACGTGATTAAATCAATTTTTTAATTGTTTTTGTTATAAATCTCTCTATAAACTCATTTCCACGTAAAATCAAGAATTTTAGTAATTTTCTTTATTTTTTATTGTAAATACAATTTAAAAAAGTTGTATTATATTCTTTTGGCGTAAAATATCTCAAAATTATTATTTTAAGTGTTAAAAGTAGGTTATTTCATCTTATTATAATAATTTCTCTCTTATTATTACTCTTAATAATTCTTATTTAATATAAATAGTATTTATATTAATATATAACTTTAATATTAGTAATATTATTGTTATTAATTGTTTTTTATTTATAAAAAACAATTTTTTACGCCTTTATTATTTGTTGGTAACAATAATAAAGAGTTTTATAATATATTAATTATTTTATATTAATATATTATTTATAATATTATATTTTTATATAATATTAATTATATTATTATATTTATTTAATAATATAATAATTTTACGCCATAATAATAATATTTCTTTATTATTATTATTATTTTAATCTTATTTATTCATTTTATAAGGACATTCAGAGTACAATAAGTAATAAATTAGTAATTTTTACTTATTGTTTCATAGTCAAACCTTACATTTGGGGGCCTGGCCGTGATATTTACTTAAAAGACCTTTAAAAAAGATTCTATTTGGGTTTATTCATAATAAATTATATTTATAACCATAAAATTATATAATAATTTTATATTTTATTGATTTTAAAAGCTATTGAGGCATTTGGAAAGCAATTGTACTGTCTTACACGTGGTTTTTCACATCCTTAGACTTGCAAGAACTTTCTTTGAGTGACTCTAGTGATTAAAAAAGATAATTTATAAATTAAAAATAATTTTTATTATAATTTAATTGTATAAGAATCATATTCATTTTTTATTTTATCCTTTAAAAATAAAAATATACATAAAAAATATTAAAAAATATTAAAAACCAATAAAAAAAGTTATTTTTATTCATTTTTATTCATTTCTTTATTTATTTCATTTTTTTTAAGATATAAAAGCAATTTCTACGTGGAAAATTGCCATATCTTGCCAAAAATAACACTTATTATAAAAAGACTTATATTTATTTGTCTTTTTCAGTGTTTGAAGATAACCCAACAGAAGACAACCAAGCTACTGTTGAGAGATTGGTGGAAGAAGCTTGTCAAAGTTCTCCAACACCAGTTATCACCAAAAGAAAGAAAGCTAAGAAATTAGACTTTCCAGGGCCCACCATTCAAGACTCTGAAGGTGAGCACCTCTTTTTTTTTAAATTGCCATAAAAGAATTTTACTCTAAAATACTTTTATTTTTTTCTTATTCTTTAATTATGACTACCAGAAGAGGTTCCCAATACTCCATCCAATCAGATGGAGCTGGACTCAGAAGTAGAATTGATCCCTCAAAAGGGAAAAGAAAGGGCAATATCCCCAGTGGAACAGAATCCACACAAGGAAGTGCCTTATCCCAAAGGCAAGTCCCAGAAATGCCCATGATATCTGAGCCTGAATTGGAACTAAGTATGAGTAACTCAAACAGGTACAAATCACATTCAGAGGGCTCAGATAGACATCTACATGAGCCAGTACAAGCAGTATTACACAGTATACAAGGACAAAGACTGGGAAATGCTGCCTCAAATCCACCAAGGAGTGATGAACTCCTGGCACATCCTGAAAAAGTTCCTCAAAGAGGAGGAGATAGTGAGATACTCCAATGGATGGAATCCACTGTCATCCAAACCTCAAATCAAAAAAATCAAGGATTATCATGCCAAAAAGAGGGAGGCAACCAAGGAAGAAGCCCCAGTAGCTTCTACCAGCAAGCCTCAAGCCAACCCACTTCCCCAAGAAGGGAAGAAGAACAAGAAAAAGCATTGGAGGAAACCATATTCCCCAAGCTACAGAATCCCAAGAATCCAAAAGGATGCCATGGACAATGTTTTCAACATGGCCAGAACCTTGATGGAATTCAAGGACAAGGAAGAGCAAAGAATGAGACAACCTCATTTCCCAAAGAAATAACCCTGTCCAAAGATGTTGTAAATACTTTAACAGAAATTAAAAATAGTATATTACCTCTAAAAGAAATTAAAGACAGTTTATTATCACTACAAGAAATAAATAACAATTTATCTTCTTTAACAAAAATTGTTGTGCAAAACAAAAAAGAAATTGACAACATTAAGTTTATTGTTGAAAATAATAAACCAAAGAATTTAATTGACAATACTCAAAAATTAATACAAGGACAACAAGAATTGTATAAATACATAAAAGATATCAAAGATAAGACTTTGACAATCAATTATGATGTAAGTATTGACAATCTTACAGAAAAATTAAATAAATTAAGTATTTCTGTAGAAAAATTTGAAGAAAAGACTTCATCACACCAAAAATTACTTTTGGACCATGTGGAAAAAAGTGATGAAGCAAGAATGCATCTGAAAGATGATATTCAAAGTGAAATAAGGCTTATTACTGAGAAAATGGATAAAATTAATGAGGCTAATTTAAATATGCCAAAGTTATCAACACCATTTTCTCATATAAGAAGCCCTGTTAAAACAAAAGAGGAATTGTCAAATCCTTTCATAACAGACTTGAGTCATCAAGACAATAACCAAGTCTTAATGAAGGAAGCACCTCAATTAAAGGAATGGCCAACATTCACAGGAGAAGGTGAATATGACCACATGTCATTTATTAAAACAATTGACATGTTACAAGAAGACTATGCCATACCAGATGAATTAATCACTGCAAGATTACATTCTTTGTTTGAGAAATCTGCAAAAAGATGGTATTATGGCATAAGACAAACAAATGGTAAAAATACCTGGTCTTGGTGGAAACAAGAAATAATCACCAAGTGGGCAAATGATGCCTGGAGGTATAAGATAGAAAATGCATTTGAAAACTCTTTCTTTGACCCTGAGAAAGATAAACCTTTAACTTGGTTCCTAAAACAAGTTGAAAGACTTAATGCACTGTACCCAGAAATGTCACAAAAGATGGTGCATATGAAAATACTTAAAAAATGTGGAGGGGAACTAGAACATGCCCTAAGAAGCAGGTGTATAGAACCATGCTCCACAGAAGAGTATATAAATGCACTAGAAGATATAGTGACAAGGACAAAAATTGGCAGGACTTGGAAAAAATTGGACATTAAAAGCCCAAATAAACCATTTATCAAAAAAGATAAATCAAAAGAATCCTTTAAGCCCAATACATCCAACAATAATGAGCAAAGAAAATGCCATAAATGTGGAGGTATTGGACACTTAGCCAATAATTGCCTTAAAAAAGCAAAGATTAATGAAATTGTGGAAACAGAAAGCCACAATGACAAAGAAGAAGAATCTGACTCTGAAAAAGAGACAGAGGAGTCAGAGAGCTCTGAAAGTGATGAAATCAATATAATTAATGCACAAATTAATAATATTGATATAATTTATGAAGTACTGGATGTTAACTCAAACTTGCCACAAGTTGGAACATCTGACACAAATCTGACAAATATAGAAGATGCCAAAATGTATAGAACCAAACCTGCAAGAGGAATGGGATATACAGCTGGAAAATCAAGTATTAGTATTGTTATGGTTGATAACCAAGAAGGAAAGGTTAACTTAGATACAGGAGCATATTGCACTTGTGTTGGCAAAAGTTATTTAAAAACCATTGTCCCAGACTGGCAAGAAAAACTTATGCCAATACAAGGTGTCAAATTTAGTAGTGCAAGTGAGAGCATGAAGCCCCTTGGAATAATTGATTTAACACTAATTTTCCCTCATCCCTCACAATGTGTCAGAATCAAAGTAGAGTTTGTAGTAATGGACAACTGTACTAGTAATCATTTCATACTTGGAAATGACTACTTATCAATCTATGGTATAGATATCTCTAACCAAAAGGATAGATATTTTACCATAGGAGATAACAAAAGACAAAAGTTTGGATTCTTAAATAACAAAAAACAAATCACAGTTATTAAGAATGAAGAAAAAATTCCAGAAAAAGAACTTTTTATATCTGAACAACTCAAAGAGGCAGAATTCAATCAAGAATTAACAGAAAAAATGAAAGAAAAATTGATTGACCTCTTATTTAAGTATAAAAATGCCTTTGCAACTGACAAAGAACCACTAGGTGCCATAATTGGACATGAAGTGGATATAATTCTTAATGTAGAAAAACCTTACCCACCTTTATTAAGAAGACCTGCTTATCCAGCCAGCCCAAGAGCTAGAGAAGCCCTAGAGGTGCACATTAAAGAATTAATGGACCTTGGAGTATTAAGAAAGGTTGGACATAATGAACAAGTAGAAGTTACTACACCTGTCATTATAACTTGGCATAATGGAAAATCAAGGATGGTAGGAGACTTCAGAGCCCTGAATACCTATACCATTCCAGACAGATATCCAATACCCAGAATCCATGAGACATTGACCCAATTGTCACAAGCTAAGTTCATCACAGCTATGGATGCTCTTAAGGGTTTTCATCAAAATGTCTTAACAGACAATGCCAAGAAACTACTAAGAATAATAGTCCATTGTGGAATTTTTGAATACTTAAGAATGCCATTTGGGATAAAAAATGCACCTTCCCATTATCAAAGAATGATGAATACCATATTTCCTGAAGAATTATCAGAAGGATGGTTAATAATCTACATTGATGATATCATAGTTTGCTCAGAAACTTGGGAAAATCACCTGACAAGACTAGAAAGGGTACTACAGAAAATAGTCCAAGTAAATATGAAAATTTCATTGAAAAGTGTCATTTTGCATATAGTGAATTAAAAGCCCTAGGACATGTAGTATCTGGACTTAGTCTAGGCATAGACAAAAATAAAGTAGCAGCAGTCCTACTTAAACCAATGCCTCAAACTAAAAAAGAAATGCAATCATTTCTAGGATTTGCTGGTTACTATAGACAGCATATAAAGGACTTTGCAAAGATTGCTAAATCCTTGTATAAGCTATGTGACCAACAAACAGTCTATGAGATGACAGAAGAAAGAGTTAAGGCATATGAAGAATTGAAAAATTCCTTAACAAATGCCCCATTTCTTCTAATGCCAGATTGGAAATTACCCTTCAAACTGTACATTGATGCTTGTGGAGAAGGACTAGGTGCTGCACTTCACCAAACACAAATTATCAATGATAAACCAGTGGAAGGACCAATTTGTTTCATTTCAAGGCAAATAAAGCCAACAGAAGCAAGGTATGGAGCAAGCCAAATGGAATGCTTATGCCTAGTATGGGCTTTAGAAAAAATGCACTATTATTTGGATGGCACAGTATTTGATGTAATCACAGACTGTAATGCTTTGAAATCACTATTAAATATGAAGACTCCAAATAGACATATGCTGAGATGGCAAATTGCTATCCAAGAATATAGGGGAAATATGACTATTGTTCATAAATCTGGAAATATTCATAAAAATGCAGATGGTCTTAGCAGATGGGCTCTAGCAAATACCCCTGACAATCCAGCATGGGTACCACAAGAAGAGCACCATATAGAAGGAATATGTGTTACAGACATTGGCACAGAATTCTTTAACCAAGTTAAAGAAAGCTATAAGACAGACAAAAATTGCCATATCTTAAGCCAACTTCTAATGAAAGACTGCAAAGATCCATCACTTTCATCAAAACTAGATGAAATATGGAAAAAGGCATATGATGAAGGAAGATTTCACCTCCTTGATGGAATCCTTTACCATAGAACAAAACACACATGTGTTATGGCCTTAACAGATAGAACACTAATAAACACCATTTTACATGAGTGTCATGATAGTGTTGCATCTGGACATCTCTCAGAAGATAAGACACTAGAGAGGGTGAAAACCTGCTCTTGGTGGCCAAATTGGAAGAAAGATGTTGCAGAGTACTGCCAAACCTGTGACAGATGCCAAAAAGCCAACAGAGCCACAGGAAAGAAATTTGGAATGATGATCCAAATCCAAGAACCAAAATCCCCATGGGAAATAGTTCATATGGATTGGGTAACAGCCTTACCTCCAGGAGGAGACAGGAGTTATAATGCATGTCTAGTGTTAGTTGACAGGTACAGTAAAACTCCCATGTTCTTACCATGTCATAAAGATGACACAGCTATGGATACAGCCATAATGATATGGAATAAAGTCATTAGCCACACAGGCTTATTCCAAAATATTATAAGTGACAGAGACCCAAAGTTCACTTCAGCATTATGGACAAATCTCCATAACTTGTTTGGGACAAAATTATCATTCTCAACAGCTTATCATCCTCAAACTGATGGTCTAGCAGAAAGAATGATACAGACCCTAGAGGATATGATCAGAAGATTCTGTGCTTATGGGCTAGAATTCAAAGATTCTGATGGTTTTACCCATGATTGGTGTACACTAATACCAGCACTTGAACTGGCATATAAGACATCAATCCATTCTTCTACTGGCAAAACACCAGCAATGCTAGAGAAAGGTTGGAATCCAAGACTTCCTTATGACACCCTCAAAAAGGACTTAGTGGATATACATCCAACAGCAAGCAGTTTCAAGATAATGCTTGACAAAGCAAGACACCATGCAAACAGATGCATGCAAGATTCTTTTAAATATGCAAAAGAAAGATGGGATAAAAGTCATAAACCACCTGATTTCAAAATAGGGGACTTGGTTTTAGTATCAACCCTTAATTTCAATAACATAAAAGGCCCAAAGAAATTGAAAGATTCCTTTGCAGGACCATTTATGATAAAAGCACTTCATGGACCCAATGCTGTGCAATTAGAACTCACAGGTGAACTAATGAACAAACACCCAACTTTCCCTGTAAGTCTGATAAAACCTTACAGTTCAAGTGACAAGGAATTATTTCCACTAAGAAATAAACCCCCACTTGAAATTCCCCCCTTGGAGGAAGGAGAGGAAAAGAGAATAGTAAAAGTCCTTAAAGAAAGAAGGACAAGAAACAAAAAAGAAAGGGAATACCTTGTAAGATATAGAAATTCAACTCAAGAAGATGAATGGCTACTTGAGAAAGATATAACAAATGCTGATAAATTACTAAGAAGGTTCAGACATGAAAGAAAACCTGAAAAATAAAAAGTTAAGCATTATTGAGCTTCAAGACTAACAAAAGTCTATTGAAGAGGTAGGACAGTGGATGATACCCTAATCACATATATCAGATTGTGGTACAATCTTTTTTGGTGGTAGGGAATGTGAGCCTTTGAGATATGACCACATACCCAATAAGGTCACAAAAAATACTCAGAATAATTATATCTTTAATATAATTATATTAAAATTAATTAGAATAATTATACACTAAAAATAATTACTCAAATATACAAAAAATACCATAAATTGGTACTAAAATTGGTTTAACTTAAAAACCAATGAATGAACATGTGAAATAAATTATACCATTGGATTCCTCATGGAAAAATACACATATACCATTTTTATGGCATATCTGTAAAGTCAATATTTAATGAATTATAAGGTATAATACCTTATAAAAACCATAAAATCTTATTTATCTCAGAAACCAATGAAACAACATGTGAAATAAATTGAACCAGTGGATTCCCCATAAAAATTCACACATAAAACAATTAATAAGCTAATTCTCAAAATCAATACTTAAGGAATTATCCTGAATATATGCACTTTTTTGGTCAACGCATATATTCAGTGATCATAGCTAATATCTTCTAAACTATACATGCTAGAATGATGAACCAAAAATAAAGTTACCACGTAATTACTGTAGGAACACAGATATGAACTTTATTTTGCAAATTATAAACAAGGTTAAGACTTATGAGGAAATATTGATAAAAATCAACAGAGCTGTTGACCACTTTGTTGTGAAAGTAGTCCAAACTTAAAAAAAAGTATACAGTTGGATTCTCCTAGTTCATTCGTGAAGAATGATGTAATTTTTATTATTAAATTCAGGGTATAACCCCCTGAAATCAAGGTTTGAAGTTTAAAATATTGAATTTCGACAGAAAAGATGAGTTACAAAAAAAATCATCAAAATTAGAGTTTTGATGATGTAATGAAAAGCTCTTGGCAGAATAATAAGGTTATGTCAGGCTATCAGAATTCACTCTCTGAATTGCTGTAGCGTGAAAACCTTAAAAGTTATTGAGGATCAAAGTTTGAGCTTAAATTGAGCTGTTATGATCACATACTGTAACCTTAAATTAAGTTTAACAGTCTTAATAGTGATAAAATTGGTGAATACTATTAGTTTATGATTAAAACTAATAAAATCCACGAAATTTGGGGTTCTGCCAAGCCTCTGATGTCATCAAACTTAAAGTTACAGTGATAACTTTAAATAATGGTGTAATAATGATGTAATATGGTTTGATCATGATGTAATCACCCTCAAACCTTAAAATATTGATCAATTCCAGTGGATATGATCAGTACACGTCTACTAGAAGCCTGTTGGACTCTAGGAGGGAGGTATTTACTATAAATAGAGCTCTTTTTACTCTGTTTTCCCCTCAGACGCATCAAAAACATTAAATCAATTAAATAAAAGGTAATTTCTTTATTCTTTATATATAAAACTCTTATATTATTAAAGACCAAAGATCATCTTAATATTAATCACTATTTTTACGTGATTAAATCAATTTTTTAATTGTTTTTGTTATAAATCTCTCTATAAACTCATTTCCACGTAAAATCAAGAATTTTAGTAATTTTCTTTATTTTTTATTGTAAATACAATTTAAAAAAGTTGTATTATATTCTTTTGGCGTAAAATATCTCAAAATTATTATTTTAAGTGTTAAAAGTAGGTTATTTCATCTTATTATAATAATTTCTCTCTTATTATTACTCTTAATAATTCTTATTTAATATAAATAGTATTTATATTAATATATAACTTTAATATTAGTAATATTATTGTTATTAATTGTTTTTTATTTATAAAAAACAATTTTTTACGCCTTTATTATTTGTTGGTAACAATAATAAAGAGTTTTATAATATATTAATTATTTTATATTAATATATTATTTATAATATTATATTTTTATATAATATTAATTATATTATTATATTTATTTAATAATATAATAATTTTACGCCATAATAATAATATTTCTTTATTATTATTATTATTTTAATCTTATTTATTCATTTTATAAGGACATTCAGAGTACAATAAGTAATAAATTAGTAATTTTTACTTATTGTTTCATAGTCAAACCTTACAATTCTTGTGAATATTTCCAGCTTTGTGTACTATTATTATATTCCCTCTATACTCCTGAATAGCAATCTGCCATCTTAAAATGTGTCTTTTAGGAGTCTTCATGTTAAGAAGTGATTTCAATGCATTAAAATCAGTAATTAATTCAAACACACTAACATCAAGATAATAATGAAGTTTTTCCAGAGCCCAAAAAAGGCAATAGCACTCCATTTGGCTAGCTCCATATATGGCCTCAGTAGGTTTGATTTTTCTTGAGATAAAACAAATTTGACCTTAATAAGGCTTGTCATTGACAATTTGAACTTTATGAAGCGCTGCACCTATACCTTCACCACATGCGTCAATATACAGCTTGAAAGGAGATTTTCAGTCCAGTATCAATAATAATGGTGCATTAGTCAAGGAATACTTGATTTCTTCATATGCTTGAGTTCTTTCCTGTGTCATCTCAAAGACAGTTTGTTTATCACAAATTCTGTACAATGATTTGGCATGGATTGCAAAATCTATGAGTTGTTGTCTGTAATAACTGGCAAACCCTAAGATAGACATCATTTCTTTTTTGTTCTGGGGAATCTGTTTCAGTAAAACTGCAGCAACCTTGTTTTTATCAACACCAACGCTCAGTCCTGATACTACATTTCCTAGAGCATTCATCTCATGAAACCCAAAATTACATTTTTTAAGAGATATTTTTATGTTCAATTGGAGAATCTTTGTAGGTACTAATGAAAGTCTCTCTAAATGGAGTTGCAAGGTTTCCGAACAGATAATAATGTCATCAATTTAAATGATTAAGAATCCCTCTGATAACTCATGTGGGAAAATGGTATTCATCATTCTTTGATAATGAGAGGGTGCATTTTTAATACCAAAAGCCATCCTCAAGTATTCATAAATACCACAATGAGTAATAATCCTCAATAAGTTCCTAGCATGAGGTGTTAAAACATTCTGATGGAAGCCTTTAAGAGCATCCATAGAAGTGATGAACTGTGATTTCAATACTTGAGTCAAAGTCTCTTGGATTCTAGGGATTGGATACCTGTCTGGAATAGTGTAGGTAGTCAATGCTCTAAAATCACCAACCATCCTCAATTTAGCATCATTTCAATTAATGATTACAGCTGTTGTGACTTCTACTTCTTCAGTGTGCCCAACCTTTCTAAGAACTCCCAGTTTCATTAGATCATTAATATGATTATCTAATGCTTTTCTAGCCCTAGGGCTATCTGGGTGAGCTCTTTTTCTTAATAGTGGAGGGTAAGGTCTTTCAACATTAAACATAACTTCCACTTCATGGCCTTTGATAGCTACAAGTGGTTCATTATCAGAAGGAAAGGCCTCTCTGTATTGAAATAAAATTTCAATAAGTTCTTCCTTCATTTCTGATGTTTGTTCAGTACTAATATGTGCTTCATTTAACTGCTCTGACACAAATTTTTCCTTATTAAAATTATTTACTTGTCTAATGACAGTGATTTCTCTTTTTTCTGGAGGAAAAGCATATTTTTGCCTTTCAATTTCCCCTATAGTGAAATATCCGTCTTTATGATTATAAATATCAATTCCTTAATTATTGAGGTAAAAATCTCCAAGTATAAAATGCTGTGAAGTAAAATTATTCATAACAACAAATTCAACCTTTAATCTGATACTTCCTGCAGGATGAGGGAATATCATTTCTGGTTCAAAAATGCCCAAGGGGTGCATATCTTGGCTAGCACTGCTGAATTTTATACCTTCAATTTTCATTAAGCTTTCTTTCCAATTGGTGTAAATTCTGTCAAGGTAATCATCTCCAAAACATGTGGAAGAGTACCTGGGTCAAGATGTAACCTGGCTTCTCTGTTGTTTATCACAATATTAGTTATAGAAGATGCTCCAGCTGTGTAAACTTTGCCTCTGGAATGTTTTGTTTTCTGCATTTTAGCATCTTTCACATGTATAAGATCCATACATTCATCACTTTACTGTGGTAAATGAGTATGTAGTTCTGCGAATTCAAAGGAAACATTAATTTTTTCTATACTAAGTTCATCTGGTACCTCCTCTTCTGCAGAAGGCTCAGAATTACTGTCATGTAAAGATGAATTATTTTTGTCTTTTGTATCTTCAACTTTATTTATTTCTATCTCATTTATTCTTTTCTTTTTGGGACAAGTGTTTGCCAAATGAGATGTACTTCCACATTTATGACGTTTCAAAGGAGATTGGTCATGTGGCTTATTTGGCTTTGGAATTGGTTTCCCACTGGTCTTTTTATACATTGGGGGTTTATACCAATTCCTTCCAATTTTTGTCCAAGTTGTGATGTCTTCCATGGCATTGATATAATCTTCTGTAGAGCAAGGCTCAATACATCTGCTTCTTATAGCATGCTCAAGGTCACCACCACATTTGCTTAATATCCTTTTATGAATCATTGTTTCAGAAATATCAGGATGAAGAGCGGTTGGCCTGTCTTTCTGTTTAAGAAACCAAGACATGGGCCTGTCCCTTTCAATATTGATAATGGATTCTTCAAAAGAATTTTCCATTTTAAGTCTCCAGCAATCATTTGCCCATTTGGAAAGAATTTGTTCTTTCCAACAAGGCTAAGAATGTTGACCATGGTCTTGCCTCATTTTGTAATACCATTTCTTTGCTGATTTGATACACAGGGAGTGTAATCTGGCACTTATTTATTCATCTGGTATGTTAAGTTCTTATTTAAGCCTATCAATTGTTTGCATAAATTTCATATGATTATATTATACTTCACCACTGAAGGTTGGCCATTCCTCTAATCTTGGAATGTCTTTCAAATTACAAGCAGTCTCCACTTCTGCATTACTTGACATTGTATGATGTAAGTCATAATTCAAGTTTAGCACATTTCTGTAAATAATTGGTGTGGAATGTCTTGGCAAATCATTCCACAGTGATATATTATTAATACTTGAGTGAATATCTTCTTTCAATTCAATTCTTGCTTTATCACTTTTTTCCAATTGTTCATGGAAAAGAGCTGCATTGAAGTGCTGAACTTGTATTCTTAATTATTTCAACTGTCTAGTTATAAAAGAAATGGAATTTTCATCTGGTTGATTGAGTAAGGTAATTTTAGACTAAATTCTTGCACAATTTGCGTCAAAGACAAAATATTGTCTTTATTACCATTTTCAAGGCCAATGATGTTCTTTTGTGACTGGTTCACTTGTAGTATCTCATTACCCAACTTTTGTTGGATATACTCAAATGTTTTAAACTTTGTTATAATTTCTTTATTACAAGTTTCAACTTGGTTTACAAGCTTTACAAGGTCTACTCCTTTGGTAAAGATTGCTTCAATCTTTCCTCTTCCTTGTTTTTTGAATTCCATCAGAGTTCTTGACATATTGAACACGTTCTCCATGGCTGTCTTCTCTTTCTTGCAAATCCTGTAATTCTGTGTGTAAGGCTTGTTCCACTTGGGCTTTGCCTTTTTCTTTCCCTTCTGATTGGTCTTTGGGGTTTGCTTGTCCTTGTTTGGAACTTTTTGAGGCAAATTATTGCTTTTGGAGGCTTAAGGAGCCTCCACTGGGCTGTTGTCCTATCTTTGGGTCAACTTCTTCTTCTGGTCCTCTGACAACATGCTTTGGTTTTTAAACCAAGCTTTTATCTGTTGTACTTGTCTCTTGCAAGACATGGGTGTCCAACCCCTCAGAAGTTCTTCTGTCTTTTCTGGGCCCATGAAATTCTTCACTTGAAGATAACAGTTCATTGTGCCTATCCAAAGAGTTGGCAGAAGTTCCCACTCCTGCTTATTTGCCACCATAAACCAGATCTTGTACTGAGACTGGTATATCTCTACTGCTGACTGCTGGAAATGATTCAGGTCTGAAAAAAGGAATAGCACTTATGTCAGCTTCTGGACTCTCAATAAGAGTGTCAAAGGTGCTTGCTAACCTTTTGGAACTGGTGGAAGTTCTGGCATCCTCCATTTGTGCCTCTCCTCTTGACTGACATTCTTGTCTTTTGAATTTTTGACTTGAATGTCCTGGTCCAGATCTATTTTATTGGATGAAGTAATTGCTTTCACTTCTAGTAGGAGTCATTTCAAGTCAATTTTAAGAAAAAAAGGACTAAGAAATGAATTGAATCCACCTGCTTGACCTTTAAAGGTTTCTTTGGTAATTAAACCCTTTGGTGCTGGGCTGGTTTGAATTTCAATGCTAGACTCTGATGCCTCAGAGTCTGAAGATCTTTCTTTGATGGATGAAACTAGAGAAAAGTAAGAACACAATATCTTTTATGCAAAAATAAGAATAATTTATAAACTCAACTTATTGAATAAAGTTATTTTAATGTAATTTATGGCAAATTATGTCAAAATGAAGAAAAATGTTTAAAGATAAAAGAAAAAAATGTTTTTAATAAAGATTTTTAATTTTTTAATTTTATTTTTTATTTTCTTTGAAATTAATAATTTATTAATCAAAATTGTATTATTATTCACTGTATACTAGGATATATCAAGGAATAAATTTCAAGTCTGTGATGTGAAAAGGCCACTGGTTAGACAAAAGAAATATATTTCAAGTCATTCATTAGTATATTGTTTCAAACAATATTCTCAAGAAAAAATAACTTTCTTAATATTATAAAATTATTTATGAGGGATAAGTCCCAAATAAGCCAATATTAAGATAAATATGGAAATTCTTCGTCAAAAAAGAGTGAAATCAGGTCTATAATATGATTTATGTCCCAAAGGGTGGTTAAAATCAAAGCCAGGCCCCCAAATGTAAGGTTTTCCTATGAAACTGTTGATAATAGTAACAATATCAAGAGTACCATGGCTGTCCTCAGTAGAAAAATATAATATAACAAAATATTATAACCATGTATTAAATATAATTATTAAAAAAAATTATATTAATCAAAAGAACTTCTCTTATTATTATATAATATAATAATAAAAGAATTAATAATTATAATAATTTCTAATTATTCTATTATTGTTATAGTCACTGACATTTATAACAATAAGAAGTGTAAAGCTCTTAATTAAACAATTAAACGTGGAAAATATCAATATTTAACCACTTATAAATAATATAAATATTATTTATAAAAAATAAAGTATAACACACACACTGTCCATATATCATTCTTATAACAAGATTCTATAAAAAAACTAATGATAGATAAAAAATATAGAATTTTAAAGAAAGCTTACTTATAATATATATATAACACAACAAGTCAAATACAACATTTATTATATTAAATATTATAAGTTAAAAACAACGCAAAAATAGATATTTTAAGAGATAAAACAACTTTTTATAATAAAAAATATGATTAAAGATTTTTTAAGAGGAATTTGTGGATTTTAAGAGATATTTTAAGATAATAATCTTATAAAATAAAATATATTATTGATGATTACAACAGTAATCTAATTTCTATTATTTCAACTATTTAATTCCAGATTTTTAAAGAAAAAAATACTTAAGAAATACTTTAATAATGAGATCTTATATATAATAAAACTTTACCTGTTTAAAATGTCTAATATAATTGGATTGGACTGAATTTATGGACAAAAACAGGGATGAATAGACTCTTTTCATGTCTGCAGAGAAGCTCTAATGATTCATAATGGATATAGAGGGCGTTCTCAGGTCAAAACTAAAAGATCATGCTTAATGATAAGGTTCTTAACTTAAGGTAACTTATTTTCAATTGCAATTCAAATTTACTGGTGTTATTTGTAACTCCAAGTAACTTTGATCATCATTTAAGTTAATTATTTCAAGTTTTAATATAAAATAAGTTTATTTATATTAACATTCATCAAATGAAAAACTTAAAAACTAAAGTTTCAAGCAAAGATCTCATAAGCTCAATTTTTAATTAATTTTTAAAGAAACCATAATTTTCTCTAAGTATAGCTAAAAGAGTAATTTCCCATGCTAATTATTAAGAAGACCTGTTTATAAAATATGCTTAAAATTAATGTACACACAAATAACATTGAATTCTAAACTGTGTGAAGCTTTGAAGCAAATCCATTGAGATTTGGGTGTTGAATGAATTTTTGAAGTTATTGCTAATTTTACACCTAAAATAGTAATACACACTAAACCATAACTTTTGATAAGGTGTTAATGCTTGTAGCTTTAAAGTTTTAAACTTATTTAAGCTTTGAAAGGTCTCAAAACTTTAATTTCAACGTTGCATATTGGGATTTAACCGTTGGAAGCTTGAAATTTCTGTCCAAATTGGGATAAAAACAGTTTAAACTTTAACATTGGATCAAATTTTAATCTTAAAGCTTAAATAAGGTTGAAAATCCTCCAATAAAGGCGGAAAACCTTGATTGAATCCTTGCAGATCCAAAAATTTGGTACCCCAGCTCTGTTTGGTGTCTTTCCTTTGTCCCACCTTTTTGGGTGGATTTTTCCCTTTTATTTATTTAAAGCCATTCTATGGCCTTTAAAACTTTTAAATTGAGCTCACGCAGGATTTACATTCTGTAAGGCAAATCCTTATCCAATTCAGTAAATATATACAACACCTCAATTTTAACTAAGATTTTGGTAAGTTTGCATAAACCTTATGCAACTTTAAATTTAAGCTTATTTAAGCTTGAATTTAACAATTTGAAAAAATGTTAAAAAGGTTACATTAGTACTGTGAGATTTTTGAATCTTCCAATAACTTAAGAAATAAGCATTTTTGGGTATAACACCCTATGGGTGTACCCTAGCTTATTGTTGGTGTAGAATCCAAAAATGACATAATGATTGTAACTTTGTTTATCCAAACAAAAGTTATACTTATTTTTTGTTATTTTTGATTTTCATTTCAACTGAACAGTCTGTTCAAGACTAAAACATCTGTATATAAAGTTAGTTGTGGCCTTATGGGTATGTCATATATACCTTACAGGTTCACAACTGATATCCAATATGGGTGTACCAAAAGTGTATGTAAGAATACCATAATCTTAAGTGCCGCAAACATGCATAACACTATACCTAGTGTATATGTAACATTAGATTTCTCACATTCCCATTATTTTGGCGTGAAATTGAGAAAAACAAACATTTTCACAATTCTTTTATGTGGTATTGAAGTATTTTCCATCTTACCATATTTTAGAGTTATTTTAAGGGTATTCACTCTATGGAGGTACCCTAGGTGATATTTTGTGCATAATCTAAATCTGGTCTTCAATCCATGGATTTACTTCCTCACAAAAAAGCTTTTCATCTTTTCTGAAATGAAAAATGATGAATTTTGAATATATGCATGACTTATGGGTTATGCAAAGTTCAAAATTCATTCTTAAAAATAGTTGTGGCCTATTTGGGTATGTAAAAAATACCTCAAGCCTCAAAGGAAGGCAGGTGCATGGAAGCTCATTTGCTACTGGCACTGCAGAAGAGAGGGGAAATTCCTGCGTGAGGTGGGCAACAAAGGGGTTCCCAGTTAGTAAAAAAATTGATTCAATTTTTTTACTAAGTGGGTCTAATATTGCAATAGAAAACCACTTGATTTCACAAAGAGCTCTTGTGAGGCCATTGTTAAATGTTCATGTTGGCTTCAATTGACAAATGCATGGTGCATCTCATTCACAGGTGGTTGGGGCAAGAATACCACTGCAATAGCTGTGTAATAAAGTGTGAAAAAAGGGTGAAAATTCTGTATGAAAAATTCATACAGCATCAGAATTGGTTGACACATTTTGCAGGTGAGCTTTGTGTGGCAGAATTTAAATGCTCAGTGGCTATGAATTTGAATACACAACTGCTGAGCTATTGCTAAAAAAATCTCAAATTCTCCCCTGCAGACCTATTGGCATGCCATTCTAGTAAGCACCCATTTTGAGAATTGGGAACAACACAATGATATTTTGACCATGCTGAGAATTTCATGAACTTTTCTCAATTTCACAGCAGTGGGACTTCCAAAAAACTAGTTCAAAAAGCCTTCCAGCCATGCTATTTGTATGCCTTTCCACAATTCTTCCCTGCAGAGTTTTTGGAAATGAATTGGAAAATTAACTCATGCTGACCTTGCGGGTAAAACTCAGGATAATCACCTTGGCTGATGTTTTACTGGTGCCCAGAGTTAATTGATGATGCTGTGTAAGGTCATTCAGGCATACATATTTACCTGGATGCCACTGTGGGTCATACAGAGGCAATTTTCACACTCATTGCAGAACCTTTCAGGCAAAAACGTCCCTCCTTGTGCGGGTAGCAAAATGCACCACAGATGATCATATGCGCCAGGGAAATCATCTGAGGCCAAGCCGTGTGGATTTGTTGGGGCCACATATACAATACCTTGTATGACCCATGATAAAACTTGTACTTGGGTCATGCCCAGAAGCCTTTTATTAGGCCACAAGTGTTCCCACCCACAACAAATCTCACTCATGTTTGGTGGCATGATTCTGTACATTAATCACACATACCCACACAAAATGACCACCACAGTGGAACCTTCATTTCCACCACCACCATTTTGCAAAAGCTTTCTGCTCCACAATTATACTGCAGAGGATTCATGTACTGTATGCCTTAGCACCAGCAAACATGGCTCCATGCCATCACCCCCAATTTGATGTTTGGTGGCATGCCATCATACACAATTTTTGACTATATAATTTAATTTTTTCACTTTTAATGCAAACCTTGTAAACTCATCCTTGTATAATATGTGTCTGAGTGAGAGGTCATATTGGTGTTCCCACAATCTTGCTACCTTTCCTGGATATATGCCCTAAATTAGAGATGGAAATTTTAAACACAACTGGCCCAGAATCCAAACAAATATCTGCATAATTACAGTCAAAACCATCTTTGACTCCTCAATGCCTATCATATAATCTCCTCCACCTCTCATTTTGACATTTCATTCCCTTTACCTAAACCTTTCTGATAATGTCATTCCCCACATTTTGCAAATATTCCATAAAACCCATATGTTCAACCCCTTCAAAACCACTTTGAATTGGGATTATTAATCTTTTTATTTCAAGCAATAGTGATATATACTTAGCTTGTGTTCATTCCCACTTACCTGCTTAGATTATCCTATGGAAAATAAACATAAAATCTTTATAGATCTTCTGGATAAGCTCACTACAATTGGCTCGGTCCCTGAATGTCTTTGTAAAAAATTGATAATAGATCTTGGGGAACCAAAAGAATGGATGCATTGTGGTTCTGGTGGGGCACATATTGAAGATTTCCAATACAATCCTACTCAAACATTATGTGTTGAGGGTGTATTTATGACTGATCAGAATTATTCTTCCTCATCTCAGGAAACTAGTCTTGCCTTTATTTTGTTCAAATGATATTCAAACATTCTATTCATAATTTAAAGTTTTAGAAAACATTACTTCAAGCTAAAATTTTCTAAATAATTTGATATTAATTTTTATAGTGAATGTGAAATTTTCACTCCCACATCTCCCACCACAAACTTGACTCCACCCTTGTATCAAGTTGTCTTTCCTTTTTCATCCAAGGAAAAATCAATACACTCACCCAGTGGATAAGACCTTCCAATTATGACCCCTCCCAATTCCATGATCAAAACCCCCATCCTCCCTCATCAAAAAACATGACTAGCTTTTCTGTGGGATTGAAAAATATGCCATGGAAAATATTCTGGTATGCTTTGGGCCACCACACCCCCTGTATTGACTTTTCATTCCAGCAACATCATAATAAAAAATCTTTTCAGCTGATTTGAATTTATTTCTGCAAATACACCTCTAGGTGGACTGCTTGTGGATGATATGGGATTATATAAAAAAATTAAGGCTATTACACCAATTGGTACCTCCAAGCAGCGGCTGATTACCCACCCCAAACCCTCCATACCTCATCCAATATCCAACTGGAAATCAGAAATTTGCAGCAATTCTCATTCTGGATCCCTGCAAGCTGACATCTATCATGTACTCACTTGTCCCTTTTTAACCAAGGCCAACATTGTAAAGTGTGATATCCTTATCACATCTTCCAATACTATCACACAAGAATACAAAAAAACAAATCCCTCCAAATCAAATGGAATTTTTTTATTTTGGATGAAGCACATTGAGTTTCTGATCTTTTAAGGTATAAAATGAGCTATTAGATCCAACAATTTTTCTAACGTCTTATAGCTATATCTACTCTCAATACAACCCCACTAATGGTTCCATTAATAGCCTGTATTGATACTGTGAAATATTTTTAATGGGAACACACATTCACAACACCATTTATAAACGTTTGGGCATAATATCATTCATCATGTAACCCCAGAGCTCAGATCAAGATTATTTGTAACCTTTAATCCTGGACAGTCTTTACAAATTTAGTAATGATATTTTGCATTTGGAATTGCACCATTTGAACTTGCACTGAACCAAAACCACACAGCTAAAATACCTACACACTATTAGCCATCAATATGAACTACTCTGTCTTAAGCCTACAATGCAGAAAGAATATTTTTAATTATACAAAGAACTTGTATCATCAAGAACCAAAGGACCAGGGGAGTTTTCAAAAAACAATTAATAAGCTCCTGATATCTTTTAAACATCATATGATGCTTAACAGTATGTTGAATCTGAGTTGGATTACCATGAGGGCTGGAGCACTCTGAATAAATCAACAATAACAAAAACAACTCTGGCTGTGGAAACATTCATTATGAGTATAAAAATTGAACACCTCCTCAAAGGTTTATTCAAGAACAAACAATCAAACTTTTGTCCATTCAAATTTATTCTTTATTAATAATGGACCCAGGTTCTTTTTTGTGAGTAGATTAAAATATGCATGCATTCTAAATTAAGTTATTCTAAAAAAAATTATTTTTTATAATTGGTATTTTACTTGCCCATCCTGCTATCATTTCAGCACAAATTGATGAAACAATTACAGCAAGAGGCTAGGAGAAGGCCCTGGAGAAATTTTTAAATTATCACAAATGTGAAGCACTCATTTCATCAAGTTCTTCTGCTGAAGCTTACCTCAAAATCACTTTGGCTAAGGAGGTCTATTTAATTGTGAGTTGCCCCCTAAAGGTCCACCCAAATTTCCCAACTCTGACATCCACCTTCCTAGGAACCCAATTGGAGCCTAGCCATTGAGGAGGAGGCTGTTGATTTTCTCCATTATATTGGAAAACAATGACCTTTGAAGATTACTTACCATATCACTCCTCATTCAGTTGAGGTAAACATACCAAGGGTACCTTTCAAGCTTATCTGTGGCACTGATAATATTACTAGTTTTAAATGTTATTGCATGGGAATGCCATATTCATTTCAAGATAGGTCCAAGAAAAGAAATGATAATTAGCTTCATGAGCCTTCCTTATATCTTCAAATTTGTGTTTGACAAAGTAATAATTTGTTTTCAGCCTTTCAAAGGTCCACAATCATGAACACCATGAGCTGGATTGAACATCTTCAATATTTCCTGTATAAAAATGAGCAATAGAATAATATTGATAAGGGACACCATAGTACATGCAAAATAATATTTTTAATATTCTAATTTATTTACCAGGTTGTTGTAACTTCAAGAAATAACAATAATATTTTATTACACCAGCACAAACAATTCATAAAACCTTAATATGTAGCTGTGCTATACATTTATTTTACCGATTAATTCCAGATCATCTCCATTTGTGCTAATAACCTGCATTTCAAGTATCTTGAGGTCAAGAGTCTTCATATTAATGAAGTTTTTGAGCCAATCTTGATCAAATTCCTGAAAAGATATCCCTTCAGGAATAGCACCATCATTTAAAAATTTTATTTGTTGAACTATATCAATAGTTTTTTTCCCTATTTTTGATACAATTACAAAACTTAATGTCTCCATCAACCTTTAATACTAAATAATTAAACAAGAGTGAATTCCAGTGTAATCCCACTTTGTAGTAGCCTTCATGTCAATTTTCAACCAACTTTTCAATATCTGAACAAAACCAAGGCTCACTGAATTTTGATGCTGGAATGGGAAATTTAGCCATATCATACCATTAACAACAGTGCTCACAGGTGTGCACCTTAGCAATTAGATTATAATCAGAATTACTTCAAAATGATTAAAAATATAATATTACTCACCCTTTGAGGAATCTTAGGAAGCATTTCATTCTCCTTCTTTTTTACCAAATATTCCGCATCCTCTTTAATTAACTCCCATTCTCTTTTATAATAAGGGCTGTATTTCTCCATTAAAGCTGCAACCACTGCATTGTTATTATGCTCTTTATTCCAACAGTAATTATAATACTCAGTGCTTAAAAGTGCAAGTCAGAAGGTAAGGTAAAACTTCATTGATATCAACTTTTTGAATGGAAGTTTCCACAAGATCTCCCAGTCCTAGCTTGAGGAGCTCATTTTTTAGTGGCTTTGAAAGCCCTGAGACTGAACCTGTGTTGATGGCTCATTGGAAACATCTTTGGTAATATATCCCAGATGACTAGCAAGCTGAATTGCAATTTCACACTCTTCTTTGATTGGTGGTGGTAGTAAGGAAAAATACTTATCCTTCCCTTTGGTTAGGAACAGGCAATGTGACTGTACATCTGATCTCATCCCATGGAAATTATCATTTCTCCTTCTTGCTTTCACTTTTAGGCACATTGTGAGTTTTTAAACCCTGCTTCTTTTTATGTCTCATCTCAGCTTGATTGAGAATACTATTGGCAAGGGGCATTTGACGGTGGTTTAACTCACTATTTTCCTGAGTTCCCTCCTCATTCACTGTAAACTTTTCCCTGCTTTTTTCACCATTTGTTTTGATTTTAGTGGGAGACATGTTGTGATCCTCATCTTTCACAAGTTTTTGTCTTGATGAACTGGCATGACCCATTCTTGGGTTGGAGGCATATGGGTGGGGACATAAAGTGACTGTCTCTTTATGGACAAGAGGTGAAGATACACAAAATTAAGCACCTTCCTTGCAAATCATAAGTTAACAAATCAAAGAATTCATGAAAACCAGAGATACTCATTATCTGCAATTGGCTCCTGCAATGGAACTATCCTGCCTTTAGGTGCCAAATCTAACCAATAAGAAAACTTATCAGATTGGGAAAAATGGTTATATTCAGTAATAAAAAAAACTGCTTTTATTAAGCCTAAATCCAGTATTCCCCTCAGAAAGACCACTCCAATTAACATTTTTCAATGGTCGTTTTTGTTTCCCACCATCAAACTATTTTTCAAAGCCCACAGGATCCTGAGATCCTGATGGAATATTGAGAGATGGCTGTTTCCTTTTCCCAAACGGTTCCTGGGACTCCATAGGATTTTGACCAGGATTCAGGAGGAATTCATGTGAAAAATTGGATTGTTGATTAGCCTTTGACAAAATTTTGGGTGTGCTTCTTGGTCCCTCAGACACATGCCTTTGTGTAGGAGTTGTATTTGGGGGAATTGGAGTGACAGAGATTTATGGTATTATTCAAGCAGTTGAAGTGCAAGCCGTCACATTTTCCATATAAATGTTGAGATGTGATACATTCATCAAGGATGCAATAGGGGCTATTAGGGGGAAATTGGCACTCATTGATGCATTATTTTGAACATATCCTATGTTAGATTCACTACCCAATTCATGAACTAATCGTAAATGGGGTTGAAGTGGGTTAGAATTTGACATAAGGGTTAAAATACTACAATAATGAGTTCAACTTCATAAAAAAAATCAGTATTATGAAAAAATAGAGTGATCTGAGATGAAATTTTTTAAAACCTATAAAAGAGAGATTGAATGAATATTGTGAATGAAGTCTCTCATGGAATTTTAATAGGACTATTTTTAGGGGAACTCGCATGACCCAATCTTGAGATCCTTTGCTTTTTTAGGAAAGGAAATTACAGGCCCTACCAGAATCTAATGTGATATTTGCTTTATCTCTGTACATTTCAACTATGAAATAATTAGTAAATATTACCAATTTTCCACTTATTTTTGTGAGCCTTGAGGTATATTTTACATACCCAAATAGGCCACAATTATCTTAAAAAAAAAATTTGAATTATAAATAACTCATAAATCATGCATATATTCAAAATTCATCATTTTTGATTTCAGAAAAGATGAATAACTTTTTATTGAGTAAGTAAATCCATGGATTTAAGGCCAGATTTGGATTCTACACAAAAATTCACCTAGGGTAGCTCCATAGAGTGAATAAGCTCAAATTAACTCCTTGAGGTGGTAATATGGAAAATACTTCAACACCACATCATTAATACCACATAAAAGATCCGTGAAAATTTTTGTTTTTCTTGATTTTACGCCAAAATAATGGGAAAGTGAGAAATCCCATGTTACATATACACTAAGAATAGTGTTATACATGTTTTGAGCACTTAATATTATGGTATTCATTCATGCACTTTTGGTACACCCATAGTGGATATCCCACTTTAAGCTTAAATTTCTATTTTGACGTGAAAAATAAGCAAGGGGGACAAAAGATGTCAGGCTGAGTCTATATTGAAGTAGTAATAAGAGTATTTACAACTAGAATTATGACTGTGACACGTAGAAAATTGATTTATAATAAGAGTTTTTGATTTAAAAGATGATTTATAATGTAATTAAGGGGTTCTACTATTGGAAAATAGTGGTGGTGAGCGCTATTGAGAACCCAGGGTGCAATCTTACCAGTTGGGTTACTATAATAAGAGTTACAATAATTAAATATATAATTATACCTGTTTATTACCCAAGAGTAAAACTGTTTTTGACAGTTTACTACGTACGGTATTCAAGAGAAGGATGAGGAAAGGGTTTTGGCAGTGAAAAGCCCTCCTTTTATGCTGAAATTGAGGTGAAAAGGTTATTAGACCTTTTCACGTAGAGGAAGTGAAGATTTTTCACTCCTCATGACAGGCTTGTGGTTTGCAAACAGCCTGTATACCCTGTATTGGGCTCAGATGTGGTTTTGAAACCACATCTGGGCAGTTTTCACCAATACAGGGTGAAAATTTTCATCTGGGGACCTCACAGCCTGATTCTGACGTGTATGACGCGTAGAATGCTGTACAGAAACTGTATGGGACCCCAGTATTGACTGACATATGAGGTATAGAAGTAAAAACATGCTTCTTTGTCTATTTGACACCTCATATTCATGGTTATAGGGTATTATCCCATGGTAAGGCTGTATATGACAGCAGGTGGGATTTTTACCTTAAAATTGTCATAACTCTGTCGGTTTTTGAGATATCAAGCTCAAGGTTGGTTCATTGAATAGCCCTGTACGAGCTCTATACAATGGTACCCAACTTGACAAGGTTATCCTTAAATATGGCAAAGTTATCCCATGTACAAGTGTTTTTATACATTGGCGTGTTTTGGGCAAAAGCTGTATTAAGCTTGTTTGGCCAATACCTTCTGTTCTAGTTGAGATATGAGGAAATGGATGACACCATCAGATAGCCCTGATTGTGCTCTTTCCAAAAAGACCCCACTTTAAGTATCTCACACTAAAACTGTAAAAGTTAGATGAGAGGTGAATGTTTTGTTCACCCTTATTTGGTCTGAATTTGACCATAACTCAATTAATACTGGTGCTAGCTCAGTTTGGCTAGTACCATTTGATAGCCCTGGCTTAGAGCTTCATTTTGAATACCCATTTGATGGGGTTAAGCCTCTCCTTCTAGATTCTAGATGAGAGGTGAATATTAAGGTTTATGCTCAGCAATAACTTTGAGTAGGAATAACTTTGTTATTTCTTGTCCTATGGTGATGGGACTTATATTTTCAGGAAGAGGTGAGTTTCCTCTTTCTTTTGATACCTTTTGAGCTAATTTGGCTCAGTTCCATGTTTTGGTGGTATTTTGGCTATACCATTGGTTTATGGTATTTTGGCTGTCATGCTCGTGCTCTGGTTTTGAGTCACAGGCTGACATACCCTCCCTCTAAAAAAGGCTCATCATTGATGAGACTGTTCAGTCCTCCTAGAGGCTCTGAATCTCCTTAAATGAAGGTTCCCATCTGGTATGGCATCCTCTGCCAACCATTTGTTTTTGTCAGCTGTCTGGTTCTTGAATCTGATTAGATATTGTCTCTGATCCTTCCCATTAAGTCTGATTTTACTGGCCCTGATGATTTTACTCACAGGTCCAGGAGAGTCTTCTACTTCCACTATTTCTGGTGGAGTAATGTTTTTCTTCCTGGAGGGGAATTTATCCTCCTCTGTTTGGAAGTATGGTTTGACCAGGCTCACTGGAAAGACTGGGTGTTTCCTAGAAAACTCCTCAGTGAGCTTGACCTCTACTGCATTCCTCCCTATCAACTTAATGATAGATAAGGGCCCTACAAATGAGTCTCTCATTTTCTTAGGTCCTTTGAGGTTGTTAAAGTTCAGTGTAGACACTAACACCTGGTCCCCTTCCTTGAAGTCAGGTTCCATATGTGACTTGTCCCACCTTTGCTTGTTGTACTCTTTGGCCTCAGCTATGCATTTGGCAGCAGTATCACAGGCTTTCTTCCACATATCATGGAAGTCTTTGGCTGTGGGGTGGATGGTCAGAAGAATTTTCTTCAAGTGATCCACAGGTAACAGGGGATTCCACCCTTTCTCTACCAGTGCAGGTGTTTTTCCTGTGGTAGAGTGCTGGCTTGTATTATAAGCCAGTTGGACTGCTGGTAAGAGGGTGACCCAATCATGGGTATATCCCTCATGGTCCTTGTATTCCATGCCATAGGCACAGAACCTCCTGAGGATGTCCTCCATTGTTTGGATCATCCTCTCAGCTAGGCCATCTGTTTGTGGATGGTAAGCTGTGGAGAAAGCAAGCTTGGTGCCAAGCATTTCATATAAATTGGTCCAAAATTCAGATGTAAATTTTGGGTCCCTGTCACTAATTATGATCTTAGGGACTCCACAGGTGGATATGATGTTATTCCAAAATAACAGAGCAGTGTCCATGGCTGTGTCCTCCTTATGGCATGGTAGACATCTCATGCTCTTGCTGAACCTATCAACTATGATTAAGCAGGCATTGTAGTTTTCTTTGCCTCCTGGGACAAGTCCTCTGACCCAGTCCATGTTGATGGTTTCCCATGGGTGTTTGGGTTCCTCTATGTGTTGAAGCAACCCATATTTCTTCCCATGTTTTCTATTTGCCTTTTGGCATCTTTCACAAGTGTTGATGTATTCACTCAACTCTTGCTCCCACTTGGGCCACCAAGCTGTGCTTGCTACACTCTCCTTAGTCCTGTCCTCACTCATGTGTCACATGTAGGGGCAGTCATGGCATTCCTGCAGGATTAAAGAGATGTGGTCTCTGTCTATCACTGTGAGTGCACTGGTGTGCTTGTCTCTGTAATAAATCAGGCCATCTATAAGGAAGAATTTATTGTCCTTATAGGCCCTCAACCAGGGTTCCTCAAGCTGGGTTTCCAGTTCTGGGCTCCTGTATTTTTGTTGAAGGAGTTGGAGTAGTATGCTACACTGTTTGTGTTTAGCATAAGATTTCAGTACTGCATTGAAGAATTCATTGTGCAGTTCTGAGGAACTTATCCCCAGTATGGGGGTTTCTGTCCCTTCTGAATCAGTGTTTCCACTGTCAAGGGTACCACTCCCTGGTGCCCATTCAGAGAATCTGAAGTTCTTCTTCCTATCTATTTCCATGAAATGGATAGGAATTTTTGCAGGAACTTCAGGGTCATAAGCTGGATTGCTTTTGACATTGTCCAGTGGCCATCTGCTAAGGCCATCTGCATTGGTATGGCTTTTACCTTCCTTGTATATGATGGTCATGTTCCCTCTATACTTCTGGATGGCTATTTGCCATCTCAGCATGTGTCTATTAGTAGTCTTCATGTTTAGAAAAGATTTCAAGGCTGTGCAGTCTGTGTAGACTTCAAAGACTGCACCCTCCAAATAGTAATGGAGTTTTTCTAGAGCCCAGACTAGACATAAACATTCTGTCTGGGTGGCCCCATACCAGGCTTCTGAATCTTTCAGCTGCCTGGAGATGTAACATATTACACCTTCTCTTGGTTCACCATCCACAATTTGTCTTTGGTGAAGGGCTGCTCCCAAGCCTTGGCTGCATGCTGCATCTATATATATCTTGAATGGTAGTTCAAAGTCAGGCAAGATGAGCACAGGTGCATTAGTGAGTTCATATTTGATCCTCTCATATGCATCCCTCCTTTCCTTGGTTATTTCAAAAACTACATCCTTTGAGCATAACTTGTATAAACTACTGGTTATGTGTGCAAAGTTCTTAATGTGGTTTCTATAGTAGCTAGCAAACCCAAGGAAAGATTGCATCTCTTTGATGTTCTTTGGTACTGGCTTTTGCAGTACTGCTGCTACTTTGTTCTGGTCAATTGCCAGACTAAGGCCTGAGACTTTGTGTCCTAGAGCTAGCAGCTCTTGTTGGCCAAAATTACACTTTTTAAGTGAAATTTTCAGATTGATGGGTGTACATTTACTTAGCACTCTGTCTATGTATTGTACATGGTCTTCCCATGTCTCTGAGTATATAATGATATCATCAATGTATACTACCATCCAGCCTTCCATTATTTCTTCTTGAAATATGGTGTCCATCATCCTTTGGAAGTGGGCTGGTGCATTCTTGATGCCAAATGGCATCCTGGTGTACTCATATATGCCCATATGGCATATAATTCTGAGTAATTTCATGGAGTTTGGTTTAACTCCATTTTGGTGGAAGCCCTTCATACAATCCATCTTAGTTATGTATTTGGCTTTGGCCAATTTATCCAAGGCATGAGGTATCCTTGGTATAGGATACTTGTCTGCTTTTGTGTAGTTGTTCAGGGCTCTGAAGTCTCCACACAGTCTAGACTCGCCATCATGCCAGGTGATTAGGACAGGAGTGGTGATTTCCACTATTTCATTATGTACAATCTTCCTAATGACATCCATGTCCAGGAGTTCATGGATATGTTTCTCAATCTCTTTCCTGGTCTCCAGACTTGCTGGGTAAGGAGGTCTCTTTAACATGGGTGGATAAGGCCTTTCTACATCCAGATATAGTTCTATATCATGGCCTTTGATCTTGCCTAATGGTTCTTCACCAATGGCAAATGCTGGTCTATTCTTCCTCAGCATCTTCAGAAACTTAGCTTTTGTTTACTGGTGAGGGTAGTGCTAAACTGTCCCTCTCTGAATTCTTTCAGAAGTTCTTCCAGTGGGTCCTGAGAAGATATCTGGTATATATCAAGAGAAAATTTCTTTTCCTTGTTAGTACCAATGGTAATATGCCTATTTTTACTATTGTAAATATCTATGCCATACATCCTCTGGTAATCTGTTCCCAGTAAAAACCCTTGGATATGGGCATCCTCAAGCACTACAAAGTCTGGGTTGAGTCTGATATTACCTTTTCTGTGGGGTATAATTATCTCTTTGATAATTGTCCCAATAGAGGTCATCTTTCCAGATGCACTCTTAAAGTTTTTTGCCCTGGTGGGCAAGAGTTCTTTTTCCCAGTTTGGGAAGTGGTTATCCAGATAATTTCTGGCCACTATGGAGCAGTGTGCTCCACTGTCAATGATCAGTGGGTGCTGAGCATTGTCAATACATACAGTCATTTTTGTGGCTGTTCCATGTATATATTCCATTCCTTTGGTTGGTGTAACCAGGAATGTTTGTGCATCTTGTGTGTGTTTACACAAGTTCTTGTTGGCAGTGTCTTGTGGCATGCCTGCTTCCAACTGTATATCCTGGATTTCTAGTGGGGTTTCCTCTTGGTATTCCACTAGAAATTCCTCTCTTGGGTCTTGATCCTCATCAGATGGTTCTCTGATGGCATCACCCATAGAGTCTGATTCAGAATCCTCTGTTGGGGGTTCTTCTTCAGGGACTTTTTCTATAGCATAGACTTTTTTCTTTGCTTTTGGACAGTTGTTGGCATAGTGGTCTGTTGAACCACAATTGTGACAAGAATTCTTCTTCTTTGCCACTTCTGCCACTCTTTCTCTGGGTTTGTCTTTAAACTCTACCCTGAAAGGTTGTTTCTCTTCAAAATTATTGCTCCTATATGGGGTGAATTTCCCTATATTAGTCCTTTTCCTTATGTCTTGTAAGGTATTGGCTATATCATCTAGAGTGCAATTTTGGTTGCATCTGCACTTTACTGCATGCTCTAGTTCTCCTGGCAGTTGTGTCAGAAGTTTATGATTCCTCATTTGAATGTTCATTTGAGGGTCAATGGCTTTAAGACTTTTAGACTGTCTAAGACACCACTCATATGGATCTTTGTCCACAGAGTATTTGTCATTTTCAAATGACATGGTCTTTTGCCATATCCAAGTTCCATTACTGTACTTTTGGATTATTTGACTCTTCCACCATGGCCAGTTCCTTCTGCCATGGATTTCTTTCATTTCAGTGTACCATATACTTGCATGACCTTTAAATGCAGTATTTAGTCTAGCAGTAATCCAGTAATCTGGTATGCTTGGTACATCAATGAAGAGTCCATCAATATAATCTATGAGTTCCATATGATCATATTCTCCTGATCCAGAGAATTTGGGCCAGCTTGAGGCCTCAGGAAGCTGTTTCAAGGCTTCCTTCTCTGAATAAGACATGCCATCTCCATGCTGGTATTGTGATGGAGATCTTGCCTTATTCAACAACATGGCATCTGGTTTGATGTCATCTGGTTGATATGGATTCTCTATAGCTTGGCCTTGTGGTTGGGGCTTCAAGCTATGGTAGGCATCAAACAATTTGTTGATGTCTTGGTTCAGACACTCCCTGTCCCTGCTACTATGGTGTTGTTCTTCAGAGACTTGATTCAGTCTCTTTTTGGTTTCTTCAGAGGCTTTGCTCAGTTGAGCATATCCTTCCTGAAGGTTTTTAACTATCTTCTCCAATGAGGCTTGAGTTTTTCTCATCCTCTCTTGGGCAGCTGCAAATTCTGTAGCCTGCTTTGCAGATTGCTCAGCATATTGGGACATTTGTAACCACAGTGTGTCACTGTTGATGTTACTCTCAGATGTGATAATGTTATTTTCAGTCTGAGTGGGGGTAATTATTCTATTACTAGGACTACTGATTCTAGAGTGGTTTACAACTACTTCTGGTTCTTGTGTACTTCTTTTACCAAATCTAACAGCTTCTGGATCATGGGGTCTGACTCTTTCCTCCTCTGGTTGAAGGAGGCTTTGTTCTTGCCCTTGTTGCCTTGTCTTCTCCTGGAAACTTCCTGGAATTGTGAAGAATGGTGATTCTTGGCCACTGATCTGCTGGTTTCTGAATGGTGTGAAGCCACTGGAGAGCTGATTTGGCTTGCTCCTTGTGAACCTGAAGGAATCTGAGTAGGCCCTGTCTGGGTTAACTGTTCTTGTATAGCTTGGATAGTGGCTTGATTCTCCCTTATCCTCTGTGCCCTTGCCTCCAGGAGTCTGTGCTGCGTGGTAGGATTCCAACCCTTGGTGATTACCATAAGGTCTTTGAAGTCTATCTCTTTGAGACAGATCTTCTGGCAACTTGATCCCAGTTCTGCCCAGTGAGTTGCTAGGTTGAACCTCTTGTTGTCCATGCTCCATTGAAACAAATCTTTGAGGAGTTGGTGGATTTGAAGAACTTGATCCATATCCTTCCAGTCCTCTGGTTTGAGGTTTCTGTTGAATTGGAGTGTGAATGGCAAGGTTGATATTATCTCCCTCATTGTTTTGCCATCCACCACTGTGTCCAATGTGTCTTCTTTCAGGTCTTCTGGTTCTAGACATTCCTGCTCTGTCCTCTGGCTGGTTCCTTTGGAAGCCAAGGTCTCTGAGGTATGCAGGAGACATATCAGTGTTTGCAAGCAGTCAAAAACTTTATGTTCTTAGGGTATTTACCTTTGACTGTGCCTTGTACAAATTTGTTATCTGCTGATTTGGGCAGTTTGCCTTTGGAAGTTACAACTGGGTTAATAATTGTAATCTTCCCTGTACAAGTGGTTAAGGTTGGTTTACCTTGTATTGATGCAGAGTTTCGTGGTTTTCTACTTCTCTGAGTGGCTATTGGTGTCCACTTCTTGGCTGTAATCAGGCCTTCACTAAGCCTTTTTCCTTTGCCCTTGCTGCCCTCTGGTTCAGAGGGTGTCACTGGTATGTTGGCCTGTGACTGGGTCTCAAGTGGTATGAAGTTTTCTTCCACTGAATCAAACAGGAAAAAGAGGGCTTATGTCAGTTAAGACTTCTTAAAAGGCTGATTTTGCACGTCTAAGAATGGCCTCTGGGCTTGTATCTTACTACAATATGCCCTTGTATAGTGACAGTGTAATTGAATTAACAATTCCACGTCAAAAATACAGCTTATTGATAAGTGGTATACTGTTTTGTATACCAATATCTTACAGAATACTTGTTATCAGAAAGTATAATCTGTCAAAAGATGGTGTATTACAGGGTAATTGAGTTAACTATGTGCCCAAACACGCCTCAACTGTTGGTTTATCAGTATGAGTTGTCTCAATTCAATTAAGAATCAGGACTGTATTAGTGGCTCAATGTATTTTAATATGCAAAAACACGCCAAAAATACTGGTCTTATGGTTATTAGCCACTAGATAAATACTCTTAAATATATGAGTATTATTAGATTTTTAAAAAGAAATATATATAAAATATATTTTATAAAAGAAAATGACGCCTAAAAAGATAAAACAGGTGTTAATCAATCATAAAAAGAGAAAAAACTTACTTGTAAAGGTCCAAAATAGATTAAAAACACGGCCAGGCCCCCAAAATGTCAGGCTGAGTCTATATTGAAGTAGTAATAAGAGTATTTACAACTAGAATTATGACTGTGACACGTAGAAAATTGATTTATAATAAGAGTTTTTGATTTAAAAGATGATTTATAATGTAATTAAGGGGTTCTACTATTGGAAAATAGTGGTGGTGAGCGCTATTGAGAACCCAGGGTGCAATCTTACCAGTTGGGTTACTATAATAAGAGTTACAATAATTAAATATATAATTATACCTGTTTATTACCCAAGAGTAAAACTGTTTTTGACAGTTTACTACGTAGGGTATTCAAGAGAAGGATGAGGAAAGGGTTTTGGCAGTGAAAAGCCCTCCTTTTATCCTGAAATTGAAGTGAAAAGGTTATTAGACCTTTTCACGTAGAGGAAGTGAAGATTTTTCACTCCTCATGACAGGCTTGTGGTTTGAAAACAGCCTGTATACCCTGTATTGGGCTCAGATGTGGTTTTGAAACCACATCTGGGCAGTTTTCACCAATACAGGGTGAAAATTTTCATCTGGGGACCTCACAGCCTGATTCTGACGTGTATGACGCGTAGAATGCTGTACAGAAACAGTATGGGACCCCAGTATTGACTGAAATATGAGGTATAGAAGTAAAAACATGCTTCTTTGTCTATTTGACACCTCATATTCATGGTTATAGGGTATTATCCCATGGTAAGGCTGTATATGACAGCAGGTGGGATTTTTACCTTGAAATTGTCATAACTCTGTCAGTTTTTGAGATATCAAGCTCAACATTAGTTCATTGAATAGCTCTATATGCGCTCTACACAATGGTACCCAACTTGACATGGTTATCATTAAATATGACAAAGTTATCCCATGTACAAGTATTTTTGTACATTGGCGTGGTTTGGGCAAAAGCTGTATTAAGCTTGTTTGGCCAAAAACTTCTGTTGTAGTTGAGCTATGAGGAAATGGATGACACCATCAGATAGCCCTGATTGTGCTCTTTCCAAAAAGACCCCACTTTAAGTATCTCACACTAAAACTGTAAAAGTTAGATGAGAGGTGAATGTTTTGTTCACCCTTATTTGGTCTGAATTTGACCATAACTCAAGTAATACTGGTGCTAGCTCAGTTTGGCTAGTACCATTGGATAGCCCTGCCTTAGAGCTTCGTTTTGAATACCCATTTGATGGGGTTAAGCCTCTCCTTCTAGATTCTAGATGAGAGGTGAATATTAAGGTTTATGCTCAGCAATAACTTTGAGTAGGAATAACTTTGTTATTTCTTGTCCTATGGTGATGGGACTTATATTTTCAGGAAGAGGTGAGTTTCCTCTTTCTTTTGATACCTTTTGAGCTAATTTGGCTCAGTTCCATGTTTTGTGGTATTTTGGCTATACCATTGGTTTATGGTATTTTGGCTGTCATGCTTGTGCTCTGGTTTTGAGTCACAGGCTGACAAAAGACATCAAAGAGGGCCAGGGTACCCAACTTCTGAGGCCCCAGAGGCGTGGATAGCTCCAAAGCTTGGTTCCATGGCTGGTCTTGACCCAATTGGTAAAGTAAACCTCTTTGGGAACTTAGTTACCAAGTTACAACTACTGTAAAACACCAGAAAATAGCAAATAACCTGCTATTTTGACATGCCAAGGAGGTAAAAAGCTACTTACACTCCTGTAACCATGTCAATTACTACTGACTTTCCATGGATAAACCCCAAAAGAGTAAGTAAATAAAACCCTTTTTGGATTAGTATCCATTGATTTACCTCATAGCAACCAGTGAAACACTGATATTTGCAATTCTATGTAGAAATGAGGTAAGAACTTCAAAAATTCATTAAAAATACAATTCTTAATGAATCTTTCTGAAGCTTTCAGGACCAATTAAGAACTGTATTATCTATGGTACAACCAAAAATAATTACAGTTTTACTAGTAAAATTCAAAGTTTTACTTACAGTCCATTTTTGGCTATTCTACGTGAAACACTGAATCTTCAAAAATTCACAGTAAATACAACCTGTGATGAAATTGTCAATAACATTGATAACTTTGGGAAATAAATGATTACTCTGGAATAAAAGAAGATTTACATATGTTACTCCTTTTATTCTTAACCATATTGGGGTTGGTAGTCACATAAAAGCATCAATTAAGCAATTATGACAATTTTACGTGACAACAGATGATGTAAGTACTAATCCAAAAGCTTTTAATGCTATCTCACTCACTGGTTTTTCAGTTTGCTCCATGGCACGCCTTTGTGAGCTGTTGTTGACTTAAAAGAGGCCTTCTCTTGCTGTTTTTTCCATATCATCATCTTATTATCATTTTATATCATTGTTACCAACAAGTAAGTATTAGTTAAACTATTCTTAAGTGTTTTAAATATTTCAGAATCAATCAGAAAGACGTGAAATCATAGAATCCAACTATATATTGTTGTAATCCTGCTATAAATCATTTTGATCTCTCAAATCCACAATTCTACGTCAAATTTCTCTACTTTTATCTATCAATAAGTTCTTTGGAGTATTAGTGAGTCATTTATCTTTAATTCTTAAAGTTTTTCTCTAGTAATAGTTTTCTTCAAGAATTAGCTTTATAATTATTCTTGCAAAAGATAATTATATTAAAATAATTTTATTATTTTAATAAAAGAAGTTTTTATTATTAAATTCTTCTTGTAATTGATTCTTGTAGACAATTACTTGCTCACTGTTAAAATCACTAGTAGTGCTTAACACGTGAAAGAAATAATTCTTTAATTATTTAATTGTGGTTATAATAATATTTTATTATTATATTTCATAAGAACAGACATAGTACTGTTGATTAATAGTAATATTATCATCAGTTTCATAGTCACATCTTACAATTTTACTCTGGATTTATTTATTAATGGCAAAGAGTAAGAAGAATTCTAATAATGAAAAGGTACTATAATTATGGTGTAAAAACACCCACATTATTTAAATAAATAGAATGATATAAATTATATCATAAAAATAATTATATGAATATTTATGGGTATCTAGTATTGTTAAAACCTAATAAATGTGTCTTGAATTGTTTTTTATTAATAAAAAATAATTTATAAGAAGAATATTACAAATATTAAATCTGTAAATTAATATAAATACTATTCAAATTAATGAAAGATGTATCAAAGATGATAATAAAGAGAAAAGAACCTACTTTTAACATTTAATATAATAATTTTAAATACTTTTACACCAAAAGTATTAATTCAACCTATTTAAATTTTATTTACAAACATAAATAAAGAAATTAAGAATATTCTTGATTTCACATGGAATTGAAAATTTTAAAGAGAAATTAACAAACACAATTAAATCTTGGTTTAATCACATAAAAATTTATTATTAAAATAAATATAAAATTTATTGTTTTCATAATATAATATAATTATAAAAAAATAATACACTTTTTACCTTTTGATTCAATATTTTAATTTTTTCATGTGTCTGAGAGAGAAATAGAGGTAAAAGAGCACTATAAATAGTGAAATCCTGCCCCCTAGAGTCCAGAAGGCTTCTAGTAGACGTTTACTGATGGTATCCATTTTAATAAATTGGTATTTTAAGGTTTAGTTATTATTACATCATAATTAAATCATCCAATTTCATTATTAACCCTTTGCTTAGAGTTATCACTGTAACTCTATGGTTGCTGACCTCATAGAGTTGAAAGAAGGCTAAAACTTGCAAATTTCATTAGTATTAATGATAATATAATAATATTCACCAGTTGTAGCACTTTTCTAACTGTTAAACGTAAAACTACAGTGAGTGATCATAAAAAATCATTTTTAAGTTTAAACTTTGATCATTGATAACTTTTGATTTGCACACCCTAAACTCATTAAGAGATGGAATTCTAATAGCTTGGCATTTTTTCAAGTTTCCAAGAGAATTTCATTGCATAATCAAAACTATATTTTTTGATTCTGTTTCTTGTAACTCATCTTTTCTTTTAAAATTTACTATTTTATACTTCAAACCATGATTTCAGGGGGTTATAATTTAAATATAATGATGGAAACTAGATCATTCTTCATTTAAAAACTTGTAGGATCTGAATATCCCCTTTGTTTAATTTGGACCACTTTCACAACTAAGTGGTCAAGAGCTATTGTTATTTTTCTCAATAAACCATTGTAGGTTATAGCCTTGCTTATAAATTTCCAAATAAAGCTTTTATCTGCATTCTTAAAATTATTACGTGGTAGCATGTTTTTTGGTTCAACTATTAATAATGAAGCAATTCAAGAGATAGGAGCTCAAAACCATGAATTTATTTGCTAATCTTAAAAGTGCATATATTCAGGTTATCTCAATAAGTATTGAATTTGAATATTAAAATGCAAAATTTATATGTCTAGGGTTTGGTGGGAAATAAAATTTTGTAATTTATAGCACATTTTTATTCATTGGTTTTTGAGATTATTCAGATTTTATGCCTTTCTATGGCATTTATCCTTACTTTAAGATAAGAATTTCAATCCTTATTACTAAAAGAAGTATTGTAAAGTTTTGTTTGACCTTTTTAGATATTTGGTCATATCTCAAAGGCTCAAACTCCCTAAGACCCAAAAATATGGTACCACAATCTCATATACTTAATCGGGTTATCATCCACCATCTTACCTCTTCAATAGACTTTTTTAGTCTTGAAACTCAATAATGCTTAAGTTTTCTCTTCTTTAGGTATCCTTTCATGTCTAGACTTCCTTAACAGCTCATCAGAATTGGTTATATCTACCTCAAGTAGCCATTCATGTTCTTGCATTGGTTTCTTATACCTTATAAGGTATTCCTTTTATTTTTTGTTTCTTGTCCACCTTTCTTTAAGAACTTTCACAATTTCCTTTTATTCTCCTTCTTCTAGAGGGTAATTTTCAAGTGGTGGTTCATTTTTTAGGGGAAATAACTCCTTATCACTTGAGCTGTAAGGCTTTATCAGACTTACATGGAAAGCTGGGTTTTCATTAATTAACCTGTTCATTATAGTTGCACAGCAATAGGGCCATGTAGTTCTCTTATCATGAATGGTCCTGAAAAGGAATATTGTGATTTCTTTGGACCTTTTAGGTTATACTTTTGTGCCATCTTCCTTTTGAATATTTGAAAGAATCTTGCATACATCTGTCTGCATGATTTCTTTCTTTGTCAAGCATTATTTTGAAACTGCTTGCTGTTGGATGTATATACACTAAGTGATTTTTGAGAGTGTCATAAGGAAGTCTTAGATTCAAAATATTCTCTAAGATTTCTGGTGTTTTTCCAGTTGAAAGATGAATGGAGGTCTTATATACCAGTTCAAGAGCTGGTATTAAGGTACCCAAATCATGGGTAAAAAATCAGATGCTTTGAGCTCTAAGCCATAAGCACAGAATCTTATTATCATGTCTGCTCAATTTTAATCATTCTTTCTGCTAAACCATCATTTTGGGAGGGTTAAGCTGTTTAGAATGATACCTTGGTTTCAAACAGGTTATGAAGATTTGTCTATAATTCTAAAGGGAATTTGGGATCTCTATCACTTACTATATTTTGGAATAAGCCTGTGAGGCTCATGAATATATTCCATATCATAATGGCTATTTCCATAGCTATGTCATTTTTCTCATATGGTAAGAACATTGGGGTTTTTCTGTACCTGTCAACTAATACTAGGCTTGCATTGAAACTTCTTGCTCCTCCTGGAGTTAAGTCTGTTACCCATTTCATGTCAGCCTGTGACTCAAAACCAGAGCACAAGCATGAAAGCCAAATACCATAAACCAATGGTAAAGCCAAGATACCACCAAAAACTGGAGCTGAGCCAAATCAGCTCAAAATGTATCAAACGAAAAGAGGAGACCCACTGCCTTCCAAATACACAAGTCCCACAAATTCAGGACAAGGAATAACAAAATTATTTCTACTCAAAGTTTTTGATGTGCATAAACCTTATTATTCACTTCTACTGTGAAATACAGAGGAAGAGGCTTAACCCCATCAAATGGGTATTAAAATTGAAACTCTAAGTAATGGATATCCAATGGTACTAGCCAAACTGAGCTAGCATCAAAATTACAGGAGTTATGGCCAAAATAAGGGCAAATAAGGGTTAATAAAACATTCAACTCTCATCTAGCTTAGACAGTTTTAGTTTGGGATACCTAAATTGGCATTGATTTGGAAAGAGCACAATCAGGGATATCTGATGGTGTCTTTCATTTCTCCATATCTCATCTAGAGCAAAAGTTATGGAGCAAATAAGCTCCATACAGCTATTGTCAGATAGAGTCTATGTTGAAGCAGTAATTAGGCTATTTACAACTAGAACTTTGACTGTGACATGTAGAAAATGATTTAAAATAAGGGTTTCTGAGTAAAAGAATGATTTATAACATAAGTAAAGGGTTCTACTATCGAGGAATAGTGGTGGTGAGTGCTATGGAGAACCCTGGGTGCAGTCTTACCAGTTGTATTACTATAATAAGAGCTACAACAATTAAAATTATAATTATACCTGATTTATAACCCAAGAGTAAAGCTGTTTTGGACAGTTTACTACGTAGGGTATTCAAGAGAAGGATGAGGAAACAATCCTGGCTGTTAAAAGCCTCCTTTTTATCCTGAAATGGGGTGGAAAGAGTGCTAGACCTTTCCATGTAGAGGAAGTGAAGATTTTTCACTCTCTAGGACTGGCTTGTGGTTTGCGAACAGCCTATATAGCCTGTATTGGGCTCAGATGTGGTTTTGAAACCACATCTGGGCAGTTTCCACCAATACAGGGTGAAAAGTTTCATCTGGGGACCTCACATCTTGATTCTGATGTGTATGACACATAGAATTCTGTACAGAAACTGTATGAAACGCCAGTATTGACTGAAATATGTGATATTGAAGTAAAAACAATATTCTTTGTCTGTTTGACACCTCATATTCATGGTTATGGGATATTATCCCATGGTAAGGCTGTATATGACAGTAGGTGGGAATCTGACCTTAAAACAGCCATACCTTTGTGAATTCTTCAGATATCAACCTCAAAATTGGTTCAGTGTGTAGCTCTGTATGTGCTCTACACAATGGTACCTCATTTGATATGGGTATCATGAAATATGGCAAAGTTATCCCATGTACAAGAGTTTTGTACATTTGTGTGGTATAGGCAAAAAGCTGTATTGAGCTTATTTGCCCCACAACTTTTGTTCTAGTTGTCCTATGGAGAAATGGATGACACCATCAGATAGCCCTGATTGTGCTCTTTCCAAAAGGACCCCACTTTAGGTATCTCATGCTAAAACTGCAAAAGTTAGATGAGAGGTGAATGTTTTGTTCGCCCTTATTTGGCCTGAAATTGACCATAACTCCAGAAATATTGGTGCTAGCCCAGTTTGAATGGTACCATTGTATAGCCCTGGCTTAGAGATTCATTTGGAATACCCATTTGATGGGGTTAAGCTTCTCCTTCTGGATTTTACATGAGAGGTGAAAATTAAGGTTTATGCTCAGCAATAACTTTGAGCAGGAATAACTTTGTTATTCTTTGTCCTATGGTGATGGGACTTATATTTTCAGAAAGAGGTGAGTTTCCTCTTTCCTTTGATATCTTTTGAGCTGATTTGGCTCAGCTCCATGTTTTGGTGGTATCCTGGCTATACCATTGGTTTATGGTATTTTGGATGTCATGCTTGTGCTCTGGTTTGAGTCACAGGCTGACATACCCTCCCTCTAAAAAGGCTCATCATTGATGAGACTGTTCAGTCCTCCTAGAGGCTCTGAATCTCCTTAAATGAAGGTTCCCATCTGGTATGGCATCTTCTGCCAACCATTTGTCCTTATCAGCTGTCTGGTTCTTGAATCTGACTAAGTACTGTCTTTGATCCTTCCCATTAAGTCTGATCTTTGTGGACCTGATGATTTTACTCACAGGTCCTGGGGAATCCTCTACTTCAACTATCTCTGGTGGTGTGAGGATCTTCTTCCTGGAGGGGAATTCACCCTCTTCAGTTTGGAAGTATGGTTTGACCGAACTCACTGGAAAGACTGGGTGTTTCCTGGAAAACTCCTTTGTGAGCTTGACTTCCACTGCATTCCTGCCTATCAACTTAATGATAGTGAAGGTCCCTACAAATGAGTCTCTCATATTCTTGGGTCCTTTAAGATTGTTGAAGTTCAGTGTAGACACTAACACCTGGTCCCCTTCCTGAAACTCAGGTTCCATGTGTGTCTTGTCCCACCTCTGCTTATTATAATCTTTTGCCTCAGCTATGCATTTAGCAGCTGTGTCACAAGCTCTCTTCCACATATCATGGAAATCTTTGGCTGTGGGGTGGATGGTCAGATGATTCTTCTTCAAGTAATCCACAGGTAACAAGGGATTCCACCCTTTCTCTACCAGTGCAGGTGTTTTTCCTGTGGTAGAGTGCTGACTTGTATTATAAGCCAGTTGGACTGCTGGTAAAAGGGTAACCCAGTCATGGGTATATTCCTCATGGTCCTTATATTCTATGCCATAGGCACAGAACCTGCTAAGGATTTCTTCCATTGTTTGGATCATCCTCTCTGCTAGGCCATCTGTTTGTGGATGGTAAGCTGTGGAAAAAGCAATCTTGGTGCCAAGCATGCCATACAAGTTGGTCCAAACTTCAGATGTGATTTTTGGGCCCCTATCACTAATGATGATCTTAGGGACTCCACAGGTGGATATGCTGTTATTCCAAAATAACAGAGCAGTATCCGTGGCTGTGTCCTCCTTGTGGCATGGTAGACACCTCATGCTCTTGTTGAACGTATCAACTACGATTGAGCAGGCATTGTAGCTTTCTTTTCTTCCTGGGACAAGTCCTGTAACCCAGTCCATATTGATGGTTTCCCATGGGTGTTTGGGTTCTTCTATATGTTGAAGTAACCCATACTTCTTCCCATGTTTCCTATTTGCCTTTTTGCATCTTTCACAAGGGTTTATGTATTCACTCAACTCTTGTTCCCACTTGGGCCACCAAGCTGTGCTTGCTACCCTCTCCTTGGTCCTGTCTTCACTCATGTGTCCCATATAGGGGCAGTCATGGCATTCCTGCAGGATCAGGGAGATGTTGTCTCTGTCTACCACTGTGAGTGCACTTGTGTGTTTTTCTCTGTGGTAGAGCAGGCCATCTATAAGGAAGAACTTGTTATCCTTGTAGGCCCTCAACAAGGGTTCTTCCAGCGGGGATTCCAGTTCTGGACTCCTGTACTTTTGTTGAAGGAGTTTTAGTAGTATGCCACACTGTTTGTGTTTGGCATAAGACTTCAGTACTGGACTAAAAAGTTCATTTTGCAGTTCAGAGGAACTGATTCCCAATATGGGAGTTTCTGTCCCCTCTGAATCAGTGTTTCCACTGTCAAGGGTATCACTTTCTGGTGCCCATTCAGAAAATCTGAAGTTTTTCCTCCTACCTATTTCCATGAAATGGATAGGGATTTTGGCTGCAACTTCAGCGTCATAAGCTGGATTGCTCTTGACATTATCCAGTGGCCATCTGCTAAGGCCATCTGCATTGGTATGAATTTTACCTTCCTTGTATATGATGGTCATGTTACCTCTATACTCCTGGATAGCTATTTGCCATCTCAGCAAGTGTCTATTTGTAGTCTTCATGTTCAGTAAAGACTTCAACGCTGTGCAGTCTGTGTAGACTTCAAATACTGCACCCTCCAGATAATAATGGAGTTTTTCTAGAGCCCAGACTAGACATAGACACTCAGTCTGGGTGGCCCCATACCTGGCTTCTGAATCTTTCAGTTGCCTTGAGATGTAGCCAATTACTCCTTCTCTTGGTTCACCATCCACAATTTTTCTTTGGTGAAGGGCACCTCCTAGGCCTTGACTACATGCTGAATCTATGTATAACTTGAATGGTAGTTCAAAGTCAGGTAAGATTAGAACAGGTGCATTTGTGAGTTCATATTTGATCCTCTCATATGCATCCCTTCTTTCCTTGGTGATTTCAAAAACCACATCTTTTGAACACAACTTGTATAAACTACTAGTTATGTGGGCAAAACTCTTGATGTGGCTTCTATAGTAGCTAGAAAACCCAAGAAAAGATTGCATCTCTTTGATGCTCTTTAGTACTGGCTTTTGCAGTACTGCTGATACTTTATTCTGGTCAATTGCCAGACTAAGACCTGAGACTTTATGTCCTAGAGCTAGTAAATCTTGTTGGCCAACATGGCATTTTCTAAGTGAAATTTTCAGATTTATGGGTGTGCATTTACTTAGCACTCTGTCTATGTATTGCACATGATCTTCCCATGTCCCTGAGTATATAATGATATCATCAATATATACCACCATCCAGCCTTCCAATATTTCTTCTTGAAATATTGTGTCCATCATCCTTTGGAAGTGGGCTGGTGCATTTTTGATGCCAAATGGCATCCTGGTATACTCATCTATGCCCATATGGCATATTATTCTGAGTAATTTCATGGAGTTTTTTATAACTGCATTTTGGTGGAAGCCTTACATACAATCCATTTTGGTTATGTATTTGGCTTTTGCCAGTTTATACAAGGCATGAGGTATCCTGGGTATAGGGTACCTGTCTGCTTTTGTGTAGTTATTCAGAGCTTTGAAGTCTCCACACAGTCTAGACTTGCCATCATGCCAGGTGATTAGGACTGGGGTGGTGATTTCCACTATTTCATTATGTCCAATCTTCCTGATGACATCCATGTCCAAGAGTTCATTGATATGTTTCTCAATTACTTTCCTGGTTTCCAGGCTTGCTAGATAAGGAGGTCTCCTAAGCATGGGTGGATAAGGTCTTCCCACATCTAGATATAGCTCTATATCATGGCCTTTGATCTTGCCCAATGGTTCTTCACCAATGGCAAATTCTGGTCTGTTCTTTCTCAGCATCTTCAGTAAACTTAGTTTTTGTTTACTGGTGAGGGTAGTGCTAAACTGTCCCTCTCTGAATTCATTCAGAAGTTCTTCTAGTGGATCTTGAGAAGATATATGGTATATATCAAGTGAAAATTTCTTTTCCTTGTTGGTACCAATGGTAATGTGCCTGTTTTTACTGTTATAAATATCTATGCCATACATCCTCTGGTAGTCTGTTCCCAGTAAGAACCCTTGGATGTGGGCATCATTAAGCACTACAAACTCTTAGTTGAGTCTGATATTACCCTTCCTGTGTGGTATAATTATCTCTTTGATAATTGTCCCAATCGAAGTAATCTTCCCTTAGGCACTTTTAAAGTTCTTTGCCTTGGTGGGAAAGAGCTGTTTTTCCCAATGTGGGACGTGGATGTCCAGATATTCTCTGGCCACTATGGAGCAGTGTGCTCCACTGTCAATGATCAGTGGATGCTGAGCATTGTCAATACAGACACTCATCTTTGTGGCTGTTCCATGTATATATGCCATCCCTTTGGTTGGTGTAACCAGGAATGTTTGTGCATCTTGTGTATGTTTTCACAAGTTTTTTTTGGCAGTATCTTGTGGCATGCCTGCTTCCAACTGTATTTCCTGGATTTACAGTGGGGTTTCCCCTTGGTACTCCACTAGAAATTCTTCTCTTGCGTCCTGTTCATCATCAGATTGTTCTCTGATGGCATCACCCATAGAGTCTGATTCAGACTCCTCTGTTACTTTCTCAATGGCATAGACTTTTTTCTTTGCCTTTGGACAGATGTATGCATAGTGGTCTGTTGAACCACAATTGTGACAAGAATTTCTCTTCTTTGCCACTTCTGCCACTCTTTCTTTCGGTTTCTCTTTAAACTCTACCCTGAAAGGTTGTTTCTCTTTGAAACCACTGCTCTTATATAGGGTGAATTTCCCTATATTAGTCCTTTCCTTATGTCTTGTAAGGTGTTGGCAATGTCATCCAGCGTGCGATTTTGGTTGAATCTGCATTTTACTGCATGCTCTAGTTCTCATGGTAGTTGTGTCAGGAGTTTTTGATTCTCATTTGAATGTTCATTTGAGGATCAATGGCTTTAAGTCTCTTGGACTGTCTAAGACACCATTCATATGGATCTTTGTCCAGAGAGTATTTGTCATTGTCATATGACATGGTCTTTTGCCATATCCAAGCTCTATTACTGTCCTTTTGGATGATTTGACTCTTCCACCATTGCCAGTTCCTTCTTCCATGGATTTCTTTTATTTCTGTGTACCATATACTAGCATGACCTTCAAATGCAGTATTAAATCTAGCAGTAATCCAGTAGTCTGGTATGCTTGTTACATCAATGAATAGTCCATCAATATAATCTATGAGCTCCATATGATCATATTCTCCTGTTCCAGTGAATTTGGGCCAGCTTGAGGCCTCAGGAAGCTGTTTCAAGGCTTCCTTCTCTGAATACAACATGCCATCTCCATCCTGGTATTGTGATGGAGATCTTGCCTTATTCATCAACATGGCATCTGGTTAATATGGATTCTCCATAACTTGGCCTTGTGGTTGGGGCTTCAAGTTATGGTAGACATTAAACAATTTGTTTATGTCTTTGTCCAGACAATTCCTGTCCCTTTTGCTGTGGTGTTGTTCTTCAAAGACTAGATTCAGTCTTTTTTTAGTTTCTTCAAAGGCTTTGCTCAATTGAGCATGTCCTTCTTGAAGGTTTTTAACTATTTTTTCCATGGAGGCTTGTGATTTTTTCATCCTCTCATGGCTGGCTTCAAGTTCTGAAAACTGCTTTGCAGATTTCTCAGCATATTGGGACATTTGTAACCACAGTGTATCACTGTTAATGTTACTCTCAGATGTGACAATGTTATGTTCAGTCTTAGTGGGGGGGATGTTTCTATTACTAGGACTACTGATTCTAGAGTGGTTTACAGCTACTTCTGGTTCTTGTGCACTTCTTTTACCAAATCCAACAGCTTCTGAATCATAGGGTTTGACTCTTTCCTCCTCTGGTTGAAGGAGGCTTTGTTCTTGCCCTTGTTTCCTCGTCTTCTCCTGGAAACTTCCTGGAATTGTGAAGAATGGTGACTCTTGGCCACTGATCTGCTGGTTTCTGAATGGTGTGAAGCCACTGGAGAGCTGATTTGGCCTTCTCCTTGTGAGCCTGAAGGAATCTGGGTAGGCCCTGTCTGGTTTAACTGTTCTTCTAAAGCTTGGATAGTGGCTCGATTCTCCCTTATCCTCTGTGCCCTTGCCTCCAGGAGTCTGAAATTCCTGGTAGGATTCCAACCTTTGGTTATTACCATCAGGTCTTTGAAGTCTATCTCTTTGAGACAAATCTTATGGCAACTTGCTCCAAGTTCTGCCCAGTGAGATGCCAGGTTGAACCTCTTGTTGTCCATGCTCCATTGGAATAAGTCCTTGAGGATTTGGTGGAGCTGAAGAACTTGATCCATGTCTTTCCAGTCCTCTGGTTTAAGGTCTCCATTGAATTGGAGTGTGAATGGCAAGGTTGATATTATCTCCCTCATTGTTTTGCCATCCACTACTGTGTCCAAGGTGTCCACTGTCAGGTCTTCTGTTTCTGGACAAACTTTCTCTGTCCTCTGGTTGGTTCCTTTTGAAGCCAAGATCTCTGAGGTGTACAGGTGACATGTTAGTGTTTGCAAGCAGTCAAAACCTTTATGTTCTTAGGGTATTTACCTTTGACTGTGCCTTGTACAAATTTGTTGTCTGCTGACTTGGGCAATTTACCTTTAAAGGTTACAACTGGGTTAATTATATTAATTTTCCCTGTACAAGTTATCAAGTTTGGTTTACCTTGTATTGAAGCAGAATTTTGTGGTTTCCTACTCTTCTGTGTGGCAATGGGTGTCCACTTCTTTGCTATTATCAGGCTTTCACTGTGCCTCTTTCCTTTGCCTTTGCTGCCCTCTGGTTCTGAGGGTGTCATTGGTGTGTTGGCCTGTGACTGGCTTTCAAGTGGTATGAAGATATCTTCCACTGAATAAAAACAGGAAAAAGAGGGCTTAATGTCAGTTAAGACTCCTTAAGATGCTGTTTGCACGTCTAAGGATGGCCTCTGGGCTTGAATATTACTACACTGGGCCCTAGTACAATGACAGTGTAGTTGAATTAACAATTCCATGCCAAAAAATAAGGGTCTTGTGGTTCTTAGCCACATGACAGATACTCTTAAAATATGAGTATAAGGTGGTATATTTACCAAAAAAAGGAAAATATATATATAATATATATAGTTTAAGAAAAATTTACACTTAAAAACAATAAAACAAATGTTAGAAAGTGAGAAATAAGAGAAAAAACTCACTTATAAGGGTCCAAAAAAGGTTTAAAACATGGCCAGGCCCCCAAAATGTCAGATAGAGTCTATATTGAAGAAGTAAGTAGGCTATTTAAAGCTAGAACTTTGACTGTGACACGTCAAAAATGATTGAAAATAAGGGTGTCTGAGTAAAATAATGATTTATAACATAATTAAAGGGTTCTACTATTGAGGAATAGTGGTGATGAGTGCTATTGAGAACCCTGGGTGCAGTCTTACCAGTTGGATTACTATAATAAGAGCTACAATAATTAAAATTATAATTATAACTGATTTATTCCCCAAGAGTAAAACTGTTTTAAACAGTTTACTACGTAGGGTATTCAGGAGCAGGATGAGGAAACAATTCTGGCTGTGAAAAGCCTCCTTTTTATCCTGAAATGGGGTGGAAAGGGTGCTAGACCTTTACACATAGAGGAAGTGAAGATTTTTCACTCTCTAGGACGGGCTTGTGGTTTGCGAACAGCCTGTATAGACTGTATTGGGCTTAGATGTGGTTTTGAAACCACATCTGGGCAGTTTCCACCAATAAAAGGTGAAACGTTTCATGTGGGGACCTCACAGCTTGATTCTGACGTGTATGATGCGTAGAATGCTGTACAGAAACTGTATGGGACCCCATTATTGACTGAAATATGAGTTATTGAAGTGAGAACAATCTTATTTGTCTATTTTCCACCTCATATTCATGGTTATGGGATATTATCCCATGGCAAAGCTGTATATGACAGCAGGTGGGAATCTGACCTTCAAACAGCCATACCATTGTCAATTCTTGAGATATCAACCTCAAAATTGGTTCGGTGTGTAGCCCTGTATGTGCTCTATACAATGGTGCCTCATTTGATATGGGTATCATTAAATATGGCAAAGTTATCCCATGTACAAGAGTTTGGTACATTTGGGTTGTATAGGCAAAAAGCTGTATTGAGCTTATTTGCCCCATAACTTTTGTTCTAGTGGGCTATGGGGGAATGGATGAAACAATCAGATAGGCCTAATTGTGCACTTTCCAAAAGTACCCCACTTTAGGTATCTCACGCTAAAACTGCAAAAGCTAGATGAGAGGTGAATGTTTTGTTCACCCTTATTTGGCCTGAAATTGACCATAACTCCAGTAATATTGGTGCTAGCTCAGTTTGTCTGGTACCATTGGATAGCCCTGGCTTAGAGCTTCATTTTTAATACCCATTTGAGGGTGATAAGCCTCTCCTTCTGGATTTTAAATGAGAGGTGAATATTAAGGTTTATGCTCAGAAATAACTTTGAGCAGGAATAACTTTGTTATTCTTTGTCCTATGGTAATGGGACTTATATCTTCAGAAAGAGGCGATTTTCCTCTTTCTTTTGATACCCTTTTAGCTGATTTGGCTCAGCTCAATGTTTTGGTGGTATCTTGGCTATACCATTGGTTTATGGTATTTTGGCTGTTGTAAGGTTTGTCTATGAAACTCTTGATAATAGTAGCAATATCAAGAGTACTATGACTTTCCTCAGTAGAAATATATAATATAACAAAATATTACAGCCAAAAATGTAAATATAATTATTAAAAATAATTTTATATAAAAAAAATAAATTTAATTATTATTATAAAAATATAATAATGAAAAAAAAGAATAATTATAATAAATTATAGTTATTCTATTATTGTTATAGTCACTGACACTTAGAACAATAAGAATTGCAAAGCTCTTAATGAGACAATTACATGTGGAAATATGAATATTAACCACTCATAAATAATATAAATATTATTTATAAAAGAATTATAACACACACTGTGCAGAAATAATTCTTATAGAATAAAATTCTATATAAAAAAACTAATACTAGATAAAAAAGATATAGAACTTTAGAGAAAACTGACTTATAATAATTATTTAATACAACAAGTCAAACAACAACAGTTATTATATTAAATAATAATTATAAGTTAAAAACACGCCAAAAATCAATAATTTTAAAGATAAAACAGCTTTTTATGATGAAATTAAGATTAAAGCGTTTTTAAGAGGAATTTGTGGATTTTAAAAGATATTTAAGATGATAATTTTATAATATAAAATATATTATTGATGATTACAACAATAATCTGAATTCTATGATTTCAATTCTTTAATTTACAATTAATAAAGAATAAAATAACTTAAGAATTACTTTAATAATAAGATTTTTTAAATAATAAAACTTTACCTGTTTAAATTTCTAATATGATTGGATTGATGAATGATTGATGGACAAAAACAGTGATGAAAAGACTCTTTTTATGTCTTCAGCGCAGCTCTCATGATTCATAATGAATGTAGAGGGCGTGCTAAGGTCAAAACTGAAAAACCATACTTAAAAACAAAGTTCTTAACTTAAGGCAACTTGTTTTTAATTCCAATTTAAAGTAACCAGTGTTATTCTTAACTCCATGTAACTTTAATCCTCATTTGAACTAATTATTTTTAAGTTTTCAATAAAAATAAACTTATCTTTATTAAAGTTCATCACATGAACAACATAAAAATAGAGTTTCAAGCAGAAATCTCTTAAACTCAATTTTTAATTAATTTTTAAAGAAATCATAATTTTCTTTGAGCTTAATTAAAAAAGTAATTTCCAGGCTAATTACACAGGAAATTTATTTATAAAAGATACTTTAAATTTAATTTATATATAGATAATATTAAATTCTAAGTTGTGTGAAATTTTCAAGCAAATCCATTAAGATTTGGATTTTTAATCAATTTTTGAAGTTATTGCTATTTTTCCACATAAATGAACAACTTAAAAATAGATTTTCAAGCAGAAATCTCTTAAACTCAATTCTTAATTAATTTTTAAAGAAATCATAATTTTCTTTGAGCTTAATTAAAAAAGTAAATTTCCAGGCTAATTACCCAGGAAACTTATTTATAAAAGATACTTTTCTAAGTTGTGTGAAAGTTTCAAGCAAATCCATTGAGATTTGGATTTTTAATCAATTTTTGAAGTTATTGCTATTTTTCCACATAAAATAGCAATACACACCAAACCCTAGCTTTTGAGAAGGTTTTGATGCTTGTAACTTTAAAGCTTTAAGCTTATTTAAGGTTTTTAAGCTTGATTAAACTTTGACAGTTCTTAAAACCTTGATTTCAAGCCAGCATATTGGGATTTACCCTTTGGCAGCTTGAAATTCCTATCCAAATTGGGATAAGACCACTTTAAACCTTAAGGTTGGATCAAAGTCTAATCTTAAAGTTTAAATAAGGTTTAAAATCCTCCAATACAGGTGAACAACCTTAATTGAATCATTGCAGATCCAAAAGGTTGGGTACCCCAGCTCTATTTGGTCTTTTTCCTTTGTCCCACCTTTTGGCGTGGATTTTGCCCTTTTATTTATTTAAAGCCCTACCATGGCTTTAAACCCTTTTAAAATGAGCTCACGCAGGATTTACATTCTGTATGGCAGATCCTTAGCCAATTCAGTAAATATACACCACACCTCAATTTTCACTAAAATTTTGGTAAGCTTGCATTAACCTTATGCAACTTTAAATTTAAGCTTATTTAAGCTTAAATTTAACAATTTTAAAAAAATGTTAAAAAAGTTACATTAGTACTGTGAGATTCTTAAATCTTCTAATAACACAAGAAATAAGTGTTTTTGGGTATAACACCTTATGGATGTACCCTAGGTCATTTTTGGTGTAGAATCCAAAAATGCCATAATATTTATAACTTTGTTTATCCAAGAAAGAGTTATACTTATTTTTTGTTATTTTTTATTTTAATTTCAACTAAAAGGTCTGTTTAAGACAAAATTGACTGTTTATAAAGTCATTTGTGGCCTTATGGGTATGTTATACATACCTCACAGGCTCACATTCCCTACCACAAAAAAAAAATTGTATACAATTTTTCTTTTGTATTATACCTCCAAGTTACTTGTGGGGGGTATAATCCACTGTCCAAGCTCTCTACTTATACGTTCAAGTATGTAAAGCACACAATTTAAACTTTTTATTGAGCAATTGGTCTTCTCTCATGTCTGAATCTTCTGAAAAACGTTGGGCAATCCGGTATTTTGCTTTCTACAATCCATTCATCTTCATGTGGATTTTTATACCTGACTAAGTATTCTCTTTCATTTTTTCCCCTAAGTCTTCTTTCTTTCAAGACTTTTAGTACCTTTTTCTCCTCACTTTGATCTAGTGGGGGTACTTCTAAGGTTGTTTCATTTCTTAAAGGAAATAATTCCTTATCACTTGAAGTGTAATGCTTTACTCGACTGACAGGGAAAGTTGGGTGTTTATTTTCCAGTTCTCCTGAAAGTTCTACTTGTACTGCATTTGTCCCATGAAGGGCTTTAATAATAAATGGTCCTGCAAAGGAATCTTTCATTTTCTTTGGACCTTTAATATTATTGAAGTTCAAGGTTGAAACTAGTATTAAATCCCCTACTTTGAATTCTGGGGTTTTATGACTTTTATCCCATTTCTGCCTAGCATATTCAAAGGCATCATTCATGCTTTTATTTGCATTATGTCTCACTTTATCAAGCAATAGCTTAAAGCTTGAAGCAGTTGGATTAATTTCAACCAAATCTTTCTTCAAAGTATCAATTGGAAGTTTGGGGTTCCATCCTTTTTCCAACATTGCAGGGGTCTTGCCTGTTGAAGCATGGATGGAGGTCTTGTAGGCTACTTGCAATGCTGGTATAAGAGTACACCAATCATGGGTAAAGCCATCAGAATCTTTCAACTCCAGGCCATAAGCACAAAATCTTCTGATCATGTCCTCAAGGGTTTGAATCATTCTTTCTGCTAACCCATCTGTTTGTGGATGGTATGCTGTTGAGAATGATAATTCTGTACCCAAAGGTTTATGTAAGTTAGTCCATAAGACTGATGTAAATTTTGGGTCTCTGTCACTAATGATGTTTTTAAATAGACCAGTATGGGATATTACTCTATTCCAGATCAAAAGAGCTGTATCCATAGCTGTGTCATCTTTGTGACATGGTAAAAATATTGGTGTTTTGCTATATCTGTCTACAATAACAAGACAAGCATTGTAACTTTTATCACCTCCAGGTGGTAATGCAGTCACCCAATCCATGTGAACCACTTCCCATGGGGTACTCGGTTCGTGGATATGGATCATCAGACCGAATCTTTTACCAGTAGCTTTATTGGCTTTCTGGGATCTATCACAACTATGACAGTACTCAATAACATCTTTTCTCCAAGATGGCCACCAGGCACATGTCTTAATTCTTTCCATTGTTCTGTCTTCAGACAGATGTCCAGAATAAATGTTATCATGGCATTCTAGTAGTATTGTGTTAATCAACATTTTACTACATAGGACCATGACACATGTGGGTTTAGATCTATGATATAGTATACCATCAAACAAATGGAATCTTCCATTATCATAAGATGTTTTCCAAATATCATCCAGAGAATTAGCCATTGCTGCATCTTTGCAATCTTTGTCAAGTAGAGAAGTAAGTATATGGCAATTTTTATCTTGCTTATACCTTTCTCTAACTTCCTCAAAAAATTCTGTTCCCACATCTGTGATGTTAATTCCTTCAATTGGGATTTGAGGTTCTGCACTTGTAGGAACATAGGCAGGATTTTCAGGTGTATTGGGTAATGCCCATCTACTTAAGCCATCAGCATTCTTGTGAATATTTCCAGCTTTATGTACTATGGTCATATTGCCTCTATACCCTGTATAGCAATCTGCCATCTTAACATGTGTCTGTTTGGAGTTTTCATGTTAAGAAGTGATTTTAATGCATTACAATCAGTAATTCCTTCAAACACACTTCCATCAAGATAGTAATGAAGTTTTTCTAGAGCCCAAACAAGTCAAAGGCACTCCATTTGGCTAGCTCCATATCTGGCCCCAGTAGGTTTAATTTGTCTTGAACTAAAACAAATTGGACCTTCATAAGGCTTGTCATTGACAATTCGAGCTTGATGAAGAGCAGCTCCTAGACCTTCACCACATGCATCAATATACAGCTTGAAAGGAAGTTTCCAGTCTGGCATCAGTAATAATGGTGCATTGGTCAAGGCATACTTGATTTAATCATATGCTTGAATTCTCTCCTGAGTCATTTCAAAAATAGTTTGTTGATCACAAATTCTGTATATTGATCTGGCATGGATTGCAAAATCTTTAAGGTGTTGCCTGTAATAACTGGCAAACCCTAAGAAAGACATCATTTCTTTTTTGTTCTGGGGCATTTGTTTCAGTAAAACTGCAGCCACTTTGTTCTTATCAATACCAAGGCTTAGTCCTGAGACTACATGTCCTGGAGCCTTTAACTCATGAAACCCAAAATTACATTTTTTAAGAGAAATTTTCATGTTCACTTGTAGAATTTTCTTAAGTACTAATGAAAGTCTCTCTATATGTAATTGCCAGGTTTCTGAACAACTGATAATGTCATCAATATAAATGATTAACCATCCCTCTGATAATTAATGTGGGAAGATAGTATTCATCATTCTTTGGTAATGAGAGGGTGCCTTTATAATACCAAAAGGCATCCTCAAATCTTCATAAATACCACAATGAGCAATTATTCTCAATAATTTTCTAGCATGAGGTGTCAAAACATTCTGGTGAAAGCCTTTTAGAGCATCCATGGAAGTAATGAATCTTGCTTTGGAAAATTGAGTCAAAGTCTCATGAATTCTAGTGATTGGATACCTGTCTGGGATAGTATAGGTATTCAGTGCTCTAAAATCACCAACAATACTTGACTTATCATTATGCCAAGTAATGATTACTGGGGTTGTGACTTCTACCTCCTCATTGTGTCCAACCTTTCTAAGAACTCCCAGTTTCATTAGCTCATTAATATTATTTTCTAATGCTTCTCTAGCCCTAGGGCTAGCTGGGTAAGCTGGTCTTCTTAATAGTGGCAGATAAGGCCTTTTCACATTAAGCATAATGTCCACCTCATGGCCTTTTATAGCCCCAAGTGGTTCATTATCTGAAGCAAAGGCTTCCCTGTATTGAAATAAAATTTCAATAAGCTCTTCCTTCATTTCCAGTGTTAATTCAGGACTAATTTGTGCTTCAATCAATTGATTTGGAACAAATTTTTCCTTATTAACATTTTTTACTTGTTTAATGACAGTAATTTCTCTTTTTTCTAGAGGAAAAGCAAATTTTTTTCTTTTGTTTTCCCCTATAGTGAAATACCTGTCTTCATGATTATCAATATCAATACCATAAATATTGAGATAATCATTCCCAAGTATAAAGTGTTGTGAAGTACAATTATTCATAACAACAATTTCCACTTTCCGTCTCATACTTCCTTCAGGATGAGGAAATATGATTGCTGCTTCAAATATACCCAAGGGGTGCATATTTTGGCTAGCACTGCTGAATGTTATACCTTCAATTGTCATTAATTTGTCTTGCCAATTGGTATAAATTTTGTCAAGATAATCTTTTCCAACACAAGTGCAAAAAGCACCTGAGTCAAGATGTATTTTGGCTTCTGTTTTATTTATCACAATATTAGTGATACAAGATGCCCCAGCTGTATAAACTTTACCTCTGGCAGGTTTGGCTTTTTGCATTTTGGCATCTTGCACATGTATGAGATCCATACATTCATCACCGTACTGTGGTGAGTGAGTATGTACCTCAGTGACCTCAAAATAGACATTAATATTTTCTATACCAAGTTCTTCTGATACTTCTTCTTCTTCTGAAGGCTCAGAATCACTTTCATGTAAAGAGACATCAGTTTCCTTTGTGTCTTCCACTTTTTCAACATTTATCTCATTGACTCTTGTCTTTTTTGGACAAGTGTTTGCCAAATGAGATGTGCTTCCACATTTATGACATTTCAAAGGAGGTCTGTCATGTGGTTTATTTGGTTTTGAAATTGGTTTTCCACTAGTCTTGTTGTCTATTGGGGTTTTGGACCAATTTCTTCCAATTTTTGTTCTAGTAGTGAAGTCCTCCATTGCATTGATATAATCTTCTGTAGAGCAAGGCTCAATACATCTGCTTCTTATAGCATGCTCAAGGTCACCACCAAATTTTCTTAATATCCTTTTATGTACCATTGTTTCAGACATATCAGGATGAAGGGCAGTTAACCTGTCCTTCTGTTTAAGAAACCAAGTCATGTGCCTTTCTCTTTCAATATTAAAAATGGCTTCTTCAAAAGAATTTTCCATTCTAAATCTCCAGGAATCATTTGCCCATTTGGAAATAATTTGTTCTTTCCACCAAGGCCAAGAATGTTTACCATGGTCTTGTCTCATTTTATAATACCATTTATTTGCTGATTTGGTAAATAATGAGTGTAATCTGCCACTTATGTATTCATCTGGTATATTAAAGTCTTCTTTGAACATATCAATTATTTTCATAAATTCCATATGATTATATTCTCCTTCACCACTGAAGGTCGGCCATTCCTCTAATTTTGGAATGTCCTTAAGATTGCAAGCAGTTTCCACATCATGACTTGAAATTGTATGATGAAATCTTTATTCAGGTTAAGAACATTTCTGTCAAGAGTCGGTGTGGATTGCCTTAGAAATTCATTTTTTAGTGATATATTATTAATACTTGATTGAATGTCTTCTTTCAATTAAAGTCTTGCTTTATCACTTTTTTCCAATTGTTCTTGAAAAAGAGCTGCATTGTGACCAGTTGAATTTTCCAAGTTTTGAACTTGTATTTTCAATTCCCTTAACTGTCCAGTTATAAAAGAAATTTAGTTCTCATCTGGTTGATTGAGTAAAGTAACTTTAGACTCAAGTCTTTCACAAATTTGCGTCAAAGACACAATATTGTCTTTATTAACATTTTCAAGGCCAATAATGGTCTTTTGCTGCTCTTTAACTTTTAATATCTCATTACCCAACTTCTGTTGGACATAATCAAATTCTTTAAATTTTGTCATAATTTCTTTATTACAAGATTCAAAGGGAGTTACAAGCTTTACAAGATCTATTTCTTTGGGAAAGATTGGTTCAATCTTTCCTCCTCCTTGTTTTTGAATGCCATCAAAGTTCTTGCCATATTGAACACATTTTCCATGGCTGTCTTTTCCTTCTTTGGGATTCTGTAATTCTGAGGGTAAGGCTTGTTCCACTTGGGCTTTGCCTTTCCCTTTGCCTTTTGCTTGCCCTTCTGGTTGGTGTTTGGGGCTTGCTTGGGCTTGTTTGGCACTTGTTGAGGCAAATGTTTGCTGGTGGACGCTTGGGGAGCTTCCACTGGGCTGTTTTCCTTGCCTTGGGCCAACTTCTTCTTCTGATCCTCTGATAACATGCTTTGGTTTTTCAACCAAGCTTTGATCTGTTGGACTTGTCCTTTGACAGACATGAGTGTCCAACCCAACAGAAGATCTTCTGTCTTTTCTGGTCCCATGAACTTCTTCACTTGAAGATAAGAGTTCATGGTGCCTATCCAAAGACCTGGGAGAAGTTCCCACTCTTGTTGTTTGACGCCAATAACCAGTTTTTCCATTGTAATTGATAAATTTCCACAGCTGCCTGTTGGAAATGGTTCAGGTCTAACAGCAATAGCTGTCATGTCAGCTTCTGGACTCTCAATAAGAGGTTTGAAGGTGCTGGCTAACCTTTGGGAACTGGTGGAAGTTCTGGCATCCTCCATTTGTGCCTCTCCTCTGGGAAGACATTCTTGCCTTTTGGATTTGTGGCTGGAATGTCCTGGTCCAGATCCATTTGATTGGATGGAGTAGTTACTTCCACTTCTAGAAGGAGTCATTTCACGTCAATTTCAATAAAAAATAGAGTAAAATTGAATTGAATTTGGCTGCAGGATCTCTAAAGGGCTCTTTGGTTATAAAACCCCTTGGTGGTGGGCTGGTTTGAATTTCAATACTGGACTCTGAGGTTTCAGAGTCTGAAGAGTTTTCTCTGATGGAAGACACTAGAGAAAATTTAAAATATAAGTTATTTTATCAAATAATAAAAATAAATTATAAACTCAACTTATTAAATAAAGTTGTTTTAATGTAATTTTATGGCAAATTACGTCAAAAATAAAGAAAAATGTCTAAGATAAAAGAAAAATGTTCTTAGTAAAGATTTTTAATTTTTTAATTTTTTTTATTTGATTTATTATTTTCTTTAAAGAAATAATAATTATGCAATTAACAAGTTAATTAATCAAAATTGTATTATTATTCACTTTATACTAGAATAACTCAAAGAATAAATTTCAAGTCTGTGATGTGAAAAAGCCACTAGTTAGACAAAAGAAATTTATTCCAAGTCAATCAATAGTATATTGTCTCAAACAATATTCTTAAGAAAAAAATAACTTTATTAATATTATAAAGATTATTTATGAGGGATGAGTCCCAAAAAAGCCAATATTAGAATAAATATGGCAATTTTATGTCAAAAAACAGTAAAATAAGGTCTAGAATATGATTTATGTCCCAAAAATTGGTTAAAAACCTGGCCAGGCCCCCAAATGTAAGGTTTGTCTATGAAACTCTTGATAATAGTAGAAATATCAAGAGTACTATGACTGTCCTCAGTAGAAATATATAATATAACAAAATATTACAACCACAAATTTAAATATAATTATTAAAAATAATTATATATATAAAAAAATTTAATTATTATTATAAAAATATAATAATAAAAAAAACAATAATTATAATAAATTGAAATTATTCTATTATTGTTATATTCACTGACAGTTATAACAATAAGAATTGTAAACCTCTTAATGAGACAATTACACATGGAAATATGAATATTAAACACTTATAAATAATATAAATATTATTTATAAAAGAATTATAACACACACTAAGCAGAAATAACTCTTATAGAATAAAATTCTATATAAAAAAACTAATACTAGATAAAAAAGATATAGAACTTTAGAGAAAACTTACTTATAATATTTGTTTAATACAACAAGTCAAACAACAACAGTTATTATATTAAATAATAATTATAAGTTAAAAACACGCCAAAAGTCAATAATTTTGAAGATAAAGCAACTATTTATAATAAAAATCAAGATTAAAGAGTTTTTAAGAGGAATTTGTGGATTTTAAGAGATATTTAAGATGATAATTTTATAGTATGAAAGATATTATTGATGATTACAACAATAATCTGAATCCTATGATTTCAATTCTTTAATTTACAATTAATAAAGAATAAAATAACTTAAGAATTACTTGAATAACAAGATTTTATAAATAATAAAACTTTACCTGTTTAAATTTCTAATATGATTGGATTGATGAATGATGATGGACACAAACAGTGATGAAAAGACTATTTTTATGTCTTCAGAGGAGCTCTTATGATTCATAATTAATTTAGAGGGCTTGCTCAGGTCAAAACTGAAAAACCATACTTAAAAACAAAGTTCTTAACTTAAGGCAACTTGTTTTTAATTCCAATTTAAAGTTACCAGTGTTATTCTTAACTCCATGTTGCTTTAATCCTCATTTAAACTAATTATTTTGAATTTTTCAATAGAAATAAGCTTATTTATATTAAAGTTCATCACATGAACAACTTAAAAATAGAGTTTCAAGCAGAAATATCTTAAACTCAATTTTTAATTAATTTTTAAAGAAATCATAATTTTCTTTGAGCTTAATTAAATAAGTAAATTTCCAGGCTAATTACCCAGAAAATTTATTTATAAAAGATACTTTAAATTTAGTTTATCTATAGATAATATGAAATTCTAAGTTCTGTGAAATTTTCAAGCAAATCCATTAAGATTTGGATTTTTAATGAATTTTGGAAGTTATTGCTATTTTTCCACATAAAATAGCAATACACACCAAACCTTAGCTTTTGATAAGGTTTTGATGCTTGTAACTTTAAAGCTTTAAGCTTATTTAAGGTTTTTAAGCTTGATTAAGATTTGACAGTTCTTAAAACCTTGATTTCAAGCCAGCATATTGGGATTTACCCTTTGGCAGCTTGAAATTCCTGTCCAAATTGGGATAAGACCAATTTAAACCTTAAGGTTGGATCAAAGTCTAATATTAAAGTTTAAATAAGGTTGAAAATCCTCCAATACAGGTGGACAACCTTAATTGAATCATTGCAGATCCAAAAAGTTGGGTACCCCAGCTCTATTTGGTCTTTTTCCTTTGTCCCACCTTTTTGCGTGTATTTTGCCTTTTTATTTATTTAAAGCCATACCATGGCTTTAAACCCTTTTAAATTGAGCTCACGCAGGATTTACATTCTGTAGGGCAGATCCTTAGCCAATTCAGTAAATATACACCACACCTCAATTTTAACTAAAATTTTGGTAAGTTTGAATCAACCTTATGCAACTTTAAATTTAAGCTTATTTAAGCTTAAATTTAACAATTTTAAAAAAATGTTAAAAAAGTTACATTAGTACTTTGAGATTCTTAAATCTTCTAATAACACAAGAAATAAGTGTTTTTGGGTATAACACCTTATGGATGTACCCTAGGTCATTTTTGGTGTAGAATCCAAAAATGACATAATATTTATAACTTTGTTTATCCAAAAAAAAATTATACTTATTTTTTGTTATTTTTTATTTTAATTTCAACTAAAAGTCTGTTTAAGACAAAATTGACTGTTTATAAAGTCATTTGTGGCCTTATGGGTATGTTATACATACCTCACAGGCTCACAGCTGTCATGCTTGTGCTCTGCTTTTGAGTCACAACCTGACAGCTATTGAGAAAATCATATTTATGAATAACAAAATTTGTACATGGAATAGCTCTGCCATATTTAATGTTACCCAAACCAAATGAGGTACCATTATGTAGATCTCATTCAGGGATACACAATGAGCCAAATTTGAGCTCAATATCTCAAAAATTGACAAAGTTATAGCAGTTTCAAGGTTAAAATCCCACAATTGGGCCAAAAAACCTTTGCTGTGGGATAATATCCTATAACCATTATTATGAGGTGTCAAATAGACAAAGAAGCATGTTTTTAATTCAATACTTCATAGTTCATTCAATACTGGGGTCCCATACATGTTCTGTACATAATTCTACAAATCATACACATCAGAAGCGGGCTGTGTGGTCCCCAGATGAAAGTTTCCATCCTGTATTAGTGAAAACTGCCCAGATGTGGTTTCAAAACCACATCTGAGCCCAATACAGTGTATACAGGCTTTGTGGAAACCACAAGCCAGTACTTCAAAGCAAAAAACCCTTCACTTACTCTACATGGATGATCTAGAGGACCTTTCCACCTCATTTTAGGATAAAAGGATGCCTTTTATTCACCAGAAAAGGTTTCCTCATGCTGCTCTTGAGTTCCTACATAGTACAACTTTCCAAAACAGTAAGACCCTTGGAAAATAATCAGGTATACTTCTAATATTAAGTATTTTAGTAGTTATTATTTTGAACCAGCAGTTAATTATTGCATTCAGGGCTTTCACAAGCACTCACCACCACTAAAATCCTTTATTAAAGCCCTTGAAATATTCTTTTAATACCTTTTTTACGAATTTTATCCATTTCACAGTCACAGTTAGCATTTTATATACTATTTTATTTACTCTATCATAGACTCAGCCTGACACTCCATGTGAACTATTTCCCATTTGACTTTTGGTTGTTGTATTTGGATCATCATTCCAAGTTTTTTGCCTGTGGCCCCACTTGCATATTGATATTTGTCACAGATTTGGCAGTGCTCTGCAACATCTTTGCTCCAATTTGGCCACCAACATCAGGTTTTCACCCTCTCTGGTGTCCTGTTCTCTGAGAGATGTCCAGTTAAAACACTATAATAGCATTAATGTAGTATAGTGTTTATCATAGTTTGTCACAGGGGCTCTTCTAAATGAAGAGGGCTTGGCACTCAGTGAACAGACTTATTTATGGAGGGCTCAAGGGAAGTACTCAAAGGATGAAAGGTAAAGTTCCTACTGATAAAGAATTATAATTAAAATACATTAAATAAAAACAAAAGCAATAACAAAGAGTTACCACAAATAATCCTGAATCACTTTTTCAACCTGTTCAGAAAAGGGAAAAGGATTAATAAGGATATGACCACCAGGACTGTAAGGTGCGGATATGAAACTTTGATTAAAAATTGAGTACTTTTCCTGTCCTCAAAATTTGTATAAGGTAAAAATCAATTAAAAATAGTAAGAAATATTATTTTTAAAAGAAAACACGCAAATTTTATTTTTTATACCTTTATTAGTATAAAACAATAATATTACAAAAATTTATTGTTTTACCAACAATAAAAATTTATCCAAAAAATACTCTACAAGAGATATTTTAATGCTACAAAAGAAATCTCTTCAAGAGCAATTTCAATTGGAATTAATTGAGCAATGAACTGCAAGCAATTAATTAAAGAACAGAGTCTTCAACAAGAATATTAAAGAGAAAACACGCCCAAAAGTGACCAGAGTGAATTCGGAAACAAAGTGACAAGGTTTACAGTGATGAAAGATGCTTTAATTCACTTTTGGGGTGGTTCAGGGGTAAAAATGATTATAAGAGTTACAAACAATGATTATAATGATTTTTTCACGTGGTTAAAAGGATTGAAATGATCTTAAAATGGTGGTTGGAATCTTTTATTGATTGGTTTAACAGTGTTTAAACTAATTAATAAAAGGAAAAGATTCTAACATGGAGAGAAAAGTGGGGCAAAGAAGACATTCTTTTATAGCCACCAATTCTCTAACTTCAAAAGTAAAATTTACTCTTGTCAGTCGTGAAAAACAGTCTGACAACAGAAAAGCCAATTATGGCATCATTGAACCCTGGTTCAGACCAAAAAGGGCTGCTTTAAGCCATTTTCGCGATTTTCAGCCATTTTAGACCTTTAAATCAGCCATTACTATAGCAATACCAGGCCTAGAGACTTCAAAACACGTCATAATGTGTGTCAGAGGCGTAGAAACAAGTTAAAACTGTTTTTACTATGATTGTTTTATCTTAAGGGTAGTTTTACCCTCTTGGCAACAGCTAAAGCTACCCCAGTTGGTATCAAAACCTCATCATCAATTGAGTTCACAGACCCTGTAACTCAATTCCAGGCCAAAAGTGATGAAATTTTGTGTGAATTTTGACATCCCACGCCTGTCAGCAAGGATTTTGGGAGTCTAGCTCCCCCTTAGAGCTGGAGTTCCTTTCCCCCCCCCAAATTTAATCTTTCCAATTTATTCTTCCTTTAATTCCTCATCATGTATTATACTTATAATTTACATATGTAATTCAATTCAATTGTACAGTACAATACAGTAATAATTGACACCTCATGTAGATCAAAGTTCACTTATGTAATACACGCGCACATTTTGACATTTCAATTGAATTCAATTGAAAATACTTCAATTCCTCATGACTTCTAAACTAAACACAACACCTCACTTTTAACACAAAACTTGATGGTTAACACCACATGTGGTGTGAATTAAATTAAAGTTTTGAGGATTTTCAACTTTTGTATTGAAAACACTAAAAACTTAATTTAAGCTTATTTAGAGTTGAGTTACAAGAATTTCACTCAGAGGTGACCCCACCTGATTTTTTATGAGGAATCCAATGGTGAAATAATTATTATGTGTTTATGTATTGGATAAAAAGTTATAATAATTTTTATTCAAATTTTTTCCAAATTTATTTATTTTTTCACAATTTTGTTAAAATTTCATTTTTACTTAATTTTTTTCAAGTATAAATGTAATTTTATACTTACAAAATTTTAATGTATTTTTATTTTTAAATTGTAATTAATTTTTCATTTTTAATATAACTTTATATTTATATTTTGATTTTTATTTTAATAATATAAATAAATTTATTTTATTTATATTAATATGTTTTTTTTGTATTTGTGGTCTTTTGGGTATATGAAATTACCTCTAAGGCTCACAAGGACTCTACTGAACAGGTGAAGAGAGGTTAAGACTCACTTAATAATTAATAAAATAATATTAACATATAAATCAAATATTTTAATTAACTGGAGGAAAAACCCCCAGGTGGGTTAAAAGGGGCTAGTATATGTAAAAAAGTGCCAGCTGGGGGTTGAGGGTTGAGAATCCATGACTTTCTAATGGGGGAATCTGTATTTGGGATGTAAACCTGTATTTATTACAGGCCTGTATTTGGTTAATCCTGTATTTGGGTTTTGGCTGTATTGAGCTGATTTGGAGGTTTGAAACTATATTTGATGGATATTCCATAAAACCCCCTTGTTGATTACGTGTTTCGAGATCTTCAATTTGTAACAATTTTTAATGCCTTTCACTGTATCCATGGCTGTGACAGAGTCCTATCTGTCAAGTTCATAAAAAATGTGTTTTTACTCCTATGATAAAGAATTCCATCAAGGAATTGGAATAGTCCTTCAGCATATTCTTTTTTCCATACTTTATCCAGTTTGGAAGATAGTGATGAGTCTTTCCAATCTTTCATTAATAGTTGGCATAAAGTATGAAAGTTTTTTTCCCTTTTATGGATTTTCTTTAACTTGATTAAAGAACTCTGTGCAAATGTCTGTAACACATATAAATTCTTCAGTATGCTTTTCCTGTGGTACCCAGTCTGGATTTTCAGGTTTCTTTTCTAAAGCCCATCTGCTACGGAAATCTTCATTTTTATAAATATTTCCAGATTTATGAACTACAGTCATATTTCCTCCATATTCTTGAATAGCAATCTGCTATCTTCGCATAAGTCTATTTGGTTTCTTGATGTATAATAAATACTTTACAGCCTTACAGTCTGTGATTACATCAAACACTGTTCCATCCAAATTGTGAGCCTGTGAGGTATGTATAACATAGCCATAATGCCACAAATGACTTTATAAACAGTCAATTTTGGCTTAAACAGACTTTTCAGTTGAAATTAAAATAAAAAATAACAAAAAATAAGTATAGCTTTTTTTGGATAAACAAAGTTATAAATATTATGGCATTTTTGGATTCTACACCAAAAATGACCTAGGGTACATCCATAAGGTGTTATACCCAAAAACACTTATTTCTTGTGTTATTAGAAAATTTAAGAATCTCACAGTACTAATGTAACTTTTTTAACATTTTTTTAAAATTGTTAAATTTAAGCTTAAATAGGCTTAAATTTGAAATTGCATAAGGCTAATGCAAACTTACCAAAATTTTAGTTAAAATTGAGGTGTGGTGTATATTTACTGAATTGGCTAAGTATCTGCCATACAGAATGTAAATCCTGCGTGAGCTCAATTTAAAAGGGTTTAAGGCCATGGTATGGCTTTAAATAAATAAAAAGGCAAAATCCACACAAAAAGGTGGGACAAAGGAAAAAGACCAAATAGAGCTGGGGTACCCAGCTTTTTGGATCTGCAATGATTCAATTAAGGTTGTCCACCTGTATTGGAGGATTTTCAACCTTATTTAAAATTTAATATTAGACTTTGATCCAACCTTAAGGTTTGAACTGGTCTTATCCCAATTTGGACAGGAATTTCAAGCTGCCAACGGTTAAATCCCAATATGCAACCTTGAAATTAAAGTTTTAAGAACTGTCAAAGCTTAATCAAGCTTAAAACCTTAAATAAGCTTAAAACTTTAAAGTTACAACCATCAAAACCTTATCAAAAGCTAAGGTTTGATGTGTATTGCTATTTTATGTGGAAAAATAGCAATAACTTCAAAAATTGATTAAAAATCCAAATCTCAATGGATTTGCTTGAAACTTTCACACAACTTAGAAAAGTATCTTTTATAAATAAGTTTCCTGGGTAATTAGCCTGGAAATTTACTTTTTTAATTAAGCTCAAAGAAAATTATGATTTCTTTAAAAATTAATTAAGAATTGAGTTTAAGAGATTTCTGCTTGAAAATCTATTTTTAAGTTGTTCATGTGATGAACTTTAATATAAATCAGTTTATTTATATTGAAAACTTAAAAGTAATTATTTTAAATGAGGATTAAAGCTACATGGAGTTAAGAATAACACTGGTAACTTTAAATTGGAATTAAAAACAAGTTGCCTTAAGTTAAGAACTTTGTTTTTAAGTATTGTTTTTCAGTTTTGACCTGAGCACGCCCTCTACATTCATTATGAATCATGAGAGCTGCTCTGAAGACATAAAAGGAGTCTTTTCATCACTGTTTCTGTCCATCATCATTCATCAATCAAATCATATTAGAAATTTAAACAGGTAAAGTTTTATTATTTATAAAATCTTATTATTAAAGTAATTCTTAAGTTATTTTATTCTTTATTAATTGTAAATTAAAGAATTGAAATCAAAGAATTCAGATTATTGTTGTAATCATCAACAATATATTTTATATTATAAAATTATCATCTTAAATATCTTTTAAAAAATCCACAAATTCCTCTTAAAAACTCTTTAATCTTAATTTTTATTATAAAAAGTTGTTTTATCTTTAAAATTATTGATTTTTGGCGTGTTTTTAACTTATACTTATTATTTAATATAATAAATGTTGTTGTTTGACTTGTTGTATTGAATAAATATTATAAGTAAGTTTTCTCTAAAGTTCTATATCTTTTTTATCTAGTATTAGTTTGTTTATATAGATTTTTATTCTATAAGAATTATTTCTTCACAGTGTGTGTGTCACAACCACGTATTTTGACCCTCCTCCTTGATGGCGGCGGTAATCCAACCTGGAGCCAAGTTGGGGCGAATTGGCCATGTCATATCATTTATGGCCAATTGACCCCTTTTGGGTGTTCCATGGCTCTTACGCCATAACCCATTCCATTGGCCACGTATGGCCACCATCATCTTTTATTGCCTCAGGCCATATCCTGCGTCATTGGCCCTCTTGGCCAATTCCCATCTCACCAACCCCCAGGCCTCCATCACTGTTTTTGGGCCTGGGGGGTCCTTTTGTCTTCTAGGGGTTTCCAGGCCCCATGGCCACCTTCATTGATTTCCTGGCCACCCCTTTCATTATGGGGGTTTTGGCCTAAATGGCCTTTTTGGGCCATTTAGGCCCCCCACGGCTTCTATGGTCCGCGGTCCGTAGGCAGATTAGGCCCCTTTTGGCCTAATCCAATGAGGCCAAAAGGGGCCAAAGGGGCAGCCACCTAGCCCCCAAGGCCAGGTGGGTCCCAAACCACAATTGGGCCCACCTGAGCCATTTTTTGGCCACCAATCCCTTCGACCCAAATTGGACCAAAAACACCTTGGATCCATTTTTGGCCATAAATCCCGTAGGCCCCATTTTTGGCCCTGGACCACCATGGACCAACTTCACCGTCATGGCCTCTGGCAACCACCAGAGGCCACCAAATCATCTCAACAAGCATTTCCCCCAACTTAAGGGAAGATTGCTTCATTCCTCCATGAACCTCGTACTCAAGGTTGCAGGAGTGGTGCATATATGGTGTTATATACCATCATGCACCATTTTTGCTCAGCAATTCAATGGTGACGTTTTCAGGACCCAAATCAACCTTCTTAACTCAAGGTACCAAGATCCAACGCCCATTCCGAAGGAGGACCTTTGGACTCATCAGTTTAGTAATCCATGGCGGCAATCAGAAGACCATTCAAGGACTCCAACCACCTGGCTCAGCAGGAGTTGGGTTGGCAATTTCATTCAGGGTTATTCTAAGGGCAATTCTCAAAGGTATTACATCTTTTCAATCAGTTGTCAAGGTATTAAGTATTTCAATACTCCTTGGACAACCCAATTCATCCGTACAGGCCTTGTTCAATCAATCTGTATGGCCTTGGCCCAATTGGGCCATTTCTTATTCCACTGTGGGAATTCCATCACACAGTTCAAATTTCAAGATGGCCAGAACTGTATTTCCAGATTCGGACAATACAGTCATTGATCCACCTTCCAGGATCAATCTTTCAGTTTTTCACATATACTGGCCACCTTTCATCACCTGGGGACTTTTCCCCCAGTTAATTAATATACTGGATTTATTTTTATTCTTATTTTCTTTTACCTTATAAAAGTCAATACTGATAATCTTAAGTCAGTCATTCAGCACCCTTTCTTTTATTTCCTCGCCTGTCCAGTGGATATTGGTGGTCATATCCTTATACTAATTCCATTTCCTTTTCTGGCAGGTTGAAACAGTGAATTGAGGATTCACTTGGTTGGCTTCTTGGCTTTTGGCTTCTTTATTATCTTTGGCCATTGGCTTCATCTTTTTCTTATCTCATCTTTTGGCATACTTGTTTTCTCCCAGATTCTTTCTTAAAGAAATTCATTCTTATTATTCTTTTATCTTTTGGAGCCCTCCAAGTGAGTTCTTGATTCCTGAGTGCCAGGCCCTCTTCTTCCAAGAGCCCCTGTGACATTATATTAATTAACTCATAATTCTTCTTCATTCATTCATTCTTTTATTCTTATATTTTAAATTCATTCATTCATTTCATCAAAATTATGATTCTTTAACGTTTTATGATCTTATGATTCTTCGTCACCTCTCAATTTTCTCTCATTCATTCTTCATTCTGAAAATTGAAAGCTGACCCAGTTTCTATTTGTTGTTATCTTTTCAATCTCATTCTCAATCTTAATCAATCTATTTTTATCCATAATTCAGGCATTGTTATCTTTGGTTCTCAAGTTATTCATCAGGTTATTCAGACACGTTCTTCATATCAGGATTCACTTTGACTTATTCCTCAAGAATTTTGATTTTTTGGAAGAATTCACTTGAAAATTGATTTGATTGACTAATTTGACCTCAAGATAATTGATTGCCCTGAAGATTTTATTGATTTTGCTGATTATTCACATCAAGATTTTTGACATAAATTGATTTTGACTCAAGAATTCATTTTGATTGATTGAATTTTTCTGCAAGTTTTTGATTTGATTTGATTTTGATTGTTTGATTGATTTATTTATTGACTTCAAGATTCTCATTGATATTGATTTTTACTTCAAGACTCATTTGATTTGATTGATTGACGTATTTGAAGAATTTTGATTCATTGATTATCCGATTTCCTCAAGATTTGATTGTTGATTTCGTACTTCAAGAAAAGTTTGATCTTATTTCATTTATTTTGGTTGATTATTCCTGAAATCATGCCAGTTCAACATTCACCTCCAGCAAGACAGACCAGATCTCAGGCCAGAGCTCAAGCTGTTCTGACTCCAACTCCAAGGGCTCCTCTTGACGGTACCCCAGCAGTTTCTCAACTGAGGGCCAGATTGGACAGAGGACCCATTATGGAAGGAGCAGCACCATCCAGGAAGGAAGGAAGAGGGCCAAGAAGATCAATGTCTTTATCAGGAGTGGTTGGCGGATTCCCAGGATTTTCAAGAACCAGTCCCAAGGTTCAAGGTGAAGATGGTGAAGAGGAGAAGGAGAATTCTGTGGAAGAGGAAGAGTCTAATGGCACTGAGGCTGCTCCTGCTCCTGTGGGAGCATCTGAGGGCACCAGAGGACCAACTCTAGCCCAGTCTGATCAGCCCGCCTCTCATCAGTCTGAACCGTCTTTATTGGCTATTATGCAGCAAATGACTCAGATTATGGCCAATCTTCAAGCAGCTTCTTCTTCTGAATCATCGAGACCACCAGCCTTCAAGACTCCCTCTATGAAGGCTCCAGAATGCTTTGATGGGACTCAGCCTTTCAAAGTCAGAAGTTTTATTCAATCTTGTCAACTCATCTTTCATAATGATCCGGCAAACTTCTCTCAAGACAGAAAGAAGGTTCTTTATGCCACTTCATTCTTAGTTGGCGGGGCTGTAAAATGGATTGAGCCTTATCTTTCCAACCTCAATAATCAAGACTCAAATTATCTCCTCAATTCCTGGCCATTATTTGAATCCCAATTGTTCACTTTATTTGGTGACCCAAATGAAGTTAGAAAAGCAGAAGCTGAATTGGATGGCCTTAGGATGAAAGAAGGTGGGCATGTTGCTTTGTATATTGCCGATTTCAGGAGTTTGGTTTCAAGAATTGGGGATTGGGGTGAAAGGGCTCTTATTCATCATTTCAGGAAGGGCTTGGCCTCCAGGATTCTGGATCAATTGGCCTCCCATCCTTCTAACATTGATTCTCTTCAAGACTTAATGGACGTCAGCCTGGAACTTGATACCAGGTACCATGAGAGGCAAAAGGAAAAGAATCATCACCAAGAGAAGAAGCCTGAAGCCTCAAAGTCTCACTCTTCTCATCATCAAGTTTCTTCAAGTTCAAGACCAAAGAAGAAATTTCATTCTCAAAAGCGGGACAAGCCCCATTCTTTATTGTTGAATAAGGACTTCAAGTTGAAAGCTTCTGAAAAAGAAAGAAGAATCAAGGAGGGCTTGTGTACTTATTGTGGTGGGAAGCATAGTCTTGAGTCCTGTGTCAAAAGGCCTCAAAACAAGCTTACCCAACCGTCAGGCAGTTTTCCCAGCCAGGGAAAAGCCTGAGTGAAGATCATGTTGTGTTCAATGGTCTTCACCGTTTTCCTTCCAGAGCACAATTGTGCATTCTGAATACTGGTGTCAAAAATTCTCTTAAATTTTTTGTTTTCTCTTCTCTTTCTGATGTTTTTTACAGTATTCTCATTGATTCTGGTGCTACACACTCATTTATTGCAAAGCAGTTTGTTCACAAGTACTCATTGACTACGTCAGAACTTCCAGAGAAGATTCCTCTTATAATTTTGGACTCCTCTGAGTCCCCTTCCTTATTTGTGACTCACCATACTAAATATATGGTTGAGCTCCCTTCCTTCCCAAGCTTTGAATGGGACTTTTTAGTCATTGACACTCCCAAGGGAGAAGACCTCATATTGGGCTTTGACTTTCTTAATCATTTTAGTCCTTCTATTGATTGGAGGCAAGGGCTGATCACCTTTAATACTGATCAAAAGGACTATTCTGATCCTTCCAATTCCTTCCGTAATGACTCTTCTACTGCCAAATCATGTGCAGCTCTGGTTGGTGATTCTAGAACACCATCAGTTCCATCTTCTGTCCATATTCCTTCCCTTAATTCCCATCTGTCATTACCATCATCTGGAGATGAAGTCTTCAAAGAGATTCAAGATGTTGGGGAAGATAATTCTGTATCTTCACTTCATCTCTTCTTTGGGAATATGGACCTTCCTCCTTCATCTTATCATGACTCCCTGGAGGAGTTGTGGGATGAAGAGGAAGAGCCAGAAGAAGTAGAAACCGTGATGAAGGTTGTTCCCTCTGTTTATCACCAATACTTGGATGTATTCTCCAAGGTGAAGGCAGAGAAACTTCCTCCTCACCGTGCCTGTGATCATCATATCGAACTGGAGGGGTCTCTACCTCCAGTTGGGGTGATCTACTCTTTATCCAAACAAGAGTCAGATACACTCAGGGCCTACATTTCAGAGAATGTAGAGAAAGGTTTCATCCGGCCAAGCTCCTCCTCAACAGGAGCACCTGTCCTCTTTGTTAAAAAGAAAGATGGTGGCCTCCGTTTGTGTGTTGATTACCGCAAACTCAATGCTGTCACTAGGAAGAACAAATATCCTGTTCCTCCTATGAACCAGCTTCTTAATGTCTTTAATGGTTCTTCTATCTTCTCCAAGATTGATTTGCGTGGTGCATATAACCTGCTCAGAATCAAGGAGGGTGATGAACATTTGACATGCTTCAGAACTAAATATGGCAGTTTTGAGTACTTGGTTATGCCATTTGGGCTCACCAATGCTCCTGCCTCTTTTCAGAATCTTGTCAATGATATATTCCAAGATCTTCTTGATGTTTTTGTGGTGGTTTATTTGGATGACATTATGGTCTTTTCCAAATCTGAGGAAGAACATGTCACTCATGTGTCCACTGTTCTTTCCAGACTCAGAGCCAATAACCTTTTTGCCAAGGCTTCTAAATGCCTTTTTCATGTTTCTAGTGTAGAATATCTTGGTTATGTTGTTTCTTCTGAAGGCCTCAATATGGACCAAGCAAAAGTCCAGCAGATCCTTAATTGGCCTCCTCCAAGAAACCTCAAGGCTCTTCAATCCTTCCTTGGCTTTGCCAATTTCTACCGCCGTTTCATCAAGAATTATTCAAAGAAAATCAGTTCACTCACCAGTTACCTCAAGAAAGATTCCTGTTTCCCCCTCAATGAGGAAGCTCTTAGCCAGTTTCATCAACTCAAAGAGGCCTTCACTACCGCTCCAATCCTTTCCCACTTCAATCCGTCTCTACCCACCATTGTAGAGACCGATGCATCCAATTATGCTTTGGGTGCTGTACTGAGTCAGGTCTCTGACTCAGGAAAACATCCCATTGCATTTGACAGCCGCAAGCTTATTCCAGCAGAACTCAACTATGAAATTCATGACAAGGAACTCCTTGGTATAGTCTGGGCTCTCAAGCGCTGGAGGGCTTTTCTCCTTTCTCTGTCCTCTCCTTTTGAAGTTTTCACCGATCACAGTTCCCTTCAATACTTCATGTCCTCAAAAGTACTCACTCGCCGTCAAGCCCGCTGGGCTGAATTCTTATCTGAATTTCATTTTTCAATCACTTACCGCCCTGGCCGCCTAGCAACTCTTCCAGATGCCTTATCACGTCGGGACGACGTCTATCCGGAGAGGGGGGAGGATTTCATCAGCAAGAATCCAATGAATCTTCAACAACTCATTGGATTTCATCAGCAAGAATCCAATGAATCTTCAACAACTCATTAAGCAAGATGAAGTTCAACCCTCAAAGTTTTTTGCAGTCAAGGTGGATTCTTTTTCAAATTTGATTGATTCAATTCAGAAGGAAGTATGGCGAGATCCTCAGTACAGAAGTATCCTTGAAGATTTGGGTAAAGGTAAATCTGTCCAAGATTATTCTCTTGATTCCTGCTCCCAACTTCTTCTCTTCAAAGATCGGGTGGTAGTCCCAAATGACTCCACAATTCAGCTCAGCATTCTTCAAAAGAGTCACGATTCTCCTCTAGCTGGACACCCTGGCCAAGAGAAGACTCTCAAACTTGTCAAGCGGGATTTCCACTGGTCCGGCATGACTCAATTCATCAAGGATTATGTTTCATCCTGTCAACAGTGCTCAAGAAACAAGAATATTCACCATAAGAAGTTTGGATTCCTCAAACCTCTTCCAATTCCAAATGGTCCTTGGATTTGTCTCTCGATGGATTTCATCACTCAACTGCCACTGTCCAATTCCTTTGACTCAATCCTTGTCATAGTGGACAGATTCTCAAAAATGGCGGTTTTTATTCCAACAATGTCTTCAATCACTTCACTGGATTTGGCCCATTTATTCATCAAGAATATTTTCTCAAAGCATGGCCTCCCATCAAGCATTGTCAGTGATAGAGGTTCACTCTTCGTTTCTTCCTTTTGGACCAATCTTTGTCAGCAGCTCAAGATTTCAAGAGACTTGTCAACTGCTTACCATCCAGAAACTGATGGACAGACAGAGAGGGTAAATCAGATACTAGAACAGTATCTTCGGATGTATGTTGGTTATCATCAAGATGATTGGAACACCTGGCTCCCTCTGGCTGAATTTGCTTACAATAACTCTGACCACTCTTCAACCAAGCAATCACCAATTTTCACTGTTTATGGAAGAGATCCTCAATTTGATTCAGTTCACATCACTCAAGATACTCCTGCTGGAACGTTATCAACAAAAATCCAATCAGTACAGCAAGATGTCAAGAGAGAACTTGAAGCTGCCATAAACCGGTTTAAGAGGTATGCCGATAAAAGTAGAGCAAGTCCACCTGTTTTTAATCCTGGTGACATGGTATGGCTTTCTTCCAAGAATATCAAATCAACTAGACCCACCAAGAAACTGTCTGAAAGATGGTTGGGTCCCTTTCCAATCTTGAAGAAAGTCAGTACTCATGCTTACCACCTCAAGCTTCCACCTCAATGGAAATCCATCCACCCAGTCTTCCATATCTCACTCTTGGAACCAGTCAAGACATCAACAATCCCAAATCGGCATCAAGAGCCTCCTCCTCCAATCATTATTGAAGAAGAAGAGGAATGGGAAGTCTCTCAAGTACTGGATTCAAAGCTCAAGAGAAGAAAATTATGGTATCTGGTGGAATGGAAAGGTTTCAGTCAAGATTCAGAAAGATCCACATGGGAACCAGCTGAAAACCTCAAGAATTGTCCTGAACTTGTCAAAGATTTTCATTCGTTATATCCTGACAAGCCAGGACCCAATTCTTCAATGGCTTGAATTTTTATGGTGCTTGGTGGGGAGAGGAATTACCAAAAGTAAGTCCCACTCCTGGTATGCACCTTTAGGGGTATTCTACTCTTCTTTGTTGTAAGCATCACTTTGGCCACTCTGTGAGCACTTTTCAATTTGGACACAGACTTCTTGGCCCGGCTTTCAACACCCGAATTCCAAATTTATGGCCATTTACACTTGGGCAAATGGATCATTCCTTTTTTATTCTCCTTCCCAAGACTTTATTCTTTCAACACATTCATTTATCAAGATCTTTCTTATTTATGGCACTGGCGGGAGTGGCAACTACTAAAAGTAAGTTCCTCTCCTGGTGTGAACTTCCCTGAGGGGTCGACAATCTGTCAAAACATCACCTTGGCCACTCTGTGAGCACCTGGCATCAAATTCTTCTATCCAGGTCCTTGGTCACTTTCAAAATCAATTGTCGTAATCCATGATGAAGATTGGATTCCTCCTCAAATTTCATTTTCTTTATTTTTCTGTTTCTCTCTTTATATCTGTTTTCTTTTCTCTTTACTCTTTATATTCTTTTAAAATTTCTGTTCTTATAACTCTTTAACGCCAAAATCTTTACGTCAAATCATGTCTTCAACTTTGTCAAAGCCAAATGTCAAGAGAAGATCAAGTCAACCTCAATTCATATGCCAACAAGCTTATCAGTTCAATTCGTCTTTTCAAGATTCAATACCTCTGGAATCCTTACGTCAAATCTGTCTCATTAGCCTCAACAGGCCTCTACCTTATCTTGGTGCTCAGGAGCTCACCATTCAAGGTAGGGGGGTACTGTCACAACCACGTATTTTGACCCTCCTCCTTGATGGCGGCGGTAATCCAACCTGGAGCCAAGTTGGGGCCAATTGGCCATGTCATATCATTTATGGCCAATTGACCCCTTTTGGGTGTTCCATGGCTCTTACGCCATAACCCATTCCATTGGCCACGTATGGCCACCATCATCTTTTATGGCCTCAGGCCATATCCTGCGTCATTGGCCCTCTTGGCCAATTCCCATCTCACCAACCCCCAGGCCTCCATCACTGTTTTTGGGCCTGGGGGGTCCTTTTGTCTTCTAGGGGTTTCCAGGCCCCATGGCCACCTTCATTGATTTCCTGGCCACCCCTTTCATTATGGGGGTTTTGGCCTAAATGGCCTTTTTGGGCCATTTAGGCCCCCCACGGCTTCTACGGTCCGCGGGCCGTAATACGCGGTCCGTAAGTCGCGGTCCGCGGTCCGTAGGCAGATTAGGCCCCTTTTGGCCTAATTCAATGAGGCCAAAAGGGGCCAAAGGGGGCAGCCACCTAGCCCCCAAGGCCAGGTGGGTCCCAAACCACAATTGGGCCCACCTGAGCCATTTTTTGGCCACCAATCCCTTCGACCCAAATTGGACCAAAAACACCTTGGATCCATTTTTGGCCATAAATCCCGTAGGACCCATTTTTGGCCCTGGACCACCATGGACCAACTTCACCGTCATGGCCTCTGGCAACCACCAGAGGCCACCAAATCATCTCAACAAGCATTTCCCTCAACTTAAGGGAAGATTGCTTCATTCCTCCATGAACCTCGTACTCAAGGTTGCAGGAGTGGTGCATATATGGTGTTATATACCATTATGCACCATTTTTGCTCAGCAATTCAATGGTGACGTTTTCAGGACCCAAATCAACCTTCTTAACTCAAGGTACCAAGATCCAACGCCCATTCCGAAGGAGGACCTTTGGACTCATCAGTTTAGTAATCCATGGCGGCAATCAGAAGACCATTCAAGGACTCCAACCACCTGGCTCAGCAGGAGTTGGGTTGGCAATTTCATTCAGGGTTATTCTAAGGGCAATTCTCAAAGGTATTACATCTTTTCAATCAGTTGTCAAGGTATTAAGTATTTCAATACTCCTTGGACAACCCAATTCATCCGTACAGGCCTTGTTCAATCAATCTGTATGGCCTTGGCCCAATTGGGCCATTTCTTATTCCACTGTGGGAATTCCATCACACAGTTCAAATTTCAAGATGGCCAGAACTGTATTTCCAGATTCGGACAATACAGTCATTGATCCACCTTCCAGGATCAATCTTTCAGTTTTTCACATATACTGGCCACCTTTCATCACCTGGGGACTTTTCCCCCAGTTAATTAATATACTGGATTTATTTTTATTCTTATTTTCTTTTACCTTATAAAAGTTAATACTGATAATCTTAAGTCAGTCATTCAGCACCCTTTCTTTTATTTCCTCGCCTGTCCAGTGGATATTGGTGGTCATATCCTTATACTAATTCCATTTCCTTTTCTGGCAGGTTGAAACAGTGAATTGAGGATTCACTTGGTTGGCTTCTTGGCTTTTGGCTTCTTTATTATCTTTGGCCATTGGCTTCATCTTTTTCTTATCTCATCTTTTGGCATACTTGTTTTCTCCCAGATTCTTTCTTAAAGAAATTCATTCTTATTATTCTTTTATCTTTTGGAGCCCTCCAAGTGAGTTCTTGATTCCTGAGTGCCAGGCCCTCTTCTTCCAACAGCCCCTGTGACAGTGTGTTATAATTCTTTTATAAATAATATTTATATTATCTATAAGTGGTTAATATTCATATTACCACGTGTAATTGTCTCATTAAGAGCTTTACAATTCTTATTGTTATAACTGTCAGTGACTATAACAATAATAGAATAATTATAATTTATTATAATTATTATATTTTTTTTTATTATTATATTTTTATAATAATAATTAAATTTATTTTTTTTATATATAATTATTTTTAATAATTATATTTAAATTGTGGTTGTAATATTTTGTTATATTATATACTTCTACTGAGGACAGTCATAGTACTCTTGATATTGCTACTATTATCAAGAGTTTCATAGACAAACCTTACACAAATGGTAGTGTAGCTTTTCCAAAGTGCACAATCAGCATAGAAATTCCAGTAGACTTGCTCCATATATGGCTTTTGTTGGCTTAATTTGTCTTGGAATAAAGCAAATTGGTCCTTCAAATGGTTTATCGTTGATGATTTGTGTCTGCTGTAGTGTAGCACCCACTCCTTCCCAACAAACATCAATGTAAATCCTAAAAGGTAGTTTCCACTCTGGAATTAGAAGAAAAGGGGTATTTTTGAGGGCTCTTTTGACTTCCTCCTATTCTTTAACCCTTTCTTCAATCATTTCATAGACTGTCTGTTGGTCACAGAGTTTGTACAAGGATCTTCCAATTCTTGCAAAGTCTTTTAAGTGCTATCTGTAATAAGCAGAAAATCCCATGGATGATATCATTTCTTTTGTTTGCAGCATTGGTTTCAGTATTACTGCTGCTTCTTTGTTTTTATCTAAGCCTAGACTTAGGCCAGATAAAACATCTCCCAGTGCATTTATTTCACAATGTGCAAAATGACACTTTTTCAAGGAAATATCCATATTCAATTTAACTTTTTTAGTAACACTCTTTTTAGTCTGGGCAGGTGATTTTCCCAAGCTTCTGAGAAAGCTATAATATCATCAATGTAGATTATTAGCCATCCTTCTGATAATTCTTTAGGAAATGTGCTATTCATCATTGTGAGCCTGTGAGGTATGTACAACATACCCATAAGGCCACAAATGACTTTACATACAGTTAAATTTGTCTTTAACAGACTTTTTAATTGAATTTAAAATAAAAAATAACAAAAAATAAGTATAAGTTTTTTTGGGATAAATAAAGTTATAAATATTATGTCATTTTTGGATTCTACACCAAAAATAACCTAGGGTACACCCATAAGGTGTTATACCCAAAAACACTCAATTCTTATGTTATTAGAAGACTCAAGACTCTCAAAGTACTAATGTAACTTTTTTAACATTTTTTGAAATAGTTAAATTTAAGCTTAAATAAACTCAAATTTGAAGTTGCATAGGGTTTATGCAAACTTACCAAAATTTTAGTTAAAATTGAGGTGTGGTTTATATTTACTGAATTGGCTAAGGATTTGCCATACAGAATGTAAATCCTGCATGAGCTAAATTTAAAAGAGTTCAAGGCCATAGTTTGGCTTTAAATAAATAAAAGGGCAAATTCCACACAGAAAGGTAGGAAAAAGGAAAAAGAACAAATAGAGCTGGGATACCCAGCTTTTTTGATCTGCAAGGATTCAATTAAGGTTGTCCACCTGTATTGGAGGATTTTCAACCTTATTTAAAGTTTAACATTAGACTTTGATCCAACATATAGTCTAAACTGGTTTTATCCCAATTTAGACAGGAATTTCAAGCTGCCAAAGGGTAAATCCCAATATGCAGGCTTGAATTTAAGGTTTTAAGAACTTTCAAAACCTAATTAAGCTTAAAAAGCTTAAAGAAGCTTAAAGCTTTAAGGCTACAAGCATTGAAATCTTATCAAAAGTTAAGGTGTGGTGTGTAGTGCTATTTTACATGGAAAAATAGCAATAACTTCAAAAATTCAATTAAAATCCAATTCTCAATGGATTTGCTTGAAATTTCACACAGATTACAATTTAATATTATGTACATATAAATGAACTTTTCAGTATCTTTCATAAATAAATTTCCTGGGTAATTAGTCTGGAAATTTCCTCTTTTAATTAATTTCAAAGAAAATTATGATTTCTTTAAGAATTAATTAAAAATTGATTTTAAGCAATTTCTGCTTGAAACTCTATTTTGAAGTTGTTCATGTGATTAAATTTAATATAAAGAAGTTTATCTTATATCAAAACTTGAAATAAATAGTTTAAATGAGGATTAAAGTTACTTGGAGTTAAGAATAACACTGGTAACTTTAAATTGGAATTAAAAATAAGTTACAGTAAGTTAAGAACCTTATTTTTAAGCATGGTTTTCAGTTTTAGCTTGGGCACGCCCTCTATATTCATCAAGAATCATAAGAGCTGCTCTGAAGACATAAGAAGAGTCTTTTCATTACTGTTTTTGTCCATCATTAATTATCAATCCAATCATAGTAAAAATTTAAACAGGTCATGTTTTATTAAATATAAAATCTTATTATTAAAGTAATTCTTAAGTTATTTTATTCTTTATTAATTAAAATAAAGAATTAAAATCATAGAAGTCAGAATATTGTTATAATCAACAATAATAAATTTTATTATATAAAATTATCATCTTAAATATCTTTTAAGAATCCACAAATTCCTCTTAAACACTCTTTAATCAGAATTTTTATTATAAAAAGTTGTTTTATCTTGAAAAATATTGATTTTTGTCGTGTTTTTAACATATAATTATTATTTAATATCATAACTTTTGTTGCTTGACTTGTTGTATTCAATAAATATTATAAGTAAGTTTCCTCTGAAGTTCTATATCTTTTTTATCTAGTATTACTTTTTTTATTTAGAATTTTATTCTATAAGAATCATTTCTGCACAGTGTGTGTTTAATTCTTTTATAAATAATATTTATATTATTCATAAGTGGTTAATATTCATATTTTCCACATGTAATTGTCTCATTAAGAGATTTACACTTCTTATTTTTATAATTGTCAGTGACTATAACAATAATAGAATAATTATACTTTATTATAATTATTATATTTTTTTATTATTATATTTTTTATAATAGTAATTAAATTTATTTATTTTTTATAATTATTCTTAATAATTATATTTAAATTTGTGGTTATGATACTTTATTATATTATATATTTCTACTGAGGACAGTCATAGTACTCTTGATATTGCTACTATTATCAAGAGTTTCATAGACAAACCTTACAATCATTCTTTGATAATGGGAAGGGAAATTCTTTATACCAAAAGGCTTTATTAGGTATTCATATACGCCACAATGGAGAATTATCCTTAGTAGTTTTCTAGAATTTTTTGTCAAGACATTTTGGGGGAAACCCTTCAAAGAATCCACAACTGTTCTTAACTTAGTTTGGGGCAATTGTGTTTATGTCTCATGGATTCTGGGTATTGGGTATCTGTCAGGAATACTAAACGTATTTAGAGCTCCAAAGTCCCTATCATCCTTTATTTTACATTATGCCAAGTTATAATGACAAGTGTGGTGACCTCCACCTTTTCATTATGTCCTACTTTCCTTAATACCCCAAGGTCCATTAGCTCTTTTAGGTGTACCTCTAAGAATTTTGTAGCTCTTGGGCTACCTGGGCAAGCTGGTATTCTTAACAGAGTTGGATAACATTTTTCCACATTTATAATAATTTCTACTTCATTTCCAATGATAGCACATAGTGGCTCTTTCTCAGTTGCAAAAGCACTTTTGTATTTAAATAAGGGATTAATCAACTTTTATTTCATTTTTCCTGTTAATTTTTTATTTAATTCTGCCTCTGTAAGTTGTTCACTTATGATGAAATGTTTTTCTGCACTTATCTATCCATTTCTATAGCATTAATTTCTTTTTTATTTTTCAAAAAACCAAATTTTTTTTATTTAATTGTCTTGTATGGTAAAATATTGGTCTCTTTGGTTAGAGATATCTATTCCATATATTGATAGATAATAATTTCCAATTATAAAATTGCTACTAGGACAGTTTTACATTACTAAAAACTCTAATCTTACTCTTATGCATTGAAACAGCTGAGGAAACATTAAATTTAACTCAATTATTCTAAGGGGCTTCATGCTTTCACTTGCGCTACAAAATTTAACTCCTTGTATTGGTATAGGATTTTCATTGCAAGCTGATATATTTTTTGTAAATAAGTCTTACCAACACAGGTGAAGTATGCTCCTGTGTCCAGGTTTATTTTTTCCTCTTTGTTTTCTACCATAAAAATGCTTATAATTGACTTTCCAGCTTTATATCCCTTTCCTTTTCCAGCTTTTGTTAAATGAAGTTTGGAATCTCATATATTTGTGAGGTTTGTATCAGATGTTCCAACTTCTGGTAAGTTTGAGCTTACATCCAGTAACTTATATATTAAACCAATATTATCAATTTGGGAATTAATTCTATTTATTTCATCAGTCTTAGAGGTGTCCGATTCTTCAGTGTCTTTTTCAGAATGAAATTATTATTCTTTGTCATTGTGGTCTTCTGTTTCCACAATTTCATTTTTTTTTGCCTTTTTTAAGAGAATTATTGGCTAAGTGTCCAATACGACCGCATTGATGGCATTTTCTTTGCACCTTAGTGTTGGATGTATTGGGTTTGAAAGGATCTCTTGGTTTATCTCTCTTAATAAATGGCTTACTTGGGCTTTTAAGATACAATTATTTCTATGTTCTGCCAATTTTGGTTCTTCTCACTATATCTTCTAGTGAATAAACATAATCCTCTGTGGAACATGGTTATATGCATCTCCTTTGAAGGCAATTCTCCAGCTCTACTCCACATTCTTAAGTATCTTCATAAGCACCATCGTTTGTGACATTCCTGGATGCAGTGAATTAAATATTTAAACTTTTTTGAAAACAAAGTTAAAGTCTTATCCTTATCTGGATCAAAGAAGGAATTTTCAAATTAATTTTCTATTTTTTACCTCTGGGCATCATCTGACCACTTGGTGAGTATCTCATTTTGCCACCAAGACCAGGTATTTTTGCTATTTGTTTTTCTTATGCCATAATACTATTGTTTTGAAGGTTTTTAAATAAGGAATGTAATCTTTCAATAATTAATTCATCTGTTATGGTATAAGCCTCATGCAGAATGTCAATTGGTTCAATAAATGACATATGCTCATATTCACATTCACCTGTGAATAGTGGCCATTATATCATATGAGGTGCTTCCATCAGTAAGCCTTGATTGGTCTCTTTATGGATCAATTCTGTTATGAAGGGATTTTTCATTTACTATTTTGGATTAACAGGACTTCTTTTGTGAGAAAAAGGGATTGATAAATTTGGTTTATTTAAGTTAACCTCATTTATGATATCCATTTTCTCAGTAATAAGTCTCATTTCACTTTGAATGTCATCCTTAAGATTTTTACTTGCTTCATCCCTTTTTTCTAAATGTTCTAGAAGTAATTTTGATATGATTCATTCCTGTCCTCAAATTCTTCAACAGAAATTGTAAACTTATTTAACTTTTCTGTCAGATTCTCAACACTCATGTCATAATTCATTGTCAAAGGTGGTTCTTTGATATCTTGTATGTACTCATACAATTGTTGTTTCCCTTGTATTAATTCTGAGTATTTTCAAGTAAGACTTTTGGTTTATTATTTTCAACCATAAATTTAATGCTGTCTATTTCTCTTTTAATTTATAAAAAGATTTGTATAATAGAAAATAAGCTACTATTTAATTCTTTTAAAGATAATAAACTTTTTTTGATGTCTTTTAAAGTTAACATACTACTCTTAGTTTCTCTTAAAGTATTTACAACACAAGGAGTTAAAGCTATTTCTTTGGGAAATGGGGTTGTCTCATCTTTTGCTCCTCTTTGTCCTTGAATTCCATTAAGGTTCTGGCCACGTTGAGGACATTGTCCATGGAATCCATTTGGATTATTGGGATCCTGGAACTTGGGACATATTGTTTCCTCAAGCTCTTTTTCTTGTTCTTCTTCCCTTCTTGGGGAGTTTGGCTAGCTTGCCGCTTTCTTGGTGAAGCTACTGGGGCTTCTTCTTTGCTTTTCTCCCTCCTTTTGTTTATCCAGTCCTTTGGAATTTTGTTTGAGGTTTGTATGATATTGAACTCCATCCATTTGAGTATCTCACTATTTCCTCCTCTTTAACAAACCTTTTCAGCCTGTGCTAGGAGCTCATCACTCCTTGATGGATTGGTGGAAACATTTCCAAATCTTTGTCCTTTTACACCATGTAATACTGCTTGTACTGGCTCATTTAAATGTCTATCTCAGCCCTCTGAATGTGACTTGTATCTTTTGGAGTTACTCATAGTTAGTTCAAGCCCTGGGTTGGTGATTATAGGAGTTTTTGGGACTTGCCTTTGGGATACTCCAATTAATTGTGTGGATTCTATTCCACTTGGTATTCTTCCCTTTGTTTTCTCCCCTGTGGGATAATTTCTACTTCTTATTCCCCTTCCATATGATTTGATGCAGTATTGGGATCCTCTTCTAGTAGTCATATTAGAGAAAATAAGAGATAAAAAGATTTTAGAAAGAAAAAAGTCTTATTATTGTAATTTCAAGAGAGGTACTTGCATTGAGAGTCCTTAACAGTGGTTCCTTGAAGAACTAATTTCTGGGATTTTCTTTTCTTATTGACAACAGGGGTTTGAGGACTTTGATAAGCTTCTTCCACCAATTTTTCAGCAGTGGTTTGATTTTCCTCTGCAGGGTTGTCTGAAAACACTCAAAAAACACAAATAAATATAAGTCTTTTTATGAGCAAAGTTTTATTTTTGAGAATATATGGAAATCTTGGATATTTTTAGTCTCTCCAAACCTGATACTTTTGTCATAGTCTTTATTTCAGCTCAGCCTCCAAGCTGTCAGAAACTAAATTTTAAAAGCTATGAGAAGGAAAACACTGTTGAACCTTGTGCACCACCAGAAGAAGCTGGTAAAGATGACATAATATTCAGTCGCAAGGTTGAAATTATATTGAAGGAACAATTTGTCTCAAACATGGCTCAAAAAATCCCAAGGCCGGGAAGAATTCAAAATGATAGTAAAATTTATGATTATGTATCTCAAAAGATTTCTGAAGCAATGAGCCTCCTCAAAATGGATTTGAACCGTAAGTCCAGTACTAATTCAATACAAAAAAGTCAAAAATGGCTGCGTACAATATATGGGAAGGTGTGGAGGTGGGAGAATCTCTACCTGAAGGATCTCAAGTAGTAATTGGAGTTCCAGGAAAAGGATTAGGAAAAAGACCAAATATAAATGCCACCAAAAAAACCAACAAAAAACACCATACCTTTGAAGCTGAAAAAGATTCCTGGGATCAAGGTGATGACATGATCAATGTTGATGTGGACCATATTGATAATGAACCTCCACATACTGAAAGCCCCCCCATACTCAATCAAGCAATCCATGATAAACCCCTCCCGCCTCTCCTCAAAATATTCAAGCATTTCAAGAAAGGGAGGAAATCAAAGCTGATACAATGGGTCAAGAAGATATTACTGTTATAATGCCTGAACCTGACCCCAAAGTGTCAACCTCCAATAATAGTCAAGGAATATTTTTATCCCAAATTGAAGATTTTGGAGACCTTTTGAATTATCATTCCAATATTACTCAAGAATCATGGAAAAGGGGGGTTGATAATATCAAGAGTATTTACAAAAATCAATGGTACAATTTACCAACAAATGAGGCTCATAAATTCCAGCCCATTGGTATTAAGTGTTGAAATGCCAGACCCAAAATGTCTTAGGTCAGAACCCTACTGATCACTCCTGTCTCTTAATTCCCTACTACTCCCTAAAAAAGACTAGGCTGAAAAACTAACCTTATTTGTCACAGGAGCTGCTCTAACCACAGCTGCCAATCCTTGGAGTCACAAGAATGACTCCTGATATAAGTTCACCCAGGAGCCACCAAGAGAGGAACTCATCCTCGTTCCTTACACACACACCTTATCTCTTTTCCTTTCGTCTTGTTAAAAACTCTGTCTTATGTGAAAAATTATTCTCTTTACATAAACGCCCCTTTATTATTCTTTAATATTTTTTCTTATTCATTTACGTTGAGAAGCCTCACCAGGTATAGTTCCCAAAAGCTTCTCACGTCTGTTGTACCTTGAGCAAGCTAACGTACGCTGTTGTGTCAGTCACGTAGCCACCAGTTTAGCATAGTTCTTTTAGCTTAATACTTGTAGTACTTTGCAGTTCAGCTTTAGGTATTTCTCTTGTGTTTTAAATTTCACTTTGTATGATATGAATTGTTAATTATCACCTTTAGTTTCCTGATTTAACAGATTTACAGTCTCGTTGTTCTACCTCTCTGATTTTTGATTAAAAAGGTGGATTGCAACTTGACCAACATGCTGGAAAAATGCACTGAAATCAAAGAACTCGACATTCCAACACTTGATGGAAGCAACTACAGCCAGTGGCACATATGTATGAAGATTCACTTACGATCCAAAGACCTTTTAGACGTGTGTGAAAAACCACTTGCTGAAGATGCAAACACCACAGCCGCGAGCAAGTGGAAGAAAGCTAGCTACAAGGCGATCAACATTATAATTTCACGCATCAGTGACAGAGTATTCCTGGAAGTAGTAAACCCAACAACCACTGAGAAATCTGACTTACTCTGGTCTAAAATCAAAAACTAATATGCATTGGTTTGACCTGTCAATAGAGGACGTGTATGGATGGATTGGCAGAGATGTTTCTACAATGGAAATCTCCAGTCCTACATAGACTCCTGTCAAAAACTAATTCTGGAGCTTGAATCTGTCAGCATCAAGGTCCCAAACGAGTTACTGTCCTACTCCCTCCTAGGAAAACTAGGAGGAGACCCAAAGCTACAACAATATATCGAGGTGTTAACCCTTAGTGATGACCTTATTGAAAAACAAGACATGATACTCAAAAAACTGCAAGATTACGTGCATCTCATCAGAGACAATAACCCACCCCTCCCATCCAATTCAGCTACTGCACTTGTATCAACTACCGACGAAACATACAAAATAATCTACTACTGTACAAATGGCAAACACAACGACAAGAGCACCAGCCACACCAAAAACAAGTGCTGGGCAGAGAACCCACACCTCAAGACAATATGTAAAGACAACAAACAAAGAAAACTTGACGCCAATTCCTATCTTGCAAAAGCACTCATCACTTCTGTAACAACTGTACCAGAAGGCCAACTTATCCTTGACTGCGGAGCTACTCACCACATGTTTAACTCACAAAAATTCTTTCTCTCTCTCTCTGACCCCACCAACATTCTGGTAACAACTGGCAATACCAACAGCTCCCTAAAGGCTGTAGGAGTTGGGAAGGTGTCACTACTGTGTGATAGTCGGCCTCTTGAGTTGGATGACTGCCTTTACGTACCCAATCCCAAGTGTAACCCCATCAGCCTCCTAGCTTTATTCAAGAATAAACTTACCATCAACCACTCTAACAACATGTTCTCAATTGAATTGAACAAATTCACACTTCTGAGTGGAAGAATAATCAACCAACTCATGCACGTCAACTATACAATACCAAAGGTGCATTTAAAGGTCACCAGCAACAACCATTGGCACCAGAGACTTGGCCACCCTGGACCGGCTGTCCTTAAAAAACTCGGACTACCCACTAATAACGCTATGTGTACAGTATGCAAACTCAACAAAGCACACAAGCAACCCTTTAACAAAAAGTTTGAAGATGAATTATCTCCTCTGGATTGCGTCCACATTGACTTAGTAGGACCAATGCATCCAGCCTCCATCTCCGGATCCCAATACTTCCTCTCAATAACTGATCAAGCCACCTCATACAAAATCACAAAATTCCTTGGAAAAAAGTCAGACACATATGAAGAATTCCTCACGACCAAGACTTAGAAAATCAGAAGGATCAAAGACTGAAGAAGCTTGTCTTCAATCGAGGAGGGGAATTCTTAAACAAAAGGTTTGAGCTACTCGCCAGGGCACATGGTTTTATCCACAGCTTTTCCCCTCCAGAGACACCTCAACACAACGGATTTGCAGAACGGTCCAATAGAACCATACTAGACAAAGCTAGATGTCTGTTGAACTCGTGCAACTTACCTTCTGAGTACTGGGCAGAAGCCGTAAATACAGCTGTTCTGCTCTCCAACTTAACTCCAACACAGTTGAGAGATAGTAAATCACCGTATTACCTTTGGACCAGTTGAGAACCAAGATTAAATCAACTCAGAACCTTGGGTTGCCTTGCTTTCATGGCCATTCCCAAATTTCACCGCAGCTGGAAGCTAGCACCAGCCGGGAAAAGGGGTGCTCTTCTTGGATACAAAAACAATAACACGTCTTACAGAATCCTTTGGCTTCACGATAAAAAGGTAGCCATCACCAAACATGCAACTTTTGATGAAACTTCATTTCCCTCTTTAAATCAAGATCACTCACCGGCTGATATCACCACGGACAAACAATGCTTCACTATAGGTGAAACTAATCCAATCACAGCTTCCGGAGAGCCACAAGAGCTGAACAATCCGAGCCCTCCTTTGGAAATGGCCAAGGAACCCCATGCCAAAGAGAACCTTCCAACCAAAACAAGGACTTAAGCACCACAAGCCACAAGAATCAGAGTGATTGGGCCACAACACCCCACTCTTGTCAACTCAAACATAGACAACCTGAATATACTACCTTACTCCCGAAGAGCCAAAATCTTACTCATGATCACTTAATTGGACACAAAACCTTGGACATTCAAAGCAGCACTAATCTCGGACAATCGCGTCTTATGGAAAGTGGCTATTGACAAGGAATTGGAAGCCATGATCAAGCTTAAGGTTTGGGAAGTTACTGGGCTAGAAGACAAACGCAAGCTAATAGGAACCACCTGGGTATTCAAGACAAAACAAAACCCGGTGAATGGTAAGAAGGAATACAAGGCGCGCCTTTGTGCCCAAGGCTTTACCCAAACCCCAGGAATAGATTACGACAAAAGCTATGCACCCACAGGGAGACTCAACTCCCTGCAGACCCTCATTGTCTTTGCTGCAGCAAACAACCTACAATTTTATCAACCCGATGTGAAGAGTGCATTTCTAAATGCTCCCCTAACCAAAGATTTCTACCTTAGCATCCCTCAAGGCTTCAACATCTGCCGACAAAGCCACTGCTTAAAGCTAAAGAAAGCAATCTTCGGCTTGAGGCAAGCGCCATTGGCTTGGTATGACTATCTCAAGAAGTGGCTGACAAGCGTGGGATTCCGAGTTTGCATCCTTGACCCATGCATTTTGTTTAGAAGCAAAGAACCTTCAATATGGCTGTACTTACATGTGGATGACTTAGGAGTATTTGGGAAAGATGTCCATGGATTCAAAAAGGAGATAGCTCTTTGATTTGAAATCAAAGACCTAGGAGAGGCAAGCCTCATTCTTGGTATCAAAGTCACCCAGAACGGGGAATCAATAACCCTAGACCAGCAGCACTTCACGGAGGCTGCCTTGGAGCAATATGGAATGGCAGACTGCAGACCTTCACCCACGCCCCTTGTGACAAATGAGCATCTCATTCCAGGAACCAGAAAAGAAATCCTCAAGCTAAAGGAACTAAAAATTAACTTTAGGAGTGCCATTGGGAGCATCAATTACTTAAGCAGTGCCACCCAACCAGACTTATCCTTTGCAGTACCTTGAGTGCCCAGGGATACGGCACTGGCATGCTTTTCTGCATGTGTTACTTTACCTCAAGGGTACGCAGGATCTGGGGCTCAGATACTCAGGAAATCTCCCCAAAGGGATAGTGGCCTGGAGTGACACTTACTGGGGCAACTGCCGCGCAACTAGGCGGTCCGTCACAGGCTTCCTGGCCACACTTCATGGTTGCCTTATCCTCTGGAAAACGCAGAAACAACCATCAGTTTCAACTTCCACAGCAGAAGCAGAGTACAAAGCACTTTGTGACCTTACCTCCAAACTACTCTGGTTAAAGAAATGGTGCCAAGAGGCAAATTTGTTTGTGTCAGCTGAACCCATAACTGTATGGGATGACAACCAGAGCTGCATCAACATTGCCAACGGCGACTGCAACTTCAATAACAAGCGCATGAAGCATGTAGACATACAACTACACTTCATCAAAGAAGTAGTTAAATCAGCCACCATTGTGCTAAAATACACACCTTCATGTGAGATTCAAGCTGACTACTTAACCAAGTCGGTGAGTAAGGTGAGCCTAATCAAGGCTTTGAAAGGCTTGGGCATTGTGAGAATAGGAGTGAGGGGGAGTGTTGAAATGCCAGACCCAAAACGTCTTAGGTCAGAACCCTACTGATCACTCCTGTCTCTCAATTCCCTACTACACCCTAGAAAAGACTAGGCTGACAAACTAACCTTATTTGTCACAGGAGCTGCTCTAACCACAGCTGCCAATCCTCAGAGTCACAAGAATGACTCCTGATATAAGCTCACCCAGGAGCTACCAAGAGAGGAACTCATCCTTGTTCCTTACACACACACCTTATATCTTTTCCTTTTGTCTTGTTAAAAACTCTGTCTTATCTTAAAAATTATTCTCTTTACATAAACTCCTCTTTATTATTCTTTAATATTTTTTCTTATTCATTTACGTTGAGAAGCCTCACCAGGTATAGTTCCCAAAAGCTTCTCACGTCTGTTGTACCTTGAGCAAGCTAACGTACGCTGTTGTGTCAGTCACGTAGCCACCAGTTTAGCATAATTCTTTTAGTTTAATACTTGTAGTACTTTGCAGTCCACCTTTAGGTATTTCTCTTGTCTTTTAAATCTCACTTTGTATGATATGAATCGTTAATTAACACCTTTAGTTTCCTAATTTGACATTAAGGTGATTGGTAACCAAGAGCTCAAAACGTTGGCCTTGCTTGAGGAGTATGAGATTGCAGGTAATTTTAATCTTTGTGAATGATACATTATGATTTGGCCGATGACTCAAGTGACATACATTGCAATATACAGGGTTATATTTTTTAAGGCAACAGAAACCAAAGAATTTTTTAATAATAACATTTGTAATCTCACATTGATGGAGGAAGCAGTGAAACCTCCAGATAATCTCCCAAAATCTGAACACTCCTTCTTCCAAATGGCTCAGAGTCTTCTTTACCCCTCCAATCCAATTATGCATTTTTGGTCAAATGTTATGTTTGAATACATTAGTTTAGTCTCACATGATGTGATTGTACCCAAACGATATGTGGCACCAACAACAAGTTTGACCAATCCTCTTGGACTTGAATGGGGAGTAGTGGAATACCTAGCCTCCTGCTTGAGTAAATCAAAGCAATGTGCAACACAACGGATCATTGCAGGTTGTGGGGCTGAAAATGAGATATCAACAAAGCCACACAAGAGCTTGGAGGATTTAATGGATACAGTACTCCACTTTATAATTGCATACAACATGGTATTTGCACATACAAAGGTCAAAGTGTATGGCAAGAAAGGCAAACTCACAAGCTTGAAAAACAATGAGACCATCAAAGATCTTTTGGCATGTCACAAGACTCTCAGGATAAATTGAGTTTGCTATGGTATATTAGCCGCATTTTGTGCAGCGTGGGTGTGTTTTGATGGTATGCTCAGATTACTTGAGAACAAGCTCAGTGACAGGCACTTTATCACTCATTGACATTTGTAAAAGACTCTCACAGGGTAGAAATCTAGTAGAGACGGTGTGGCTAGGTACTAATAAGTATATATGTAATTTACTGAATAAGAGTTTCGTCTCATCAGAGTCTTTTAAACCCACTCTACCTCTTAGATTTCAATTTTCATGATGCTTGGTGTTATACTCTGATGATGCCTGCGTGGAGAAGCGCGGTCTTGGTTCAAGTGATGAGGTCACCTTAATTGTACCAAGGTCAGCTAAACTTAAAACCAGGATTGACCTGTTTTAGATTAGCTTTGTATCAGATAGATTGTAACTTAATTTTACAATGTAATTTATGAATTTCATAATTGTGACTATCTATCCTACTACTGCCCGGATGCCTCAGTATGAATACCAAAATAACTACCTTTGTATGGAGGCATGCCTCTGTACACCATTGAAAATACTCCAACAAGAAGGAAACTGAGTCAGGAAGCTGTGCCCACAATTAGCACATGCTGGGGCATTGCAGGGAGTGGGTTTTATCTCTTCCTGCCAGCTAATAATAGGCAAAATGGCACCCGTTATTTTATAGAGGACTAAGATGATTAGGGATTCGCAGCAGAGTGCATATTGCATTTGTGCGTGCTTGAAATATTCCATATGGTTTGATTTGTACCTCATTGAATTGGAATATGAATAATGCAGTATCCACTGTATTTTTCAGGTTCAGGTACTTCAGATTGCCAATTTGCAAAAGTCAGATGTAATCTTTCATTTTTAGCCGCAAGTAAAAAACATTCATCAACCAAAATCAAATTTAGTTCAAATTAATAATTCACACAACAGTCAGTAATCATTTGGTTTCATTTCATTTTCCAGTGCAAGCATGCCATTCACAGAAAAAGGAAAGGGAGTAAAAGGGAACTTGCAGGAAAGCATTGGGGTTATGAAGGAAAGTGTGAGTGGCTTGCTTATTCTCATCATATATATATATATGCTTCCGCATTTATGTGCAACCCCTCATTGGTCCCCATTGAAGAACATTGGCTTTAGTCAGTTTAGATCAAGCCAATGTCATGTGGGCTCCAACAGGAAAGTCAAATATGTGTGCCAAATAAAGCTCATTGGGCATTGGGCATGTTTATGGTTTCAAATGGCAGGAAGCAGTATCTGATATCTTGTCTGCTTCATCTCAAAGTGATCCCTCAACCACTTGGGGATAGTGGATCATCCCAAAAGGCAAATGAGGCCAAAACCACCCAAAAGAATACGTTTTTTTCCTCCACTCGACCAACAGCACAAATCTCAATGCCAGTATCAGCCAATATGTCAGGATGAGTCTATGATAAAGAAGTAATTAGGCTATTTGAAACTTTGAATATGACTGTGACATGGATAAAAAAGTTTTTCAGAGGGTTCAATTATAAGTTAAAAGGGCTTTACTAATGAGAATTAGTGGTGGTGAGCGCTGTTGAAAGCCCTGGGTGCAGCTTTACCTGTTGGGTTACAATAATAAATACTACAATACTAAATTTTATAGCATAACCTGATTATTTTCCAATAGTATAGCTGTTTTTGACAATTGTACTATGTAGGTATTCAATAGCAGGATGGGGATTCCTTTTCTGGCAGTGAAAAGCCCTCCTTTTATCCTGAAATGGGGTGGAAATGCTGCTAGACCTTTTCACATAGAGGAAGTGAAGATTTTTCACTCTCAATGACAGGCTTTTGGTTTGCAAAAGGCCTGCATAGCTCTTATTGGGCTCAGATGTGGTTTTGAAACCACATCTGGGCAGTTTTCACCAATACAGGGTGAAGATTCTGATCCAGGGACCACACAGCCTGATTCTGACATGTATGACGCATAGAGCGCTGTACAGAACTTGTATGGGACCCCAGTATTGAATGAACTATGAGGTATTGAAGTAAAAACAACCTATTTTGTCTGTTTGACACCTCATAATAATTGCTATGAGATATTAACCCATGGTAAGGCCGTATTGACCAAACTGTGGGATTTTGACCTTAAAACTGCCATAACGTTGTCAGTTTTTGAGATATCAACGTCACAATTTGTTCAGTGTGTAGCCCTGAAATTCTTCTACACAATGGTTCCTCATTTGATATTTTTATCATTATATATGGCATAGTTATGCTATGTACAAGATTTTTGTACATATGTGTGTTTTAGGCAAAAAGCTGTATTGGGCTTGTTTTCCCTTACAGCTTTTGTTCTAGATGGGATATGGGTAAATGAATGGCAGAATCAAATAGCCCTGATTGTGCTCTTTCCAGAAAGACCCCACTTTAGGTATCTCACACTAAAACTGTAGAAGTTAGATGAGAGGTGAATATTTTATTCAACCTTATTTGGCCTGAATTTGACCATAACTTTTGTAATACTGGTGCTAGCTCAGTTTGGCTTGTACCATTGGATATCCCTGACTGGGAGCTTCATTCTTAGTACCCATTTGATGGTCTTAAGACTTGTAGTCTTTATTTAATATGAGAGGTGAAAATTAAGGTTTATGCTCAGCAACAACTTTGAGCTGGAATAACTTTGTTATTCTTTGTCCTATGATGATGGGACTTGTATATTTGGAAAGAGGGGAGTTTCATCTTTTATTTTATACCTTTTGAGCTTATTGGGCTCAGCTTCATGTTTTGCTGGTATCTTGGCTATACCATTGGTTTATGGTATTTGGCTGTCATGCTTGTACTCTGGTTTTGAGTCACAGGCTGACACAATATGACCTCAAGTGAAATTCCAAGGGTTTTTGATGTCAATTGCATCAAATGCATTCACTTTTGTGGCATGGAAATTTTCTCCTCACCTGGATTACTCATTGCCCTGGTTGAACTCAGACCATTCACAACAATGAGTGAAGTCAAGGTCAATCAATGGGATGAATTATGAAAATTATTATTTTGCAAAAGAGAATTCACCAACCCAATTGAAACAAATGGGAAATTACTGGAGTTATTTATTTTTTTTATTGGGTGGTGCAATTGCAGCATGAAGAATAGATAATTTGGTCTTTATGGAAGTCTTGGGAAAATTGAAAACACAAAAGATGAATGGGGCAAACAGGGTGCAAATCGTAGCTCAGTGGGTTGCATTCTAGGTCAATCCTTATGATATGTTGGGAATAAACTGTTTCAAAATATTTAAACTTGCTACAACTTATTGGGGGTTCGGCCTTTTATCAAGTCAACTATGAAGCCAATATTTCCACAAATCAGGGGGACTTTTATTTTGCTTCTGCACTCACTTTAACAATGAAAGGATTCAAAAACTCACCTCATATTCATGAGGATGCATTTTTTTATGCTTTGGGATTCTGGCTGCAAGCTGATAAGCGGACTGGCCAAATTCAAAGAGATGCATCAAAGCGGTGTACAGGGGGGAAATTGATTTCCCCAATTGCGCATTTTTGGATTGATCTATTGGAATGTAATGGGCTCATTCAGGTAGTGTGGGGCAGTAGTACATTTGTTCATGATACTGATCCAGCACAGGAAAACAAAAGCACAACACTAGTAGGTATGTCTGCGCAATGCTCAAGGAGGTTAGCAAAAACAATGTGGCGGAAAAGCCACAGCTATTATGAGATTGGAAAGGGAGTAGGCTATCACATCAGGGATGGTAGTAAAATCCTATCTCAATTAGAAGAATGAGGGAATTTGGAATCATCTGCAAGTTAGGGTGTGATAATACGCAGGACAGTATACACCTGGTTTTGATGGCTTATAATTGGGGTTATATGATGGCTCGCATGAAAAAGGGTTAAAATAGCTCATGTACAATGGCATGCCACTGTACATCTGTCCTGGTTCCTTGCTCTTCTTTTCACACAAATCCTTGCACTTTTCCAGGAGCCCAACACTTCACATGCAAATCATTATGCCTGTCCAGGATCCTGACGCTGTACATGCAGATCCTTACACTTGTACAGCTTCCCAACAATTCAAACAACTCCTTACGCTGGGGAAGCCTTCTGACCATTCCAACACTTCCTTACGCCAATGCAGGCTCCCAACAGTTCACACACAAAATGTTAGGCTTGTACAGGTTCCCAACAATTAAGGCAATTCCTTACGCTGGTGCAGGCTTTCAACACTTCACATGCAAAAACTTATGCTTGTACAGGTTCCTGACAGTTCAGACAATTTCTCATGCTGGGGCAGCCTTCCAAAAGTTGTAGAAATTCCTTACATGACTAAGATTAAACACATGTGATCATAGGAAATGCCATGACTCATGAAGCTCCAGTGGATTGCTCACATGTGGGGAACCCCCACATTTTTACAGTTATTATCTGATATGGTTTAAAACCATGGAAGTAGAAAGGCTAAGAGGCAGTAATGGTGACTATTTGCGCATTTTCTGAAAAAGAGGTTCACACAAAGAAATACTAACTGAAAAATTTGGTGGGGCACTTACAAAATTTATTTGCACCATTGGTGAAAAAGGGAAGCTCATGGGAAAAAAGAATATAACCAAAATGGAAAAAAGGTGTACTTATTACAACTAACCTATTTAAAAGATTAAATTACAAAGGAAATAAGTGACAAGGAAATGCTTTTTTTAAATTTTTTTATTTTTCAAGAAATGTTGAGACTATCCCGGTGATGTCCTCCTTTGGATAAGCCTCCAGTGCCTGGCAAAGGAGGGTGTTTAGTTCCTCCCAAAATTCCCGGTGCATCTCATTTCTATGAGTTTTTCACAGGGGCTCTAGTGGAAATACAAGAGTGGCCTGGAACTCAGCAATCAGGGAACTCACTTGGAAGACTCCAAAAGAAATAAAGAGTAAAAATAATAAGAATGAATTCCTTTAAAAGATATGCAGGTACAAGACGAGATGCAAAGAGGAAAAGGAAGCCAAATGGCCAAAGAGCCAACCAAGTAAGTCCTTAATCACTGTTTCAACCTGCCAAAAATGAACAATGGAATTAGTAAGGATATGACCACCAAATATCCATTGACAGGCGAAGAAAGAGAAAGAGAAAGGTGCTAAATGACTGACTTAATAATATCAGTATTTTCTTAACTAGAATGAAAAGAAAATAGAGATAAAATAAAATCAAAGTATATTAATTAACTGGGGAAAAAACCCCCCAGGGTGGAAAGGGTAGCCGGTATATGTGAAAAGTTGGGAGCTTGAGTTCTTCAGGCTGAAAACTGATCTGTATTGATCCTTGAGGCTGTATTGATTGTTTTGGGAATTGATACAGCTGGCTAATATTGAAATTGAATTGGGTTGAATGAATTTCCCATGCTTGAAAATGAAATACAGTCCTTGGTGGATCCAGACTGTATTGAAATGAATATGGTTGCCAAGATGGATTGAGTGGAGCTTTGACACTTGACAACTTCTTTTGGCACCGCCTCTTGAATACACTTTTGAGAATGAATTGAGAGTATTCCATTGGAAGGAATACTTGGAGTGAGAATAACCAATGACTGCTTGATGGCGTCATTGGTCTTTGACGCTGAAACACTTGCTCTTGAGCCTTGATGATTCCTCTGAATGATTGGGTGCCTTGATGACGTGATGAGATGTTGGAATGTTGAAATGATCATTTGATATTGCCACCATTGAATTGCTGTTGAAAAATGGTGCACAATGATGTATAACATCATTTGTGGCATATTGGCTCATTGACAAGAAGATTACGTCCAAAGGTCTTGAGATGGAAAGGCAGAGGGGAAAAGGATGGCTGTGGTGAATTCAGAGCTTGGAAGGTGTTTCTGGACCTTTTGGGGTTTTTGGCCATTTTTGGGTTCTGAGCCAAAACTGGCCCAAAAGGCGGGAAAGTGTCTTTTGGACACTTTGCGTCAAAGTGCGCAAAATGCGCAAAAGTGCGCAAATGCGCAAAGTGCGCAAAAGTGCGCAAAGTGCGCAAAAGTGCGCAAATATGCGCAAATGCGCAAAATGCGCAAAAGTGCGCAAATGTGCAAATGCGCATTATGAGCCCATATGGCCAAAAACAGCCATTTGGGCCATTTCCCCTGGTTTTGAGGGAAATGACCAGAAATACCCATTTGGGCATAAATTGCCGCTATGGGTTCTGGATTGAGGTGAAGGGCCATGAAGGCTCCAAAACACAAATGGACGTAAAAGGTCCATAAGATGATGACGTGGCCATATTGGCCACTGGTGATGGATATGGCCAATTGGCCATAAATGAACTGTGGCTTGATATGCCATATGGGGATCCAAGGAGGTGAATTGCCATGGTTGTGACAGAGTTGCATCTACAAAGGGAATCATTTGGAGCAATTTGCAATGCTCCAACAAGATTCCATTGATTGAGTTGTGAAGGATTGCTCAAGGAATCATTAGGGTTGGTTGCAAGTTGGTGAATTCCTGGAGAGCCTCATTGTGGGAATGAGGGGAGCTTGGCGCCAGGGGGGAGGAGGCAGTTGGGTTCTTGGGGGAAATGGGAGGGAACGGGGGTAGGAGTGGAGGGAGGGGGAAGAGGGGGGTGGAGAGGAGAGCCAATGGGCATATTGTTGATGATTATTACCAAGCAGGGGATAGTGGTAAAAGCTGGAGATGGTCAAAGGAGGGGTGAGGGAAAGTTGGGAACAGGAAAACAATAAAAAAAAGAGAAGTACTAACCAAAAAGTTCCTCCAATGATTGCATTGGAGCCACCGCAGGTTCAGGCTCACAAGTCCGAAAATCCTCATGTGGTTTGGAGGATTGACTCAGGCCAGGAATAGGTGGCTCGTTGGGGTGGGAGGGTTCTACAAAAGGAGGAAGAGTCAGTTCACTTGAGTGAAAAGTGTAAATTAGCAAAGGGAAAGTTGCCTCCTTACCATGGAATAAGTCCTCCAACCATCAGGTGCCACTTAAGCCTGGAGTTAGTTGCCATGGAGTTTGCTTGCGAGGCATACAAGGAATGGGAGTGTCTTGTTGCAAGGGATTTGGTGGGTTTGGTTCTATAGGTAAAGAGGGAAAGGTAGTATGATTGCGTGAAGACAAATGGGTCAAGGAGAGAGAGAAAACTTACTTTGACGTTTGAATCCCATGGGTGACAAGACATGGTGACAATTGGCCCAAGCTCAAATGTCCTCTTGCCATCGCCATCCTTCATCAGATGGATAATCACTTTCCTCCAGTGGTGGAGTGAAGTGACCATTGAATGGTGGCCTTGGAGGGGGGGTACACAAAGCAATACTTGAGGGCACAGGGCTAATTGTCTGGAAGCATTCCTTTTGGCCAGCTTGGGGTCAGAGAGTCCATTCCAGCTTGGCAATGCTTTCATCATTGTCAACCACAAAGAAGTCCTCACAAGGGTGTCTTGGGCAGGAACTCCTCTGGCCGTGTGGTCAGAATGGTTGCACAACAAACAAGCATTTTTTGTGTGCTTGTTGGGAAGAATCACAAGCATCAGTCGTGGTGGAGGATTGGATGCAGGGGATACCCTGCTTGGTGCATAAGGTGCACAACATCTAAAATAATGTCTTTAATAAGTTTTAAACCATGTACAATGGCGTGCCAGTGTACATGGTTTAAATGTTAATCCCCTCTATTCAATGTTTACACATCACTAATGGAACGCCCCTCAAGGGTCAAACGCGCAGTATCACCATGTGTAAATAAAATAGGATATGTAGGAGCATTGATCAGCATGGCATTTTACCCAACTAACCTCCTAACCAATTACCCCATCCAGATGAGAAATGTTACACTTTATTTCCTGAGGCTCAGCCACCATTACAAATGTCATAAATCCTCAACTGGCTCAAATCATCTCCCCCTTCATAAATAATCACTCAATTTTTTTCTCAATTATCAACACTCCTCAGCACTTGCACATCAACCATAGATATTTATAACTAAACCAACCTTATTCACAATTCCTGAAACAATGTCAACACCCCGCTGTTCCTAAATGTGTCAACACTGCTCAACTCAAACACACTATTCCCCTGAGGGTGATAGACAGGGAGTTGCCTTCAAACCTTTCCAATATAAACAGCACATTAAAAAGCTCAAATCAGCCATTGCACCCAAATCTCTTCCAAACATTCCTACTTCTGCATCAGGATCTGAGTGTCTTCAAATTCTATTGGATCCAATTTTCCCAGCTTATTATTTTCAATTGACCCAAAGCACATTCTCCACGCCACTGGGTCTCACTTCCCCTGCACAGAAACCATACAGCGGAAGACCTAACCTTCCCCCACAATATCTTGGAATGATAATATCTGCCATTCTATCATTAAGGTATAATATTCCCTGCAGGGCTTCACACATTATCAACCCCGCCCTGAACCTGCTCATCAAGTCCAGTATTTCAAGCTCAGGTGGTCACCCCACCCCTGCATTCCATATACCCCAAGATCTCAGTACCATATTTGAACATCTCCAATTGGAGCCAGTGATTCAAAACCATATATGTTGTCCTCAATGTTTCTTTCTTAATGGCCTTACTGAATCTGTCACAACCGACCAACCCCACTTTCAACACCATAATGAGCCAAGTGATCATGATCCCCTTGCACACAATCATTAGGCAAATTCATCAATTCATGCATTCAAAAATTGGCTTGCCAGATTTCTCCAGACGTCTCAAATTATGGAAATTCTTAATCAACATCAACAATCTCAAATTCCCAAGGGCTCCCCAGAATGTGACATCTGGGATGGATTGGTCTGGAGGCGCCTCACTGGAACTAGAAATATCACTGACCCCCCATTCATGTCCCTTCCTGGTGCATTGGCCTTCTCCATTTATGTGGACTGGTTCAATTCACATGGAGAGTCAACCCAGTTGGCCAGCATTGGACCTATCATGCTTCTTTGTCTTAATCTCCCCCCAAGTGAAAGATTGAAGCCAGAGAATGTCCATGTTGCAGGAATCATCCCTGGTCCAAAGGAGCCAACTGCCCTTCAATTGAATTACCTATTAATGCCACTCATGAAAGAGCTCAAAGAGCTATGGAAAGTTTACCATTTTTCACCCACCTCAACAGGTCCTTCAGGATCCTTTATCCATGTTTCCATCTGCATGGCCATTGCGGATGTGGTGCCCATGCACAAGCTTACTGAATTTATTTCTTATTCAGGCAACCACTTTTGTAATTTTTTCCTATTCACAAAGCTCAAATTGAAGAAAGAGGTCCCCAATTTGACTTCACACGCTCATACCAACAGCATCAATCAACCATTTTGAAATGGCTTTGGGCATCCCCACAACAAAGATAAGCAATTTTCTCTGAGTATGGAGTGCAATATTCAATTTTGGAAAACCTTCCATATCAGTATGAAACCAGAATGGTTAATCTTGACATAATACATAATTTAATACTTAGAATTTTGAAGGATCATTCAAATTTCAAATTGTGCATTCCAGAGTCCAAATCAAAAATTTACTTTGGATCCTGCAGGAAATCCAATGACAGAAACAGTTCAGACTCAGACTCCATGACCTCCAACAGCTCTCTTGATGAAATCAAATTGAGAGAGGCCCGCTCCCTGAAAAGAGAGGCAGTGAAAATAATAAATGAGTCACTCCCCACCACTGCCACCCAAAACAATTACCTCACACACAACCTCCATCCAGTGTATCTGCAAAGATTCCGACATTTGATCCAGATTACCTCCCCTCTGAATTCAATATCAGTGCATGAAGTGATTTCCAGATCAAGGGTAAGGCTCTGACGCATCTCTGACAAATCACATCTGCTACCATAATTCCCTCATCATGGACAAAAGTACCCTGCAAAATGGGTTCTCCCTCTCATGGTAGTTTCAAAGCGGCTGAATGGGTTCTCTTATACAAGGTCTATATTCCATTTTTAATGCTCAGTCAACAGATGTCATTAGATGAATACAAATTCCACCAACACTCAAAGAAAAATGGGTCAATAAGAAGAAATTGCAAATGAACTAACCAAGAATACATTTCATTTGATTAGTGCTATCATTATTGCAACAAGCTTGACTGTTTCAATGGATGATGCAACTGCATTTTCTGAACATTGAAAAGAATTCCGCCTTTCCAGCTAACACATGTTTCCAAAACAGAAAAGTAAACCAAATTATCATTTTGCTGATCATATTCCAGAACTCTTCCAACGTTGGGGTCCAGAACAAGCCTCAGCCGCATGGGGTTATGAGCACTTGATTGGAGTATTTGCAAAGATGCCAACAAATAACAAAATATGTATGTTAATTAATAAGAGAAATATTTTTACATTGATTCAACACATGAGCTGAATAAGAAAAACTTCTTGCAACTCTTAATAGATGATACAGATAAAACCTTACTTCAACATATCTGTAGATGGTCCAACCTTTCCGTTCTCCTGAAATCCCCATCCATCCCATGTGAAATAACTCAACTTTTTGAATCACAGCCACGTGGCCTGTTCAATCGCCAAAAATATAACAAACCATCCCTCCATGTCCAACAAAATTATAACTTCCTGGTTGAGTACTTACAGAATTTTCATTCTACAAGGGAAATAGTGGAATGGATGAGCTTAGACACTACCGTACAATCCACAAGTCATCCCACTTCAAGGATTGTCTCACCTTGGTATTCTCCAGTTTCAAACATTAATATTGGGAACAATATATTTTCAACTTAATGCAAAAATGTTAGCAACAGTGTGATATGTTTTCTGAGGAGCAACTCACAATTATTTGGTATTATCAATAGCATTTTTGAAGTCTCTGAGTGTGAGCCTGTGAGGTATGTGTAACATACCCATAAGGCCACAAATGACTTTATACAAAGTTAAATTTGTCTTTAACAGACTTTTCAATTTAATTTAAAATAAAAAAAAAACAAAAATAAGTATAACTTTTTTTTTGAGAAACAAAGTTATAAATATTATGTCATTTTTGGATTCTACACCAAAAATAACCTAGGGTACACCCATAAGGTGTCATACCCAAAAACACTTATTTCTTACGTTATTACAAGACTCAAGACTCTCAAAGTACTAATGTAACTTTTTAACATTTTTTGAAACATTGTTAAATTTAAGCTTAAATAAACTTAAATTTAAAGTTGCATAAGGTTTATGCAAACTTACCCAAATTTTAGTTAGAATTGAGGTGTTGTGTATATTTACTGAATTGGCTAAGGATTTGCCATACAGAATGAAGATCCTGTGTGAGCTCAATTTAAAAGGGTTTAAGGCCATATCATGACTTTAAATAAATCAAAGGGCAAAATCCACGCAGAAAGGTGGGACCAAGGAAAAAGACCAAATAGAGCTTGGGTACCCAACTTTTTGGATCTGCAAGGATTCAATTAAGGGTGTGCACCTGTATTGGAGTATTTTCAACCTTACTTAAACTTCAAGATTAGACTTTGATCCAACATTAAAGTTTAAACTGGTTTTATCCCAATTTAGAAAGGAATTTCAAGCTGCCAAAGGGTAAATCCCAATATGCAGGCTTGAATTTAAGGTTTTAAGAACTGTCAAAACTTAATTAAGCTTAAAGCTTTAAGGTTACAAGCATTAAAACCTTATCAAAAGCTAAGGTTTGGTGTGTATTTCTATTTTACGTGGAAAATTAGCAATAACTTCGAAAATTCATTAAAAATCTAATTATTAACAGATTTGCTTGAAAATTTAACACAGATTACAATTTGATAATATATACAAATAAATTCAATTTTAAGTATATTTTCTAAATAAATTTCCTGGGTAATGAGCCTGGAAATTTACTCTTTTAATTAAGTTCAAAGAAAATTATAATTTCTTTAAAAATTAATTAAAAATTGAGTTTAAGAGATTTCTACTTGAAACTCTCTTTTTAAGTTTGTTGATGTGATGAAATTTAATATAAATAAGCTTATTTTAGATTAAAACTTAAAATAATTAGTTTAAATGAGGATTAAAGTTACTTGGAGTTAAGAATAACACTGGTGAATTTAAATTGGAATTAAAAATAAGTTACCTTAAGTTAAGAACTTTATTTTTAAGCATGGTTTTTAATTTTTGGTTTGAGCAAGCCTTCTATATTCATTATGAATAATGAGAGCTTCTCTGAGGACATAAAAAGAGTCTTTTCATCACTGTTTTTGTCCATCATTAATTATCAAATCCAATCATATTAGAAAGTTAAACAGGTAAAGTTTTATTAAATATACAATCTTATTATTAAAGTAATCCTTAAGTTATTTTATTATTTATTAATTAAAATTAAAGAATTCAAATCATAGAATTCAGATTATTGTTGTAATCACCAATAATACATTTTATTATATAAAATTATCATCTTAAATATCTTTTAAAAATCCACAGATTCCTCTTAAAAACTCTTCAATCATAATTTTATTATAAAAAGCTGTTTCTCTTTGCAAATATTGGTTTTTGGCGTGTTTTTACCTTATAATTATTATTTAATATAATAACTGTTGTTTTTTGACTTGTTGTATTAAATAAATATTATAAGTAAGTTTTCTTTGAGGTTCTATATCTTTTTTATCTAGTAAAAATTCTTTTATATAGAATTTTTCTATAAGCATTATTTCTGCACAGTGTGTGTTTTAATTCTTTTATGAATAATATCTATATTATTTATAAGTGGTTAACATTCATATTTTCCATGTGTAATTTTCTCATTAAGAGCTTTACACTTCTTATTGCTCTAATTGTCAGTGACTATAACAATAATAGAATAATTATAATTTATTATAATTATCATATTTTTCTTATTATTATATTTTTATAATAATAATTCAATTTATTTTTTTATATATAATTATTTTTGATAATTATATTTAAATTTGTGGTTGTAATATTTTATTATTTTATATACTTCTACTGAGGACGGTCATAGTACTCTTGATATTGCTACTATTATCAAGAGTTTCACAGACAAACCTTACACTGAGCCATCTTGCATGCTGAACAATCACTTTCTGATCTTAAAATATTTGAAGATTGATCTGATATTTTTACCAGATTGGCCGCATCTCAATATTTATAAAGCTTTTGGTTTTTATAATGGAGACTTGATTATATCTGAAGAGGAAATAGAAGGTTACTGTGGATTGTATCATAACAAAGTGATGTCATGTTTGCTTATTGTAATGATAAAACCATTATTTCATGATATTTAGTCTCCACTTTTTGCTGAAAATATAGTGACACAAGAATGTAAATCTCCCAAATTCATTAGAAATGTTGGTAGAGAAAGAACTGCCTCAATATTTGGTGATAGTGACATGCCATTGTGACAAGAAAAGCGCATTAGTTCACATGGCCACAAAGAAATTACTATTTTCACATTAGGTATGGTGTGAATAAGTCAATTGCAGTGATTAAATGACCCACACACTTACAGATCACAGGATCTAAAATGCCACAACTGCACCATCATCGTGTTGGAAGGGGAATAGGCCCATTATCCAAGTGGGCCTCACCATTAAATTGTGTCCATGAGAGTTTGGATGTTTGTAAGCTGCATGCAGCTGGTCACATTCCCTAATGAGTGCTTTGTGCAGGTATTTTCAGAAAATTACATCCGCACATGCTCTTGCCTTCAGGGGCATGTCTCACACTTACGCACCCGCCCCCGCCATTTCACAAGCATGGGGAACCACACTCACACCCACCCCGGCCACTGCACATGCATACGCACCTGCACCCTCCCCCGCCACTGCGCTAGCACTTGCACATGCAACCGCACCCACACTTTCCCTGGCCACTGCACAAGCACCTGCACCCACCCCAGCCAATGCACAAGGACTCACACCTGCAGCCCCTGCAAATGGACAATGCCACTTGACATTAGGCCCTCACATGCTTTGCCTTTTTGTGCATGTGTCTGTCAGGATGAAACTATGAAAGAGTGGTAATGTAGGGTATTTACAACTCAAACTATGTTTGTGACACGGTAAAAAATGCTTTAAGAAGGTTTTGAGATGATTTAAGAATAAATTTAAGGGCTTTACTATAGTGGTTATAGTGGTGGTGAGCGCTGTTGAAAGCCCTGGGTGCAGCTTTATCTGTTGGGTTACAATAATAAAAGACTACAATAATTAAACTTATAATTATACCTGATTATTAACCAAGAGTAAAACTGTTTTTGACAGTTTACTACGTAGGTTATTCAAGAGCAGGATGAGGAAAAGCTTTTGGCTGTGAAAAACCCTCATTTTATCCTGAAATTGAGGTGGAAAGGCTGCTAGACCTTCCCACGTAGAGGAAGTGAAGATTTTTCACTCTCTATGACAGGCTTGTGGTTTGCAAACAGCATGTATGCTCTGTATTGGGCTCAGATGTGGTTTTGAAACCACATCTTAGTGGTTTTCACCAATACAGGGTGAAAATTTTCATCTGGGGACCTCACAGCCTGATCCTGACGTGTATGACGCGTAGAATGCTGTACAGAAACTGTATGGGACCCCAGTATTGACTGACATATGAGGTATTGAAGTAAAAACATGCTTCTTTGTCTATTTGACACCTCATATTCATGGTTATGGGATATTATCCCATGGTAAGGCTGTATATGACAGCAGGTGGGATTTTGACCTTGAAATTGTCATAACTCTGTCAGTTTTTGAGATATCAAGCTCAACATTAGTTCATTTAATAGCTCTATATGCGCTCTACACAATGGTACCCAACTTGACATGGTTATCATTAAATATGACAAAGTTATCCCATGTACAAGTATTTTTGTACATTGGCGTGGTTTGGGCAAAAGCTGTATTAAGCTTGTTTGGCCAATAACTTCTGTTGTAGTTGAGCTATGAGGAAATGGATGGCACCATCAGATAGCCCTGATTGTGCTCTTTCCAAAAAGACCCCACTTTAAGTATCTCACACTAAAACTGTAAAAGTTAGATGAGAGGTGAATGTTTTGTTCACCCTTATTTGGTCTGAATTTGACCATAACTCAAGTAATACTGGTGCTAGCTCAGTTTGGCTAGCACCATTAGATAGCCCTGGCTTAGAGCTTCATTTTGAATACCCCTTTGATGGGGTTAAGCATCTCCTTCTAGATTTGAGATGAGAGGTGAAAATTAAGGTTTATGCTCAGCAATAACTTTGTTATTTCTTGTCCTATGGTGATGGGACTTATATTTTCAGAAAGAGGTGAGTTTCCTCTTTCTTTTGATACCTTTTGAGCTAATTTGGCTCAGCTCAATGTTTTGGTGGTATTTTGGCTATACCATTGGTTTATGGTATTTTGGCTGTCATGCTTGTGCTCTGGTTTTGAGTCACAGGCTGACAGTGTCACACCCATGCACCCACGGTATGGTGCGGTGGGCTCAACCAGTGTCACCTGCAAAATGTCAAACACACTAAGGCAGAGTCCTTTCATGGATGATCTGGGAAGTCACACACCCCTTCTCTACATCAATAGTGGCTGAAGGACCTCCTTGATGTGTATGTGCAAACAGGCAGGTCTTGTGTAATTTTTACCAACCTTTGGATGGTTGCAGGAGGATCAGGTGGTGAGGAATCTCAGTTGAAGGCACAGTGGAACTTTGATTTCACAGGATTTGGTGTAAGACCAGAGTGTGAGGTGGGCTTGACGTTTGCTTTATTTTTGCTTGACATGAGCTTGGCTTTTATCCTGTTTGATGTTTGGTTGACATGAAGTCAATTTCTGACAATTGACACAAGATTTGCCCTGGTGTGATGAAAAAGTGTCTTTATCTCAATTATTTTAAGACAAAAGAAGAGACCAATTAAGAAATCATAATTAGTTGTTTTCTCTTTAGAAAAAATTGTTTTAAATTAATTAAAATATCTATTTAAGAGTTACTAATTAAACTTTATAAAAATGTCCCACATAAATCTGATAGATTATCAAGATTGAGAAATGATCTGATAATTTTCTAAGTTTTATTTCAAAACATGAGTTTTTTCATTGTGTAGTGTTGCTTAGCTTACACAGATATTATGGAGAAATAAAGCTTTCAAAATATAAAGTACAGGTATTATATTGAGTCTTTCAGTATGTGAATAACTATTTATAATTTTCAATGATTACTGGTTAGATCAGGAAATATGAAAACTAAGAATGGATTAAAATTAACCTAAAAATGTGTGAGATACCAAGTTATATCAACAGATAGCTTTTTGATAACAGATGACCAATTTCAATAAATCTGAAAAATATCACTTTATTCAGCTTACCTTCCTTCAAAGCTTTCAAATATCATGCATTATTCATACTCACTAGGTATTAGATCTTAAATATCCTATTTGATACAACTTCCCTGCTAATTTTATCAAAATACAAAAGAGTTAGGGAAGCGGTTTTGTCTTTCTAATATCAAAGTAATGTACCAAATAATTATGGGGAATTGATAATTAATGATTTCCCAACAGGATTCCACAAAGTGATATAAGGATTAGTGTTAGGGAGAAAAATTTTGGGATCTTAAAATATCTAAAAACAAGATTTTCATATGTGGCTGTGAAGTAGCTCTTCTATTATTAAGCCATCTTTCTTTCTGTGAATATCTAAATTGTGCTTTAATTTACCCTTTTAATTGTATAATAGCCAAAATTCCTCATGTTTGAAAGTCAAAATAAATATTTTTCCATTAGGTCTTATTAATATGTGATCAAGAATCTTTTAATTTAAGTCTATGGATGAAATATAGGTATATTTTATTGATTAAATATCTTATTTTGACACCCTACTACCTCTGATAAAATTATGTATATAAACCTGAGAAATTCTCTCAATCGAAAACAAAGCATATTACTGAAAGAAGAGGAAAAAACAAGGTATAAGATATCTTCAAAAATCAAAATTTCAATTATAGAAACCAAAGTGATAGTAACTTTTTCTTCTTAGTTATCTAAATTTTCAAAAGAGGCTTCATTCCTTTGAATAGTGTATCGTTAGTTTGCGACCCATTTGAAAATATGAGGATTAAAATTTAAATGTTTCTCATATGTTTACTTCAATATATTACATTGAGAAATCTTGAATAGTGAAGTTCTGATATATATGAACAAACCAATAAAATAGTGTTCAAAATTTTACCTTTGTAATGATCCATTTTTAGTAAAAAGAAAAATAAATATTAATTGAGAATGAAAATTATTCTTTTTATAATGTATTTTTGAATTATTGATCTTGGAAGATCCTCACCAAACACTGATATTGATTCAATTAAGTTGAAGTTTTGGGGCTTACACATGTGGCTTGAGCTCCTTCAAAAACTTCTATTTCTAATTTTAACTTATGTCCTATTTCCAGCCTCAATTAAATCTATTTCCCTTGGAAAATTCCAAATGCAATACCTGCTTTCAGGTGTAGCCACTTTGCTCATGGTGTGTGTGGCTGACCATTTTTAATCATTTTTATCCCACTAATTTTTAATTCAGGTCACAGGTTAATTTTAATTTTCAGAGTGATTACAAATATATTTCATACAAAAAATCATTATTCATCAAGATTAATTGTGAAATATTCTTCAAGAATTTTGATTAACCACAAGATTTTGATTGAATTTGACATTGATTGATTTATTTGACATAATTTTGATTTTGACCTCAAAAAAATGATTGACCTGAATATTCCATTTCTTTGATTGGATTTTTGATTGATTTTCTTCAAGCATTTATTTGATTTTTATTTATTTATTTACTTACCTCAAAATTTCATTTATTTCATTGATTTTCCTCAAGACTTATTGGTTGAATTCCTCAACATTCACTGATTGATTGATTGAACTCAAATAATTATTGTTTTTTATTTTTCTTGAAGATATTTATTTTGATATTTATACCAAGGTTTCAGATTCTATTTGCCTAAGATCTTTCACCTTCAAATTTTGAATTTAATTATATTTTATTGCATTCATTTCTGAAACCCATGCCTATACAACATTTACCTTATGCAAGACAGACAAGATCTCAGGCCAAATATTAAGATTTTCATACTCCAACTCCAGGAGTTCCTCTTGATGGCACCCCATCAGTTCTTCAACTGAGGGCCCACCCAGACAGAGGATCAATCTTGGAAGGAGAAGCGCCATCCAGGAAAGAAGGAGGGGTCAAAGAAGGTCAAATTCACTCTCAGGAGTAGTTGGTGCTTTTCCAGAAATTTCAAGGACCACTCTCAAATCTCCAAGGGAAGATGATTCAAAGGAGGAGGGAAATTCTTTGAAAGAAGAAGAGTATGATAGCATTGAGCTGCCCCTGATCTTGTGGGGCCATCCCAACGTACTGGAGGGATAACTCTAGCCCAGTCTAATAAGCCTGTCTCTAATCATTACAAACCATCCTTATTTGCTATCATGAATAAAATGAACCAAATTAGGGCAAATCATAAAGCTGTTTCATTTTCTAAAGCTTCAAGACCACCAGCCTTCAAGAAACCCTCTATGAGGGCACCAAAATGCTTTCATGGGACTCAAACCTTCAAGGTCAGACTTTTCATTCAGTCCTTCCAGCTCATCTTTAATAATAATCAGGCAAATTTCTCTGAAAACAGGAAGAAAGTTCTTTATGCCACTTCATTCCTCATTGGCAGGACTTCCAAATGGATTGAGCCCTATCTTTCCAATCTCATCAAGCAATACCCCTCATACTTTCTCAATCATTGGGCACTTTCCAAATACCAACTCCTCACCTTATTTTCACACCCAAATGAAGTCAGAAAAGCTGAAGAAGAGTTGAATTCCTCAATAATCAAAGAGGGTGGACATCTATCATTTTAGATTACATATTTTGGAATTTTTTCAAGAATTGTGGATTGGGGTGAAGGGGATTATATGCATCATTATAGAAAGGTATTGACCTCCAGGATTCTGGATAAATTTGCCTCCCATCCTTCAATCATTGATTCTCTTCAAGACTTAATGGATGTTACCCTGGAGCTTGATATAAGGTACCATGAGAGGAAGAAGGAGAATAATAGTCATCAAGAAAAGATGACTGAAGCCTCCAAATAAAGTTTTTCTCATACTTAAGATTCCTCAAGCTCAAGTCATAAGAAGAAGAATTTCTGGGTTCAGAAAAGGGACAAGCCACATTCTTCCCTCTTGAATAAGGACCTATTGTGATGGGAAGCATAGTCTTGAGACTTGTATAAAAAAGACCAGAAACAGCTTACCCAACCAGTAGGTAGATTACCCCTATTGTGGTGGGAAGCATAGTCTTGAGACTTATGTAAAAAGGTCTCAAAACCAGCTTACCCAACCAGTAGGTAGATTTCCCAGCCAGGGAAAAGCCTGAGTTAAGATCATGTTTTGTTTGATGGTCCTCACTGTTTTCTACCCAGAGCACAATTTTGAATTCTGAAGAGTGGTGTCAAAAAATCTCTCAATTTTATTTTTATTTTTATTCTCTCTCTGATGTGTTATACAGTATTATCATTGATTCTAGTGATACCAACTCATTTATTGAACAGCAGTTTTCTCACAAGTAATTTTTGACCATTTCAGAACTCCCAGATAATATTTCTAAGGTGTGTATATGAAACTTTGATTAAAAATCAATTACTTTTCCTGTCCTCAAATTTGTATAAGGTAAAAATCAATTGAAAATAGTAAGAAATATTATTTTTAAGAGAAAACACGCCAATTTTATTTTTTATAGCTTTATTAGTATAAAACAATAATATTATAAAAATTTATTGTTTTACCAACAATAAAAATTTATCCAAAAAATACTCTACAAGAGATATTTTAAGGCTACAAAAGAAATTTCTTCAAGAGCAATTTCAATTGGAATTAATTGAGAAAAGAACTGCAAGCAATTAATTAAAGAACAAAGTCTTTAAAAAGAATATTAAAGAGAAAACACGCCCAAAAGTAACCAGAGTGAATTCGGAAACAAAGTGACAAGGTTTACAGTGATGAAAGATGCTTTAATTCACTTTTGGGGTTGTTCAGGGGTAAAAATGATTATAAGAGTTACAAACAATGATTAGAATGATTTTTTCACATGGTTAAAAGGATTAAAATGATTTTAAAATGGTGGTTGGAATATTTTATTGATTGGTTTAACAGTGTTTAAACCAATTAATAAAAAGGAAAAGATTCTAACATGAAGAGAAAAGTGGGGCAAAGAAGACATTCTTTTATAGCCACCAATTCTCTTACTCCAAAAGTAAAATTTACTCTTGTCAGTCCTGAAAAACAGTTTGACAACAGAAAAGCCAATTATGGCATCATTGAACCCTGGTTCAGACCAAAAAGGGCTGGTTCAAGCCATTTTTAGCCATTTTAGACCCTTAAATCAGCCATTACTATAGCAATACCAGGCCTAGAGCCTTCAAAACACGTCAGAATGTGTGTCAGAGGCGTAGAAACCAGTTAAAACTGCTTTTACTATGATTGTTTTATCTTAAGGGTAGTTTTACCCTCTTGGCAACAGCTAAAACTACCCCAGTTGGTATCAAAACCTCATCTTCAATTGAGTTCACAGACCCTGTAACTCAATTCCAGGCCAAAAGTGATGAACTTTTGCGTGAATTTTGACATCCCACGCCTGTCAGCAAGGATTTTGGGAGTCTAGCTCCCCCTGAGAGCTGGAGTTCCTTTTCCCCCCAAATTTAATCTTTCCAATTTATTTCTCCTTTAATTCCTCAGCATGTATTATACTTATAATTTACATATGTAATTCAATTAAATTGTACAGTACAATACAGTAATAATTGACACCTCATATGTAAATCAAAGTTCACTTGTGTAATACACACGCACATTTTGACATTTCAATTGAATTCAATTGAAAATACTTCAATTCCTCATAACTTCTAAACTAAACACAACACCTCAATTTTAACACAAAAATTGATGGTTAACACCACATGTGGTGTGAATTAAATTAAAGTTTTTAGGATTTTCAAGTTTTGTATTGAAAATACTAAAAACTTAATTCAAGCTTATTTAGAGTTGAGTTACAAGAATTTCACTCAGAGGTGACCCCACCTGATGTTTTATGAGGAATCCAATGGTGAAATAATTTTTATGTGTTTATGTATTGGATAAAAAGTTATAATAATTTTTATTCAAATTTTTTCCAAATTTATTTATTTTTTCACAATTTTGTTAAAATTTCATTTTTACTTAATTTTTTTCAAGTATAAATGTAATTTTATACTTACAAAATTTTAATGTATTTTTATTTTTAAATTGTAATTAATTTTTCATTTTTAATATAACTTTATATTTATATTTTGATTTTTATTTTAATAATATAAATAAATTTATTTTATTTATATTAATATGTTATTTTTGTATTTGTGGTCTTTTGAGTATATGAAATTACCTCTAAGGCTCACATTCCCTCCCCCTAAAAAAGAATATTACTTTTTAATATTGGTATTTCTAGTGTGTCTGAACCTCCTGAGGAGTTTGGTAGCTTCTGGTATATCTTTTTCTTCTAACCATTCATCTTCACAAGTTGGGTCACTGTACCTAACAAGGTATTCCCTTACTTTCTTGGTTCTTAATTTCCTTTCTTTAAGAACTTTGGTAATTTTCTTAGTACCAGATGTCTCAATAGGAGGTATAACTTGGGGAATCTTATCCCTCAAGGGGAATTTCTCAGCATCACTAGATTTATATGGCTTTATCAAGCTCACCGGAAATGTTGGATGCTTATTGCTAAGTTCTTCAGATAATTCTACTTCAACAGCATTTTCCCCATGGCGGGCTTTAATGACAAAAGGTCCTGCAAAGGAGTCTTTGAGCTTTTTACCTCCTTTGATGTTATTGAAGTTTGTAGTGGATACTAGTACTAAATCCCCTACCTTGAAATCTGGAGTGGCATGAGATTTGTCCCATTTATCTTTAGCATATGCAAATGAGTCTTCCAGGCACCTTGCTGCATGCTTTCTGGTTCTGTCTAGCATTCCTTTGAAGCTAGCAGCTGTGGGATGTATTTCAATTAAGTTTTTCCTCAAGGAATCTTGGGGTAACTTGGGGTTCCATCCTTTTTCTAGAATAGCAGGAGTCTCATTGGTACTGGCATGGATGGAAGTTTTGTATGCCAGTTCTAGTGCAGGTAGAAGAGTACACCAATCATGAGTGAGACCATCACTATCTTTAAATTCAAGGCCATATGCACAAAATCTTCTCACCATATCTTCTAAGGTTTGAATCATTCTTTCAGCCAGGCCATCAGTTTGTGGGTGGTAGGCTGTGGAGAAGGATAATTTTGTCCCAAATAGCTGGTGAAGATTTGTCCACAGTGCTGAGGTGAATTTAGGATCTCTGTCACTAATGATATTTGTAAATATTCCAGTCCATGATACTACTCTATTCCATATTAGAAGAGCTGTATCCATGGCTGTATCATCTTTGTGACATGGCAAAAAGATTGGAGTTTTACTAAATCTGTGCATAATTACTAGGCACGCATTGTAACTCCTGTCACCCCCTGGTGGTGGGCCAGTTACCCAATCCATATGGACAATTTCCCAAGGTCTGCTGGGTTCTTGGATTTTGATCATATTTCCAAGTCTTTTGCCAGTGGATTTATTTGCTTTTTGACATCTGTCACAGGTTTTGCAATACTCTGCAACATCCTTTTGCCACATTGGCCCCCATATGTAGTTCTTTACTTTCCCTCTTGTTCTGTCTTCAGACAGATGTCCTGCAAAGGGGCTATCATGGCATTCTTTCAGTACAAGATTGATTAATGACCTGTCTACAACTGTCATGACACATGTGTGCTTGGTTCTGTGGTAAATTATACCATCCAGTAGGTGAAATCTTCCTTCATCATAAGATTTTTTCCATACTTCATCCAAGGCATGTATTAGAGAGTTGTCTTTACAATTTTTGTTAAGTAATTGGCATAAGATGCTACAATTCTTATCTTGGGTGTAACTATTCCTGATGTGAGCCTTGAGGTAAATTTTACATACCCAAATAGGCCACAATTATCTTAAAAAAGAAATTTTGAATTATACATAATTCATAAATCATGCATATATTCAAAATTCATCATTTTTTATTTCAGAAAAGATGAATAACTTTTTATTAATTAAGTAAATCCATGGATTTAAGGCCAGATTTGGATTCTACACAAAAATTTTCCCAGGGTAGCACCATAGAATGAATAAGCTCAAATTAACTGTAAGGTTTGACTATGAAACAATAAGTAAAAATTACTAATTTATTACTTATTGTACTCTGAATGTCCTTATGAATTGAATAAATAAGATCAAAAATATAATAATAATAAATAATTATTATTATTATGGCGTAAAATAATTATATTGTTAAATAAATATAATAATATAATTTATATTATGAAAATATAATATAATAAATAAATATATTAATATACAATAATTAATATATTTAAAAAGCTCTTTATTATTGTTACCAACAAATAATAAAGGCGTAAAAAATTGTTTTTTATTAATAAAAAACAATTAATAACAATAATATTACTAATATTAAAGTTATGAATTAATATAAATACTATTTATATTAATTAAAGAATTATTAAGAGAGTAATAATAGAGAAATTATTATAATAAGAGAAAATAACCTACTTTTAACACTCAATATAATAATTTTGAAATATTTCACGCCAAAAAATATAAATACAACTTTTTCAAATTGTATTTACAATAAAAATAAAGAAAATTACAAATTATTCTGGATTTTTACGTGGAAATGAGTTTTGGAGAGATTTTTAACAAAAACAATTAAATAAATGATTTAATCACGTCAAAATAGATGATTATAACAAGGTGGTCCTTGGTCTTTAATAATATAATACTTTTATATATAAAGAATAAAGAAATTACCTTTGATTTAATTGATTTAATGTTTTTGATGCGTCTGAGGGGAAAATAGAGTAAAAAGAGCTCTATTTATAGTAAATACCTCCCTCCTAGAGTCCAACAGGCTTCTAGTAGACGTGTACTGATCATATCCACTGGAATTGATCAATATTTTAAGGTTTGGAGATGATTACATCACTATCAAACCATATTACATCATTATTACACCATTATTTAGAGTTATCACTATAAGTCTAAAGTTGATGACATCAGAGGCTTGGCAGAACCCCAAATTTCTTGGATCTTATTAGTTTTAATCATAAACTAATAGTATTCACCAATTTTATTACTCTTAAGACTGTTCAACTTAAATTAAGGTTACAGTGAGTGATCATAACTGCTCAAATTAAGCTCAAACTTTGATCCTCAATAACTTTGAAGATATACACGCTACAGCAATTCAGAGAGTGAATTCTGATAGCCTGGCATAACCTTATTATTCTGCCAAGGGCTTTTCATTACATCATCAAAACTCTAATTTTGATGATTTTTCTTGTAACTCATCTTTGGTCAACAGTTCTGTTGATTTTTATGAATATTTCATCATAGGTTTTAACCTTGTTTATAATTAGTAAAATAAAGTTCATATCTTTGTTCTTACAGTAATTAAGTGGTAACTTTATTTTTGGTTCATCATTCTATCATGTATAGTTTAGGATATATTAGCTATGATCCTTGAATATATGCGTTGACCAAAAAAGTGCATATATTCAGGTTAATTCCTTAAGTATTAGCTTTGGGAATTAGCTTATTAATTGTTTTATGTGTGGATTTTCGTGGGGAATCCACTGGTACAATTTATTTCACATGTTGCTCCATTAGTTCTTGAGATAAATAAGGTTTTATGGTTTTTATAAGGTATTATACCTTATAATTCATTAAATATTGACATTACAGATATGCCATAAAAATGGTATATGTGTATTTCTCCATGAGGAATCCAATGGTATAATATATTTTACATGTTGATTCATTGGTTTTTAAGTTAAACCAATTTTTGTACCAATTTATGGTATTTTTTGTATATTTAAGTAGTTATTTTTAATGTATAATTATTCTAAGTAAATTTAATATAATTATATTAAAGGTATAATTATTCTTAGTCTTTTTTGTGACCTTATTGGGTATGTGGTCATATCTCAAAGGCTCACATTCCCTACCACCAAAAAAGATTGTACCACAATCTGATATGTGTGATTAGGGTATCATCCACTGTCCTACCTCTTCATTAGACTTTATCAGTCTTGAAGCTCAATAATGCTTGATTTTGTTATTCTTTAGGGTTTCTTTCATGTCTAAACCTCCTCAATAGTTTATCAGCATTTGTTATATCTTTCTCAAGTAGCCATTCATCTTCTTGCGTTGGATTTCTATACCTTACAAGGTATTCTCTTTCTCTTTTGTTCCTTGTCCTTCTTTCTTTAAGGACTTTTACAATTCTTTTTTCTTCTCCTTCTTCCAAAGGGGGAATTTCAAGTGGGGGTTTATTTCTTAGTGGAAATAATTCCTTGTCACTTGAGCTGTATGGTTTTATAAGACTTACAGGGAAAGTTGGGTGTTTATTCATTAAATCACCTGTAAGTTCCAATTGTACAGCATTGGGTCCATGAAGTGCTTTTATCATAAATGGTCCTGCAAGGGAATCTTTCAATTTCTTTGGGCCTTTTATGTTATTGAAATTAAGGGTTGATACTAAGACCAAGTCTCCTATTTTGAAATCAGGTGGCTTATGAATTTTATCCCATCTTTCTTTTGCATATTTAAAAGAGTCTTGCATACATCTGTTTGCATGGTGTCTTGCTTTGTCAAGCATTATCTTAAAACTGCTTGCTGTTGGATGTATGTCCACTAAGTCCTTTTTGAGGGTATCATAAGGAAGTCTTGGATTCCAACCTTTTTCTAGCATTGCTGGTGTTTTGCCAGTAGAAGAATGGATTGATGTCTTATATGCCAGTTCAAGTGCTGGTATTAGTGTACACCAATCATGGGTAAAACCATCAGAATCTTTGAATTCTAGCCCATAAGCACAGAATCTTCTGATCATATCCTCTAGGGTCTGTATCATTCTTTCTGCTAAACCATCAGTTTGATGATGATAAGCTGTTGAGAATGATAACTTTGTCCCAAACAAGTTATGGAGATTTGTCCATAATGCTGAAGTGAACTTTGGGTCTCTGTCACTTATAATATTTTGGAATAAGCCTGTGTGGCTAATGACTTTATTCCATATCATTATGGCTGTATCCATAGCTGTGTCATCTTTATGAAATGGTAAGAACATGGGAGTTTTACTGTACCTGTCAACTAACACTAGGCATGCATTATAACTCCTGTCTCCTCCTGGAGGTAAAGCTGTTAAACAATCCATATGAACTATTTCCCATGGGGATTTTGGTTCTTGGATTTGGATCATCATTCCAAATTTCTTTCCTGTGGCTCTGTTGGCTTTTTGACATCTGTCACAGGTTTGGAAGTACTCTGCAACATCTTTCTTCCAATTTGGCCACCAAGAGCAGGTTTTCACCCTCTCTAGTGTCCTATTCTCTGAGAGATGTCCAGATGCAACATTATCATGACACTCATATAAAATAGTGTTTATTAGTGTTCTGTCTGTTAGGGCCATGAACAATAGTCATATTTCCTCTATATTCTTGGATAGCAATTTGCCATCTCAGCATATGTCTATTTGGAGCCTTCATATTTAATAGTGATTTCACAGCATTACAGTCTGTGATTACATCAAATACTGTGCCATCCAAATAATAATGCAGTTTTTCTAAAGCCCACACTAGGCATAAGCATTCCATTTGGCTTGCTCCATACCTTGCTTCTGTTGGCTTTATTTGCCTTGAAATGAAGCAAATTGGTCCTTCCACTGGTTTATCATTGATAATTTGTGTTTGGTGAAGTGCAGCACCTAGTCCTTCTCCACAAGCATCAATGTACAGTTTGAAGGGTAGTTTCCAATCTAGCATTAGAAGAAATGGGGCATTTGTTAGGGAATTTTTCAATTCTTCATATGCCTTGACCCTTTCTTCAGTCATTTCATAAAGTGTTTGTTGGTCACATAATTTATATAAGGATTTGGCAATTTTTGCAAAGTCCTTTATATGCTGTCTATATTAACCAGCAAATCCTAGAATTGATTGCATTTCTTTTTTGGTTTGAGGCATTGGTTTAAGTAGTACTGCTGCTACTTTATTTTTGTCTATGCCTAGACTAAGTCCAGATACAACATGTCCTAGTGCTTTTAATTCACTATATGCAAAATGACATTTTTTCAAGGAAATTTTCATATTCACTTGGACTATTTTCTGTAGTACCCTTTCTAGTCTTGTAAGGTGATTTTCCCAAGTTTCTGAGCAAACTATAATATCATCAATATAGATAATTAAACATCCTTCTGATATTTTTCTTCAGGAAATATGGTATTCATCATTCTTTGATAATGGGAAGGTGCATTTTTTATCCCAAATGGCATTCTTAAGTATTCAAAAATTCCACAATGCACTATTATTCTTAGTAGTTTCTTGGCATTGTCTGTTAAGACATTTTGATGAAAACCTTTAAGAGCATCCATAGCTGTGATGAACTTAGCTTGTGACAATTGGGTCAATGTCTCATGGATTCTAGGTATTGGATATCTGTCTGGAATGGTATAGGTGTTCAGGGCTCTGAAGTCTCCTACCATTCTTGATTTTCCGTTATGCCAAGTTATAATGACAGGTGTAGTAACTTCTACTTGCTCATTATGTCCAACCTTTCTTAATACTCCAAGGTCCATTAATTCTTTAATGTGCACCTCTAAGGCTTCTCTAGCCCTTGGACTGGCTGGATAAGCAGGTCTTCTTAATAAAGGTGGGTAAGGCTTTTCTACATTAAGAATTATATCCACTTCATGTCCAATTATGGCACCTAGTGGCTCTTTGTCAGTTGCAAAGGCATTTTTACACTTAAATAAGAGGTCAATCAATTTTTCTTTCATTTTTTCTGTTAATTCTTGATTGAATTCTGCCTCTTTAAGTTGTTCAGATATAAAAAGTTCCTTTTCTGGAATTTTTTCTTCCTTCTTAATAACTGTGATTTGTTTTTTGTTATTTAAGAAGCCAAACTTTTGTCTTTTGTTATCTCCTATGGTAAAATATCTATCTTTTTGGTTGGAGATATCTATACCATAGATTGATAAGTAGTCATTCCCAAGCATGAAATGATTAGTAGTACAGTTGTCCATTACTAAAAACTCTACTTTAATTCTGACACATTGTGAGGGATGAGGAAAAATTAGTGTTAAATCAATTATTCCAAGGGGCTTCATGCTCTCACTTGCACTACTAAATTTGACACCTTGTATTGGCATAAGTTTTTCTTGCCAGTTTGGGACAATGGTTTTTAAATAACCTTTGCCAACACAAGTGCAATATGCTCCTGTATCCAAGTTAACTTTTCCTTCTTGGTTATCAACCATAACAATACTTATACTTGATTTTCCAGCTGTATATCCCATTCCTCTTGCAGGTTTGGTCCTATACATTTTGGCATCTTGTATGTTTGTCAGGTTTGTGTCAGATGTTCCAGCTTGTGGTAAGTTTGAATTAACATCCAGTACTTCATAAATTATATCAATATTATTAATTTGTGCGTTAATTATATTGATTTCATCACTTTCAGAGCTTTCTGACTCTTCTGTCTCTTTTTCAGAGTCAGATTCCTCTTCTTTGTCATTGTGGCTTTCTGTTTCCACAACTTCATTAATCTTTGCTTTTTTAAGGCAATTATAGGCTAAGTGTCTAATACCTCCACATTTATGGCATTTTCTTTGCTCATTATTGTTGGATGTATTGGGTTTAAAGTATTCTTTTGATTCACCGGGGCGAATCTCGTGTCAATCGTCGGCGATTGACTTCACGTCAAGCAAACGTCAAGCAGGATAAAAGTCGAGCTCACGTCAAGCAAAAATCAAGCGAACGTCGAGCACACGTCACACTCTGGTCTTACACCAAATCCTGTGACATCCAATAATATTGGTTCCCCTGTGCCTTCAACTCAGATTCCTCACCACCTGATCATCCCACAACCGTCCGATGATTGGTAAAAATTACACCAGACCCGCCTGTTTGCACACACACACATCAAAGATGTCCTTCAGCCAGTTTTGATGTAGGCGGGGGGTTTGACTTCACCAGGTCATCCATGAAGTGTGCGTGTGCATGCGCGGGGGCGGGTGCGTTTGCGTGTGCATTGGCGTGTGCGGGTGGGTTTGCGTGTGCATTGGCGTGTGCGGGTGGGTGTGCGTGTGCATGCGCGGGGGCGGGTGCGTTTGCGTGTGCATTGGCGTGTGCGGGTGGGTTTGCGTGTGCATTGGCGGGTGCGGGTGGGTTTGCGTGTGCATTGGCGGGTGCGGGTGGGTTTGCGTGTGCATTGGCACGTGCGGGTGCGGGTGGGTGTGCGTGTGCATTGGCGTGTGCGGGTGCACATGCGGGTGTGGGTACGCAAAAGCCGATTCCGCTTCCAACATGATGATGGTGCAGTTAGAAATTTTGGATGCTGTGAAAGGTGAGTGTGTGGGTCATTTGATCATTGGACTTGGCTTATTCACACTGTACCCAATGTCAAAATAGTAAGTTCTTTGTGGCAATGTGAAATAATGGGCTTTGCTTGTCACAATGGCATGTCTCTGTCACTAAATTTTGAGGCAATTATTTCACTAGAAAAATTGCTAATGAATCTGAGAGATTTGCATTTTTGTAGACTAAATATCATGAAATAACGGCTTTATCATTACAAGCAGTCCACATGACAGAGCTTTGTTATCATACAATCCACAGTTACCTTCTATTTCTTCTTCAGATATAATCAAGTGTCCATCATCAAAACCAACAGCTTTATAAATATTGAGATATGGCCAATCTGGTAGGAAATTCACATCAATCTTCAAAGTTTTTAAAATCAGAAAGTTATTGTTCAGTATGCTAGATGGCTCAGAGACTTTGAAAATGCTATCAATAATACCAAATTGTTGTGAGTTGCCCCTCAGAAAACATATCACACTGTTGCTGATATTTTTGGATTCAGTTGAAAATATATTGTTCCCAATATTAATGTTTGAAACTGGAAAATACCAAGGTGAGACAATCCTTGAAGTGGGAGGACTTGTGGATTGCATGGTAGTGTCTAAGCTGATCCAATCAACTATTTCCCTTGTTGCATGAAAAGTCTGTAAGTACTCAACCAGGAAATCATAATTTTGTTGGTCATGGCGGGATGGCTTGTTATACTTATGGTGATTGAACACGGCAGGTGGCTGTGATTCAAAAAGCTGTTTTATTTCACATGGCACAGATGGGGATTTCAGCAGAACGGAAAGGTTGGAACATCGACAGATATGTTGAAGTAAGGTTTTATCTATATCATCTATTCAGAGTTGCAAAAAGTTAGTCTTATTCAGTTCAGGTGTTTAATCAATGTGAATATATTGATCTTATTAATTGACGTACATATCTTGTTATTTGTTGGCATCTTTGCAAATACTCCAATCAAGCGCTCATAACCCCATGTGGCTGAGGCTTGTGCTGGGCCCCAACGTTGGAAGAGTTCGGGAATATGATCAGCAAAATGATGATTTGGTTTACTTTTCTGTTTTGGGAACAGGAGTTGATTGGAAAGGCGGAATTTTTTCCAATGTTCAGCAAATGCAGTCGCATCATCTATTGAAACAGTCCAGCTTGTGGCAATGTTGATAGCACTAATCAAATGGAATGTATTCTTGGCTAGTTCATTTGCAAGTTCTTCTGACTGACCCATTTTTCTTTGAGTGTTGGCAGATTGGTGTGCATCTAATGACATCTGTTGACTGAGCATTAGAAATGGAATATAGACCTTATATAAGAGAGCCCATTCAGCGGCTTTTAAGCTACCATGAGAGGGGGAACCCATTTTGCGGGGAACTCTTGTCCAAGATGAGGGAATTATGGTCTCAGATATGATTTGTCGCAGATGCTCAAGAGCCTCACCCTTGATCTGGTGATCACTCAGTGAAGTGATATCCAATTCAGAGGGTATTTCAGAAGTGGGCATGTAATCGGCATCAAATGAAGGAATCTCCGCAGAACCACTAGATGGATGTTCTGTGTTAGGGGTGGGCATTGGGAAGTAGTTTTTTCGGGTGGAAGTAGTGGGGAGTGGCTCATTTATTATTTTTGCTGCGTCTCTTCTCAGGGAGCGGGCCTCTCTCAATGTGATTTTATCAAGAGAGCTGTTGGAGGTCTTGGAATCTGAGTCTGAACTGTTGGTGTCATTGGATTTCCTGCGGGACCTGAAGTAAATTTTTGATTTCGCCTCTGGAATGCACAATTTGAAAGTTGCATGATCCTTCAAAATTCCAAGTATTAAATTATGCATTATGTCAAGATTAACCATTCTGGTTGCATCCCAATACGGAAGGTCTTCCAAAATTGAATATCGCACTCCATACTCAGAGAAAATTGCTTGTCTTTGTTGTGGGGTTGCCCAAAGCCATTTGGCAATGGTTGATTTATGACTTTGGTATGAGCGCATGTAGTGAAATTGAGGACCAATTTCTTCAATTTGAGCTTTGTGAATGGTGCAAAAATTACAAAAGTGGTTTCCTGAATGGGAAATAAATCCAGTAAGCTTGCGCATGGCAACCACATCCGCAATGGCTGTGAGGATGGCAACACGGATAAAGGATCCTGATGGACCTGTTGAGGTGGGTGCAAAATGGTAACCTTGCCATAGCTCTTTGAGCTCGTTGATGAGTGGCATTAATAGATAATTCAATTGAAGCGCAGTTGGCTCCTTCGGACCAGGGATGATTCCTGCAACATAGACATTCTCGGGCTTCAATCTTTCACTTGGGGGGAGATTAAGACAAATAAGCATGATAGGTCCAATGCTAGCCAACCGGGTTGACTTTCCATGTGCATTAAACCAGTCCAAATATATGGAGAAGGCCAATGCACCAGGAATGGACATGAATGGGGGGTCATGGATATTTCTAGTGCCAGTGAAGCGTCTCCAGACCAATCCATCCCAGACGTCACGTTTTGGGGAATCTTCGGGAGTTTGGGATTGTTGATGTTGATGCAGAATGTCCATAATTCCAGTCCGCTGGAGAAATCTGGCAAGCCAATTTTTGAATGGTTGATAAATGAAATGTTTTGTTGGTATAAATTTTTGCTTCATGTTGGTGGTGTTTTGGGTGTGGGGTTCAGATGAATAGATGAATTTTCCTAATGATTGTGTGCAAGGGGGATCATGATCATTTGGGTCATTATGGCGTTGACAGTGGGGTTGGTCAGTTGTGACTGATTCAGTAAGGCCATTAAGAGAGAAACATTGAGGACAACATATATAGTTTTGAATCACTGGCTCCAATTGGAGATGTTCAAATATGGTACTCAGATCTTGAGGTATATGGAATGCAGGAGCGGGGGGACCAGCTGAGCTTGAGATACTGGACTTGATCAGCAGGTTCAGGGCGGGGTTGAGTATGCGTGAAGCCCTGCGGGGTAAATTATACCTTAATGATAGAATGGCAGATATTATCATTCCTAGGTCTTGTGGGGGAAGGGTTTGACTGCCACTATATGGTTTCTGTGCAGTTGAATTGAGACCCGCTGGAGTTCAGAAAGTGCTTTGGGTCAAATGTGAATAATCAGCTGGGAAGATTTGATCCAATAGGATTTGTGGGCACCCAGATCCTGATGCAGAAGTAGGGATGTTTGGAAGAGATTTGGGTGCAATGGTTGATTTGAGCTTTTTAATGTGCTGTTTATATTGGAAAGGTGTGAAGGCAACTCCAGGCCTATCACCCTCAGGGGAAGAGTGTGTTTGAGTTGAGCAGTGTTGACACATGCATATACGCATTGAGGAATAGGGCCGGGTTGTCATTGTTGCAGGAATTGGGAGTACGGTTGGTTTGTGTATAAATATCTATGGTTGATGTGAAAGTGTTTAGGAGTGTTATTAATTGGAAATAAAATTCAGTGATTATTTATGAAGGGGGTGATGATTTGAGCCAGGTGAGGATTTTATCCCATTTGTAATGGAGGATGAGCTGCAGTGGATAAAGTTTAACATGTCTCATCTGGATGGCAGAATTGGTTAGGCGTTTAATTGGGTAAAATGCCATGCTGCTCAATGCTCATACATATTCTAGTTTATTTACACATTGTGATAGTGCGGGTTTGACCATTGAGGGGGTTCCATTAGTGAAGTGTTACCATTGAATTGAGGGGATTAACATTTAATCCATGTACGCTGGCACGCCATCGTACATGGTTTAAACCTTAATACAGACATAACTATATAACTCTATTACATAAGGGGTTGGAGTGCAGCTAAAGTCTTGGTATTTGGTTTGAGTGCGGCGGGCTTTGAATCAGTTGGAATGTGATTTGGATTGTCTTGCCTTTCGTGAAAAGGTGATGTCTCTTTTGTGGGTAAATCCTTCATGAATATACCCCTTTACAGATGTACAATGTTGTGGAATTTCAATGCATATATTGGCAGTTTGGATAATTCACAAAATGTGACAATGGGGAGGCGGAAATGTTACCAAATATGATTACTTATGGATGATGGGTCCCCTTTCAGATCAAGGAAATATCACATTATATGCTGGTAGGCCGTGCACGGTTGTTTCCGACAAAAGCGGAGGAGCTCAAGAGGAGGCAGGGAGGATTCTCCTCAAAAGAGTCTTATCCGACTTCCACACAACACTTAGTTCCAACTATTCATAGAATTTCTCTATTCTAAATTTGAAAAGATTTCATCTCATATCACTCTATTTTATCATAATACTGAGGTGTTTTATCTAGTTAAAAATATTAGTGTACTTTTTCGGCCCTTATGTCATCTTTCAAGTCACATAAATCCCGTTCAGGTTCTGTTCATGACTCAAATAGTGAATCTAGCATAGAATATGTTCAAACACAGTCACCATTGAGTCCCAACATTCCTCTCACAACCCCTATCGCATCCTCAATGAATGTATCAGGTCTTAACATTGATGTGGGCAATCCAAAGGCTCCAACTTCAAGCTCTTGGTTGATCCCAAATATTTCCGTCACTCCAATTCCCCCGAATCCCACTAATACACAAATTCATGTGTCTCAGGGGCCAGAAGGCACACCTCAAATATCCTCACACGCTAATCCCCAATCAAAATTTCCATGTGAGTTCCTCCTTAATCCCGGTCGGAATCCAGTCGCATCCCAGGATCCCTTTGGCCAAAGTAAACAGCCAACCCTCAATATTCCATCAGGATCTCAGGTTCATGTGGGTGATGAAAGGCGCGTGGATGGGGGGCGACGAAAAAGACCTTTGGAAAATGCATCTTGGAGCGGTCTGTCGGAGGGAAATCCAGTATTGACGCTTCATCAAAGTAAGTCATTTGAATTTTGGAGTAGAAACTTATTCACAACTTGATATGTTTGTTTCATGGGTTAGATATGGCACCTAAAGGCAAGTCAGTCCGATCTCAGGAGCCAATTGAAGATCGTGAGGATGACCAGTCTTCATTAATGTTTTGATGTGTTAACTGATGATTTGCATGGCAGGGGATGAACTTTATGCGTCTTCACCTCTGGTCCATAAAGAGAAAGTCACTGGACGTCATCATCCATATGCCTCCAAACCAAGAACGGGTCATGCCAGTACATCAAGAGAAAGAATTGTGGATGATGAGGATGAGAACATGTCTCCGACTCAAAGTGAAAGAAATGATGAACCAAGGAGGGACAATTTCACAGCGCATGAGCAAGGCACTCAATCAAATAGTGAGTTCACCCATCCTCAGCTGGGCCTTGCCCAGAGTATGCTTGAACAATCGGAGGTCAGACAGCAAAGGAACCAGGCCCGCAAAGCTCACAATGTGGCAAAACGTGCAAGCCAGAAGGAGCAACAAAAATGGCTGAAGGCAGAACTTCCAGATAATGTCCATGGAATGAGATCAGCAGTACACGCACATTGCCTGTTCCTACTCAAAGTTAGGGATAAGGATTTTTCCTCACTACCAGCACCACCCAGCACAGAAGAGCGTGAAATTGCAATTCAAGTGGCTGGTCATCTCGGATATGTCCCCGAGGATGTTTTCAATGAGCCATCAACACAGGTTCAGTCTCAGGGTTTCCAAAGCTACTGCAAAAATGAGCTCCACAAGCTAGGACTAAAGCGATTCACTTGGGACTGGGAGAGCTCATGGCAACATCCGTTCAATGAGCTGATGTCTATGGTGTTTTACCATACATTCCATCTTGCACTGGTCAGCACCGAGTATCATCATTACTGTTGGAACAAGGATCATAATAACTATGGGGTTGTGGGGGCTTTAATGGAGCGATATTTCACTTATTTGAAAAGAGAATGGAAGTCTATTCAAAAGGATGCGGAGTATTTGGTAAAAAAGAAAGAGAATCAAAAGCTCGCGAAGATTCATCAAAGGGTTAGTTAATGTATCTCTTCTTCATTGTGAGCAAAGACTGATGATGATCTACTTCATTATGTGCAGACCTGTGAGCGCCGTCGTGAATGGTGTGATACGGCTAATTTTCCCATTCTAGCATCACAATTCAATGACCCTTGAGTACCTTCAGATACTGAGGAGGTACTGGAAAATGGCCGTCAAGTTTACCGCAAAGTGGGATTACGCTGGCGCTCCCAGTTATTTAATGATTTGGTATTGAAAATGGATAGAGACATAGAGTTTTGTAATCGGATTAAAAAAAATGGTAAAATAACTATTGATAGATTGCCAGAATTACGATCAACAGATGATGGTGATATTCCGGAAGGCCTATCATTTCAGGTATTTGATCAAGATTGGCTCAAAGGCTGTAGTAAGATGCAGACTAGCGCCCTCAAGATACTTGACATGCCAGTTATTAGGCCTAATGGTGATGCTCTGCAATAACTTAGTAATTTGTCACGGTATAGTACTGTGACAAATTAAGATTTTGTGAATTATTTGTGCAGGTGTAATAAAATCTGATTATTATCTCTTAAGGATGCAACAACTTGCTAAATATGTTAGAATATAGACAATATGAACTGAAATGTATCACCGTCTCCCTTAGCAATAATACTCTATTCCTCATTTTCATTGAGGAAATATTGAAGAAGTTCGATCCAGCTCATGGTGTTCATAATTGTGGACCTGTGCCAGAGTCAACAGGAGTTATCAACTTTGTCAAACACAAATTATATAATATCAGTAAGGCTCACGCAGTTAATGATTTTTTCTTTTCTTGGACCTATTGGTGATTGGAATATGGCATTCCCATAAGGAAGGATTTCAGAATAGTAATACAATCAAGTGAAAGATGAGCTTGAAAGGTACCTTCCGCATGTTGACTTCAACTGAATGAGGAGTGATATAGTGGATGACCTGTACAGGTCGTTGTTGGCCAATACGATGTAGACGATCAAAAGCCTGAGCCTCAATGGCTGGGTTCCAATTGGGCTCCTGGAAATGTGGATGTCAGGGTCCGAAAATCAGGGGAGAATTTTGGGGGGCCCCTCACCATTAAATAGACTATATTAGCACAAGTTATATTGAGGCCAGTTCCAGCCGCGGCAATGGATGCAATGAGTACTTCACATTCAGGATTATTGAAGAAATTCTCAAGCGCCTTGTCCTGCGCTCGTGGTGTAATTGTTCCATCAATTTGTGCTGAAAGGATAGAGTGATGGGCAAGAGCAATACCAATTCTACAATATAAAAAAGTCAGATGGAGTCAATTGGTAATGGATGCATATTAGAATTAACGCACAAATCTAGAAATTGGGTCCATTGGGTATAAACCACCGATTTCGTCGGACCACACCTTGTTTGTTTGTTCTTCATTAAGCTTTGTAGGAGGTGTGCAATTTTACTACTCATCATGCATGTTTCCACATCCACAATAGTTCGTGTGATTCTTGGGGAGTTATCCTGAGTGCTCCTGCCCTCGGGGTCTTCCAACTCCGCCTCTGCAATTGTGTTAAGCATGATGTGATGGTTACAACATATTCGCAGCTTATTAATATTTCTGGAAAACTCTCCTGGTCCTTTGCTTTTGGATGATAGGAATTCTTCATATAATGTGGAATATTCTTGCTGCATGGTTGGGTTGAGTGGGAGCAGCTCATAATGATGGCTAATAGTGGGGAGGGATTCGAGATGTGTGGTTTTGGTGCGGCGCAAACTTAAATGCCGCAATGCCAAATGCAAAATATCATTGCAACCTTTTGAAAGACTACTCAGGATGAATGGTGACCAGTTATCTTGATCGGCGCTCTGGGGTTGAGTGATGAATGATATTATGCCCAAAAGGTCATAAATGGTGTTGTGAATAGGTGTGCCCGTTAAACATATTCGACGGGATGAAAGGAGGCTATTAATGGCACGGTGAGTGGCAGTGTATTGAGAGCGAATATAGCTATAAGAGGGGGCAAGGGTTATTGGATATAAAAGGTAATTTGAATCATTTAAGCGCAGCCACTCACTGTGCTTCATCCAAGATTATACGATGCCAATTGATTTGAAAAATGAATGATGTAGATGGATTGGTTTGCTTAAATTCTTGGGTGATAGTATTGTAAGAAGTGATGATGATATCATATTTTAAAATGTCGGCTTGGGATAATGAGTGACGAGTGGGACCATGGTAGATTTTGGAATGCAGCGCGCCAGCCTGAGCATGCTTGGATATTTCTGATTGCCAGTTGGTAATTAAGCGAGGGGGGCAGATGATCATGGTGGGCGTGGAGCGATGGGGGTTTGCAATCATCCGCTCCTTGGAGGTACCAATTAGAGCAATGGCCTGAATGGTTTTACCTAATCCCATATCATCCGCAAGCCGTCCTCCAAGAGGGGTATTGGTCGAAAGGGATTCAAATGAGCTAACGACCTTGTTTGTAATGATGTGCCTGGCATTAAAAGTGGATCCTGGGGGTGAGGTTGCCCAAAGGTTACGGGCTGATTGGCCATTGGGGATTTCTCGATCCCAGAGAAAAGCTAGCCCGGTCTTTTGATGAGGGAGGAGGGGGGTTTGAATAATGGAATGGGGTGGGGTCATCATGGGGAGGTCTGATCCACTGGGTAATTGTATCAGTTTTTGCTTGGAAATCAATGATGAAACAGCAGGATATGAAGCAGGCGTCGAGGTTGAAGCGGGAAATGTCGGAGTAAAGAGTTGACATTGACTATGAGTAGTACAGTCATATTCTTTGGGCATTTTAAGCTTGAAATCTTGTGTTCGAAAGCTTTCCATTATGAATAAAATGTTTGGATACCATGTGAAGAACATCAATGCTAGATTGGGTTTCTGAGATGAGGAGGGATCATTGGCATCAGTCATAAATACTCCCTCAACAAATAATATTTGAGTAGGATTGGATTGGCAATTTTCAATCCATGCCCCGCCAGGACCACAGTGCATGAACGTTTTTGGTGCCCCAAGGAATGGTATCAATGTTTTGGAACGGGTTCCAGGGAGAGAGCCAATAGCACGCTGGTGATTGGAGAGATATACAAATATGTTGTGTTGATTGTGCCATAGGATAATCCAAGAAGCTAAGTGGGAATAATCAGGATTTAAGGTTATATCACTATTTATTTGAATACGAATATTAATCATACCAATGCAAAGTGGTTGTGAAGGGGTTGACATGATGGCTATTTTAAATTATTTGGGGACAGTTGGGAATTATATGATCGGGAAGGGTTAGCTAAAGGGAATGAAGAGGAATAAGCGCAGGTGGGGAACTTATATGAGTGGCAGCAACAGGCCAAAAGGGGGATGGCCTGTGGTTACGTGCATGGTCTTGATGGAGGTGGGCCTCTTGGGCTCATAATTTTCATATCCGATTTGGGGCATATATCAAGGCAAGGTGGCCAAAATGTGGGTGCACCGATATGACTGCTGGATCTGCAGCGAGTTACGAAACATTTGGTGGAACAAGGTTGACATTAGCACATCCGAAATTGGGTGGGTTGTAGCAACTTATTGTGGAGGGCATATTAGAGGCATGCAGTCATGTTCGCTGGTGTGACAGCGAACAATGAGCGTATCCTCCCCAGGTTAATTGTTCACATGGACCTACTGGGCAATGTTGGCAGTTTCAAAGGGAAATCTCACTGTGGGGATGTTTGTGTGTGGGCGGGTGAGATATGTTCGGTGGCATGCCACCGAACATGACTTTGGTTTTTCCTGAAGTTTGTGTGGGATGATCAAAGGGGGCGCCAGCCGTGAGCCGTGATCCACATATACATTCACCCCTATGGCATTTGAGGCGAGTACTAATCCACCGAGATTGGCATCCGGGTCTTTGCCTCACGCGCGTACAGAACTCCGGAGAAAGAGGCCACACGCCCAAGGGATTTTTTGGCTGCAAGCCAGGTGCCACAACTTGCGCGGGGCGTGTGAGAACGTGACGAAAATGACCCTCGGTTGGAGATACCCATGCAAACATGACCAGCCTCAGCAATCATAGGCTGGGATTGTTATTCTAATGTGGATGAGGCTGAAGCAAGTCCACACTGATTGGCCTCAGGTTTCCACGCGCAAGCGGGTGAGCCTCTGCAGTCAAGATGACAACCCGACCAAGAAAATAGGCAGCTGGAAGACTGGCAGTAAAATGTCTTCCAGGCGTGTGCAAGTTGCCTGCGTATGACCCATTGGGGGTGCGTATGAAAGCGTGTGGCTGCCCGACAATGAACAAGCGGGCCAGTCATTGTTTGCCCCAACAATGGCACCGGAGTGAATCAACTCTTTGTGTATGACCCAAATATTAAGTCATCCCATTATGACCCACTTACATTCACTTGGATTACATGCGCATCTGTGCCGTAGTTAGGCAGAGCTGTCCAACAAGGTGCATCAAAGGGATGCAGGTGAGAGATATGACTCGATGGCTTGACGTGATTGCATGTTACATTGTTGAACAGCTTTTTGCTCTGCCCCGCAGTACACATTTACAAAGGTGTACTGCGTACTACAGTGTCGACTTTCCTGTACAGATCAGGAAGGTGTAATACTACTTGAGCCTGCATGCATATAGCAAATGTGCATGCACCTTCCGATTGTTTGCATTTACGTAGCTCATGTGCCACATGCTCAGCATTGCGTTTCACCCGATTTGCACACGCAAGCTGAGCATGTCATGGTCAAAAGCACCGTGTGAAAGTGCTTAGTAAAGCCATGGAATGAACTAATTCTACAATAGCTCACTGGAAGGCTCAGTTTGGAGCACTTCACCAAAGCGTGTGAAATGCTGCACCTGGCTGAAATGTCATCCGATGCTGTGCCAAATGCTCAGAGTGCGCGCATACAAAAACGACTGAGCAATGGCTCAGCATGATGCATTTGATATTGTTATATCTATAGTTCAATCACTGTGCAATTAAAATGTTCAGCCACTGAGCATTTCAATTATGACCCGAAAGCAAACCTGAGCAATGGGTCGAGGCAAGCTCACGCTGTATTCACTTGTCTTACAGCCCCCCCCTTTGTTCACATACTATTACCAGGCCATATGGCCGGTAATCTCGCCGCGGTCACTTGTGACCAAATGCACCGGGTGCTTTTCTGCATGGGTCACTTGTGCATTGCACCCAAAATGCACATTCAACATGGGCCTCACGACCACCCTCCTGGGTGATCGGGTGGCTATTTAAGGAAACAAAGGGGATTTGACTCAGCTTGACAATTCAATAAATTGCAATACTAAGCCAGACCCCCATTGTTCTTCTGCCTCACGCGAGCATTTCACTTCCCAGTTGCAGCATTTGCTGAGACTCAGCTTCAATTTTGCCCACACGCCTTGAAGCTGAGACTTTTGCGGGTGCTGAAACTGCTGAGATCGTCTCAGCTTCACCATGGTATAAAAGACCATCTTCACACGACACACACTTCACTTTCTCTCTCACCCGCTCCACTTCGTTCAACCTCACCCGCGTTTGTCCTTCTTGTGCGTATTCCCCCTCGTCTTCCTGCCTTTCCAGTCTTTTCTTTCGCACTCGACTAACCCCACTCCCCTTCCTGCTCGCTTTTTGTTTTTCTTGCTAATACTTTCAGAACCCCACTTCTATCTACTTTGTACGTTTTCTCCAAATAAGCTTTTGTCAACATTATGATCCGATATTAATAATTTCCTTTCTTCACGACTCTCTTCTAGACTTTTAAAAACCTCCTACTAGCGCTTTTTTAATTTGAATTCCGTTTTAAAATTATAAATCATCGTATGTCTTCCTTTTCTTCCTTGATTGCTTACTTTCTATTCAGTTACTAACCTGTTTTGATTTGTTTTTAGATGTCGTGCACGTTATGCACCAAGCGGGGTGTCCCCTGCATTCGTTCCTCGACGACAACCGACGCTTGTGATGCTTGCCGACAAGCACACAAGAAATGTTCGTTCGTCGTCCGCCCCTTCCGACCCCGCGGCCAGAGGAGTTCCCGCCCAAGACGCCCTCGCCAGGACTCCTTTGTGGCCGATGATGATGAAACCATTTCCGAGCGTGAGTGGACCCCGGGACCCCAAACAGGCCAGCGGGAACGATTCAGGACGATTAGCCCAGTCCCCTCAAGCATCGATTTTTCCACCCCCCCTCCTAGGCCACCATCCGATGGTCACTTCACTCCTCGACCTGAGCGAAGTGATTATCCGGCCGATGAAGGATGGCAATGGAAAGAGGACATTCGAGCTTGGGCTGATCGTCACCATGTCTTGTCACCGATGGGATTCAAATGCCAAAGTAAGTTTTCTTTCTCCTCCTTATCTCATTCATCTTCACGCAATAATACTAACTTTTTTCCATTACTCATAGAACCAAACCCCCCGAATCCCCCCCGACAAGACTCTCCCGTTCCTACTTTGCCTCGCGAGCAAACCCCGCGGCAACCCACCCCAGGCCCGAGTGGCACCCGATGGTCTGAGGACTTATTCCGCGGTAAGCAGCCAACTTTCTCTTTTCGCATTTTCACTTTTGCATCAAGTTAACTGACTCTTCCTCCTTTTGTAGAAGCCTCCCAGCACAATGAGCCACCTATTCCTGGCCCGAGTCCATCCTCCGAACCACCTGAGGACAGTGCGACTCGTGAGCCTCAACCTGAGGTGGCTCCTATGCAATCAACGGAGGAACCTTTTGGTAAGTCCTTATTTCACTTTTTTAACTCAACTCAACTTTTCCTCACTCCTCCTTCGACCATCTCCAGCTCGTCCCGCAACTCACCGCTCGATTATCATCATCGACGATACGCCAGTCGGATCCCCCCCTCCCCCTCCCCCTCCACCTTCTTCTTCACCCACTCCCCCACCTTCCCCAACTGTTCCCCCTCCCACCACTCCTTCCCCGGATATCCCTCCCATTAACGCCAAGAACCCAACCGCCTCCTCCCCCCCGGTGCCAAGCTCATCTCATTCCTACGATGACGCTCGCCAGGAATTCACCAACCTGCGCCCGATACTAATGATTCCTCGAGCCATCGTCCACAAATCGATCACCCGAATCTTGTTGGAGCATCGTCGGTTGCTCCACATGATTCCTTTCGTGGATGCAGCTCATTGAAATGAGATGCACCGGGAATTCCGGGAGGAACTAAACTCCCTCCTTGGCGAGGCGATGGAGGCTTATCCAATGGAGGACATCACCGGGATAGTCTCTAAATTCTTAGAAAAATAAAATCCACAAAAAAAATCGTATTCTTTCCTCTTTTTACCTTTTGTAATACACTCCTTTAGATAAATTATTTGTATTCAATGAAAGATATTTTTAATTTCTCTTACGTTCTTTGTTCACGTGAATTTATTATAATTCCTCAATGATTCATATTTACTATTGTGTGAGAATAATTTTCGTAAGTGCCCCACCAAAAGTTTGAGTTAGTATTTGTATGTGAGAAAATCTTTTGCCAAAAATGCGCCAATAGTCACCATTCCTGCCTCCTATATTTTCTTCCTCCATTGTTTAGAGCCATATCAAATCTTAACTGTAAAAAAGCGGGAGGTTCCGGAATGTGAGCAATCCACTCCAGATTCATGAGAAATTGCCGTTCCTATGGTCACACGCTATTAATCTTAGTCATGTATTGAATTTTTTAAATTGTCGGGAACCTTCACAAGCGTAACGATTGGCGTGTGAGCTGTTGGGAGCCTGAAAAGGCATAAGGATTGGCATGTGAGCTGTCGGGAGCCTGAAAAGGCGTAAGGATTGGCGTGTGAGCTGTTGGGAGCCTGCACAGGTGAAAGGATTGACGTGTGAATTGTCGGGAGCCTGCACAGGCGTAAGAAATTGTCAGCATTGTTGGCATCCTTCACAAGCCTAAGGATTCGCGTGTGAGCTGTTGGGAGCCTGCACAGGCGTAAGGATTGGCGTGTGAATTTTCGCGAGCCTGCACAGGCGTAAGAAATTGTCAGCATTGTTGGCATCCTTCACAAGCCTAAGGATTTGCGTGTGAGCTGTCGGGAGCCTGCACAGGCGTAAGGATTGGCGTGTGAATTTTTGGGAGCCTGCACAGGCGTAAGAAATTGTCAGCATTGTTGGCAACCTTCACAAGCCTAAGGATTGGCGTGTGAAGCGTTGGTAGCCCGCATAGGCGTAAGGAACTTTTAGCATTGTCGGAACCTGCACAAGCATAAGCATTCGCGTGTGAAGCGTTGGGATCCTGGACAAGAGCAACAAACCTGGCATATGTACAGTGCCCTCCAGAAAAGATCCGAACACTTTTTTTCGGGGGGCACTTTTTTTTTTTTTTGGGTTTCTCATGGTTGTATCACTTTTTTTTGGGTGGGACACTCAATTTACTTTTTAGTTTTTTATTTGGAATTCTCATTGTTGTAGCTGTTCTCACACGGCCATAGTTAGCTCAAACAGCAGAATATCATTTCGTGTATTATTTGTTTAACTTCAATATTACAACGATTTAATGAAAATAAAAAAAAAAAATTATTTCTAAAACCGTTTTTATTTACCATCGCACTGGTGCTCCTCTTGCATTGACCACAGCTTGCATTTGGTGAGGCATAGAGACAAGGACATTGTCTAAATGATCAAATGGAATTTCCTCCCATGCAGCAGTGACTGCTGCCTTCAGTTCTTCCATCGTCTTTGGATTGAAAAGGTTGGTGACCATGTATTTCATTTTGAACCATACGTTCTCGATTGGATTTAAGTCGGGTGAGTTTGCAGGCCATTGAAGTTTGTGGATGTTGTTTGATTGTCGCCAATCATTGCTTACTTGAGCCGTATGTATGGGAGCTCCATCTTCCATGAGAGTAAGTTGGTCGTAATTCTCAGCCACGCCAGCATCAATGAGTTCGTCGTAAAAAGGAAGCAGGCCGGGTTCGTAAACATTCGAAATAAAATTGACGGCTGAACGCTGGCCAGGAGGTAAGAAGACAAGTTCGGATTGAATAGCCCCACAAAGAGCCCCCCATACCATAAATGACCTTCGGCCTGATCGGTGATTGACGGTCATTGACTCTAGCTCATACTTCTCCTGAGGTGTGCGCCAGACTCGAGTCCTTGTCGACCGTTTTCCAAGCTCAAAGGAGGACTCATCAGTCCAAATCACTCTGGACCATTGTTCAATGGTCCAGTTGAGGTGTTGCCGTGCAAAGTTTAATCGTCGTTCCATGTGCACAGGTGAGAGATAGGGCTTCTTGACAGCAATACAAGATTGCTTACCAAGGTCCTTGTGAATCGCGATTCGAAGGGTGTTGATTGAGACATCATTTGTAATTAGGTTTTTGATTTCGGCTAGATTCTTGCGTCGATTCTGTTGAACTACACGAGCTAACTGGCGAAGATCACGTTCATTGAGCTTTCTGGGTCTTCCTGGTATTGGTAGCGATTTAAGATGGCCACGCTCCTGATGCTTGCGAATCGTATCACGAACAGTAGTTGGAGGGACTTGCAAATGATTGCTTATGGTTCGTATTGAGGCTCCAGCAGCTCTCATTCCCACAATTTGACCCCGAGTTCCTTCATCAAGTGATCGGGGCATGATAATAAAAAATATTATATATATAAGTAAAAATTTAAAATATTGTTAAGAAATGATGATTTGGACTTACCTGAAAATAAACTCAAAGATCGATATTTAAATAGGAAAACCATTGCGAGACTACAAAACGCGAATTGATTGGGTATTTTATGATGGTTGACGATGATTGGTTGGAGACAAGATGGTGTTAAACTCCATCTGACAGTTACTGGACAGTCAGAACAAGTCAGAAATTGGATATAGCCGAATCTAATTATGGCAACTGACCTATAGTTCCAATCGTTTGGTTTAATTAGAATAAAAAGCAAAGTTAAAAGAAAAAACTATTTATTTTTTTAAAAAAAAATAAGAATAAAAACGGTGAGAGAAAAAAAAGAGATACGGAAATTTTGGTTATAGTTGAGAAATAACAGAGGAGTTGTAAAAGATCAAAAAAAAAATATTATGAAGATGGAGTTAGGGGTAGCGATTCAGAAAACAAAAAAAAAAAATTAGTGCCCCCCGAAAAAAAAAAAAGTGTTCGGATCTTTTCTGGAGGGCACTGTACGATGGCATGCCTCCGTACATAATCCACTTCACCCCTTTTTCATGTGAGACACCCCATCTCCCGCACTCGAAACCATCCAATCCTGGTGTATATTGTCCTCTGCCTTACCCCACCATTATCTACCAATCACGCTGCTATTCCGACTGCCTCACTCTTTGAATTGGGCTGAGATTGTATTACCATCCCTGATTTGATAGGCCGCTCCCTCGCCAATCTCATAATAGCCGTGGCTTTTTCGGCACATTGTTTTTGCCAACCTCCTTGAGCATTGTGCGGACATACCCACTAGTGTCGTGCTTTCATTGTCCTGTGCTGGATCAGTATAATGAACAAATGTACTGCTGGCCCACACTACCTGAATGAGCCCATGACAATCGGATAGATCAATCCAAAAATGCTCATTTGGGAAAATCAATTTCCCCCCTGTACACCGCTTTGATGCATCTCTTTGAATTTGGCTGGTCTCCTTATCAGCTTGAAACCACCATCCCGAAGCATACAGCGATGCATCCTTATCAACATGAGGTGCGTTTTTGAATCCATTCATGGTGAAAGTGAGTGCGGAAGCGAACTCGAATGCACCCTGATTTGCCGGAATATTTCCTTGGTAGTTGACTTGATCAAAAGACGGAACCCCCAATGAATTGTAGAAATTTTGAATCTTCTCAAATAAATTATCCCCAACATATCGTAAGGATTGACCTAGAATGCAACCCACCGAGCTAAGATTGGCACCTCGGTCCCGCCATTCGTCTTTTGCATTTTCAATTTTGACAGCACTTCCATACAGACCAAATTGTTCATTCTTCGTGGTGCATTTGACACCCAATCGCGAACATAAATCCCTCCAGTAATGCGCCATTTGTTGCAATAGGGTCAGTGAACCTCTTTTCGCGAAATAAGAATTGTGATAATTCATCCCATTGATTGACCTTGACTTCACTCATTGTTGTGAATGGTCGGAATTCAACAAGGGCAATGAGTAATCCGGTTGAAGAGAAAATTGCCACACGGCCAAAGTGAATGCGTTTGATCTGATTGACATCCACAAGGCTCCGAATTTCACTTGGGATCATATTTGCTGATACTGGCATTGATATTTGTGCTGTTGGTTGAGAGGAGGAAAAAAAGCGCTGCTTTCGGGTGGTTTTGCCCTCATTTATCTTTTGGGATGTCCGACTATTCCTGAGTGGTTGAGGGATCACTTTATGTTGAAGCAGACAAGATATCAGATACTGCTTCCTGCCATTTGAAGCTAAGGAGTTTTGAGTCCAGAATGGTGCCCAATGCCCAAGGAGCTTTCTTCGGCACACATCCTTTGACTTCCCTGTTGGAGCCCACATTACATTGGCACAATCTGAACCGACTAAAGCCAATGTTCTTCCATGGGGCCCAATGAGGGTGCCACATAAATGTGGAAGCATATATACACTGAGATTAAGCGAGAAACTCACACTTTCCTTCCTCAGCCCGTTGCTTTCTTGCGAGTTCCCTTTTACGCTCTTTTCCTTTTTTTGTGAATGGCATGCTTTCAGCAGAAAATGAAATGAAAACGAATGATTACTGATTTATTAATATCACCTAAATTGGATTGCGGTGGATGAATCTTTTTTAATTGCGGTAAAAAGAAAGCTCACGCCTGACCTTGGCAAATTCACGATCTCAAATACCTGAACCTGAAAATTGCAGTGGATAGTGCATTATTCAATTTTACACATTGATGTTCCCATGCAATCACTTTCCAATCCAACCATTTGGAATCTTGCAAGCACATGCAAATGCAATTTGCATCCTGCTGCGGATCCCTACCTATCCTAGTCCTCTTGAAAGACACAGGATCATTTGGCCTATTATGGGCTGGCGGGAAGGGATAAACGCGACCTCCCGCAATGCCCCCGCGTGTGCTACTTGCGGGCACAACGCCTGACTCAGCTTGCGTCTTGTCGGAGTCTTTGCAATGATGTACGGAGGCATGCCGCCGTACAATTACTATTGGTACTCAGACTGTGGCATCCGGGCAGTAGTAGGATAGGAAGTCACGATTATTAAATTCATAAATCACTTTGCAAAATTAAATTACAATCTATCTAGTACAAAGCTAATCTAAAACAGGTCAATCCTGGTTGTGAGCTTTGCTGACCTGGGTACCGTCAAGGTGACCTCATCACTTGAACCAAGACCGCGTTTCGCCACCCAGGCATCACCAAAGTCTAATACTAAGCATCGTGCAAATTCAAATCTAAGAGGTACAGTGGGGTTGAAAGACTCTGATGAGAAGAAACTTTTATTCAGTAAATTACATATATACTTATTAGTACGTAGCCACACTGGCTCCACTAGATTTTTACCCTCTGAAAGTTTTGCGGAAATGTCAATTAGTGCTAAAGCCCCTTTAACTGAGCTTGTTCTCCAGTCATCTGAGCATACCATCAAACCACGAACCCCCGCCGCACAGAATGCCGCTAATATACCATAGCAAATTCGATTTATTCCAAGATTCTTGTGACACGCCAAAAGATCTTTGATGGCCTCATTTTTTTTTGAGTTCGTGAGTTTGCCTTTGATGCCATTAACTTCGACCTTTGTATGTGCACGTACCATGTTGTACGCAATCATCAAATGGATAACTGTATCCATTAGATCCTCCAGGTTCTTGTGCGGCTTTGTGGATATCTCATTGTCAGCCCCACCACCTTCAATGCTGAGTTGGGTTGCACGTTGCTTCGATTTACTCAAGCAGGAGGCAAGGTATTCAACTGCTCCGCGTTCGAGTCCAAGAGGATCGGTCGAATTTGATGTTGGTGCAACATATGGTTTGGGTGCAATCACATCGTATGAGACTAAACTAATGGATTCAAACATAACATTTGCCCAAAAATGTTTAACTGGATTTGCGGGGTAAAGAAGGCTCTGAACCATTTTGAAGAAGGAGTGTTCAGATTTTGGGAGATTATCTGGAGGTTTAGCTGATTCCTTCATCAATTTGAGATTCCAAATGTTGTGATCAAAAAACGCTTCTGTTTCGGTTGGCTTAAAAAAATCTAACCCTGTATATTGCAATTTATATCACCAGTCAACAGCCAATAATCATGTATCATGCACAAAGATAAAACTCACCTGCCATCTCAAGGTCCTGCAGCCAAGCTGACATTTTAAGATCTCGGTTACTGATCACCTTAATACCAACGGGCAGGAATGTATGAGCATCCTTTGTTGGTAAATTGTCCCATCTATTTTTGTAAATCCTATTGATATTATCAAGCCCCCTTTTCCATGATTGTTGAGAAATATTGGAATGATAATTCAAAATGCCTGCAAACTCTTCCATGCGGGATAAAAATATTCCTTGAAAATTCGCAGCGGATGACACTTCGGGCTCAGCGTCGGGAATTATATCAGTCATATCTCATCCCATTGTATCATGTTTAATTGTTTCCCTTTCTTGAAAGGCTTGAATATTCCGAGGAGAGGCAGGAGGGGTTGCATCATGCATTGTTTCATTGGGTATCGGGGGGCTTTCAGTATGTGGAGCTTCATCATGGATTGTTTCATTGAGTATTGGGGGGGGTTCAGTATGCGGAGGTTGATTATCAATATGGTCCCCTTCAACATTGATAATTTCATGACCTTGATCGCGAGAATCGTTTGCGGCTTCAAAGGTACGGCGTTTTTTGTTTGTTTTTTTGGTCGCATGTATATTTGGTCTTTTTCCTAATCCTTTGCCTGGAAATCCAATTACGACTCGAGATCCTTCAGGTAGAGATTCTCCCACCTCCACACCTGCCCATATATTGTAAGCAGGTATTTTTATCAATTTTGTTTTGATTTAGTAATGGACTTACGGTTCAAATCCATTTTGAGGAGGCTCATGGCTTCAGCAATCTTTTGACGCACATAATCAGGAATTTTACTATCATTTTGGATTTTTTCGAGCCTTGGGATTGTTTGAGCAATGTTGGAGACAAATTGTTCCTTGGATATAATTTCCACCTCCCCACTGAAAATTACATCATCTTGCCCATCATCTTCTGTCGGTGCACAAGGTTCAACAGTCTTTTCCTTCTCATAAGTTTTAAAATTCGGTTTCTGAGAGCTTGGAGGTTGACCTGAAATAAAGGCTATGACACAATATCAGGTTTTGAGAGATTTGATATATTCAAGATGGATGCATACTCACATTCTGGAAGAACTGGTGGATCTTGATTATCTTCATGTGACTGGCTCTCTACTTCAATGCCTAATTCACGACTACTGGCCATATCAGAGATTTCACTTCCACTCTCTGGGGCTGAAGTTGGTTGTTCATTGAATTCAGTTGAATTTCCCGGGGTTCGGGCCATAGCGGAGGTAGTTTATTAAGCAAATAGATGGTGACGAGTTGATTGATAACTTGTTTGAAAATTTTTGAATAAAAAGATCCAAATTGAAGAAAAAAGGTGCAAGTAAAATAATAGCATTTGCAAAATGCGATTTGGCGGGAAATTGAAGGAGGCGATGTTTTGCAACTTATTTCATATCATGCAAATGAAATCACTTCCCTGTGAGACATTGAATAAAGTTGACTAGTGAGAAACCTACTAAAGTCAACTTTTGAACTATTCAACGCTCATGAGGTAAGGACTAAGCAAAGTGTTCATTTGATTGATATGAAATAAAATGGTTTTGTCGCCGAAAAAGGAGACACAATTCTTGTCTTAAATAGTCCACTTATTAGGTTTTAATTTGTGAGTCTCATGATTTAAACCCTAACCACAACATTGTGAATATACTGACCAATTTCCCCTGAGGTCCTGTTGGCAGAGAAGGCCACTCAGCATATTTTGGCGATGGCGTCCATTGTGTACGCCAACAAGCCACCGTACACTATGGATGTAGTATGGAAGCGTAAGGATAAGTCGTGTCAGGAGCATGTTGAGAGGCACTCCGCGAGCGTAAGGATAGGTGGTTTTGGGAGCATGTCGGGAGGGCAGCACACAAGCGTAAGAATAAGTGGTGTCGGGAGGGCACTACACAAGCGTAAGGATAAGTGGTGTCGGGAGCATGTCGGGAGTGCACTCCGCGAGCGTAAGGATGGTAAGCAGTGTCGGGAGGGCACTACACAAGCGTAAGGATAAGCAGTGTCGGGAGGATGTCGGGAGGGCACTACACAAGCGTAAGGATAAGCAGTGTCGGGAGCATGTCGGGAGGGCACTTGAGCGAGCGTAAGGATAAGTGATGTCGGGAGCATGTCGGGAGGGCACTCCGCGAGCGTAATGATCGTAAGCAGTGTCGGGAGCATATCGGGAGGGCACTTGAGCGAGCATAAGGATAAGTGATGTCGGGAGCATGTCGGGAGTGCACTACACAAGCGTAAGGATAAGCAGTGTCGGGAGCATGTCGGGAGGGCACTACTCAAGCGTAAGGATAAGCAGTGTTGGGAGCATGTCGGGAGGGCACTCCGCGAGCGTAATGATCGTAAGCAGTGTCGGGAGCATATCGGGAGGGCACTTGAGCAAGCGTAAGGATAAGTGATGTCGGGAGCATGTCGGGAGTGCACTACACAAGCGTAGGGATAAGCAGTGTCGGGAGCATGTTGGGAGGGCACTTGAGCGAGCATAAGGATAAGTGATGTCGGGAGCATGTCGGGAGTGCACCACGTGAGCATAAAGATGGTATGGGCGGGGGTGTGAAAGCGTAAGGAGTGGTGAGGACGGAGATGGGGGGGCAGTGTTGGAGTCTTATCTGGAGGGCGGTGCGGGCTCGTAAGCATGCAAAGCATCGGGGTGAATTAGGTGGGGATGCGGAAGCCAATGAGGTGAAATTACCCGAACATTGTGAATAGTGTTGAAATGGGTTTGGGCTTTGAGTGACATTCGCATGTGACACATGTGACGATTGACGTTGTCTTGACGCTGACGTGACGTGACCCACTAAATCCAGTGACTATAAAGTGACACTAACGCGACTGAAGCAAGATTTTATAATGACAGCAGTGCGACGTGAAGTCAATCGCCGATGATTGACGCGAGATTTGCCCTGGTGATTTATCTTTTTTGATAAATGGCTTATTTGGGCTTTTAATGTCCAATTTTTTCCAAGTCCTGCCAATTTTTGTTCTTGTCACTATATCTTCTAGTGCATTTATATACTCTTCTGTGGAGCATGGTTCTATACACCTTCTTCTTAGGGCATGTTCTAGTTCCCCTCCACATTTTTTAAGTATTTTCATATGCACCATCTTCTGTGACATTTCTGGGTACAGTGCATCAAGCCTTTCAACTTGTTTTAAGAACCAAGTTAAAGGTTTGTCTTTCTCTGGGTCAAAGAAAGAGTTTTCAAATGCATTTTCTATCTTATACCTCCAAGCATCATTTGCCCACTTGGTGATTATTTCTTGTTTCCACCAAGACCAGGTATTTTTACCATTTGTTTGTCTTATGACATAATACCATCTTTTTGCAGATTTCTCAAACAGTGAATGTAATCTTGCAGTGATTAATTCATCTGGTATGGCATAGTCTTCTTGTAACATGTCAATTGTTTTAATAAATGACATGTGGTCATATTCACCTTCTCCTGTGAATGTTGGCCATTCTTTTAATTGAGGTGCTTCCTTCATTAAGACTTGGTTATTATCTTGGTGACTCAAGTCTGTTATGAAAGGATTTGACAATTCCTCTTTTGTTTTAACAGGGCTTCTTATATGAGAAAATGGTGTTGATAACTTTGGCATATTTAAATTAGCCTCATTAATTTTATCCATTTTTTCAGTAATAAGCCTTATTTCACTCTGAATATCATCTTTCAGATGCATTCTTGCTTCATCACTTTTTTCCACATGGTCCAAAAGTAATTTTTGGTGTGATGAAGTCTTTCCTTCAAATTTTTCTACAGAAATACTTAATTTATTTAATTTTTCTGTAAGATTGTCAATACTCACATTATAATTGATTGTCAAAGTCTTGTCTTTGATATCTTGTATGTATTTATACAATTCTTGTTGTCCTTGTATTAATTTTTGAGTATTGTCAATTAAATTCTTTGGTTTATTATTTTCAACAATAAACTTAATGTTGTCAATTTCTTTTTTGTTTTGCACAACAATTTTTGTTAAAGAAGATAAATTGTTATTTATTTCTTGTAGTGATAATAAACTATCTTTAATTTCTTTTAGAGGTAATATACTATTTTTAATTTCTGTTAAAGTATTTACAACATCTTTGGACAAGGTTATTTCTTTGGGAAATGAGGTTGTCTCATTCTTTGCTCTTCCTTGTCCTTGAATTCCATCAAGGTTCTGGCCATGTTGAAAACATTGTCGATGGCATCCTTTTGGATTCTTGGGATTCTGTAGCTTGGGGAATATGGTTTCCTCCAATGCTTTTTCTTGTTCTTCTTCCCTTCTTGGGGAAGTGGGTTGGCTTGGGCCTTGCTCGTAGAAGGTACTGGGGCTTCTTCCTTGGTTGCCTCCCTCTTTTTGGCATGGCAGTCCTTGATTTTTTTGATTTGAGGTTTGGATGACAGTGGATTCCATCCATTGGAGTATTTCACTATCTCCTCCTCTTTGAGGAACTTTTTCAGGATGTGCCAGGAGTTCATCACTACTTGGTGTATTTGAGGCAACATTTCCCAATCTTTGTCCTTGTACACTGTGCAATACTGCTTGTACTGGCTCATGTAGATGTCTATTTGAGCCCTCTGAATGTGATTTGTACCTGTTTGAGTTACTCATACTTAGTTCTAATTCAGGCTCAGATATCATGGGCATTTCTGGGACTTGCCTTTGGGATAAGGCACTTCCTTGTGTGGATTATGTTCCACTGGGGATATTGCCCTTTCTTTTCCCTTTTGAGGGATCAGTTCTACCTCTGAGTCCAGCTCCATCTGATTGGATGGAGTATTGGGAACCTCTTCTGGTAGTCATAATTAAAGAATAAGAAAAAATAAAAGTATTTTAGAATAAGATTCTTTTTATGGAAATTATAAAAGAGGTGCTCACCTTCAGAGTTTTGAATGGTGGGTCCTGGAAAGTCTAATTTCTTAGCTTTCTTTCTTTTAGTGATAACTGGTGTTGGGGAGCTTTGACAAGTTTCTTCCACCAATCTCTCAACAGTAGCTTGGTTGTCTTCTGTTGGGTTATCTTCAAACACTAAAAAAGACAAATAAATATAAGTCTTTTTATAAGAAGTGTTATTTTTGGCAAGATATGGCAATTTTCCACGTAGAAATTGCTTTTATATCTTTGAAAATTTGAAATAAATAAAGAAATGAATAAAAATGAATAAAAATAACTTTTTTATTGGTTTTTAATATTTTTTAATATTATTTTTTTTTTTATATTATTTTTAAAGAATAAAATAAAAAATGAATATGATTCTTATAAAATTGAATTATAATAAAATTGTTTTTAATTTATAAAATATCTTTTTTAATCACTAGAGTCACTCAAAGAAAGTTCTTGCAAGTCTAAGGATGTGAAAAACCACGTGTAAGACAGTACAATTGCTTTCCAAATGCCTCAATAGCTTTTAAAATCAATAAAATACAAAATTATTATATAATTTTATGATTATAAATATAATTTATTATTGGATAAACCCAATTAGAATCTTTTTAAAGGTCTTTTAAGTAAATATCACGGCCAGGCCCCCAAATGTAAGGTTTGACTATGAAACAATAAGTAAAAATTACTAATTTATTACTTATTGTACTCTGAATGTCCTTATGAATTGAATAAATAAGATTAAAAATATAATAATAATAAATAATTATTATTATTATGGCGTAAAATAATTATATTATTAGATAAATATAATAATATAATTTATATTATGAAAATATAATATAATAAATAAATATATTAATATAAAATAATTAATATATTTATGCGTCTGAGGGGAAAATAGAGTAAAAAGAGCTCTATTTATAGTAAATACCTCCCTCCTAGAGTCCAACAGGCTTCTAGTAGACGTGTACTGATCATATCCACTGGAATTGCTCAATATTTTAAGGTTTGGAGATGATTACATCACTATCAAACCATATTACATCATTATTACACCATTATTTAGAGTTATCACTATAACTCTAAAGTTGATGACATCAGAGGCTTGGCAGAACCCCAAATGTCGTGGATTTTATTAGTTTTAATCATGAGCTAATAGTATTAACCAATTTTATTACTATTAAGACTGTTAAACTTAAATTAAGGTTACAGTGAGTGATCATAACTGCTCAAATTAAGCTCAAACTTTGATCCTCAATAACTTTGAAGATATACACGCTACAGCAATTCAGAGAGTGAATTCTGATAGCCTGGAATAACCTTATTATGCTGCCAAGAGCTTTTCATTACATCATCAAAACTCTAATTTTGATGATTTTTCTTGTAACTCATCTTTTCTGTCGAAATTCAATATTTTAAACTTCAAACCTTGATTTCAGGGGGTTATACCCTGAATTTAATAATAAAAATTACATCATTCTTCAAGAATGAACTAGTAGAATCCAACTGTATACTTTTTTTTAAGTTTGGACCACTTTCACAACAAAGTGGTCAACAGTTCTGTTGATTTTTATCAATATTTCATCATAGGTTTTAACCTTGATTATAATTAGTAAAATAAAGTTCATATCTGTTTTCTTACAGTAATTACGTGGTAACTTTATTTTTGGTTCATCATTCTATCATGTATAGTTTAGGAGATATTAGCTATGATCCTTGAATATATGCGTTGACCAAAAAAGTGCATATATTCAGGTTAATTCCTTAAGTATTAACTTTGGGAATTAGCTTATTAATTGTTTTATGTGTGGATATTCGTGGGGAATTCACTTGTACAGTTTATTTCACATTTTGCTCCATTAGTTCTTGAGATAAATAAGGTTTTATGGTTTTTATAAGGTATTATACCTTATAATTCATTAAATATTGACTTTACAGATATGCCATAAAAATGGTATATGTGTATTTCTCCATAAGGAATCCAATGGTATAATTTATTTTACATGTTGATTCATTGGTTTTTAAGTTAAACCAATTTTTTTACCAATCTATGGTATTCTTTGTATATTTAAGTAATTATTTTTAATGTATAATTATTCTAAGTAAATTTAATATAATTATATTAAAGGTATAATTATTCTTAGTCTTTTTTGTGACCTAATTGGGTATGTTGTCATATCTCAAAGGCTCACATTAACTCCTTGAGGTGGTAATATGGAAAATACTTCAACACCACATCATTAATACCACATAAAAGATCCGTGAAAATTTTTGTTTTTCTTGATTTTACACCAAAATAATGGGAAATGAGAAATCCCATGTTACATATACACTAAGAATAGTGTTATACATGTTTTGAGCACTTAATATTATGGTATTCTTACATGCACTTTTAGTACACCCATAGTGGATATCTCACTTTATGCTTAAATTTCTATTTTGACGTGAAAAATAAGCAAGGGGGACAAAAGACATCAAAGAGAGCCAGGGTACCCAACTTCTGAGGCCCCAGAGGCGTGGATAGCTCCAAAGCTTGGTTCCATGGCTGATCTCGACCCAATTGGTAAACTAAACCTCTTTGGGAACTTGGTTACCAAGTTACAACTACTGTAAAACACCAGAAAATAGCAAATAACCTGCTATTTTGACGTGCCAAGGAGGTAAAAAGCTACTTACACTCCTGTAACCATGTCAATTACTAATGACTTTCCATGGATAAACCCCAAAAGAGTAATTAAAACCCTTTTTGGACTAGTATCCATTGATTTACCTCATAGCAACCAGTCAAACACTGATATTTGCAATTCTACATAGAGATGAGGTAAAAATTTCAAAAATTCATTAAAAAAACAATTGTTAATTAATCTTTCTGAAACTTTCAGGACCAATTAAGAACTGTATTATCTATGGTACAACCAAAAAGAATTCCAGTTTTACTTACAGTCCATTTTTGGTTATTCTACGTGAAACACTGAATCTTCAAAAATTCACAGTAAATACAACCTGTGATGAAATTGTCAATAACATTGATAACTTTGGGAAATCAATGATTACTTTGGAATAAAAGAAGATTTATAAATGTTACTCCTTTTATTCTTAACCATATTGGGGTTGGTAGTCACGTAAAAGCATCAACTGAGCAATTATTACAATTTTACGTGACAACAGATGATGTAGGTACTAATCCAAAAGGGTTTAATGCTTTCTCACTCACTGATTTTTCAGTTTGCTCCATGGCACGGCTCTGTGAGCTGTTGTTGACTTAAAAGAGGCCTTCTCTTGCTGTTTTTTCCGTATCATCATCTTATTATCATTTTATATCATTGTTACCAACAAGTAAGTATTAGTTAAACTATTCTTAAGTGTTTTAAATCTTTCAGAATCAATCAGAAAGACGTGAAATCATAGAATCCAACTATATATTGTTGTAATCCTGCTATAAATCATTTTGATCTCTCAAATCCACAATTCTATGTCAAATTTCTCTACTTTTATCTATCAACAAGTTCTTTGGAGTATTAGTGAGTCATTTATCTTTAATTCTTAAAGTTTTTCTCTAGTAATAGTTTTCTTCAAGAATTAGCTTTATAATTATTCTTGCAAAAGATAATTATATATTCAAATAATTTTATTATTTTAATAAAAGAAGTTTTTATTATTAAATTCTTCTTGTAATTGATTCTTGTAGACAATTACTTGCTCACTGTTAAAATCACTAGTAGTGCTTAACACATGAAAGAAATAATTATTTAATTATTTAATTGTGGTTATAATAATATTTTATTATTACATTTCATAAGAACAGACATAGTACTGTTGATTAATAGTAATATTATCATCAGTTTCATAGTCACATCTTACATTTGGGGGCCTGGCCGTGATTGTAACCAGAGTTTTGGATATAATCATATTCTAGAATTCATTTTTGTGTTCTAAAAAACCACCATACCTACCCACATCTTACATTTGGGGGCCTGGCCTTGTTTTTTGAACCTTGTACCCTTAATTAATATATTTTTACGTTCTAAAATATTTTAATTTACTATTTTTTTTCTTCAATTTAAAGAGAAAATTATTCTTAATTTTGAAATTGTCTTAAAATCTTATTTCATTGAGGAATTTGGTTTAATTTTATATTGTTTTTACACGTGGCTTTTTCACATCCGAAAACTTATAAAATTATTCTTTGAGTTACTCTGACTTAATTTTTTATTCAAATTCTTAAATTTTAATACCTTTTTCTTTGAAAAGAATATTTTTTTTATATCAAGAAATAATAAAACTTATAAAAAATCTTTTAAAAATATCTTAAATCATAAAAAATAATTTCTTTTATCATATTTTTTTCTTTAAGTGTCTTTAATCAAATACTGTGCAGCTGGCAACAGACTCAGTAAAAGATACATCACTAGTCCTGAATCTTCAGAAGCAGAATCTGAAGAAAGTATTGGGGTGCAAATTGCTAAATGAGGCACCTTATTTAACTCAGAAAAAGTCAAATTACCACCAAAAGGTGTGTATTTTATCTTATATTTTCACCTTTTTATCTTTAAATTAATGTGAAAATGGTGCATACCAGAAATGGAAGCAACTATTCAGTCCAACCAGATGGATGTGGACAAAGAAGAGGCAAGACCAAATCCAGAAGTGCCAAATCTTCCACAAGAAAGACACATCTGGAGGATGCCAGAATTGCCCCCCATTCCCCAAGGTCTGTACCAACAGATTTTGACGTGAATTCTGAGCCTGAACTAATTCATGATATTATTTCCAGGGTTGAACCACTTCCAGGTGGCAGCTATAGAAATATATCAATGCCAGTACAAAAATTGGTTCAGATCAGCCAAGGAGGAAGAGTGGGAAATCTGCCCAAGCCTTTGGCAGGGGGCCATGAACTCCTACTTACACATCAAGAGCTTTCTGGGTCAGGAGAAGACCATAGAACTCTTAGGAGGTTGGAGCCCCCTGTCTTGCAAAGACAAGGTCAAAAAGATAAAGAATTGGTTTCAGAACCAAAGTCTTTTATCCATAGACCAGAAGAAAGAGTTGGAAATGACTCCAACTTTGGAGACAGAGGCACCAGTGGCGTCTACCAGCTCCAAACCAGCTCCAGAAGTGTCCAAGGACAAGCCCAAAGGACCTCAGAAGAGGCAGAAAGGTCCCAAGAACCATCAAGGCAAAGGAAAAGGCAAAGCCAATTGGCACACACCTTACCCACAAGGATACAGGATCCCCAAATTGGAGCCTTCAGCCGTGGACAGTGTCTTCAATATGGCCAGGACTCTGATGGAATTCACAGCCAAGGAGCAGGAAAGGATGAACAGAAACTTTCCATGAAAATAATTGGTGTACAAACTAGTATTAATGTAGAAATTGGTAAACATGATGGAAGATTAACCAAAATTGCATCAGATATAGTTGAATTAAAGAAAAAGGACAAGAAATAAATTGAATTGCACCAAGTGACAAATGCCAAACTTGACTCAATTACCAATTCTTGCAAAAGAATTGAAAACATGTACCAAGTTCAGCATGATGAGATGGAAGATCTTTCCATTTTTAAGGTGAATGATCAACTTACAACTCTACAAGACCAAGTCTTGAAGATAGTTGAGAATACCAATCAATTTGCTATACACTTAGCAAAAAGTGACAGTGAAAGACAGAAGTTGAAGAATGAAATAATTGCAAGTGTGGAACAAATTCATAAGAATCATGTACCACATATGCCAAGACATTCTACACCTTTAACTGAAGAAAAACCTTCTGTTAAAGAAAGTCTCACCCCATTTTTGGGAGAAAATGCCTACTCTGCAAGACATATTCCCAAAATAGAAGAATGGCCAACATTCTCTGGTGAAGGAGCATACAACAATATTGAATACATCAGGACTATTGATATGTTGCAAGAAGACTTTAATATACCTGATGAAATCATAGTGGAAAATTACATTGTCTGTTTACCAGAACTGCAAAGAAATGGTATTACAAAATGAGGATTGATCATGGTAAACATGATTGGTCTTGGTGGAAATCTGAAGTGATCACCAAATGGGCCAACAATTCTTGGAGGTTTAAAATGGAAAATGCCTTTGAAAGTTCCATTTTTAACTCAGAGAAAGATAAACCACTTACTTGTTTCTTCAAACAAAAAGACAGATTATCTGCTTTACAACCAGATATGTCTGATACTATGATTAATATGAAAATATTAAGAAAGTGTGGAGGAGATTTGGAACATGCTATCAAAAGCAGATGTGTGGAACCCTGTTCAACAGAAGACTACATTAATGCTATGGAAGATATCATTGCCAGAACAAGAATTGGTAAAACTTGGTCTAAAATCCCAACAGAATCCAAGATGACCTCTAAGATTCCCAGAGAGGATAAAAGACCAGAAAAACCTGTCTTAAAGTGTCATAAATGTGGAAGCACTTCACATTTAGCCAACACTTGCACTAAGAGGACAAAAATCAATGAGGTTCAAGTCATTGAGGACATTCAGTGTACTGGAGAGAAGGACGAATCTGATCAAGACTCTGCAATCTCTGAAGATACACCAGTGGAGGACTATCCCATTGAAAACATCACAGCTTTCTTTGAGGTCACTGAAGTACATACTCATTTGCCACAGTATAGTGAAGATTGCTACAACCTGATTAATTTTCAGGATGCCAGAATGTGTAAAACCAAACCTGCTAGAGGAAAAGGTTATACTGCTGGAGCATCTTGTATCACCTCCATTCTGATGGATGATGTTGAAACCAAAGTCAATTTGGATACAGGAGCATTTTGCACTTGTGTAGGCAAAATTTATCTCCAAGCTATACTTCCTGAATGGAAAAACCATCTATTACCAATAGAAGGTGTACAATTCAGTAGTGCCAGTACCAACATGTACCCTTTGGGTATATTAGACACTATTCTTGTATTTCCCCACCCAACAGGAAGTATAATAATGAAAGCTGAGGTTGTAGTAATGGACAACTGTACATCTCAACATGTCATTCTTGGAAATTATTACTTAAGTATTTGTGGTATTGATATCAATAACCATAAAGACAGATATTTCACAATTGGAGAAAACAGAAGAAAGAAATTTGCTTTCTCCAATATGCCAAAGCAAATATCAGTAGTACCTTCTGAGAAAGATACTTATAAGGAAGAATTTGTGACCACACAACTTGTTGAAGCACAAATTAATCCATCATTGTCACCAAAAATGAGGAATGAACTTATTGACGTGTTATACACATACAATACTGCATTTGCCTCTGATAATGAACCATTAGGTGCTATAAGAGGACATGAAGTTGATATTACTCTTAATATTGACAGACCATATCCCCCAGTACTTAGAAGACCAGCTTATCCAGCCAGTCCCAGAGCTAGAGAAGCCTTGGAGAAACATATCCAAGAGTTAATTCAGCTTGGTGTACTAAGGAAAGTAGGCCATAATGAAGAGGTTGAAGTGACAACACCTGTTATCATTGCTTGGCATAATGATAAGTCAAGAATGGTTGGAGATTTTAGAGCTTTGAATACCTACACAGTTACAGATAGGTATCCAATCCCTAGAATCCAAGAAACCTTGACTCAATTGTCTAATGCCAAGTATATAACATCAATGGATGCATTGAAAGGCTTCCATCAAAATTTTTTGACGCCTAAAGCTAAGAAATTACTTCGAATTATCACTCACTGTGGTATTTATGAGTATCTTAGAATGCCATTTGGCATTAAGAATGCTCCATCTCATTATCAAAGAATGATGAATACCATCTTCCCCACAGAATTGTCTGAAGGATGGCTTATCATTTATATTGAGATATTATTATATGTTCTGATTCATGGTCTTTGCACCTTGAAAGACTTGCAAAAGTACTTCACAAAGTTGCAGAAGTGAATATGAAAATTTCACTTAACAAATGCAACTTTGGTTTTGAAGAACTTAAAGCATTAGGACATGTTGTTTCTGGTTTGAGCTTGGGCATTGACAAGAATAAAGTGGCAGCAGTGCTACTTAAGCCAATACCCCAGAATAAAAAAGAAATGATGTCTTTTCTTGAATTTGCTGGTTACTATAGGCAACACTTGAAAGACTTTGCAATTCTAGCCAAATCACTCTATAGAATCTGTGATCAACAGACTGTATTTGAGATGACACAGGAGAGAATTAAAGCTTATGAGAACATAAAGAAAGCCCTTACAGAAGCACCTTTACTCCTCATGCCTGACTGGAACATTCCTTTTAAGTTGTACATTGATGCATGTGGAGAGGGATTAGGGGCAGCCCTACATCAAGTCCAAATTATTGATGACAAACCTACAGAAGGACCAGTTTGTTATATCTCAAGACAAATCAAACAAACAGAAGCCAGATATGGTGCAAGCCAAATGGAGTGCTTATGTTTGGTATGGGCACTTGAGAAATTACACTATTACCTTGATGGCAGTGTTTTTGAAGTGATAACTGACTGTAATGCAGTAAAATCACTTCTTAACATGAAAACTCCAAACAGACATATGTTGAGATGGCAAATAGCTATTCAAGAATATAGAGGAAACATGAATATAGTTCATAAAGCAGGAAAAATTCACAAGAATGCTGATGGACTTAGTAGATGGGCTTTATCCAACACTCCTGATAACCCAGCTTATGTACCTTTGGAAGCTGAACCACAGATTCCAATTGAAGGAATTAACATAACTGATATTGGGACTGAATTCTTTGAGGAGGTCAGAGAATCTTATAAACAAGACAAGAATTGCCATATCTTGACTTATTTATTAGATAAAGACTGCAAGGACACATCTTTAGTTAATGCACTTGATGAAGTTTGGAAAAATTCCTATTCTGAAGGAAGATTTCACTTGTTTGATGGGATCATTTACCACGGAACAAAACATTCTTGTGTTATGACATTGTGCAGTAGATTACTTATCAATACCATTCTTCATGAATGTCATGATAGTATCTACTCTGGACACCTGTCAGAAGACAGAACACTTGAAAAAGTGAAGAACTGTGCATGGTGGCCATCTTGGAGAAAAGAAACCATTGAATATTGCCATACCTGTGACAGATGCCAAAAAGCAAACAGGAGTACAGGCAAGAAATTTGGACTTATGATCCATATTCAAGAACCAAAATCCCCATGGGAAGTTGCTCACATGGATTGGGTCACAGCACTTCCTCCAAGTGGTGACAGAAGTTATAATGCTTGTTTAGTCATAGTAGACAGATATAGCAAAACTCCCATATTCTTACCATGTCATAAAGATGACACTGCTATGGATACAGCTCTTCTTTTATGGAGTAGAGTTATTTCTCATACAGGATTATTTAAGAATATCATAAGTGACAGAGATCCTAAATTCACATCTGCACTTTCAACCAATCTTCATATATTGTTTGGGACTAAGTTATCATTCTCTACAGCATATCACCCTCAGACAGATGGGCTAGCAGAGAGGATGATTCAAACTTTAGAGGACATGATCAGGAGATTTTGTGCTTATGGATTAGAATTCAAAGACTCAGATGGCTTTACCCATGACTGGTGCACTCTAATACCTGCATTAGAATTGGCATATAAGACATCACTCCATTCTTACACAGGACAAACTCCTGCTATGTTAGAGAAAGGATGGAATCCAAGACTCCCAGAAGACACACTGAGGAAAGACTTGATTGACATTCATCCTAAAGCTTCCAGCTTCAAAATAATGCTTGATAAAGTAAGACTTCATGCAAAACAAATTATGAATGATGCTTTTGATTATGCAAAACAGAAGTGGGATAAGAGTCATAAAGTACCAGACTTCAAAGTAGGGGACTTGGTTTAGTTTCAACCTTGAATTTTAATAATATTAAAGGCCCAAAGAAACTTAAAGATTCTTATGTAGGACCTGTAGTTATTGTTGCTTTACATGGAACCAATGCAGTTCAAGTGGAATTGAGTGGTGAATTGGAAAATAAACACCCCACCTTTCCAGTCAGCTTGATAAAGTCTTATCAACCAGCTGATAAAGAATTGTTTCCTTTAAGAAACCCAACTCCTTTAACTGTACCACCTGTGGAACAGAATGAATACAAAAAGATAAAGAAAGTCATTAAAGAAAGGAGACTTAGGGGTAAAAATCAAAGAGAATATCTTGTCAGATATAGGAATCCACTACATGAAGATGAATGGATGGCAGAATCAGAAATACCTGACTCAGATAAACTCTTAAGAAGATTTAGACATGAAAGAAGGCCACAAGCCTGAATATGTCTATAAATGTGCTTTAAACTACTTGATCTGAGTGATGTAAAGAGGTTGGACAGTGGACATTAACCCCCTTTGGGGCCTTATTCTTTTATCACTAATAAAATTGTACTACAATTTTATTTTTTTGTGGGAGGGAATGTGAGCCTTGAGGTATATTTTACATACCCAAATAGGCCACAATTATCTTAAAAAAGAAATTTTGAATTATACATAAATCATAAATCATGCATATATTCAAAATTCATCATTTTTGATTTCAGAATAGATGAATAACTTTTTATTGAGTAAGTAAATCCATGGATGTAAGGCCAGATTTGGATTCTACACAAGAATTCACCTAGGGTAGCTCCATAGAGTGAATAAGCTCAAATTAACTCCTTGAGGTGGTAATATGGAAAATACTTCAACACCACATCATTAATACCACATAAAAGATCTGTGAAAATTTTTGTTTTTCTTGATTTTACACCAAAATAATGGGAAAGTGAGAAATCCCACGTTACATATACACTAAGAATAGTGTTATACATGTTTTGAGCACTTAATATTATGGTATTCTTACATGCACTTTTAGTACACCCATAGTGGATATCTCACTTTATGCTTAAATTTCTATTTTGACGTGAAAAATAAGCAAGGGGGACAAAAGACATCAAAGAGAGCCAGGGTACCCAACTTCTGAGGCCCCAGAGGCGTGGATAGCTCCAAAGCTTGGCTTCATGGTTGATCTTGACCCAATTGGTAAACTAAACCTCTTTGGGAACTTGGTTACCAAGTTACAACTACTGTAAAACACCAGAAAATAGCAAATAACCTGCTATTTTGACGTGCCAAGGAGGTAAAAAGCTACTTACACTCCTGTAACCATGTCAATTACTAATGACTTTCCATGGATAAACCCCAAAAGAGTAATTAAGACCCTTTTTGGACTAGTATCCATTGATTTACCTCATAGCAACCAGTCAAACACTGATATTTGCAATTCTATGTAGAAATGAGGTAAAAACTTCAAAAATTCATTAAAAATACAAATCTTAATGAATCTTTCTGAAACTTTCAGGACCAATTAAGAACTGTATTACCTATGGTACAACCCCAAAGAATTACAGTTTTACTAGTAAAATTAAAAGTTTTACTTACAGTCCATTTTTGGTTATTCTATGTGAAACACTGAATCTTCAAAAATTCACAGTAAATACAACCTGTGATGAAATTTTCAATAAAATTGATAACTTTGGGAAATCAATGATTACTTTGGATTAAAAGAAGATTTACAAATGTTACTTCTTTTATTCTTAACCATATTGGGGTCAGTAGTCACGTAAAAGCATCAATTGAGCAATTATGACAATTTTATGTGACAACAGATGATGTAAGTACTAATCCAAAAGTGTTTAATGCTTTCTCACTCACTGGTTTTTCAGTTTGGTCCATGGCACGCCTCTGTGAGCTGTTTTTGACTTAAAAGAGGCCTTCTCTTGCTGTTTTTTCAGTATCATCATCTTATTATCATTTTATATCATTGTTATCAACAAGTAAGTATTAGTTAAACTATTCTTAAGTGTTTTAAATCTTTCAGAATCAATCAGAAAGACGTGAAATCATAGAATCCAACTATATATTGTTGTAATCCTGCTATAAAGCATTTTGATCTCTTAAATCCACAATTCTACGTCAAATTTCTCTACTTTTATCTATTGATAAGTTCTTTGGAGGATTAGTGAGTCATTTATCTTTAATTCTTAAAGTTTTTCTCTAGTAATAGTTTTCTTCAAGAATTAACTTTATAATTATTCTTGCAAAAGATAATTATATATTAAAATTATTTTATTATTTTATTAAAAGAAGTTTTTATTATTAAATTCTTGTTGTAATTGATTCTTGTAGACAATTACTTGCTCACTGTTAAAATCACTAGTAGTGCTTAACACGTGAAAGAAATAATTCTTGAATTATTTAATTGTGGTTATAATAATATCTTATTATTATATTTCATAAGAACAGACATAGTACTGTTGATTAATAGTAATATTATCATCAGTTTCATAGTCACATCTTATACCTGACATCCTCAAAGAAGGTGGTGTTCAAGTCTGTAACACTTATTCCTTCTATTGGGATTTGTGGTGAAGCTTCTTCTGGCACATAAGCAGGATTATCAATAATATTTGGTAATGGCCATCTGCTTAGTCCATCTGCATTTTTATGAATATTCCCATCCTTATGAACAATAGTCATATTTCCTCTGTATTCCTGTATGCCTATTTGCCATCTGAGCATATGTCTGTTGGGTGTTTTCATGTTTAAAAGTGACTTGACAGCTGTACAATCTGTTATCACCTCAAAAACACATCCCTCCAAGAAGTAGTTCAATTTTTCCAAGGCCCAGACAAGGAATAGACATTCCATTTGACTTGCTCCATATCTGGCTTCAGTTGGTTTGATCTGCCTGGATATGAAACATATGGGTCCTTCTACAGGTTTATCATTTATGATCTGAACTTGGTGAAGTGCAGCACCCAGCCCATCCCCTGATGCATCAATATACAATTTAAAAGTTAATTTAAAGTATGGCATCAGTAAGAGTGGAGCAGTGGTCAAGGCTTCTCTTAGAGACTCAAAAGCTTCGACTCTTTCAACAGTCATTTCAAATACTGTGTCTTTGTCACACAATTTATAAAGTGGTCTTGCTATGGATGCAAAATCTTTAATGTGTTGCCTGTAATATCCTGCAAAACCTTAGAATGACTGAATTTCCTATCTTATTCTGAGGCATGGGTTTTAGCAATACTGCTGCAACTTTGTTTTTGTCAATTCCAAGGGACAAACCAGATACAACATGTCCTAGTGCTTTAAGTTCTTTAAATCCCAAATGACATTTCTTCAAGGAGATTTTCATGTTTACTGATTGAATTTTTGTCAAAACTCTGGACAATCTATACATGTGCTCCTCCCAAGTTTTGGAACAGACAATAATGTCATCAATGTAAATGATTAACCATCCCTCTGAGAGTTCTTCAGGGAAGATTTCATTCATCATTCTTTGGAAGTGTGAAGGTGAATTTTTGATACCAAAGGGAATCCTTGAGTACTCATACACTCCACAATGAACAATAAATCTCAAGTATTTTCTTGCTCTTGGTGTCACCACATTTTGATGGAATCCTTTAAGGGCATCCATAGTGGTTATATACACTGCTTGAGATATTTGAGTAAGGGCAATTTGGATTTTTGGTATTGGGTATCTGTCAGGCACATTGTAAGTGTTCAGAGCTCTAAAGTCCTCAACCATTCTGGATTTTCCATTATGCCATGCCACTATGACTGGTGTAGTTATTTCTACTTCTTCATTGTGGCCTTCTTTTCTTATTACACCAAGGTCCAGAAGTTCTTTGATATGAATTTCTAGAGCTTCTCTTGATTTTGGACTTGCTGAATATGCAGGTCTTCTAAAAGAGTGGTTGATAAGGTCTCTCAATGTTAAGAATGATGTCAACTTCATGACCAATAATTGCTCCTAGAGGTTCTTTGTCTAGAGCAAATGCTCCTCTGTGGTCATACAAAAGGGAAGAAAGTTTATTTTCCTGTTTATCAGTCAAATGAAGGCTTATTTAAGCTTCATTTAATTGTTCATACTTGAATTTCTCTAACTCTAAGTTGACTGGTGATACTTTATTTACTGTAATTTGTCTTTTAAATGGTAAAAAGGCAAATTTTTGGCGCTTATTGTCTCCAATAGTAAAGTATCTGTCTTTATTGTTATGCAAATCTATCCCATACATGATTAAATAGTCATTTCCCAATATAAAATGGGTACTAGAGCAATTTTCCATAACAACAAATTCAACTGTGATTCTTAAATTCCCATTGATGTGTGGGAATATGACACTGGTCTCAAAGATTCCTAATGCTTTCATTGGGTTACTTGCACTGTTGAATTTTATACCATCAATTGGTAACAACTGGTCTTCAAAATTTGGTACACAAGTCTTAAGAAAAGATTTTCCAACACAAGAGCAGAAGGCTCCTGGGTCAAGTAAAAGTTTGGTGGGCTTGTTGTCAATCACCACTTCTGTTATACAGGAGTTACCAGCTGTATAACCTTTCCCTATGTTTGGTTTTGTCCTCATAAGTTGTGCATCTTGAACTTTTGATAAATCAACTTGACCATTGCTCAATTGTGGCAAGTGGGAATAAGATTCCATGATGTCAAAAGTGGCATTGATATTTTCAATATCTTTTGAAGATTCAGAAAATATGGATGACTTATCATCTGAATTGTCTTCAATTATGTCTTCTTTTTCAACATCAAGTTCTTTTTCAATGTAAATTTCATTGATTTTCCCTCTTTTTGGACATTTATTGGATAAATGGGTGGTGCTTTGGCAAATATGGCACTTTCTGACTGTATCTACAAATTTATACTTCATATTACTAGAATTTTCTTTGGGGTTTTTGTCCACAGAATCTTTCCAAGGTGTATTAAACCTTGTTTTGAGATTCACCCTACTAGAACCAATTTTGGTTCTGGTGGTTACTTCTTCTAATATATTGATAATATCTTCTGCTGAAGATTGTTCAGTAGTCCTGCTTTTGACAGCATTCTCTAAGTCACCTCCACATTGTCTCAGAATTTTTCTATGGATCATAAATTCTGACATGTCAGGATATAATGCTGTTAATCTGTCTTTTTGTTGGCAAAACCATGGTAAAGCTTTGTCTTTATCAGCATTTAATTTGGAAGATTCAAAGGCTGTTTCAACTTTAAACCTCCAAGAATCATTTGCACATTTGTTGATGATTTGGGTCTTCCACCAAGTCCAACTCTGGTATCCATGTGCTTGTCTTATTTTGATATACCACCTGTGAGCTGATCTGTTAAACAAGATTTTAAACCTGGCTGTTACCAATCTGTCTGGTAATTTAAAATCCTCTTTGATCATGTCAATACCTTTAATGAATTCTATATGGTCATACTCTCCTTCACCACTTAAGTGAGGCCATTCTTTAAGTTCTGGAACTTCTTTCAAGAGTGCTTGGCCCATTTATGGTTCCAAGTTATTAAAAGAAGTGGATAATTCATTTTTTAATTGTGAATTATCAGGATCCAATACTTGTGAATTTGAAATTCTTGTGCCCTCATTTTGATTTAGAGGTGTAGACATTCTTGGTAAGGCGTTCAGTATTTGTTCAATTTCATTTATTTTACTGTTGCTACACCTTTGGGAATTTCTGTATTCATGTTGGAAGCTTTGTATTAAATTTATTACTTCAATTTTATACATGTCTTCCTTATGTGTTAGTTCTTGCCATAACTCTTTCTGTCTTGTGTTATCAGCAGTGACTTGATTCAATTTCATTGATAATTTTGATACTTCTTCTTGTGAAGCATCAAAACACTTTTTCAAGGCAATGGTATATGTCTTTACTTCAGTAAATGAATTTGAAATGTCATCAAGGACTTTCTTGTTATCTGTTTTGATAATATTTGTGGCTTGTTTAATTCTTGTTTCAATTATGTCATCAATATTTAATTTAGAATATCTATCTGTTAATTCTTTAATAATGGCAGATTGTTCATTTATTTTATTGCCAAAAGAATTATCATTATTGGAAATTTTAATTGTTCTTAAAACTTTTTCAAAACACATAAGTGTTTTGTTAATTTGGCAAAGACTCAGGTTGTTTGCTTTAATGTTGTCACAAATGGTTTCATTTTTATCAGAAAGATGTTTTTTCACGTCATTTATAGCATCATACAACTCTGGGATGGAATCAAATATATCAGAAATCATTTCTGGAATTTTAATCTGGCTTCCTCTTTCTTCTGTAATTCCATCATGGTTCTGGCCATCTGAAATACATTTTCCATGGCATCCTGTTGAATCTTTGGGATTCTGTAGCCCTGGCTGTAAGGCTTTGCAGCTGGTGCCTTCCCTTTGAGCTTGTTTGGAACTTGTGGCTGTTTTTTCACGTTGGAATTGCTGGTGCTGGCCACTGGGGCTTTTTTTGGCACTGGTTTGGGTGGTGGAGGGTTGTTGTTCCTCCATTCTAGTGTCAACAGCATCAAGTTTTTCTTCTACATCAATTGATGCCATCCATTGAGCAATTTGCAAGTGTTGGGATGGCCCAGGAATTTCCTTACTGTCAGGTAAGAATTCATGCAATTCTTCCACAGGTCTGCAAGGATCTGGTACTCTTTGAATTGAAGTGCATTGTTGTATACACTGTGGCAGTCTTTGTTCATGTCCACAGAGGCTTGTTGTGGCGGTGTCAGCTCTTTTTGAAGGTAAAATGGTATTATCAGCTTCAGAATGAGCCAATTCAGTTGTTTGGAAGTCATCAACTGACCCTTTTCCTTCTGTACCTGATTGGCCTCTGCCATAATCACATCTATTACCTTTCTGGGAGCTTCTTGAGGGGTTATAGCTGGCTCCTGACCTGATTGAAGGCATAATTATGGTTAAAAAGGCTTAAAATAGTAATTTTATGTCAAAAACTTACTATTGGCCAAATCTTTTGCTTTCGGAAGAGTATTACTTGTGTCCAAGTTAATCAATTCAGAAGATATTGGTTCAGGTTGGTTATTATGAGTCACAATAACAGTACTATTATGGTCTGAATTAATACTACTAGCAGGAATAATGCTGGTGACTGTTGAGGCTGTTTCAATGTTTTCTTGTCTTACCATGTTTTCAGACACTAAAATCAATGAAAAAACTAATTAATTAAGTAAAAAAATAATATTTTCAAAAAGAAATGAAAATATAAGCCTCACTTATAATATGAAAAAAAAATATTTTTTATGGATTTTTTGATTATAAGTATTTTTTTATATGTTTTTAAATTTTTCAGTATAAGAAAAAAGATTTAAAAAGAGTAAAAAAAATGTCACAGGTAAAATATCATGGCTGGGCCCCCAAATGTATGGTGTGGATATGAAACTTTGATTAAAAATCAAGTACTTTTCCTGTCCTCAAAATTTGTATAAGGTAAAAATCAATTAAAAATAGTAAGAAATATTATTTTTAAGAGAAAACACGCCAATTTTCTTGTTTATAACTTTATTAGTATAAAACAATAATATTATAGAAATTTATTGTTTTACCAACAATAAAAATTTATCCAAAAAATACTCTACAAGAGATATTTTAAGGCTGCAAAAGAAATTTCTTCAAGAGCAATTTCAATTGGAATTAATTGAGCAAAGAGCTGCAAGCAATTAATTAGAGAACAAAGTCTTTAAAAAGAATATTAAAGAGAAAACACGCCCAAAAGTGACCAGAGTGAATTTGGAAACAAAGTGACAAGGTTTACAGTGATGAAAGATGCTTTAATTCACTTTTGGGGTGGTTCAGGGGTAAAAATGATTATAAGAGTTACAAACAATGATTATAATGATTTTTTCACGTGGTTAAAAGGATTAAAATGATTTTAAAATGGTGGTTGGAATCTTTTATTGATTGGTTTAACAGTGTTTAAACTAATTAATAAAAAGGAAAAGATTCTAACATGAAGAGAAAAGTGGGGCAAAGAAGACATTCTTTTATAGCCACCAATTCTCTTACTCTAAAAGTAAAATTTACTCTTGTCAGTCGTGAAAAACAGTCTGACAACAGAAAAGCCAATTATGGCATCATTGAACCCTGGTTCAGACCAAAAAGGGCTGGTTCAAGCCATTTTTAGCCATTTTTAGCCATTTTAGACCCTTAAATCAGCCATTACTATAGCAATACCAGGCCTAGAGCCTTCAAAACACTTCAGAATGTGTGTCAGAGGCGTAGAAACCAGTTAAAACTGCTTTTACTATGATTGTTTTATCTTAAGGGTAGTTTTACCCTCTTGGCAACAGCTAAAACTACCCCAGTTGGTATCAAAACCTCATCATCAATTGAGTTCACAGACCCTGTAACTCAATTCCAGGCCAAAAGTGATGAACTTTTGCATGAATTTTGACATCCCACGCCTGTCAGCAAGGATTTTGGGGGTCTAGCTCCCCCTTAGAGCTGGAGTTCCTTTCCCCCCCAAATTTAATCTTTCCAATTTATTTTTCCTTTAATTCCTCATCATGTATTATACTTATAATTTACATATGTAATTCAATTCAATTGTACAGAACAATACAGTAATAATTGACACCTCATATGTAAATCAAAGTTCACTTGTGTAATACACGCGCACATTTTGACATTTCAATTGAATTCAATTGAAAATACTTCAATTCCTCATAACTTCTAAACTAAACACAACACCTCAATTTTAACACAAAATTTGATGGTTAACACCACATGTGGTGTGAATTAAATTAAAGTTTTGAGGATTCTCAACTTTTGTATTGAAAATACTAAAAACTTAATTCAAGCTTATTTAGAGTTGAGTTACAAGAATTTCACTCAGAGGTGACCCCACCTGATTTTTTATGAGGAATCCAATGGTGAAATAATTTTTATGTGTTTATTTATTGGATAAAAAGTTATAATAATTTTGTATAACTTTTTTCCAAATTTATTTATTTTTTCACAATTTTGTTAAAATTTCATTTTTACTTAATTTTTTCAAGTATAAATGTAATTTTATACTTACAAAATTTTTAATGTATTTTTATTTTTAAATTGTAATTAATTTTTTATTTTTAATATAATTTTATATTTATATTTTGGTTTTTATTTTAATAATATAAATAAATTTATTTTATTTATATTAATATGTTATTTTTGTATTTGTGGTCCTTTGGGTATATGAAATTACCTCTAAGGCTCACAATATTACTCTTATCATTTTGGACTCCTCAGAGTCCGCTTCTTTATTTGTGACTCACCATACTAAATATATGGTTGAGATCCCTCCCTTCCCAAGCCTTGGTTATGAATTTTTAGTCATTGATACTCCCAAGGGAGAATACTGCATATTTGGCTTTTACTTTATTAATTATTCTAATGCATATATGGATTCGACTCAAGGGCTGATCACCTTTAATCCTGATCATAAGTACTATCATTATCCTTTTAATTCTTTCAGCAATGGCTTTTTTTCTGCCAATACATGTTCAGCTCTGGTTGGTAATTCTACAATACAATCATTTCCAACTTCTGTCAGTATTCCTTCTCCTAATTCCCATCAGTTATTCCTCTCCTCTAGAGATGAAGTCTTCAAAAGATAAAAGATGTTGGACAAGATAATTCTTGTCACAATACTTTCTTCCAGACCTCAAAAAAGGGAACTCTTGCCAAAAACGGTATTAAACTGGTCGAAAGACCAGTTAATACTGGCAATTTGTAGATCACATTCCACCAGGTGACAGTACCCCTGTGTTGAGAGCACTTAATCCCAAATTTCATTTAACTGATGGTATCACTCATGGCATCCTGATTGAGCTACATTAGTCACAACAGGAGCCTCCAAGGGGCAAAGTCCTTGTATGCAATGGAACAGAAAACCCAGTAATTTTAGGTTGTTTGATTGAGACCTTCCCATTGTCTCAAACAGAATCAAATCCATGACATTGGTAACTTGTTTATTGTTACAAAACTGTCTACCAGACCTCAGCAAAGGGTACTCTTTCCAAAAAGGCTATTAAAATGGTTGGAATACGGGGTACTACTTGAAGTTGTACATTGCATTCCACCATGTGATAATTCTATATCTTCACTTCATCTCTTCTATGGGTATGTATACCTTCCTCCTTCATCTTATCATGACTTCCTGGAGGAGTTGTAGGATGAAGAAGAAAAGCCAGAAGAAATTGAAACCATGATGAACGTTGTTTCTTCTGCTCATAACCACTATTTGGATGTATACTCCAAGTTGAAAGCAGAAAAAACACCTCCTCACCATTCTTTTGATCATTGTATTCGACTGGAGGGGTCTATACCTCCAGCTGGGGCCATCTACTCTTTATTAAACCAAGAGTCAGGGAAACTCAGGGCTGACATCTTAGAGAATGTAGAGAAATTTATCATCTGGACAATCTCCTCTTCAACAGGAGCATCTCCTCTTTTTTTCAAAAAGAAGGATGGTGGCATCCGTTTGTGTGTTGATTACCACACACTCAATGCTGTTACTAGGAAGAACAGATATCCTGTTCCTCCTATGAATCAGCTTCTCACATTTTTTAATTGGTCTTCTCTCTTCTCCAAGATTTATCTGCATGGTGCATATAACATTCTCAGAATCAAGGAAGGTGATGAACATTTGACATGTTTTACAACCAAATATGGCAATTATGAGGACTTGGTTATGCTATTTGTGCTCCACAATGCTCCTGCCCATTTTCAAGATCTTTACAATAATATATTCCATGCGCTTCTTGATTTTTATATTGTAGTTTTTATGAATAACATTATGGCCTTTTCCAAGTCTGAGGAAGAGCATGTCACTCATGTTGTAACAACCACTCATCAGGGGTAAGGGAATTCATACTTACACCCACTCAAACACCTCAAACCAGCAAAGCCACTGTGTGTATCAACATTCAGTTTCAGCAATCTTCCTTTCTGAAAAATGCATACAGTCTGGTTTATCAATACAGCCTGTCAATACTTTTACAGGTTGGAATTACCCATTACAGTTTGGATACACCATTTCCAAACTGTATGATCACTCAATACTACCACTCCTGTTGTACAGTGCCCTGCCAATTGTATGCAAATGCACCTCTCATACAGGCAGGGCCCTGTATCAGCATGCGCCTGTGCGTGCAGCATGTCGACCAATGGACTACTCTCATTGGTCAGTCTGGTCCTGCGGGCTGGAAAAAACAAAATTCTTTGTTTTTTTTCTCAACCTATTGTCAACGTCGTTTCAATTTTTTAATTTGTTTTTTTAATTGTTACTTCGCAACATTGACCACTGCTCTCTTCGCAAAATGAGCAGTTCCATGTATGAAGACGATTCACGCACCAATGGTAAATAGGGCCCCCATCCTTGTCTCCAACCAATGTCATCCACGGCTATTGCTTTTTCATATTGCTACGTATTTACTTACTTTAATAGTCATCCATCACCTATATCCAGATGCTGAAATACAAAGTTATATTCCATCAGTTAGTTTGTCTTTTTCATTTCTGTAAAATTTTTAACCTTGCTAATATGACCTTACCCACCATAGATGCCATACTTAGATGTTGAAACCCAAGGCCAATTGGTGTGTATGCGTCAGGCTGGACCCTCATTTAGGGCCATTGCAGAGTGGAATAATCTCCCTCTGATGACTGTTTACCATACAAACAGATTGGCACTGTTACGGCTCAATGAAAAAGCAGCTGACCGACAAAACTCACTGAGCGTGACTGGCAACAACTCAGTGGTATTATTACTTGATTTCAACGACTTACTGTGCTCAAGTTACATCCCTAATGAAGTCACACAATTCAACGCAAGATTCACAAGTTGGGGAAACACTCACGAATCGCCCCTAAGAAGCCATATTTACGACCTCAAGATTTTCAATGCCGGCTTTCTTTTGCCCAGGCTCATAGGAACTGGACAATTAACGAATGGGCCAAAGTAATCTGGACCAACAAATCGGCTTTTGAGCTGGGAAAATGAGTTGATCAAGTCCAAGTCTGGTGCACCGCAAACAAAAAGTGGCTGCTTGAAAACCTCACTGTCAACCAGTGATCCGGGTGTCAATCAGTTATGATATGGGGGGGATTTTGTGCTGCTCACCGTAGCAGCATTGTATTTTTGGATGGTAGGATGAATTTCCAAGAGATGGTCCAACAGGTCTACCGGCCAGCCCTTTGCCCCTTTGTCGAGCAAATGGAGCAAGCACCCTGGATCAGAGGAAAACATTGAGTTCTCCTAATGGCAGACAATGCGCCGATTCATATGGCAGCTTTCAGCAATCAATGGCGCAAACAAAAATCATACTCAAGATGGAGTGGCCGGCACATTCACCAGACCTCAACCCAATTGAAAACATCTGGGAGTCGATGAAAAGCCAAATATCAAAGCTTTACCAACCTCAAAATTTGGAAGAACTCAAGCCCACTATTTGGTCCTGCTGGAGCGACATTCACCCTGGCATACTCAATGACTACCTCCAATCAATGCCAAGGAGGATGCAGATGGTCTGTCACAACCACAAATATTGACCCTCCTCCATGGGTGTTGCGGCAATTCTAACCTGGAACCAAGTTGGGGCCAATTGGCCACACCATATCTTTTATGGCCAATTGGTCCCCTCTGCTGCTCTATGGCCATTTGGCCATTTCTGGCCCCAATCATCCTTTTATGGCCTCAGGCCATATCCTGCCATCATTGGCCTCCTTGGCCAATTTTTATCTCACCAACCCTCAGGCCTTCATCTCTGTTTTTGGGCCTGGGGGGGTCCTTTTGTCTTCTAGGGGCCTCCAGGCCCCCTAGCCATCTCCATCCATCTTGGGCCTACCCTTTACATTAGGGGGGGTTCTGTCCTAAATGGCCTTTTTGGGCGATTTAGGCTCACTACGGCTTTTACGGCCCGTGGGCCGTAATTCACAAACCACGGTCCCTAAGCTAAAATGGTTATTCCCATTATCCCATAATAGTACACATATCAAATACACATAGTATAATTCAATTTAAATTTCAATTTCCATTCCATGTTTTTGTTACTTGGAAGCTTTATAGATATTCTTATGGATTGATTACCTACTCAAAATTCTTTTTTAAATACATGAATAAATCCAATTTTCATGCTCTCTTAATATATAGCTCTATAAATTTGTATGAAATTTCCTTTACCTTGATAATCCTCGTTATTTACGATTGTAATATTAATTAATGATCAGATTGAATATAAATTGACAAATCTTCAGGAATGTTTTTCCAATTGAATGTAATAGTAAGAAATTCAAAATTGTATCATTTTTCACTTTTTGTGTCCTAAATTTCCAGGGGATAAGGTTTAATGATCATAAAAATATTCACAACTTTGAAAGATTTTATATATAGCATATACTTTCAACTTGAAGATATTTAATAAACAACTCTAAGTTTCTAAAACGTCTCAATAAAGTTAATTTTTAATCAATTTTGTTTTGCTAAATCTAAATCTGATTTTTATTTCTTGAGTTTCTATCCACAAACCTCTTTAAATTCTCAGTATCTACTACCTTCTTATTTATTTCTAAGCCTTAACATATATGTGGTATATCCCCTTGAATGCATACTTTGGAAACTAAATTAATTGGGCTCAAATAAGCTTTATTAATTGTGTTTTTCATTAAAAAAATTATGCATCACATTTTTTGACAACTTGAGTGAGTGAAAAATTAACTCCTTTCAGGGAAAAAAACTATATTCTATCTCAAAGTCAAAGAAATAAAATTAAATCCTGCCCCCAACTTCCCACCAAAACTCTATTAAAGGAATAAGAAAATGTGTATTCATTCAAAAGATTCAGAATTCAATTTCAGTTATTTTTAAATTATTTGGATGGGTTGTTGAAATGAAATTTGGCTACTTACCTTGGTATAATTATACTTCACAAAATTGATAAATGGAAATGTCTTGGCATTTTTGGGTTAAAATTAGTGGATTAACTTCTGTTATTTTTCTTGGGAATACTGAATATTTTGATCTTTAACTTAATGGAATAGACCCTATTTTATATAGAAGAAAAGGGCTTAACAGAGTCCTGACCTGATAGATATTTTATTTCTAAACTAATTATTTTTGGTTACTCAGTCATAAAATAAATCTTCTGAGTATTTGCTACATTGGTGAAAGTTGTTTTGAAAAACTCTTTGAAGCCATTTCATTAAGTTTTTCATTACTTTTGGTGAGTGAAATTTTAAATATTATTTTAATCAAAGTTACAAAAAATAGTTCTTTGATGCATTGATTCTTCAACTTTTCTTGTAGAATTACTTATTCAGCTATGGTATTTTTTTAATCCAGATAATATTTTGGAAAATTAACTTAATCCCTGGTGTGGAAATTATTAATGTGGTCCAAGTTCACATAATACCTGTTTTTTGAAGTTCATAAAACAGATAGAAGTGGATTTGATTATAGTTTTGGCTATCCAAAACTCCCTTAATATTCTCAAACTCTTTCTTTTGTGTGAAAACTGTTCAAATTAAGAATCTTTCCATTCTTTTTTTCCAAGGGGGAGCCTATAAAATAATTAATATAAACATTGATTTCAAAGAGGTTTTTTCAACAAAAATATGTCATGTGAGAAAGGAATTCTGAGAGAAGGTATAATGACCAATCTGTATTTCAATTAGATTATTAAAAAAATTGGAATTGTTTTGTGTAAAATAATTAGTAATAGAAATAGTTTGCTCTTTTTAATTGATAAAATTGATAAAATGATGAAAAACTGTTAATTTAAGATAATACTTTTAACTAAAATTAGTTTTTAAGGATATTTAATAAAAGTTAATCTAATTCAAATGAATTTTCCCAAGATATTTCTATTTTTTTTAGAAGAAGTATTTATTTGAACTAACCTAAATTAGAAAGAGCTCTCAAGATTTTATTGATTTATTTATTAAAGCTTTATTTCAATATCTCTAAATCCACAAGACAAACAGTAGTTATTTTTTATCCAGATTATGTCAATTATGAATATATCTATATAATTTACTAATGTTAAAAATATTCTTGTATTGCTATTAAATCTCAATATGATTATCAGAATAACTCTGAAATAGTAATAATGATGTTACTAAAACATGAATTTAATATATTGAGGTAATGCAAAATTTAAAATCAAGTACTTTAATAAGAGTAATTATTAATTTTCAATTCTTATTTGAAATTTAAAATTCAAATACTCAAAAGGAAGAAAAAGGCATGATTTTAATTTTGATCTCTTTTTTTTCACCTCAAAAACAATTTATTTTTAAATATTCAATGAAATTGATTAAGTGTAGATACAAACACAAAAATGGTTCTTTTAACTTATTTTATTTTATTTTAGTTCAATTTCTTTATAATATATAGATTAATTTCATAAATTAATTATCATAATAATCAAAAGAAGTTTTACATATTAATAAAATTTTCAAAAAAGGTAAGCTAATCAAAGAAGTAGTAGACATCAATCAGTTTTTTTTGGAATTTTTAAGTTTCTAAATTCAAAACCTCTCTACTTATGGAAAATACTATTCAGAGATAGAAGCAACTTTATTCAGGTGGATTCGCAAGAATTAGAGAAAAAAGATACAAGATTCAAAATAGAATAAAGACTAATTGGGATGAAGTTGATTGTCCCACATATTCCTAACAAACATCTTAATTTCTAAATCTTGTAAAGATTCATCATCTGATCCTGTTAAAATAAATTTGAGTTGCCTTTTTTCACCTGGCCTCAGAAAAAATGCATCAGATGGTTTGTTTTTGTGAATATCCTTGAAATAACCCTGAACACCTGAATACAATTCAGATTGTTTTGTTTAAAAAGGAAAAGGCAATTTTCAATACGTATCAGTGAGGGGAAAGGCAAGAAAAAAGATTCTAAATATTACCTGGCGGATGCTCCACTGTAAAACCAGAACAAAATTTGGGTCAAAAGATTTTTCAAATTCAGTAAAAAGATTATATTTTAATATATTAATACTCCATTTACTTACCATTTACCCAAGCAGCAACTCCTCCTTCAGAGACCTCTATTGACACTTGGTTGCGACCAATAGGACGACTAACAACTTTGGTAGGCCATAGCCAACAATCTTTTAACGCAAGTTGATAAAAGAACTGCTCATTGGAGTATTTTCCATCTTTACCGGTAAGGCTAAGATGCAACCAAGCATTGTTGAGAGGCTGGCCTTTAGGGATCATAGCAGATATCTCGACTGAACCGTCTAGATGAGTAGAGCCAATGGGGCCAACCTTAAAGTCTGCAAAATTTTTCGATAACTTGCGGCCAGTAAAGTTGTACCCTGTCCATCCAATCAGTCGTTTGATTTCTCAGAAATTAACCTGAAAGTATTAAGAGACCGATTGCACAATTGTGCTTACAGGTCCATTGAGCAGTACCTTCAATCTCATGCCTGTTAAAGGTAATGTGATTAACTCTGAAAGCTATAGACAACCAAACCGATGCTTACCACATATCAGAGGTGACATATATATCCAACGTTTTTTTTCCATAATCTTGGACGGGGGAGATGATGACGTGATCCTGGACACGCTCAGCAATGTAATGAAAAACCTTCCAACGCCCCGTGTACTCAACTGAAGATCAACTGATGCCCTCCCAAATGTCATTTACTATGTGAAAATTATAGCGTGAGAATTGTCTACACTTCCCTCATTAATACCATTGCAGAAAGAAACAACAAAAAACTGACATTTCCAATACAATGCACCTAGATGGGTCGGAGATTTGAAAAAAGAAAATCAGTTGGTACTATTAGTAGTCATAAAAGCCCACTAGATTCTCTGCAGTTTCACTTACCCATGTTTTTTTCAGCTCTACTGGCATCCAATCTGTAATAAGCTATTTGTGCAGCCATGAAGGCAGCTTGAAAAACTGCAATTTAAATGTATAGTTTAAATTACCAAAGCTTTCTTTGGATATCTATAGCGTTTTGTAACACACCTTGTGTAGAACAAGCCCATTGACCCAACAAAGCGCGGTGATTTCCAGTGATGTTTGGAGTTGGATAATATTGTGTCACACCAGTAGTCAGTTGCATCTGGCCATCGTCTGCAGGCCAAGGATATTGTAAGGTCCCCGCAGGATTATGCTACCAATGACAACGCAGAAAAAAGTCAGTTGGGCTTTTCAGAATGATAATTGTGAGAAATTCATTTCAACTCACTTTATTGTGAGCGCGGATAACAGATGAATTAAATGCATAGTCTTCAGGAGAATCTAGAACTTGCTCCCAAGTGTAAATGGAAGGCATCAAATGAAATCCAAACTACGTTACGAACCAATTAATTTAGAGAACACCAAGAGGCTTCAGTATGATCCAATATCTGAATTAAGCTTTAGCCAACAACAAACTGACCTCGTTCACAAAACGAGCAGCTGGGTAAGTCTTGTTGTTAAAGCTAACACTGGTATCATAGTTGTAGAGTCCTTGATCTCCATATATTTCGCCGGGGGTAGAGTTGTAATAACAAGAGACATAAGGATCTAAGGTAAAGGATCTGCCAAGCGACAAGTCCCAATGTCAGATATAAAATCATAGATTGTGATGAGGGTCAATAAATTACTAACCCTTGAGTTGTAGAAGAGGGCATTTAAGATATTGAACGTGTGTTGTTTAGGACTACGTCCCTTATGACATCTATAAAGCATTAAAACGTATGAATAATAAAAATATGAGGCTAGTTACTCAAAAACGCTTACAGTTGTAAAGATAATCATATTGATTGAAATAAATTGACCCGTTTGACCAACTTCGGTTAGCAGCAATCAAATACCCTTCCTCTTATTTTCAAAAAAGATGTTGGCTGGATTCAAGTGCATGAACCATAAATTTTCCAACGAAAAACATACCTCATTGTTTGCAGCCCAAAGGGCAGTACTGGAATGACGATTGAGCCTAGAAATATTTTCAGCTACTTCTGCCTTAATATTATCAAGGAAAGATCTTGGAGAGATTGGGTGGCTCCACAAGCAAAAACGCTTTCAGACCAGGCTAAGATCCCCAACTCGTCACAAATCTAAAAATAAGAGGATTAACCAATCCGAGTTGAAAATGATAAGAGCTCATGAATTAAGATTAGCTTATAAAACCAACGTCATAGAATTCATCTGTCTCATACGCTCCCCCACCCTAAATTTGCACAACATTTTGATGAGCCAATAGGGCAGATTGAATCAACCAGTGAATGGTTGATGAATTTTTGCGGGCGGCAAAGTTGTCAATTGGGATCATACTGATACAGGAAAATTGAAGTCAATCATTTCTCACCAATTCTTGCAGCAGGAATGAGAAGGTACAGACCTAGAACCTTGAACGTAGAATGGTTTTCCATTGATCACAAAAGTGAAACGTGTTGCGGGCGTGATGCCTTGTGAGACTTCTTGAGCACGGTAACAACTTTGATCAAGGACAATGATTCGAAATTCGACACAGTCATACCAGGTCAATTGTGAACTATTCTTCTCCTGATCATTAAAATAAAAACTCAGTGTTAATTCCAAATGATAGAGTTTTGGATTACCAAGCATGGTAGGATACCATAACTCTATGCTTTGATGGCCAATAGTATATTGCACAGTTAAAACGTAATCAGGACCAAGATTTATATAATCAGTAGGTTTTGTAATAGGAAGAGTTTCTGGCTCCAGGCGGACAGAAGTTCCAACCAAAACGGTTGAGAGGGTCAGGGTTGTATGATGAAGAGAACAAGAAGATGTGATAGGAAGAGTGACATTCAATATCCAAGGTTTGTTTTGATCGGGGTGAAGATTGTTACGTTGACCGGGGAGAAAAGATTTTTGGTCATTAGAGTGGAAAACATATGAGATGAGTATAGCAAGGTTACCTTTTTTGTGTATATCAATTACAGTCCTGTGAATCCAGAAGTATGCTTGAGGGGTATTCAGCTGATTGGCTCTAGGTTTTTCTCTCCTTCTTTGAAACGTCAATTGGTTTTTTTCTTGCTTGAGATGGGCTGAGATTCCTTGGCCAATTGTTGAGGATGGCCCACTTTCAACTTTTATAATTGGGATTTATCTTGGAAAAGTATTTTGATCCAAATCCAGCCGCCAGACAGTAAGGATCCGGTTTGCACAGAGGAATGTCAGGATAAGACAATGATTTAGCTCTTTTGAAGTATGCAAGTAAATTTCATGGACACATGAGGATGGGGATTGTCTAGCTCGGCAAGCTTAATTGACATTGTCGATTCCAGGACTGTCAGCCTGTCTGTAGGGTGAGCTGATGCGGGGACATAGGATGAGCTAGTTGCCCAGCCAGCCAGTATGGGAGAGATGGGGAGCAGATTGGTTGGAGGCGGGCAATGAGATAAAGCAGTCGAATCCACTGCGAATGAACTGGGGAATTGAAACTATGCAGCAAAGATTCTAGGAGCAAGCCAAATTGCTTAGTTTGACGATGTTTCTGGGGTACGAGCTGCAGGAATCCAAAGAAATGATTCCGCGACTCCTGCCTGCAAAGGCCCTTGGAGGAGCATCTGTCTGTACAGTAAGTACTGTTAAGCCTAAGGATGAGCTAGGAAGTAAAAACTAGATAAAGCAATGGGAATAATAGCTTGGAGCTGGCTTGATTGAGATGATTCTGGGGATAGTGAATCATTTTGATTTCAATTTGATCATTGAACAATAATGAAGAGAGTTTAAGTAATTTGAATGAAGCTTGAAGTAGGTTTGATTGATCATGAGGTTTAATGGTGGAATCTGCATGTAGTGGTATATAATAATGCATTTGATTTGAATCTTGATGTTGAGGAGGGGGTTGATGATGATTTGGAAATGCAAAAGATTTGCTAACCAACAACCAGGATCAATGGAACCAACGCTGGAACGTCAATGACCCTGATTGTTTCCATAGCATTGGAGAGTGCAAAAGAGCTGAGGGTGTGAAAGAGCAGGTGAAATTAAGGATGAGAATACAATAAGTAAAAAAACATTTGAGGTGATAAAAAAGGTTGGGGGGTGATGATATTTAATAATTGAGAAACAATAAAGTTAGGTTTGAGGAAGAATGAAATTTGGATTATAAGAAAGAAGAGGGATGAAGCGGGTGGAATATTCAAATTCATTATCTTAATTTCTTTTGATATCACTATTTCCAGTATTAAAATATCATATTTTTTTGGTATTAGAAGATTTTCTCTCTTTATGATGGATCAAAATAGTCTCAGCAAAAGGGCTCACAAAGATAAACGCTTAAACCATTCATTTTCCAAAAAAAAAAGGAAGTTATGAAGAACAAGAATATCATGAAGAGATAGAAGAAGGTGAAATTTCTGAAGAAGCTGAAGAGGGTGAAATTGTTGAAGAAGCAGAAGAAGGTGAATTTATTGAAAAAGCTGCAAATAACTTAAAAATCAAGAGAATTCAAGTCCAGAATCAAAAGAAGTTTCATATTCAGTTGAACAATGATAATTATAGATTCTACCAAGATGAAAAAACCAAAGATTTAGTTTGTGTTATTAAATTCCATTCACTTGAAAAAATCAAAGATCAAAATTCAGTAGCCTTCCAATTATCAAATATAATACAAGATTTCTATTATATGGCACAAAACCGTCTGCATCAAAAAACTAACAAATTCTTAATTGGTGGGCAAATGAAATGTCTTGGATTTAGAGGTGGGTATGATAAAGGAAAAAGTGCAGGTAATTAATATTAAATTTTGAATTTAAAAAAACAAAACATTAAGTTTTTTTCTTTGGTTTTAGGAGTATATACACTACATCAAAAGTGTTTGTCTGAAAGAAAAGTAAAAGATGAAGAATTATGGAACAAGTTACCAAATTATAATAGTTTATCTCCCATAGATTTTATTTATTCACAAAAGATGGTTCTACTAATAATGAATGTTTGATGAAAAAATGGCAATGACCAAGTTGGGACGGCTCTGAATGGAATGATAAAGACAAAATTGAAAATAGAAGATTATTCTCAAATGTCTCAATCACTTATAATGATTTTCATAACCATGCTCATTGTGAAAACAATTCAAACAATCTGAAGTATGGATTATTTGGTTACATAGATATCAAAAATGGAAATACAGTATCACCACTAACCAAATGTATAGGTCATAGTTTTTCTTTTCCAGATTACAACTTGAATTTTGAATTTGGTTTGAACAATGGTATTATAGAATTAATATGGCCTTCAAAAAAGATCTTACATCAAACAACCAAACCTCCTCTTGAAGTATCAACCAACAATACAACAACTCACTTTGGTTCCTCATTTCAAATTTCTAATGAATTAATTAAACGAGTGAAGAAACATGAGAGAGAGGGAAAAGGAGATTTTGTTGATAAAACAATTGGAAGAGCACAAAAATGTACCAAATATCATAAAAATTGTAATTATTATTTGACAAATAGGATATTGTTTTCACTGTCATTTATCTCACAGAAATCTGAAATATTTTCACAAAAAAATAATGCTCAACCTCTCATTGTGGATTATTATGCATATTAAAATCAATTATTACTCATTTTTGAATGTTGTATTATATATTCATAATTTAAATTGGTATTTTTGCATTAATTATGAGGTTTGAGAAATTCTTAATATATCTTGTGGTAATAATCTTGGATGTTTGACTTTTCATCAATTTAAAAAATCCATATGCAATGGATTTATTTACAAATTTAAACATTATCTTTTCAAGTTGAAGTACTATTAAACTACTAGTTCAGTAATAAAGGGAACTTTTCATATCAACTAATTGTACATTTTCAGAAACATGAATAGAAAAATTCAATTATATAAAAATTTCAAATTTATTTCAAGTAGAATTCTTAATGGAAAGAACCTCTTATGTCATTTATAAATTTTACTATAATACAAAATTTAATTTTGAGGTTGAATTCTCTTAAAATCAAGGTGGTCCACAAAAGGTATGGTTTAAAATTGTGATGAATTTCACTTAATGAATAAGTAATACTATATTATGAAAATACAATCAGAAGAATAGTTATCAAAGCTAATGATGTTGTGTTTGACTAATAGTTGCCACAAATACTTTTTAACTGACCCCAAATGTTTATATAATATAGAAAGGTCAAGTTTCAAATTTATATTGATCATATTCTCTGCTATTTATGCTCACTAGTAAGATATGATTGTTTAATTTATTGTCCAAAAATCTTGAAACTTGCATTTCATATGAATAGTGTGAAAGAAGTTTAATATTTAAATTTGAAAACTATCATATTGTATTAAATTTCAATTACAAGGGGGAATTTCCTACTATCTTAAGATTATTGTAATAGAATGATTATCAAGTAGTATAATTCAAGACCTGAGGGGAACTCACAAACATAATGTGTTTTAAGTGGTGGAGAATGTTGGAGATGGCCAATAAGAGTAAGGATTGAAAAATGGCAATTGCAATAGAGTTATTAAATACATGATGAATTTAAAACTAAGTCAAACAAGATCTTTAACTAGGAGGAAGAAGTGATGTCACTGTTGCTTGAGCTTCCCATTGATTTAAGAAATTGCTGGTGATATATTGTGCTAGTTGATGCCAGGAGGGGGGACAAACAAGTTCAACATCACCAATTGGATTCATGCCTTTAGAAAAAAACGAGTTGAGGTGAAAAGATAGATTTTTCCAGATAGGCTCCTCTGGAGGTGATGGCTTAACAAGCTGATGAGATATGTTAAAAGAACATAATATAAGCATAGCATTGGAGATAGAAAAATGGCGATGATCTTTGTGAGCAGTGAATAAACCCTTAACACCTAATATTAAGAAATAAACAAATGGAAGAAAATTATGCCGACTATGATATTCACTCAATTGCTTTTTAGCTTGGTCCAATTGTGATGCTTGATTGTCCAACAGAGTGATGCTTTGAGGTCTGTGGTTTATGATTAATGAGGAAATTTCATCTCTTACAAGATGTTGATTCTTTGTAATTTTGGGATGTTTACGGTGTTCTGATTGGTTGGGAGGGGAAAGTTCCTGTATGTTTGCCTGTGCTTTGAAAATGATGTATGAAATCATAAAATCCAAAATTAAATCTTGAAAAGACTTGAGTTGTTGATTAGAATTAGCACCCAAATTCCGTTTGGTGTTTATATTGCTAATAGATGCGTTTGGATTTGGGGGGACAGTTGACATAAGCTCCATTGGTGGAATAGAAGGTCGCTTCAATCCTTCAAAGTATGTGAGCATATCCAAATAAGCATGTACCTTTCCAGGAGTGGTTGGAGCTGTCATAGGGTATTTAGGGATACAAAATTCACCCATTGTTGCAGATATAGATGCTGCAATGAGTTTTGCGCAAGCGATGATGGTGAAGTGGCGTGGTTGGGCCATATAAATGAGATGACAAACAAAAATTGTTTCAGGGTGCTTTTCATTATAAACGTGGGGCTCCAGAGAAAAAGGAATAGATATACTTGGTTCAGGTGATGTAATGTCATCATATATTTGCATGTTGAAAATTTGAGGGGAGACATAAAATTCAGCTTTGGTGGCATTCAAAAATGGTGAGCCTGTTCAGAAATAGGATAAGCTTTAACATTTTGTAATGACTAATTATTATAAGGCAACTACCTATGATCACTTAGTTTGTCAATCCATTTGGTATATGAAGATGAGCATTGGTTGAAGTCAAAATTGCCTTGTGCAGGTTTTTCACAACCCAAAGATTGAAGACGCCATTTAACCAAAGAGTTGATTGCTTCAAATGTTGTTTGATATTTGGCTGGAGTTGGTCTTCCTGCATTAAACATTTGGAAAATTTTATAAAATTGAGGACAAAATTCATTGGAAAAGATGGAAAATTCAATATTGGGAGGAGAGGCTGGTTGGGAAATGGGAGATTGTTGAGTCTCTTCCAATGTGGGAGGAGTTTGAGTCTGACAATCAACTTCTTGACTGATATTATTGAGACCTGGTGTTGGGGCATGTAATGGAGGGGATGAACTTGATTCCATTGATTGAGGAGGAACATCATCACATGACAGGGGTGGTGGTTCAATTGATGTATCATGTGGGGATGACCGGACACAAGGAGTATGTGCATTTTGTGGTGTTGAAAAAGTGGACTGGATTTCCTGGGTGTTAGTTGTAACATCAATTCCTCCTGCTGAAATAATTGGAGAGACCTGATGAACATCTGCTCTTGAGTGGATAGGTGTCTCATTTTAAATAGGTAAATTTGATGAGCTCTCACAAATGTTGCTGTGGTCACTTTGTTCAGAAGGGTTGTGACGTGGGCTTTCTGTATGAGGTAAATTCTCTTGATGAGTTTGTTCTTCCTCAGTGAATATTGGTGGGAAATCAGACCCATGAGATTGGGAAACCATTAAATTAGGTGAATGATGAGGAGTATCAAGGGATGGAAGGTCATTGGCACATGCTTGCAATAACAATTGAGGATTGATAGATTGGGGTGGGCTGGAAACAATGGGGACAAAAGGTGTATTTGTGGGAGGAATCATGGAGACAACCTGTTGGGTATTATTAATAGTGACAGATTGTTGCATGCAACGACGAATATTTGGTGGTGGTTTATTTTGAATTTTCCTTTTTTTCTTGTGATTTCCATCAGGAACGACCTCCTCTGGAAGGGATGATTGGGATGAGCGTATGGAAGGAACTTCTCTCTCAATAACTTCAACATTGCCATCTACGAGACCAATTGCTTGTGATGAAGACAATTCTACAATAAGGGAGATCAAATTAATACAAAATTGAGGACAAACATGAAGAATAATAATTACCATGTTCTTTTTGAGCAATCAATGTAAGGCCCTTTTTCAAATAATCCTTAATATCAATTGATACAGGATTCTTTTCAGCTTGAGAAAGGGAATTATTGAGGATTTTCCTGATATGGTGGTGATTGAGAGAAAATTCTTCACAGGAGAGGAAAGTTAGCTCAGAAGATAGAATTGGTGAGATGGATTGTACTTGAGTGGGTGGGTTATTCATGTCGAATTTTATGAATGAGGGTGGTGGAAGGGTTTGTGGAGTATTTGGGTGTGGATTACACAAACTCATATTTGGTGTGGTTGTGATATCTAATATTTTGGGTAAAAATATAATATTAAAAACTGTTGAGGATGGGATTACGTGGGGAAGAAACAAAGTTGAAAGGGGGTTCTATTTATGTTGTTTGGTGAGGGGCAGGGCAAGATGTGAAGATGACTAATGGGAGCTGGTGGCATTAGATTTGGAGAATTGAGGTAGTGAAAAAGATTGTAACATTCCTGGGGTTCAGTGCTTTGGTTTGGGGTGGACAATGAATTGATGTATGAATGAGATGGTGCCTCATTTTGATAAGATAAAGATGAATTAAAATCTGTTGTTTGCAAAAACCCTATGAAACATTTCATCAAATGACACATCAGAATCAGGTTGTTGGGGTGGATTCATAGTATTGGGTATTATATTGGGAGGAGAGGAATTTGAATGGCCAACACAAGTTAAAGACAGAGGAACTTAGGGAAAACACGGGCAAAACAGCTCTATTTATATTGCAGGTCCCAATTAAGTGAAGTGGGGGTGTAGCTCATAGAAATAGAGCAGAAATGAGTTTTGTGGTTTCAAAGGAAAGAAAGCTGCAGATCCTCTAGACATAAAACACATTTACACATTTAGGGCAGGATTAAGTGTCAGGAAATGTGTATCTTTAGAATCCTCCTTCAAATACATGGGTGATTAGATTGGATGGTACAGTCACGCCTGTAGGTGGGTGCACACCAGTAATGATTTCATCAAAATGTAAATCAATTATGATTGCAATAAATTTGTGTCCTCAGGATGTCATCATAGTGAGATAATGATGGCTGGTCATAATCCATAAGACATGTCTCCTGGAAATCCAATCAGACCCACTCAGATAAAGAAAAAACTGTATCTGAATGAGGTCCAGAGACAATACAGCTTTGGCTGTAATTTTACACAAATGATCAAATTATGACCAACGGTCATAATTTGTACCACTTGCAAACCAATTACAGCCGTAATTGTTTTGTCTCTTGGGAATTTCATCAGACCCACTCAGATACAGAAAAGCCTGTATCTGCGTGAGGTCCAGTCACAATACATCTTTGGCTGTAATTGTACACAGGTGGTCAAATTTTGACCGGCGGTCATAATTTGTACCATATGCGAACCAATTACAGCTGTAATTGGTTTGTCTCTTGGGAATTTCATCAGACCCACTCAGATACAGAAAAAACTGTATCTGAATGAGGTCCAGGAGCAATACAGCTTTGGCTGTAATCATCCACAGGTGGTCAAATTATGACCGGCGGTCATAATTTGTACCATATGCAAACCAATTACAGCCATAATTGGTTTGTCTCTTGGGAATTTCATCAGACCCACTCAGATACAGAGAAAAAAAAATCTGAATGAGGTGCAGTGTGAGCCTTAGAGGTAATTTCATATACCCAAAAGACCACAAATATAAAAAATAACATATTAATATAAATAAAATAAATTTATTCATATTATTAAAATAAAAATCAAAATATAAGTATAAAATTATATTAAAAATAAAAACTTAATTACAATTTAAAAATAAAAATACATTAAATTTTGTAAGTATAAAATTACATTTATACTTGAAAAAATTAAGTAAAAATGAAATTTTAACAAAATTGTGCAAAAATAAATAAAATTGGAAAAAAGTTAAATAAAAATTATTATAACTTCTTATCCAATAAATAAACATATAAAAAGTATTTCACCATTGGATTCCTCATAAAAAATCAGGTGGGGTCACCTCTGAGTGAAATTCTTGTAACTCAACTCTAAATAAGCTTAAATTAAGTTTTTAGTATTTTCAATACAAAAAGTTGAAAATCCTCAAAACCTTAATTTAATTCACACCACATGTGGTGTTAACCATCAATTTTTGTGTTAAAATTGAGGTGTTGTGTTTAGTTTAGAAGTTATGAGGAATTAAAGTATTTTCAATTGAATTCAATTGAAATGTCAAAATGTGCGCGTGTATTACATAAGTGAACTTTGATTTACATATGAGGTGTCAATTATTACTGTATTGTACTGTACAATTGAATTGAATCACATATGTAAATTATAAGTATAATACATGATGAGGAATTAAAGGAAAAATAAATTGGAAAGATTAAATTTGGGGGGAAAAGGAACTCCAGCTCTAAGGGGGAGCTAGACCCCCAAACTCCTTGCTGACAGGTGTGGGATGTCAAAATTCATGCAAAAGTTCATCACTTTTGGCCTGGAATTGAGTTACAGGGTCTGTGGACTCAATTGATGATGAGGTTTTGATACCAACTGGGGTAGTTTTAGCTGTTGCCAAGAGGGTAAAACTACCCTTAAGATAAAAAAATCATAATAAAAACAGTTTTAACTGGTTTCTACGCCTCTGACACACATTCGGACGTGTTTTGAAGTCTCTAGACCAGGTATTGCTATAGTAATGGCTGATTTAAGGGTCTAAAATGGCTAAAAATGGCTAAAAATGGCTAAAAATGGCTTAAACCAGCCCTTTTGGGTCTAAACCAGGGTTCAATGATGCCATAATTGGCTTTTCTGTTGTCAGACTGTTTTTCACGACTGACAAGAGTAAAATTTACTTTTGGAGCAAGAGAATTGGTGGCTATAAAAGAATGTCTTCTCTGCCCCACTTTTCTCTTCATGTTAGAATCTTTTCCTTTTATTAATTAGTTTAAACACTGTTAAGCCAATCAATCAAAGATTCCAACCACCATTTTTAAATCATTTTAATACTTTTAACCACGTGAAAAAATCATTATAATCATTGTTTGTAACTCTTATAATCATTTTTACCCCTGAACCACCCCAAAAGTGAATTAAAGCATCTTTCATCACTGTAAACTTTGTCACTTTGTTTCCAAATTCACTCTGGTCACTTTTGGGCGTGTTTTCTCTTTAAATATTCTTTTTAAAGACTTTGTTCTTTAATTAATTGCTTGCAGTTCTTTGCTCAATTAATTCCAATTGAAATTGCTCTTGAAGAAATTTCTTTTGTAGCCTTAAAATATCTCTTGTAGAGTATTTTTTGGATAAAGTTTTATTGTTGGTAAAACAATAAATTTTTAGAATATTATTGTTTTATACTAATAAAGTTATAAACAATAAAATTGGCGTGTTTTCTCTTATAAATAATATTTCTTACTATTTTTAATTGAATTTTACCTTATACAAATTTTGAGGACAGGAGAAGTACTTGATTTTTAATCAAAGTTTCATATCCACACCTTACATGCAGAGACAATACAAATTTCCTGTAATTGTACCACTTGCAAACCAATTACAGACATAATTGGTTTGTCTCTTTTGAATTGCATCAGACCCACTCAGATACAGAAAAAACTGTATCTGAATGAGGTCCAGGAACAATACAGCTTTGGCTTTAATCATCCACAGATGGTCAAATTATGACCGGCGGTCATAATTTGTACCATATGCAAACCAATTACAGCCATAATTGGTTTGTCTCTTGGGAATTTCATCAGACCCACTCAGATACAGAGAAAAAAAGACTGAATGAGGTCCAGAGACAATACAGCTTTGGCTGTAATTGTACACAAATGATCAAATTATGACCGACAGTCATAATTTGTACCACTTGCAAACCAATTACAGCCGTAATTGGTTTGTCTCTTGTGAATTTCATCAGACCCACTCAGATACAGAAAAGCCTGTATCTGAGTGAGGTCCAGTCACAATACATCTTTGGCTGTAATTGTACACAGGTGGTCAAATTTTGACTGGCGGTCATAATTTGTACCATATGCGAACCAATTACAGCTGTAATTGGTTTGTCTCTTGGGAATTTCATCAGACCCACTCAGATACAGAAAAAACTGTATCTGAATGAGGTCCAGGAGCAATACAGCTTTGGCTGTAATCATCCACAGGTGGTCAAATTATGACCGCCGGTCATAATTTGTACCAAATGCAAACCAATTACGGCCGTAATTGGTTTGTCTCCTGGGAATGTCATCAGACCCACTCAGATACAGAGAAAAAAAAATCTGAATGAGGTCCAGAGACAATACAGCTTTGGCTGTAATTGTACACAGGTGGTCAAATTATGACTGCCGGTCATAATTTGTACCACTTGCAAACCAATTACAGCCGTAATTGGTTTGTCTCTTGGGAATTTCATCAGACCCACTCAGATACAGAAAAGCCCGTATCTGAGTGAGGTCCAGTAACAATACATCTTTGGCTGTAATTGTACACAGGTGCTCAAATTATGACCAGCGGTTATAATTTGTACCATATGCAAACCAATTACAGCTTTAATTGGTTTGTCTCTTGTGAATTTCATCATACCCACTCAGATACAGAGGAAACCGTATCTGAATGAGGTCCAGGAACAATACAGCTTTTGCTGTAATCATACACAGGTGGTCAAATTATGATTGCCGGTCATAACTTGTACCATATGCAAACCAATTACGGCCGTAATTGGTTTGTCTCTTGGGAATTTCATCAGACCCACTCAGATACAGAAAAAACTGTATCTGAATGAGGTCCAGGAACAATACAGCTTTGGCTGTAATCATCCACAGGTGGTGAAATTATGACTGCCGGTCATAATTTGTACCATATGCAAACCAATTACGGCTGTAATTGGTTTGTCTCTTGGGAATTTCATCAGACCCACTCAGATACAGAAAAAACTGTATCTGAATGAGGTCCAGGAACAATACAGATGTGGCTGTAATCATCCACAGGGGGTCAAATTATGACTGCTGGACATAATTTGTACCATATGCAAACCAATTATGGCCGTAATTGGTTTGTCTCTTGTGAATTTCATCAGACCCACTCAGATACAGAAAAAACTGTATCTGAATGAGGTCCAGGAACAATACAGCTTTGGCTACAATAATCCACAGGTGGTCAAATTATGACCGCCGGTCATAATTTGTACCATATGCAAACCAATTAGAGCCATAATTGGTTTGTCTCTTGGGAATTTCATCAGACCCACTCAGATACAGAAAAAACTGTATCTGGATGAGATCCAGGAACAATACAGCTTTGGCTTTAATGATCCACAGGTGGTCAAATTATGACCGCCGGTCATAATTTGTACCACTTGGAAACCAATTACAGCCGTAATTGGTTTTTCTCCTTGAAATCCAATCAGACCCATTCAGATACAGAAAACACTGTATCTGAATGGGGTCCAGTGACAATACAGCTTTGGCTGTAATCATACACAGGTGGCCAAATTCTGACTGCCGGTCATAGTTTGTACCACTTGGAAACCACTTACAGCCGTAATTGGTTTGTCTCCTTGAATTCCAATCAGACCCATTCAGATACAGAAAAAACTGTATCTGAATGAGGTCCAGCCACAATACAGCTTTGGTTGTAATCATCCACAGGTGGTCAAATTATGACCGCCGGTCATAATTTGTACCATATGCAAACCAATTACGGCTGTAATTGGTTTGTCTCTTGGGAATTCATCAGACCCACTCAGATACAGATAGAACTGTATCTGAATGGGGTCTAGAGACAATACAGCTTTTGCTGTAATCATACACAGGTTGTCAAATTATGACTGCCGGTCATAATTTGTACCATATGCAAACCAATTACGGCCGTAATTGGTTTGTCTCCTAGGAATTCATCAGACCCACTCAGATACAGAAAAACCTGTATCTGAATGGGGTCCAAAGACAATACAGCTTTGGCTGTAATCATACACAGGTGGCCAAATTATGACCGCCGGTCATAGTTTGTACCACTTGCAAACCAATTACGGCCGTAATTGGTTTGTCTCCTTGAATTCCAATCAGACCCATTCAGATACAGAAAAAACTATATCTGAATGAGGTCCAGCCACAATACAGCTTGTCTGTATCTCCTTGAAATCCAATCAGACCCACTCAGATACAGCAAAAACTGTATCTGAATGAGGTCCAGCCACAATAAAGCTTTGGCTGTAATCAGACACAGGTGGTCAAATTATAAAATCAAAGATGCTCAAATATAAATAAAGCTATGTTTGTGTCCACTTTGTCCCCCAAAACCTTCCTCATAGCTACACTACTCCATTTAACTTTATTAGGCCCATTTTTCTCATCCCCCACAAAATTTCATGGTGCAAAAAATGGTTCACCCTAAAAAAATTTGCACTTGTCACAAGCTTGGCTGTTACAGCCAATATTATGAAGATTTGAACAATATTGTTCAGCATGGAAGACCTATGTCTGACCCAGCTTGGAAGACACATAAATTGGAACTACTAAAACTCAGGAGACCCCAGCCTTTGGTTGATCAGATGTTTTTAGCCCAAAATAGTGAAAATTTAAGTACTCTTTCGCTCATTCATTTCAATTATTCATAATTACTCAAATATAATTTTCCACAATGTATTGGCGCACCCAACACAGAAAACCCCTGGATGCTCTCAAATTGAACAGATATGTCATCAGGATAATGAAAGAAATTTACTTTTTGATACCAACAAATATCAAAACAAGACCTTTAAATTCATTGACTCTCAAGCTCTTAAATTTTTGGTTCAAGCTTCCAGCCATACCTCAAAAGTGGAATGTCCAGAGATAGTATCAAAGAATTTCTTCTATCAGAAAGGGAAACTATAACTAGCCTTGGAGGCAAATTTAATTTTGATGGATTATCCATTCCTAAAGAAATTCCACTTTCAATTAAAACTATTTTGGTTCAGCTGGGCATATTCATGGACTTTGAAAAAAAGATTTGCTCTCCAGAATGCTTCAGCTTGTATGATCTGAATGCAATGGGGCACATCAACAAACAGTGTACATCCAAATTTATTCAACCTTTTCCTTCCTCCATTGTCAAATTACAATCTCATGCGAGAAAAGAATGTGGTTCTCTTTTATTTAAAACTGATGAAAAGAATGATACTTCACTTCAAAAACCAATCTGTACCTTTACATACCAATCCTTGCTAAAATGGTTGGCCTCCCATATGTGGATTCCTGGCTTTGAAAAGCTATTAAATGCTCACAATACCCATAATTCTCAAACAGACCCTAAATTTATTTCTGATATTTGGCATAGCAAAATTTGGCACACATTCAAATCTTCCCCACGTAGTAAACAAGCATTTACAAATAGACCAGGTAATTTGATATTTAGCTTATATGTAGATTGGTTCAATCCATTCAGTAACAAAGGGGCTGCAAAATCCATTTCAATTGGATCAATTCTTCTAACTTGTTTGAATCTTCCTCCAAGTGAACGTCACAAAGAGGAGAACTTGTTTTTGTATGCAATAATTCCGGGTCCCAAAGAGCCATCTCTTGATCAAATGAATTCAATCTTGGAGACTCTTGTGATTGAGCTTCAAATGTTATGGAATGGTATTTGGTTTTCCAATACCCACGACTTTCCACAGGGTAGACTTACTAGAGTGGCTTTATTACCTTTAATAGCAGATCTTCCTGCTCTACGTAAAGTGGCTGGATTTGCCTCTCATTCGGCCAATTGATTTTTCTCCTTTTGTAATATTACAAGGGTTGACATTAAGTAAATAGATATTTCAAAATTTGAAACAAGCACACATGAAAATCATATTTCCAAGGCAAATGAATGGCTCCAACTTCAAACCAAAAAGGAACAAGATGAATTTGTAAAATCACATGGTGTCCGGTGGAGTATTCTAAATAAGCTAGATTACTGGAGACCAATTGACTTTTGTGGCATAGATATTATGCATTGTTTGATTTTAGGGGATATCAAAGACTATTTCATATCATTCCTCAAGGTGGGGTTGGCTGGTCACGAGTTAGAGCTTCAAAGGAAAAGGCAAAGTTTTTTGGCACCCTCAAATCCATCCAAATATCCTTTTTTTTTATTGGGGCGACCAAGAAAAAGGAAAAATGAAGATGACAATGATTCTGACAAAATAAGCAGACACAAGAAACAAAACCTTACAAGAGCTAACCTTGCCCGCATTTGACCTCCTACATCCCAAAGGCACAAAGGCTCTAGTGAAGCCTCCAGGACCAAAAGTGATCAAACTGCAAAAAGCAACAGAACTTCAAACTCCAGGTATTCCCTTAGATCCCAGACAACCACTTCTACAGTACTCAACTTATTACCTCTTACACATGGTAGTGATTCATTGGTTCCTTCTGATTTATCTTCTGATGATAATCAGTATTTAAATCCCATGGGGGATGAAACTCCAAGATTAAAAAAAGACAAATTAGAGGTACTTCAAAAAGTCATCAATCAAACAAAAGTCCCATCATGGTTTTCTTGTCTACCCAGAAAATTTGGTTTCAAAAACCTTCATACACTCAAAGCAGCAGAGTGGCAAATCTTGATGACATTGTATTTACCATTGGCACTTGTACCACTATGGAGTTCACAAATACCTCACAGGGAGGAAAGGGTAAAATGCCCAGGGAACTACCTCCATAAAGATCTTCTACTCAAATCACTAATTTCATTAGTTATATTAACAAACATGTTACTCAGGACAATCATTCATGAAGAAGACCTGGATAAGATTGAAAGTACTACAAAGATCTATCGTCAAACAGTTTTTTTGGGTTGGTCAATGATAAACTCCAAGCCTAATCTACACCTAACACAACATTTACCAAAGGTTATCAAGGAGCTAGGGCCACCAAGAAGCTTAGCTGTGTGGGCATACAAAAGAATGAACCGTACATTTGGGGACATACCACGGAACAATAAGCCATGTTGAGTTTGAATTATATATTTTTATGTCAAAAAATCACCCTCAGACAATACTAACCCACATATAACCAATTGTAGCTGAGATCTCCCAAACAATACTGAAAAGATGGATATATAAAGTAAAATATCAATGTATTTCCAAATTGCCTAATCTTCAACAAAGAGTTGGTAGGAACAATCCCCTCATTGCTCTGCATCAATCAAAAAAATATCAGTGCCAGTCATAAAATTCAATTGCATGATGCTATTTTTCAACAGTTGAAACTACTAGTTTCAAGAGACTTAAGGGATATTTTAAACCTCTTTGAATGCAAAAAGTCAATAAATTTTGAAAAAAAAAAGGTATTGTAATGTAAAATCACATGTTGAAGACAGTATCATAGAGTATAGCATTAATAATGTCAAATAATTGGGCCATATTGATAATATTGTCTCATTAGTTGGAGGTGATCCCGACATATGGTGGCTAATAATCAAACCTTTTATGAATCTTGAAAATAATGAAACAGAAAAAGACCCTTTCCATCCTTTTCCAGATCTCAATTGTTCTATTCTATTGGACCAGCCAGAGGATGCCATAATCATCAACTCCCAATCAGTTTTTGGTCATGCTGCATGCCTCAAGAATCCCCCTGGAACCTTTGGAATTGATCAGGCTACACTCTGCTTGGTATCTCTACATTCACCAGTAAGTGATTTAGTGGACTTCTACTCATTATCTCATATATTTTAACAGCTTCTTACCATTTCCTTTCAAATCTTGCTAGCAATGGATAGGTGATTGAAGCACCAAACCCCTTTCAGCCTTAGGTTACCTCATCAATGCTCAATAAATACTTTCTTGGAGAAAAAACAATACTTTTTCCTTTGTTGATATTGTTATATGCTATTAAATGTAGTTTTTTTAGAATAATTCACTCAAATCCCTTTTAAAAGAGATTTAAATTGTCAATCTGCCATATTTAAGCCTCCCAACAATCTTTCAAGACATAATTTGGTTTTTTGGTCCTGGATAGAACAGGTTTGAAAAAATGTGTATATCAACTATCTCTTCTCCACCAAAAATGTCTGTATTTCCACTTCACCAAACTGCCTTAAGCTTTCCTGAGCTCTCTCATCCACCAAATTCATTCTCATATGTTGAATCCTTAGTCCAACTCTGTTTAACATCCTTAAACTTTTTCTAATATAATTACCTCATTTTCCTCAATTTATCTCCACTTCTTTAAATTGATATTACAATGTCTTCCAATGCAATGGGTGGCTCCCCCTCCATATTCCACAGAGAAAATTCTGGATCCTCATCACAAAACCCACCAACAGAGGGTGACTCAATAATTCACTCAGATGAAGAAAACCATGAGAGCATCCATACTGACTCTATTGGACAGAAATCCATCTTTCTGCAAGATTTGGAAAGACTTGGAATAGAGGATGCCATTTCACAGAATGCCAGTCAGGAGGGACAAGAGGAAATAACATCCGGTGGTGAGTATCTTTCCTAAAGCTTACTGAAAATTACCAACTGATTTGTTTTCAGTTGTTGGAGTTGAATTCAGGATTCAACAAGAAGAGGACCAACAGAGGGCTAGAAACAATAAGAAAATTTTGCAAAGGAGAAATCACCGCATTACAAGAATGGTAACAAAGAACAATCTTCCAAGTCAGGCATCCACTGAATCAGTCCACCTGCAAGAATTTATCTACTTCTTAATGGGTATGCCACTTTCTGTAGATAACTTCCCACCCAATCCTACCAATGATGAAGAGTAATTTCATATTTATTGGGTCAAAAACTGAGCTCAATACATCAAGACCCATTTGGAAACCTTTGAATATGGACTGAGAGATCGTCCAATTAGTGAGGGCAAAATTCAGGTCAAACAAGAAATCACCTCTATATCTCAACAGTTGCAGCCACTGGAATTTAAACCAAGTTGTGATGTTCTCACTAACAAGATGAAGGTCTCAATAGTTGAAAAGCATGCTTGTGAAAAGGAATGCCAGGTAGTAGGCCCCAAGAGGATTACCCTCCAATGGGGAACCTCATTCAATAACTCCACTTGGAATACAGCCATAGCCAACATTATCTCCAAACATTTTTTCAATTGGAGCCAGACTCAACCCAGCTTAAATATCAACAATCCCAATCAACTAAACCTATTAATTGAATGTTGGGTCAATGGAAGGGGTAAAGAAATGAAAAAGCTTTCAAAACTTGGCCAGGCTGCACAGGAGGTTAAATTTCAAAAAGCTAAGAAATCCAAAAACACTAGAGGGAGGCAGAATGCACGTGCTTATTCTTTTGTTAAACATATACCAAACTCTAATATTACTTTTATATTTAGGTTACAGCTGCCCGTTTCAAAATAGCACGTCAATTATTCCCTCAAAACAACAATTTCTCTGCAATATATACTGATATAAAAGCAACTTCAGATGTAGAGGATAATTCTGACTTGGGAAAAGTACCAAACAGACTTGTTGGAGTTTGGCATAGTGAAGCTTTGAGCTTGTGTACAAGGCAATTGGATCTAGCAATGACCCTTGATGCCAAAACCCAGCTTCAAAAGATTAGATTTCAACGTATGCTTCATAGGGATGGAGAGAAATTAGACTATAATTCTGATTTAACTAATGTCCCACATTGTTTACCTTTAGATTTTTATTCCAAAATATACTTAAACACAATTTCAGAAGTTGAAAGAAACCACTTACTGGTGAAAGAACCCATTGGACTCCAAAATATTTTATTAGAGATTGAGACCAAGACAAAAAGGGGACGTCACATCATACAGAGGCCAGGAAGATCTTCTCTCAGTGGAATTGAAGCTGGTTCAAGTAGTCATAATCGTATGAATCCTGAATAATGTTTATCTCCTAGTCCTTTTTTGTATCCAAGCTTAGAGTCTTGAAATAGATGTATTTGGAAATATAATTAGAGATAAATTATTCTAACAATTCACCAATTGAGTGAATTAATAAGCAAGTCCAAAGATGCCTTTCAAAATCATGACTGGCAGTCATAAAATTAGTATTTTTGTAGTGTATTTAAGAGCTGAACTGTCCTATATGTTTTCCAAGCGGAGAATTTTCCAATAAATGTACTCCAAAAGAAAACATGATTTGAAATATTCTAAAAAGTCACCCATTGTGAGAATTTGTAATTTATCCACAATGTGGGCTTTCACAATTATGACCATCAGTCATAAATTTGTTATTTATTTAATGTTTTCAAAGCTGAACTGTGCTATAGGTTCTCAACATTATTTAATATATAAGCCTCTTACTTATGCCTGCTTTGGTTTTCATTTTTCCCCAAGCTATTATATATTGAGCAATGCTCAAACAAAAATATTGACATTTATCAAAAGTCATCATTATATATGCCTTCCCAAAATCCTACATTCCATAATAGTCCAATCTGTCTTGAACCCTGTAAAGAATGCCCACCTTCTATTTTTTTCAATTTCATTTCAAGAATAAATTTAAAAACTTATTTATAATAATTAACCCTCAGTCAATTTCAAATAATCACTTCTCCAAAATGGATCCATTACTTGAAATAGAGCCAAAGCAAGTTGAAAAATCACCATTCATATCCAAAATCTCCAACTTTCTTCCTTCTCTCAAGCTTTCTACCTGCAATACTCACTTTCCTGAATATGCAAGAAAAAAAATTCAAGAGGTCTCCAAAATACTTGAAGATGATCTGTATTGTATGTTTTTCCAACTTTTGCCCATATGGAGCGATTTTTAATTGGAATTTGAATCATAATTTAGGTGTACATCTAGGTGGATCATTACCCCCTGAAGCCAAGGTTGTTATTTCAGCATCCTCCCAAACATCAATAAAGAGGTATTTCATATCTTCTTCTAGTATGAGTAATAAAAAGGCCAAAATTTATCAAATTATAAAGGAAAGGAATCAAGAATTATGTCTTAATATTTTATTGGGGCTTTAATTCAAGATTAAACTATATTCCCTGAATCATTTCTTTCTTCGAAATTGGAATTCAATTATGATACTGAGAAATCACACCCACAAAACAAGTCAGATTCTCAAAATCTAGAACCAGGACTATTCCAACCTCAAAATGATTTTGAACAAGCCCTATTCACATCAAACTCCAGCCCCGAAGTCAATAGTATTTCTCAAAATGATCAATCAAATATACAAAATTTTCCAGCTTCAATCATGAGAAAAAAAGCAAAATCAAAAATAGAGGAGCCCTTGATACAACCTACATCAACCAAACACTCAAAAGAAAAACCTAACTCCAATTTCATACATGCAGATAACAACCCATCAACTTCAAAAGTAATGCAAACCAGTAATGAAGAGCCTTCAACATCCCAAAAGAAGAAAAAGCTTCCTCAATCCGGACTATTCAATCCCATTCACTCAGATCACTTTGAAGAGAAAATCAGCCATTATCAGCCACTTTCTGTATCCTCATGGAAGAAATCCCAGGTTAATGTTGAAACTCTAGTAAGAGAACAAATCCATGAAATTCCCCCAAGGCCATTTTCTACCAAACTACCCAAAGGAATACACTTTCAAAGTATTGGATCTCTTAGCATTACCAAATGGCTAGTGGATTTGGATAAATCTGGTAAATACAAAAGACATTCATTCATGTTTCATCCAGAACATTGATATTTACTTGCATTTTTCAGGATTAGATATCTTTTCACCAAAGAAATATGATCCTTTCAATGATCCTGAAGCTTGGAATGTCCCTATCTTTACTTTGGATTCTACAATTTCAATGCAAAACATTCCCAAATTGCACCAACCCCTCTTTCAATTGGCACAATCCCTCTTTGTCCCTAATCTTCAAAAGAAACAGTTCTGGGCCAATCTAATACTAGAGTCAATATTAGTTTCTGCACAAGATCTCATACAACCTGAAAAGTTTGAAATCACGCAATCAACAGAAGATGATCCCTTGTTAGTTCAAGGACTCAGCCTGGAATTTCTAGTGTCCTGCCTCAGCACAAGACCATCCCATTAAGCTCAAATTGAAAATACCCTTGATGAAAAGGAGGCAAACCAGCCAATTCATTATGGAATGAATAGCTTAATATATTTCAATGATTCCATTTTACATCTTATGATTTCATATGTCCTGATACTAGCACATTCAAAAGTTCTTCCAGTCAATATTCCTGATGGATTTGTGCTCACTCATAAAAGGTCCAAAGAACACCTTAAGACCTTATCAGAGCTACAAACAAAAATAGGATTAGTTAAGCCCTGCTATCATATTTTAGCTTCATTTCTTGCTTCAGGGGTAAAAGGCTTAATGGTTTGCTCAAGAGATTGGAGAAAAAGCTCAGCTAAAGGAGCATTGCAGATGATTGAAATTAATGATAGTGTTATTGCAAAGGAAAGGCCTTATGATCCTATTTGGAAGAGAACAAATGCATATATTTTGGATATTTTTAACAAGGCATTTTTCTCAAAAACCCATGAATTTGTTCCCAATGCTCCAAAAAAATTGGAAGTGGCCAAATGTTTAGTATTGGACTTCAGGGAGGCATGGCTTGAAAAAAATACCATAGATGGACAACTTGTACTAGATCTCCCTGATAAAGCCAATATAAACACCTTATTAATTTGATCAGTTTTTTCTGTAATTTAATTTTATTCTTTCAAAACAGGGTGATTTTTATTGAACCTGATACCTCATTGCTTACTTTCCCAAATAAGCTCCTTTTACACAATATAGCTCCTTTCAGGCACATTCAAACTGTAAGAAATAACTACAGGGCTCGAGAATCCCCTCATTTATGATAAATAGGAGCCTTTCTCTTGATTCTTCCATCTATACCCAGAAATCTGACTTTAATTAACCTGTTTTACTATGCCTAAAGCTTCACATTACTTTTTTGAGACCTCTATACCCCAATCAAACAGGACTATCAACAAGATCTTACATCCCATCATCCCACTACCTACCAGTGCAATATCAAGATCCATACATCAATTATGCTGGTTGATCATGGAAATCAACTATTTCCAATCTCCATCTCCTATAAATAGTTGGAAATCTCTTCCTTCAGAAGAAAGTCTCAAAATTCTTGAGAACTTACCCTTTTCTTGCACTGATAATCCAATTATAAATCCCCACAATCACACCTCAGGGGAGGATAGATCATCTATAAACCCAAGAATATTAATTTCACCACTGTACAAAATCATTTTTCAAGAGGATCTCTTCAAATCAGGCTTTCCAATGTCAACCTTTGCTTGGAATCAATGTTGGGAATCAAAATGGAATCAAATATTTGCGAACTTTGTTCTCAAGCACTGGAACTATTTACACCAACAAGGAGAATTGAAAATATTCTTGATAAATCCAAAGGATAATACACATGTTAATAAGTCTTTAATACTAATGCGCTTGTTCAGAGGGAAACAAGAGGATCTTAAGAATGATGAATTGGTTCCTCAAGCACTTTCAAAAACAGCCAGTCAGAAGCAGAAATCAAGGTGCCGTAAAAAAGTATGTTTTTATTTTATTTGTGATTGATTTTTACACCAATTGATGTTATTTAATATTCAGTTATCATCAAATCGCTCAGAGATATTGCTATCATTGAAAATTAATCAAGATGAAGCTTCCATATTTGATGAGCCACAATGCTGCTCTGATACTGAATATGAAAATGGATCATTAATAAAACTAAATTCCCCTTGAAGGTCAGCTTTATTCTCAAAGTTAGCAAGTCAATTAGATTCCTTATTAATTCAAAAGCAAATTCAAAAACATAAATTCAATAGAATTTCAAATGTCTTGGAAAGCAGAAGAGTACAAAGTGGTATTTTTGAGAAAGAAGCCAAAGTTCCAATTGGACTTCCAGAAAATCTTTATTCAAATGATTATATTTCCCAGCTTACTAATGATGAGAAGCTAATGTTACAATCAAAGCCATATATAGATATTCATCATTTACTTCAACTATCTGAAACCTAAAAAAACAATTCATGATTTTTCTATTGTTTCCACAATCAATTTTTCCAATTCATGATCCACTGTACCTAAATGTCCAATGCCCAACCTGAAATGAAATAAAAACATTTTAGCTACCAAAAAAGATAAATATTGGTTGAGTATAAACTATCTTACATCTGAAGCTGCTGTTTCTTCCTTCTAACTTGCCGAATATTCACCTCAATACTACCAACAGCTATATAATGAAATACATGAACTTATTTCTTTTGCCCTAGCCAATAAAGCCTATCAACTGCTTGATCATCAGTTGAAGGGTTCCAACCTGGTTCCTAATTTAAGTAATTGGAATAATATTAGATTAAGCTTCAAGTTTATCTAAATACTGTCTTACCATTATGTAGACATTTTGAGCACATCTCAGATCAATACCAACACCACCTGTGCCTTTTGTTGTAAGAAGAACTTGAGATTTTGGATTTTTTCTGAATTCTTCAAGGATTTGTATCCTTTGATCATTTTTGAGCATTCCATGCATCATCAAATTGGATATTCCACTTTCATCCAGTGCAATTTCAATACTTTTTAAAATATTTGATCAATAAAATCATTCAAATGACAGGTAGTAGAAGGATTTGAGCTCACATATCAAGAAACCTTTTGTATTCTGAAAAAACAACTGCTTTGGGATATCTTAAGCCTGGCTCCTTCGGAAAAAACTCCTTGAGATGGCTAACAAGATGTACCACTTTGGATCCTTCTTTCCAGGTATATCTCCTTCCCCCTTCTTCCCTTTCTATTAGTTCTGGATGATTGCAAAGCCGCCTCAAATCTGATAATCTGGAGAAAAATTCTGATGAATCCCATTGAACTGCTTTGGACCTCTGTTTTCCATACAATGAACTAAACTCTTCATGCTTTTTGAAATAAAGTGTTTTCCATGGCTCATAGATCTCAATTCCAACTCCATGTTGCACTTTCTTGGGAAGATCCAGTAGGTTGGCTTTCAATCTTCTCAAGGTGAGTGTTTGCATTATAAGCTGTAATGATTGGATTGCCATTTGATTCCCAGATGATATTTGTTTGATTATGCAATTTTCCCATAAAGGCTTGAGATTACATGGTTCTACTTGTAAGAACCTCAAAAGACTATGTAGATCCCAAAGATTGTTTTGTAATGGTTTTCCTGTAAGGCATAACTTTCTTTCAGATTTTAAATTCAATATTGTGAATGCTCTATGAGTAGATTGTTCCTTTATGTAGCTAATTGATGTAAAAATTTCAGTATTTTTTTATTTAAGAATCACAAAGAGAAGCTTACTGTGCTTCCTCCAACACTATTCTGAACCAATTCACCAAAAGAGGATTTATTATCATCCCATGAACATCATCAACATTATAACCAGCAATAACATCATATGTGGTGATGATAATTGCATTCTGCTTCAAATTTTGGAATGAAATGAAATTACAATTGGAACCATGGAATATTGAATATGGTAAACTACCATCATGAAAATGTAGTCTTATTTCATTCTCCCAGTTATGCAAAGTAGAAAGTGGTACAATGATCAAAGTAGCCGTGACATGGTCCTTAGATATTCCTCAGTACTTTAATGCTTCATTTTGTGTTTTTTTAATCAAGCATAAAGTTGTCAACAATTTTCCAAGTCCCGTATCATCATCCAATATTCCACCCCTACTTTTGCACACAATATCTTGTGGTATCAGCCCATTTTCAACAGCATTAGAAAACACTTTTTTAATCTATAAGTTATCTGAATGCTTCCATAGGTTTTCACAAATTTTTTCCATATTATTTTCAATATTTAAGAGAAAGGAAATACCCTGGATTTGGTGCAATCAAAGATTGGTTTGACAATTAGGTATTGAAGTAAGAGAACTAGTTAAACTATTATTGTTGGAAGCTTGATAAAGATCACAATCTTGAGGAAGATCAATAAATAAAGGTGAGCTATATTTTTCAATATGTCTCAGATCCATGTTTGCATTCTTGAAAGCTTCTCTTGTTTGGAAAATATTCCCTTTATCCACAGAAACACATCCATGTAATGGGATATTTTTATCTTTATTCTTGAAATTTATGAAAGAATTTATAAAAAGGACTTTATTATAGTTTTTGTATCTTTTATATGTTTCAGGATTCAAGCCTTCAGCCACTCCTCCAAAAACATCAAGCAGTGGACCCAGATGGAAACTCTGGAAAGAATTAAGGCTCCCAAGATGACTCAAGTCAGATTCTAATGGTATATGAATGTAATTAAATACTCTTCTGAATATTACTGAGCTCAGAGAGGTTGGAAAGGATTGTTCAATATTGATTTTTTTTTCAATTTGAATAATAAAAAACCCAAGACAAAATATTGAAATCATACTGTAAATTTTTAGAATGAAAATTTAATATATCAGTGTGATATGAATTTTTAGGACAAATGGAACTTAAATGATAGGATTGCATGCGTTATATAGTGGAAAGACCCCCGGGGATTTTGGAAGTGATTTTGATAAGCTAAATATTTAGCCCATGAATTTTTCTTGATAGCGTAAAAAGAGAATTATATTTTTAAACTTAGTTTGTTAATGGACATAAATATATTCCAAATCTGCAGATCAATTAAATTTCTTATTACTGTTGTCCCAAATCCTTGGATTTTGATTTTGAAATAAATTATCTATGAGGAGACAAGTTCCTTTCCAAATGTGGAGTTCCCTCCAAGATATATCCAGCACTGGACAAAAATTTTCATTTGTGGCCCATGCAACCCCTTTCCAACTTTTTTTTAATTCATCAAATTATTCCTATACTTTGTTTATTTTTCCCTCGCAGAAATTCTCAAGAATCTAATTTCAAAAGTATTCATTAAATCATGTTGAAGGCCATTGGCTCACTATTTGAAGAGCTTCAAGTTTATTATTTATCCATATTTTATTTTAAAACATTATTCTAATAAATTAAGATTAATTTGTATGGAAACATCTTTTCCAATAATTTTCATCAATTTCTATGATAATAATCATCACTCAAGGAGAGGTATTTTACTTATCATAAAATTATTGGATCTTATTTTTCCAAAATATTCATAATTTTAAGGAGGAACACCCATTTTTAATTTAAATTTGGACAGGATTCCCTCAAAATAATTACCATTATAATTTTTAAATTCATCATTACTTATTATTATCATTGTGTGAAATCAATTCAAGCTTAATTTTTGATTCATCTGAAAACAAGCATTCTGGTAAATAGAATTTCTTAATTCTTAAGTTATCCTTATTCTTTAAGCCAACATGAAAGATAAATTAAAATCAAATAAATTCAATAATCAAGGCAGCAGAATGACAATAAGATCAAAGAAGCAATTAATGCTACAAGTATCAAAGAATTCCATTTCAAGGCTCCCCATATAGCTGGAGGAACATTCAAAATCCACAAGCATTCATGAAGTGAATTGTAAGGAGCTCAATTGATGATATAATTTGAAGATTATTCTGCTAACTATAAGCATCATGAGGGAATCTCAATGCTCTCACGATCCAAAAATTTAATAAGATTCATTACCTATGTTTGTTGCCAGTGTGTATATTGGGTTGAGAAAATATTAATAAAAATTGAAGGGGGAGTAAAAATGTCAGAATACAATGAATGTGAGTTAAACTAGGGATACTTCTAGAGATACACTCAGACATAAGCTGAAGATACTGTAAAGGACCTGTACGCAAGTCCCCAGTCTTTTTCTGTGGTGGATTGAGCCTTCTCTTTCCAATCATACTGATCAAGACTCCAATTACCTTCTCAATTCTTGGCCTTTATTTAAATCTCAACTCTTCACTCTATTTGGTGACCCGAATGAAGTCAGAAAAGCTGAAGCAGAATTTGATTCACTAAGAGTGAAGGAAGTTGGCCATGTTTCACTATACATAGCCAATTTCAGGAGATTGGGGTGAAAAGGCTCTCATTCATCATTTCAGGAAGGGATTGCCATCCAGGATATTGGATCAATTGGCCTCCCATCCTTCAAGAATTGATTCTCTTCAAGACTTAATGGACGTTACCCTGGAACTTGATACCAGGTACCATGAAAGGCAAAAAGAGAAGAATCACTATCAAGAGAAGAAACCTGAAGCCCCAAGATGAAGTATGTCTCATCCTCAAAATTCTTCAAGTTCATTTCATAAGAAGAAGAAGAATTTTCAGAAGAGGGACAAGCCCCATTCTTCTTTGTTGAATAAGCACTTCAAGCTCATGAACTCTGAAAAAGAAAGAAGAATCAAAAAGGGTCTTTGTACCTATTGTGGTGGTAAGCATAGTCTTAAGTCTTGTTTCAAAAGGCCTCAAAACAAACTTACCCAACCATCAGGCCAATTTTTCAGCCAGGGAAAAGGCTGAGTGGAGACAATGTTGTGTTCAATGGTCTTCACAGTTTTCCTCCCAGAGAACAATTGTGCATTCTGAATGCTGGTGTCAAGAATTATCTTAATTTTTTTGTTTTTTCTTCTCTTTCTAATGTTTTTTACAGTATTCTCATTGATTCTGGTGCTACACACTCATTTATTGCAAAGCAGTTTGTTCACAAGTACTCATTGACTATGTCAGAACTTTCAGAGAAGATTCCTATTATCATTTTGGACTCCTCTGAGTCCCCTTCCTTATTTGTGACTCACCATACTGAATATATGGTTGAGCTCCCTTTCTTCCCAAGCTTTGAATGGGACTTTTTAGTCATTGATACTCCCAAGGGAGAAGACCTCATATTGGGCTTTGACTTTTTAAATCACTTTAATCCTTCTATTGATTGGAGGCAAGGGCTGATCACCTTTAATGCTGATCATAAGGACTATTTTGATCCCTCTAATTCTTTCCGTAATGACCTTTCTTCTGCCAAATCATGTGAAGCTCTGGTTGGTGATTCTAGAACACCATCATTTCCATCTTCCGTTTATATTCCTTCCCTTAATTCCCATCAGTCATTACCATTATCTGGAGATGAAGTCTTTGAAGAGATTCAAGATGTTGGGGAAGATAATTCCGCATATTCACTTCATCTCTTCTTTGGGAATATGGACCTTCCTCCTTCATCTTATCATGACTCCCTGGAGGAGGTGTGGGATGAAGAGGAAGAGCCAGAAGAAGTAGAAACCGTGATGAAGGTTGTTCCTTCTACTTATCACCAATATTTGGATGTATTCTCCAAGGTGAAAGAAGAGAAACTTCCTCCTCATTGCGCCTGTGATCATCATATCAAGCTGGAGGGGTCTCTACCTCCAGTTGGGGTGATCTACTCTTTATTCAAACAAGAGTCAGATACACTCAGGGCATACATTTCAGAGAACATAGACAAAGGTTTCATCCGTCCAAGATCCTCTTCAATAGCAGCACCTGTCCTCTTTGCCAACAAGAAAGATGGTGGCCTCTGTTTGTGTGTTGATTACTGCAAACTCAATGCTGTTAATAGGAAGAACAAGTATCCTGTTCCTCCTATGAATCAGCTTCTCAATGTTTTCAATAGTTCTTCTATCTTCTCCAAGATTGATTTGCATGGTGCATATAACTTGCTCAGAATCAAGGATGGTGATGAACATTTGACATGCTTCAGAACTAAATATGGCAGTTTTGAGTACTTGGTTATGCTATTTGGGCTCACCAATGCTCCTGCCTCTTTTCAGAATCTTGTCAATGATATCTTTCAAGATCTTCTCGATGTTTATTTTGTGGTGGATTTGGATGACATTATGGTCTTTTCCAAATCTGAGGAAGAACATTTCACTCATGTGTCCACTGTTCTTTTCAGACTTAGAGCCAATAATCTTTTTGTTAAGGCTTCCAAGTGCCTATTTCACATTTCTAGTGTAGAGTATCTTGGCTATGTTGTTTCTTCTGAAGTCCTCAAGATGGACCAAGCAAAAGTCCAGAAGATTCTCAATTGGCCGCCTCCAAGAAACCTCAAAGCTCTTCAATCTTTCCTTGGCTTTGCCAATTTCTTCCGCCGTTTCATCAAGAATTATTCAAAGAAGATCAGTTCACTCCCCAGTTTCCTCAAGAAATATTCCTGTTTCCCCCTCAATGAAGAAGCTCTCAGTCAGTTTTATCAACTCACACTACAAAAATTAGTCAATTTATACAAATTTCTCATACCATGCTAAAATAATGACAAATGTCAACAAAGTATTTATAAATTGATATGAAGAAGTACTTACTTTAGAAGCTCAGAGGTGGACTGGAGGGCACTGTGTGTAGGTGTGGTGAGCATGCGCAAGAAACCCCATGCACAAGCTAACTGCTATCTGCTATACTGTGAAAAATAACTGATACACCTCACGGTGAAACAGTTAATACTGTGCAAAATAACCAATATACTGCACAGTAAAACAGTTAATATTTGCAGTGTCAAAGAGGCTTTCACCACCGCTCCAATCCTTCTCTACCCACCATTGTAGAGACAGATGCATCCAATTATGCCTTGGGTGCTGTACTGAGTCAGGTCTCTGAATCAGGAAAACATCCCATTGCATTCAAAAGTTGCAAGCCTATCCCAGAAGAGCTAAACTATGAGATTAATGACAAGGAACTCATTGGCATAGTCTGGGCTCTCAAGCGCTGGAGGGGTTTTCTTCTGTTTCTTTCTTCCCCTTTTGAAGTTCTCACCGATAACTCTTCCCTTCAATACTTCATGTCATCAAAGTCCTTACTCACTGTCAAGCCCGTTGGGCAGAATTCCTTTCTGAATTTCATTTCTCAATCACTTACCGCCCTGGCCGCTTAGCTACTCTTCTGGAAGCCTTATCACGTTGGGACGATGTTTATCCGGAGAGGGGGGAGGATTTCATCAGCACGAATCAAATGAATTTTCAACAACTCATTAAGCAAGATGAAGTTCAACCCTCAAGGTATTTTGCAGTCAAGTTGGAATCCTTTTCAAATTTGATTGACTCAATTCAGAAGAAATTATGGCAATATTCTCAGTATAGAAGTATTCTTCAAGAATTGGGAAAAGTTAAATCCATTCAGGATTATTCTCTTGATTCCTCTTCCAACTCCCTATCTTCAAAGATTGGGTGGTGGTCCCAAATGACCCCACAATTCAACTCAGCATTCTTCAAAAGCGTCATGATTCTCCTCTAGCTGGACACCCTGGCCAAGAGAAGACTCTCCATCTTGTCAAGTGGGATTTCCACTGGTCCGGCATGACTCAATTCATCAAGGATTATGTCTCATCCTGTTAACAGTGTTCAAGAAACAAGAATATTCACCATAAGAAGTTTGGACTCCTCAAACCTCTTCCAATTCTCAATGGTCCTTGGATTTTTCTTGCAATGGACTTCATCACTTAACTGCCACTGTCCAACTCATTTGACTCAATCCTTGCCATAGTGGACAGATTATCAAAAATGGCGGTTTTTATTCCAACAATGTCTTCAATCACTTCACTAGATTTGGCCCATTTATTCATCAAGAATATCTTTCCAAATCATGGTTTTCCTTCAAGCATTGTCAGTGATAGAGGTTCCCTTTTTGTTTCTTCCTTTTGGACCAATCTTTGTAAGCAGCTCAAGATTTCAAGAGATTTGTCAACTGCTTACCATCCAGAAACTGATGGAAAGACATAGAGGGTAAATCAGATACTGAAACAGTATCTTTGGATGTATGTCAGTTATCATCAAGATTATTGGAACACCTGGCTCCCTCTGGCTGAATTTGCCTACAATAATTCTGATCACTCTTCAACCAAGCAATCCCCGTTTTTCATGGTTTATGGAAGAGATCCACAATTTGACTCAGTTCACATCACTCAATATACTTCTTCTGGAAAGTTATCAACAAAAACCCAATAAGTACCGCAAGATGTCAAGAGAGAACTTGAAGTTGCCATAAACCGGTTTAAGAGGTATGCAGATAAAAGTAGAGCAAGTACATCTTCAATCCTGGTGACATTGTATGGCTTTCTTTCAAGAACATCAAATCAACCAGACCCACCAAGAAGATGTCTAAAAGATTTCTGGGTCCTTTTCCAATCTTGAAGAAAGTCAGTACTCATGCTTACCACCTCAAGCTTCCATCTCGATGGAAATCCATCGACCCAGTCTTCCATATTTCACTCTTGGAACCAGTCAAGACATCAACAATCCCAAATCGGCATCAAGAGCCTCCTCCTCCAATCATTTTCAAAGAAGAAGAGGAATGAGAAGTTTCTCAAATACTGGATTCAAAGCTCAAGAGAAGGAAGTTATGGTATCTGGTCAAATGGAAAGGTTTCAGTCAATACTCAGAAAGATCCACATGGGAACCAGCTGAAAACCTCAAGAATTGTCCTGAAATTGTCAAGGATTTTCATTCTTTGTATCCTGACAAGCCAGGACCCAATTCTTCAAAGGCTTGAATTTTGATGGTGCTTGGTGGGGAGAGGAATTACCAAAAGTAAGTCCCACTCCTGGTATGCACCTTTAGGGGTATTCTACTCTCCTTTGTTGTAAGCATCACCTTGGTCACTCTGTGAGCACTTTGAAATTTGGACACAGATTTCTTGGCCTGGCTTTCAACATCAATTCCAATTTATGACCTTTTATACTTGGGAAAATGGACCGTTCTTCCTTATTTCACTTCCCAAGATATTATCCTTTCAACAAATTTATTTATCAAGATTTTTTATTATTTATGGCACTGGCGGGAGTGGTGACTACCAAAAGTAAGTTCCTCTCCTGGTGTGCACTTCCCTGAGGGGTCTAAAATCTTTGAAAACATAACCTTGGCCACTCTGTGAGCACCTGGCATCAAATTCTGTTATCCAGGTCCTTGGCCACTTTCAAAATCAACTGTCAAAATCTGTGATGAAGATTGGAATCCCCCTCAAAATTCATTTTTTTGTTTTATTTTCTTTTTCTCTCTTTATATTTGTTTCTTTTATTTTTTTATTCTTTATATTTTCTCAAATTTCTTTTCTTATAACTCTTAATGCCAAATCATGTCTTCAACATTTTCAAAGCCAAATGTCAAGAGAAGACCAAGTTAACCTCAATTCATATGCCAACACTTTTATCAGCTCAAAAAATTTTCTTTTAAAGATTCAAATACCTCTGGAATCCCTACTTCCAATTTGTCTCAACAGCCTAAACAGGCTTCTAACTTATCTTGGTGCTCAGGAGCTCCCCATTCAAGGTAGGGGGCTACTGTCACAACCACAAAGATTGACCCTCCTCCAAGGGTGTTGCGGCAACTCTAACCTGGAACCAAGTTGGGGCCAATTGGCCACACCATATCTTTTATGGCCAATTGGTCCCCTTGGGTTCTCTATGGCCATTTGTCCATTTCTGGCCCCGATAATTCTTTTATGGCCTCAGGCCATATCCTGCCATCATTGGCCTCCTTGGCCAATTTCCATCTCACCAACCCTCAGGCCTTCATCTCTGTTTTTGGGCCTGGGGGTCCTTTTGTCTTCTACGGGCCTCCAGGCCCCCTGTGACTTTTACGGCCCGTGGGCCACGGTATTTGGTCCGTAGGCATATAAACCCCTTTTGGCCTAATCCAATGAGGACAAAAGGGGCCAAAGGGGGCAACTATGTAGCCCCCAAGGCCAGGTGGGTCCCAAACCACAATTTTTGCCACCAACCCCTTGGACCCAAATTTGGCCAAAAACCCTTTGGACACCAAAATGGCCATAGAACCCGTAGGAAAAAGCCATGGACTCTGGCACCCACCAGACCAGCTCAGCAAGCACTCCCCTCAACTTAAGTGGAATTCTTTCCATTCTCCCATGCACCCCATACTCAACGTTGCAGGAGTGGTGCATATATGGTATTATATACCATTATGCACCATTTTTCCTCAGAAATTCAATGGTGACGTTTTCAGTACCAAATCTTACAATTCCAAATCAAGGTCCCAAAATCCAACGCCCAATTTGAAGGAGGATTCTTTAACTCATCAGTCTGGCAATCCATGGCGGAAATCAGAAGACCATTCAAGGACCCCAACCACCTGACTCAGCAGGGGTTGGGTAGGTACTTTTATTCAGGATTCTTCCCAAGGTTCATTGTTAGAGGTATTATGTCATTTCAATCAGTTTTCAAGGCATCAAGTATTTCAATACTCCTTGGACAACTCCATTGGTCCATACAGGTGACAATTAAATAAACCTGTATGGCCTTGGGCCAATTCAATCTTCCACTGTGGGAATTCAATCACACAGTTCAATTTCAAGATGGCCAGAAATGTATTGGCCCAATTCAGACAATACAGCTGGTGATCCACCTTCCAGGATCAGTCTTGCAGTTTTTCACATATACTGGCCACCTTTCAACACCTGGGCACTTTTTCCCCAGTTAATTAATATATTGGATTTATTATTATATTTATTTTCTTTTACTTTATTAAAGTTAATACTGATAATCTCAAGTCAGTCATTCAGCACCTTTTCTCTTTTCTTCCTTGCCTGTCACTGGATATTGGTGCTCATATCCTTTACTAATTCCATTCCCTTTTCTGGCAGGTTGAAATAGTTAATTGAGGATTCACTTGGTTGGCTTCTTGGCCTTTGTCCTTTGGCTTCTTATCTTTTCTTTTATCTTTGGCATACTTTTCATTTTCCTTTCTTCTTCTTTAAAGAAATTAATCTTTATTATTCCTTTTATCTTTGGAGCCCTCCAAGTGAGTTCTTGATTCCTGAGTGCCAGGCCCTCTTGCTTCCATAAGAGCCCCTGTGACATGGTCATCAATCAACATGGTGGTCCAACCTCATATTAGGACCACCAAGGTTTTATTTAGTTCCATTTTTTTACTCTCTATGTTGTTTGTCTACTATGTTGCCTGTTGTTACCTCTGCTCTGAATCACAATCAATGACATGCGTTTTTTTTTCTTACGTTGCCAATGAGAGACAAAGTCCCCCCCAAAAAAATTGCTGTGCTATTTTTTGGCGTTCATACAGGGGCCCTGCCGGTATGAACTTGGTGTTTGCAGACAATTTGCAGGGCACTGTACAGGACCTGTATTAGCCAGACTCAATTCAATCTCCATTTATTCCCATGAAAATTTTCTTTCTGGATCAGGGCTGGTGATTCTCACATATACCAGCCCCTCTTTCTCCCCCTAGAGACTTTTTCCCAGTTAATTAATTTAGTTTATTTATTATTTCATAATTATTCTTATACTTATTTTGGGTATTATAATTAATTAATATTAAGTTAGTCTTTGTCTGTACAGTATGAGCTGGGTGGCCATATCCTTGTTAACCCTTCTCTTTCCATTCTGACAGGTTAAAACAGTAGACTTGGACTTGTTTGTGTTTGGCTATTTTATTATCTTAATCTTATTCTTTTGTTGATGCTTCTCTTAAATTTATTTTATTAGGAATTCATCATCTTACACTCTTAAGTGTATTCATCTCTTATCATATCCTTGAGCCCTCCATAAGTGAGTCCCAGTTTACCGCGTGCCAGGCCCTCTTCACTTAGAAGAGCCCCTGTGACACATGTTTCCACTGTTCATTCCAGACTCAGAGACACTAGCCTTTTTGCTAATGCTTCCAAGTGCGTTTTTCATTCTTCTAGTATCCAATATTATTGGTTATGTTGCTTGTTCTGAAGGCCTCAAGATTTACCAAGAAAAAGTCCAGAAAGTTCTTAATTGGCCTCCTCCAAGAAACCTCAAGGCTCTTCAATCATTCCTTGGCTTTTCCAACTTCTATTGCCCCTTCATAAAGAATTAAGCAGAGAACATCAGTTCACTCAAAAATTCCTCAAGAAACCTTCAATTTCCCCCCTGAGTGAGGAAGCTGTTAGCCAGTTTCATCGCCCATCTCTACCCACCATTGCAAAAGCCAATGCCTCTAATCATGCTTTGGGAGCTGTACTGAGTCAGGTGACTAAATCAGGAAAACGTCCTATTTCATTTGTTAGTTTCAAATTACTTCCAAAAGAGCTTCATTATGAGACTCATGACAAGGAACCCTTTGGAATATTCTGAGCTCTCAAGCTCTGTAGGTCCTTTCTTCCTTCTCTCTCTTCCTCTTTTGAAGTTTTCCCCAATCGTTAATCTCTTCAATATTTCATTTCCTCCAACCTTCTCACTTTCTGCCAAGCCTTCAGGGCCAAATTCCTTTCACAATTTCATTTTTAAATCAACTACAGCCCTCCCAGCTGCCTTATCAAATTGAGATTACTTTTGGGCAGAGAGGAGGGAGGACTTAATCAGCAAGAACCCAATGAATTATCAAAAAATATTCAACCAAGATTAAATTCAAACCTCCACCTTCTTTGCAGCAAAGGGAGATTCCTTTCCAAATTTGGTTGAATAAATTCAGAAGGCATTATTTCAAGATTCCCATTACCAAAGGGTTCTTCAAGAATTGGATAAAGGTAAATTTTTTAAATATTAGTCTCTGGATTCCTCTTCCCAACTCCATTTATTCAGAAATTGGGTGGCAGTTCTAAATGACCCCACAATCAAGCTGAACATACCTTAAAATAACCATGACTCTCCTCCAGCTGGAAATACTGGACAAGAGAATACTCTCAAACTTGTTGGGAAGGATTTGAACTGGTCTTCCATGACTCAATTTATCAAGTATTATGTTCTATCCTCACAACAGTGCTCAATAAACAAGAATATTCATCAAAGAAGTTTAGATTACTCAAGCCTCTTCCAATTACAAATGGTCCTTGGATTTATCTCTCAATAAACTTCATCACTCAATTGCCAATTTCAAGATCTTTGGACTCAATTCTGGTCACAGTGGCCATATTCTTTAAAATGGCACTTTTTATTCCAACAATGTCTTCAATCACTTCACCTGATTCAGCCAATTTTTTTCATTCATAAAGGTTCTCTTCTTTTTTCCTTCTTGACCAATCTTTGTCAGAAACTAAACATATCAAGAGATCATTCGACCGGTGGAAATACAGAGACGGTAAATCAGGTAATAGAAGAGCAACTTTGGATTTATGTGAGTTATTGGTAATATGATTGGCATACCTGTCTCCCTCTGGCTGAATTTTCTTACAATAACTCTGATCACTCTTCAACAAAACAATCACCTTTTGTCACTGTTTATGGAAGATGTCCTCAATTTCACTCAATTGAAATCACTCAAGACACTCCTGCTGGAAATATATATCCAAAAATCCAATCATTACAGAAAGAGGTCAAGAGGAACTATAAGTTGCCATGAACAGGTTTAAGAGGTATGCAGATAAAAGCAGAGAAAGTCCACCTATTTTCAACCCTGGTGACATGGTATGGCTTTCCTCCAGGAACATCAAATCAACAAGAGCCACCAAACAACTGTCAGAATCGTGGTTGGGTCATTTTCTAATCTTAAGAAAGTAAGTATTCATGCCTACCACCACAAACTTCCATCTCAATGGAAATCTATTCACCCAGTCTTCCATATTTCCCTTCTTGAACCAGTCAATACATCAAAAGTCCCAAATACACATCAAGAGCCCCCTCCTAAAATAATTCTTGAAGAAGAAGGAGAATATAAAGTCTCTCAAATACTTGACTCCAAGATCAAGGGAGAAGAAGTATTGTATTTGGTGCAATGAAAATGATTCAGTAAAGACCCATAAACATCAACTTGGGCACCTGCTGACAACTTCAGGAATTTTCCTGAACTTGTCTGTAAGGTTTGACTATGAAACAATAAATAAAAATTACTAATATTTTACTTATTGTACTATGAATGTCCTTATAGATGAAATAAATAAGATAAAATGATTATAATAATAAAGAATTATTATAATTGCGGCGTAAAATGATTATATTATTAAATAAATATAATAATATAATTTATATAATAAAATATAATATAATAAAAATAAATATATTAATATAAAATAATTAATATATTTAATGGCACTTTATTATTGTTACAAACAAATAATAAAGGCGTAAAAAATTGTTTTTTATTAATAAAAAACAATTAATAACAATAATATTACCAATATTAAAGTTATAAATTAATATAAATACTATTTATATTAATTAAAGAATTATTAAAATAATAAGAAAGAGAAAATTATTATAATAAGAGGAAATAACCTACTTTTAATACTTAATATAATAATTTTGAGATATTTTACGCCAAAAAAAATATAAATACAACCTTTTCAAATTGTATTTACAATAAAAATAAAGAAAAAATTACTAATATTCTTGATTTTTACGTGGAAATGAGTTTTAGAGAGATTTTTAACAAAAACAATTAAATAAATGATTTAATCACGTCAAAATAGATGATTATAACAAGGTGGTCTTTGGTCTTTCATAATATAATAGTTCTATATATAAAGAATAAAGAAATTACCTTTGATTTAATTGATTTAATGTCTTTGATGCGTCTGAGGGGAAAACAGAGTAAGAAGAGCTCTATTTATAGTAAATACCTCCCTCCTAGAGTCCAACAGGCTTCTAGTAGACGTGTACTGATCATATCCACTGGAATTGATCAATATTTTTAAGGTTTGAGGATGATTACATCATGATCAAACCATATCACATCATTATTACACCATTATTTAGAGTTATCACTATAACTCTACGTTTGATGACATCAGAGGCTTGGCAGAACCCCAAATTTTGTGGAGTTTATTAGTTTTAATCATAAAATAATAGTATTCACCAATTTTATCACTCATATGACTGTTAAACTTAATTTAAGGTTACAGTAGGTGATCATAACTGCTCAATTTAATCTCAAACTTTGATCTTTAATAGCTTTTATGTTTTACACGCTACAGAAATTCAGAGAGTGAAGTCTGATAGCCTGACATAGCCTTATTATTTTTCCAAGAGCCTTTCATTACATCATCAAAACTCTAATTTTGATGATTTTTCTTGTAACTCATCTTTTCTGTTGAAATTCAATATTTTAAACTTCAAACCATGATTTCAGGGGGTTGTACCCTGAATTTAATAATAAAAATTACATCATTATTCACAAATGAGCTAGTAGAATCCAACTGTGTACTTTTTTTTAAGTTTGGACCACTTTCACAACAAAGTGGTCAACAGCTCTGTTGATTTTTATCAATATTTCATCATAGGTTTTAACCTTGATTATAATTTGTAAAATAAAGCTTATATATGTTTTCTTACAGTAATTAAGTGGTAACTTTCTTTTTGGTTCATCACTCTATCTGGTATAGTTTAAGAGATATTAGCTATGATCCTTGAATATATGCGTTGACCAAAAAAGTGCATATATTCAGGTTAATTCCTTAAGTATTAACTTTGGAAATTAGCTCATTAATTGTTTTATGTGTTAATTTTCATGGGGAATCCAATGGTACAATTTATTTTACATGCTGTTTCATTGGTTCTTGAAATAAAGAAGGATTTACGGTTTTTAAAAGTTATTATTCCTTATAACTCATTAAATATTGACTTTACAGATATGCCATAAAAATTGTATATGTGTATTTTACCATAGGGAGTCCAATGGTATAATTTATTTCACATGTTGATTCATTGGCTTTTAAGTTAAACCAATTTTTGTACCAATTTATGGTATTTTTGTATTTTTAAAGTAATTATTTTTAATGTATAATTATTCTAAGTAATTTTAGTATAATTATCTTAAAGGTATAATTATTCTGAGTCTTTCTTGTGACCTTATTGGGTATGTGGTCATATCTCAAAGGCTCACATTCCCTACCACCAAAAAAGATTTTACCACAATCTGATATGTGTAATTAGGGTATCATCCACTGTCCTACCTCTTCAATAGACTTTGTTAGTCTTGAAGCTCAATAATGCTTAGCTTTTCTATTTCTCAGGCTTCTATCTGTTAAGGCCATAACACATGTGTGTTTTGTTCTATGGTAAAGGATTCCATCAAGGAGGTGGAATCTTCCTTCATCATATGCCTTTTTCCATGTTTCATCTAATTTTGAAAAAAGTGATGGGTCTTTGCAGTCTTTAATTTGAAGTTGGCTTAAGATATGGCAATTTTTGTCTATCTTATAGCCTTCTTTAACTTGGTTAAAGAATTCTGTGCCAATATCTGTAACACATATTCCTTCTATATGGTGTTCTTCTTGTGGAACCCATGCTGGATTGTCAGGGGTATTTGCTGGAGCCCATCTGCTAAGACCATCTGCATTTTTATGGATATTACCAGATTTATGAACAATAGTCATATTTCCTCTGTATTCTTGGATAGCAATTTGCCATCTCAGCATATGCATATTTGGAGTCTTCATATTTAATAGTGATTTCACAGCATTACAGTCTGTGATTACATCAAATACTGTGCCATCCAAATAATAATGCTGTTTTTCTGAAGCCCACACTAAGCATAATCATTCCATTTGGCTGGCTCCATACCTTTCTTCTGTTGGCTTTATCTGCCTTGAAATGAAAAAAATTGGTCCTTCCACTGGTTTATCATTGATAATTTGTGTTTGGTGGAGTGCAGCACCTAGTCCTTCTCCACAAGCATCAATGTATAGTTTGAAGGGTAGTTTCCAATCTGGCATTAGAAGAAATGGGGCATTTGTTAGTGAATTTTTCAATTCTTCATATGCCTTGACCCTTTCTTCAGTCATTTCATAAACTGTTTGTTGGTCACATAATTTATATAAGGATTTGGCAATTTTTGCAAAGTCCTTTATATGCTGTCTATAGTAACCAGCAAATCCTAAAAATGATTGCATTTCTTTTTTGGTTTGAGGCATTGGGTTAAGTAGTACTGCTGCTACTTTATTTTTGTCTATGCCTAGACTAAGTCCAGATACAACATTTCCTAGTGCTTTTAATTCACTATATGCAAAATGACACTTTTTCAAGGAAATTTTCATATTCACTTGTACTATTGTAACAACCACTCATCAGGGGTAAGGGTATCCATTCATACACCCACTCAAAACACCCCAAATCAGCAGATCCAGCATTTGTATCAGCATTCAACTTCAGCAATCTTCATTCTGAACATGCATACAGCTTGGTACCTCAATACAGCCTGTCAATACCTGTACAGGCTGGATTCACCCAATACAGTTTCAATACACCAACTTGAAACTGTATGATCACTCAAATACACCACACCTCTTGTACAGGTTCTGTAAAGCCGTACAGGACCTGTATTGGCCAGACTCAATTCAATCATCAAATATTCTCATGAAAATTCTTCCTCTGGATCAGGGCTGGTGATTCTCACATATACCAGCCCCTCCTTCTCCCCCCTGGGGACCTTTCCCCAGTTAATTAATTTAGTTTATTTATCATTTTATAATTATTCTTATCCTTATAATTGGGTATTATAATTATTTAATTTTAAGTTAGTCTTTGCCTTTTCTCTCTTCGCCTGTACAGTATGAGTTGGGTGGCCATATCCTTATTAACCCTTCTCTTTCCATTCTGACAGGTTGAAACAGTGGACTTGGACTTGTTTGTGGTTGGCTCTTCTATTCTTTATTCTTATTCTTTTTTGTTGCTGCTTCTTATATTCATTCTTTTAGTAATTCATCTTTAACACTCTTAAGTGCATCCTTTCTTACCATATCCTTGAGCCCTCCATAAGTGAGTCCCAGTTTACTGAGTGCCAGGCCCTCTTCACTTCAAACAGCCCCTGTGACATTAAATTAATTAGCTCATATTTGATTCTTCTTTTCATTCATTTATACTCATTTCTCTCATTCATCAATTATGATCTTTTTATGATTTAATGATCTTAATGATTATGATTTTTCTCTTTCATCAATTTTCATCTCATTCATTTCATTCTTATGAAAATTGATTCCTTTTTTCTTTCTTAATCATTGCTGACCATTTCATCACTTCATTTTATTTTTATCAATCAAATTTTTCTGTGTTCTTATTCAGGTTTTATCTAGGAATTATTGATTGGTTTAATTGATTTGATTATTCATTGGGATTCATTTGGGTTATTGATTCAGGATTTATTGGATTTATTGACTTTGAACTCTCAAGATATTGATTGATCCTCAAGAATTGATTTGAATATTGAATTGATTTCTGAAGATTTTGAACTGATTGATCGATTCCTCAAGACTTGATTTCATATTGAAGACATTTATTGATTGATTATTGATTGAATATTGATTGATTTATTGATTTCCTCAAGATTATTGATATTTGATTTGAATTGATTTTGACTGATTGAATTGATTTGACTGTTGATTGAATTTGATTCCTCAAGATTTGAATTGATTCCTCAAGATTCATCAAGATTTATTGTGATTGATTTGGCCAAATTTGATTATTCTTCTTAATACCATCAAGTTATTTTAATTCCTTTCATAATGCCAGTTCAGCATAGTCCCCCAGCCAAGAATACTAGATCCCAAAGAATTCAAGCTGTTCTCACTCCTACAGCAAGGGCTCCTCTTGACCGCACACCATCAGTTCATCAACTGAGTGCAAATTTGGACAGAGGACCACCAATGGAAGGAGCAGCACCCTCAAGAAGAGGTGGAATGAAATCTAGAAGATCAAGATCTTTCTCTGGACTTTTGGGTGGCTACCCTGGCATGTCTGAAGGTGCAAGAGCAAGACAAGGGGAAGTTGAAGATGAAGAGGGGGAAGAGTCTGTGGAAGAGGAAGATTCTGGGGAAACTGAAGTGGCAGATGCCTTGGCAAATGCTCCAGAGGTGCCTCAGGGTTCTAATCTAGCCCTTTCTAGTCAACCTCTTGTCTCTCAAACTGATCCAAGTCTCCTCAAGATGATGGAGCAGATGACTCAATTCATGGGGCCACTCACTCAAGCAGTTGCTCCCAGGGACAATTCCAAAGCCCCTGCCTTCAAGACTCCATCCATGAAGGTACCTGATTCTTTTGATGGTACTCAAGCTCATAAGTTGAGAGGATTTATCCAATCCTGTCAACTAATTTTCCATAATGATCCAGAAAACTTCTTCTCTGACAGGAAGAAGGTTTTTTGCTCAACTTCTTTTCTTACTGGTAGAGCTGGCAAGTGGATTGAACCTTACCTCTCAAATATTTCCAATGAAAGCCCTTCCTACCTCCTCAATAATTGGCCATTATTTGAATCTCAATTATTCACTCTGTTTGGTGACCCCAATGAAGTCAGGAAAGCTGAACAAGAGTTGGACAATTTGAGGATGAAGGAAAGTGGTCATGTTTCCTTGTACATTGCAGATTTCAGAAGCTTAATGTCAATAATTGGAGATTGGGGGGAAAGAGCTTACATTCATGTGTATAGAAGAGGCTTGGCATCAAGATTGTTGGACCAATTGGCTTCTCACCCTGGAACTTTTGACACTCTTCAAGAACTTATGGATGTCACTTTAGAATTAGACACAAGATATCATGAGAGGCAAAAGGAAAAGGGCAGTCATCAAGAGAAGAAGCCTCCAATCATTGGATCCAATTTCTCCAAGCCTCCTCAAAGTTCATCACCCAAGAAGCCTTATCACAATAAGAATAAGAAGGGGAAGAATTTTCAAATGTCCAAAGACAAGCCTCATGCTGCTCTCCTCAATAAGGACAACAAATTAATTGGTTCTGAAAAGGAGAGGAGGATTAAAGAAGGCTTGTGCAATTATTGTGGTGGAAAGCACCCATTTGAAAAATGCTTCAAGAGGCCTGAGAATAGGCAAGGATCATCAGAAGGCTTCCCTAGCAAGCAGGGAAAAGCCTGAGTGGGAATCATGATGTGTTCAATGGCTCTCACTTATTTCCTTCAAGAGCACAATTGTGCACTCTGAATACTAGTGTCAAGAAATCTTTAAAGTTTCTTATTTTTTCTTCTATCTCTGATATTTTTTATAGTATTCTCATTGATTCTGGTGCTACAAACTCTTTTATTGCAAAGAATTTTGTTCTCAAGTACTCATTGACTCTGTCAGAGATCCCTGAAAAGATTCCTCTTTTCATTTTGGATTCTAATGAATCCCCTTCCTTGTTCATCACCCATTATACCAAGTGGGTAGTTGACTTGCCTTCTTTCCCAAGCTTTGAGTGGGATTTCTTTATCATAGATTCACCCAAGGGAGAAGACCTAATATTGGGCTATGATTTTCTTTACCATTTCAATCCCATTATTGATTGGAAAAATGGATTGATCACCTATGATTCTAATCATAAGGATTCTAGTGGTATTATTCCTTCTACTCGTAATGACTTTGCCACTGCTGTCAACAGTGTTGCTCTGGTTGGTGAACTTAAGACACCTCCCATTCCTTCTTCTGTCCATATCCCTTCCATTAAGAATTGAAGTCTTCAAAGAGATAAAGGATGTTGGAGAAGATGTTGCCATATCTTCACTTCATCTCTTTCAAGGGGATGTGGACCTTCCTCCCTTATCTTTTCATGCATCCCTGGAGGAGCAGTGGGATGAGGAGGAAGAGCCAGAAGAAATTGAAACTGTGTTGAAGGTTGTTCCTCCTGCTTATCACCAATATTTGGATGTATTCTCCAAGGTGAAAGCAGAGAAACTTCCTCCACACCGCGCCTGTGATCACCATATCGAATTGGAGGGTCTTCTACCTCCAAATGGTGTTATCTACTCATTATCAAATCAAGAGTCAGAAACACTGCGGGCCTACATTTCAGAGAATGTAGAGAAAGGTTTCATTAGACCAAGCTCCTCTTCAACAGGAGCACCTGTCCTTTTTGTCAAGAAAAAGGATGGAGGTCTTCGTTTGTGTGTTGACTACCGCAAACTCAATGCTGTCACTAGGAAGAACAGATACCCTGTTCCCCCTATGAACCAGCTTCTTACCGTATTCAACGGTTCCACTATCTTCTCCAAGATAGATTTGCGTGGTGCATATAACCTTCTGAGAATCAAAGAGGGGGATGAGCACTTAACTGCCTTTAGAACCAAATATGGCAGTTATGAGTATTTGGTCATGCCATTTGGTTTGACCAATGCTCCTGCTTCTTTCCAAAATCTAGTAAATGATATCTTTGCAGATTTTTTGGATGTGTTTGTTGTGGTTTATCTAGATGATATTATGGTCTTTTCCAGTTCTGAGGAGGAACATTTCAAACATGTGGCCTCTGTCCTCCAAAGACTGAGGGACAATAATCTGTTTTCCAAAGCCTCCAAGTGTGTATTCCATGCCTCAAGTGTGGAATACTTGGGCTATGTTGTTTCAAGTGATGGCCTCAAAATGGATTCTTCAAAAGTTCAGCAAATCCTCAATTGGCCTCAGCCCAAAAACATCAAGGCTCTTCAATCCTTTCTTGGCTTTGCCAATTTTTATCGTTGTTTTATTAAAAATTATTCCAAAAAAATCACTTCTCTCACTTCCCTTCTCAAAAAGGATTCTCCTTTCATCTTCAATGAGGAAGCTCTTAGTCAGTTTCAAGCACTCAAAGAAGCTTTGACCTCTGCTCCTATCTTATCCCATTTCAATCCATCTCTACCTACTATTGTAGAGACTGATGCTTCTGATTATGCATTGGGCGCCGTACTGAGTCAGGTGAATGACTCTGGAAAGCATCCCATTGCATTTGATAGTCGCAAGCTCTTACCAGCTGAACTCAACTATGAAATTCATGACAAGGAACACCTTGGCATAGTTTGGGCTCTCAAGCGCTGGAGGGCATTTCTTCTTTCTCTTTCCAATCCTTTTGAGGTCTTGACAGACCACTCTTCCTTGCAGTTTTTCATGTCTTCCAAAGTTCTTACTCGTCGTCAGGCCCGTTGGGCTGAATTTCTCTCAGAATTTCATTTCACTATCACTTACCGCCCAGGCAGGCTGGCCACTTTGCCAGATGCCTTGTCACGTCGGGACAACGTGTACCCAGAGAGGGGGGTGGACTTCATCAGCAAGAATCCTCAAAATTTTCATCAAATACTTAAGCAAGATGGAATTCAAGAGTCAAGATTCTTCTCAATCAAAGTGGAAATTTTCTCAGATTTAGTGGACAAGATTCAAAAAGAAGTATGGCAAGACAAAGACTATAAAGAAATACTCAAGCAACTAGCAAGAGGTGAATCAGTTCCAGATTATTCTCTTGAACCTCAAGCCAAGTTATTGTTATTCAAAGATAGAGTGGTAATCCCAAGCAATGAAGAACTTCAACTCAATATTCTTCAAAAGCGTCATGACTCACCATTGGCTGGCCATCCTGGCCAGGAGAAGACCCTCGAGCTCATCAAGAGGGATTTTTATTGGGCTGGCATGAATCAAATCATCAAGGACTATGTGTCCTCATGTCAGCAATGTTCAAGAAACAAGAACATTCATCACAAGAAGTTTGGATTACTCAAGCCTCTTTCAATTCCGTCTGGTCCTTGGAATTCTTTATCAATGGACTTCATCACTCAATTGCCTCCGTCAAACAACTTTGACTCAATCTTAGTAATTGTAGACAGATTCTCAAAAATGGCAATATTCATTCCAACTTATGGATCAGTTACTGCACTGGACTTAGCTCAAATCTTCATTAGTCATGTATTTTCCAAACATGGTCTTCCAGTAAGTATTGTTAGTGATAGAGGTTCCTTATTTCTTTCATCCTTCTGGACTCAATTGTGTCAGCAGCTCAAGATATCAAGAGATCTTTCAACTGCCTTTCACCCTGAAACAGATGGACAGACAGAGAGGGTAAATCAGATACTAGAACAGTACCTTTGGATGTATGTAAGCTATCATCAAGATGACTGGTACACCTGGCTCCCTCTGGCTGAATTTGCCTATAATAATGCAGAACATTCATCAACCAAGCAATCACCTTTCTTCACCATTTATGGAAGAAATCCCAGCTTTGACTCAATCCATATTTCTCAAGACTCACCTGCTGGAAAGTTATCAACAAAACTCCAATCAGTACAGCAAGCTGTCAAAGAGGAATTAGAGTCAGCAATAAGGAGATTCAAGAAGTATGCAGATAGAAATAGGGCAATTCCACCTGATTTCCAACCTGGGGATAAAGTATGGCTGGCTTCCAAGAACATCAAGACAAAAAGACCCACCAAGAAATTATCAGAAAGATGGTTGGGACCCTTTGAAGTTCTGAAGAAGATTGGCAGCCATGCATATCACCTCAAGTTGCCTCAGAAATGGAAGAAAGTTCACCCTGTATTCCATGTGTCCTTATTAGAACCAGTCAAGCAATCAACTATCCCAAATCAACATCAATTGCCGCCACCACCAGTCTTAGTGGAGGAGCAAGAAGAATGGGAAGTGGCTCAGGTTCTGGACTCAAAACTCAAAAGAGGTAAATTATGGTATCTTGTAGAGTGGAAAGGATTCAGTGAAGACCCAGAAGGAACCACTTGGGAACCAGCTTCCAACCTTACCAACTCACCAGACCTTGTCAAGGATTTCCATTCATTATATCCAGACAAGCCTGGCCCAAATACCTCAAGAGTTTGATTTTATGGTGCTTGGTGGGGAGAAGAAGTTATGAAAGTAAGTTCCTCTCCTGGCATGCACCTTTAAGGGGGTATTCTACCCATATGTTGTTGTAAGCATCACCTTGGCCACTTTGTGAGCACTTGTCATTTCTTTGGACAGGTTCAGGAAGCATACAACATCAATACCCTCCATTTGGACCTTATCAAGATATGGCCAATGTTTTCTTCTTTATTTTTCATTTCTTTCTCTATTTATCATTTCATTTTATGCCAATCATCATCATTCAAGACATTCATTACTTCAAGTCATTTACGGCAATTCATTTCAGAAGTCATTTATGGCAATTCATCTCAGAAGTCATTTATGGCAATTTTTTTCAATTTTATGGTGCTTGGTGGGGAGTGGAAGTTATGAAAGTAAGTTCCATCTCCTGGTATGCATCCCTGAGGGTTCTACTTCTTGTAAAACATTACCTTGGCCACTCTGTGAGCATCAAAATGCTTGGTTTTCATTTCTTCAGACACTTATTGGCCAAAATCAAGCAACTCACCACAAGAAGGACCAACCATCAGGATTTTTCTTTATTTCTTTCTTTACCCTCATTTTCTCTTATTCTTTTATTTTTCTTTCTTCCTTTACTTGTATAATTTTCTTTCTTTTATTTCTTTAAAGCAGCAGCATCCCCTCCCCAAATCACGTATTGGGAGGTTCTTTTATTATTTTAATCATTTCATCTTATCTCATTTATTAGTTATTATAAGAGCATGAATAGGAGTCAAACCAACCGTAAACAGGAACAAGACACTGGATTTCACTCCACCCAAATCGTCAAGTCCACGTCAAATCAAAAGTTCGACCTCAAGGGAATTGGGCCACAAGTCAATCATGGCCCCCTCAAAACCTCTCAAAGTCAAGGTCCAAGGCCCCTTTGGGGGCTGGAGTCAGCATGGGGGGCCTCCCCTGCAAGTTTGGGGGAGGCCAAGTTTTTGGTGGTCCTGGACCCCACCAATGGGTCCAGGCCATAAAGGTGAATTTTATTGATTTTGGGCCATTTTAGGTCCCATGACCCCCTTGGGTCACCAGCGAATTTGGGCCCAAGGGGTCCATTTTGGTCCTGGGGGCTTCCAATAACCCCCACGGACCGCGGACCGCGGCGTACGGCCCATGGCCCACGGACCGCAGACCGCGAACCACGGCGTACGGCCCGCGGACCGTAGGACCCCAAAGACTCAAAAAGGCCAAAAAGGCCAGAAAATTTCCAACCACAATTTGGCCATAAAAGGCCATGAACCAAAATCACATCAAAAACACCCAGGACCCAAGAAAAGGCCAGAATTGGCCATGAACCACATTTCACCCCAAAGACACCAAGGATCCAAAAGAGGCCCAAATGGCCATAAATTGAAGGATCCTCAAGATCCTCCATAGAGAAGGCACCAGCCCAAAATCACTATAAGGGCTGGTTGAGGCATTTTGAAGGCCATTGGGGACAAGACCCCTGAATTCTTGTCACCATCATTTTCCTTGATTGGGCTGGCCAGATGAGTACACTTCATATACTCATCTGGCACCATTTTTTGAGCACAAGAGCTCAGTGGCCATCATTTTGGAATACAACCCAAGGCCACACCCCAAGGACGTCAGTTGTTGAAATCAGAAGAACAGTTCGAAGTGGGGTATTTACTCAAAGTTAAAGAAGGGGGAAATAAATTTAATTGACAGAGAAGAGATGGAGAAGGATTTCGAGATAATGGTCAAAAGAAAAACTTTTCAAAGAAATGGTGTGGGGTAGTGAAATGCCACTCAACAATGGCAGGTTATTATGGTGTTCAGGAGCCCACCTGTTTCAAGAGGGGGATACTGTAACAACCACTCATCAGGGGTAAGGGTATCCATTCATACACCCACTCAAAACACCCCAAATCAGCAGATCCAGCATTTGTATCAGCATTCAACTTCAGCAATCTTCATTCTGAACATGCATACAGCTTGGTACCTCAATACAGCCTGTCAATACCTCTACAGGCTGGATTCACCCAATACAGTTTCAATACACCAACTTGAAACTGTATGATCACTCAAATACACCACACCTCTTGTACAGGTTCTGTAAAGCCGTACAGGACCTGTATTGGCCAGACTCAATTCAATCATCAAATATTCTCATGAAAATTCTTCCTCTGGATCAGGGCTGGTGATTCTCACATATACCAGCCCCTCCTTCTCCCCCCTGGGGACTTTTCCCCAGTTAATTAATTTAGTTTATTTATCATTTTATAATTATTCTTATCCTTATAATTGGGTATTATAATTATTTAATCTTAAGTTAGTCTTTGCCTTTTCTCTCTTCGCCTGTACAGTATGAGTTGGGTGGCCATATCCTTATTAACCCTTCTCTTTCCATTCTGACAGGTTGAAACAGTGGACTTGGACTTGTTTGTGGTTGGCTCTTCTATTCTTTATTCTTATTCTTTTTTGTTGCTGCTTCTTATATTCATTCTTTTAGTAATTCATCTTTAACACTCTTAAGTGCATCCTTTCTTACCATATCCTTGAGCCCTCCATAAGTGAGTCCCAGTTTACTGAGTGCCAGGCCCTCTTCACTTCGAAGAGCCCCTGTGACAACTATTTTCTGGAGTACCCTTTCTAGTCTTGTAAGGTGATTTTGCCAAGTTTCTGAGCAAACTATGATATCATCAATATAGATAATTAACCATCCTTCTGATAATTCTTCAAGAAATATGGTATTCATCATTCTTTGGTAATGGGAAGGTGCATTTTTTATCCCAAATGGCATTCTTAAGTATTCAAAAATTCCACAGTGGACTATTATCCTCAGTAGTTTTTTGGCATTGTCTGTTAAGACATTTTGATGAAAACCCTTTAAGGCATCCATAGCTGTAATGAACTTAGCTTGTGACAATTGTGTCAATGTCTCATGGACTCTAGGTATTGGATATCTATCTGGAATGGTATAGGTGTTCAGGGCTCTGAAGTCTCCTACCATCCTTGATTTTCCATTATGCCAAGTTATAATGACAGGAGTAGTAACTTCTACCTGTTCATTATGTCCAACTTTTCTTAATACTCCAAGTTCCATTAATTCTTTAATGTGTACCTCTAAGGCTTCTCTAGCCCTTGGACTAGCTGGGTAAGCTGGTCTTCTTAGTAAGGGTGGGTAAGGCTTTTCCACATTAAGAATTATGTCTATTTCATGCCCAATTATAGCACCTAGTGGCTCTTTGTCAGTTGCAAAGGCATCTTTGTACTTAAATAAGAGGTTAATCAATTTTTCTTTCATTTTTTCTGTTAATTCTTGATTGAATTCTGCCTCTTTAAGTTGTTCAGATATAAAAAGTTCCTTTTCTGGAATATTTTCTTCCTTCTTAATAACTGTAATTTGTTTTTTGTTATTTAAGAAGCCAAACTTTTGTCTCTTATTGTCTCCTATAGTAAAATATCTATCCTTCTGGTTAGAGATATCTATACCATAGATTGATAAGTAGTCATTTCCCAGGATAAAGTGATTACTGGTACAGTTGTCCATTACCACAAATTCCACTTTAATTCTGACACATTGTGAAGGGTGAGGGGAAATAAGTGTTAAGTCAATTATTCCAAGGGGCATCATGCTTTCACTTGCACTACTAAATTTGACACCTTGGATTGGTATAAGTTTTTCTTGCCAGTCTGGAACAATTGTACTTAAATAACTTTTACCAACACAGGTGCAATATGCTCCTGTATCTAAGTTCCCCTTTGTTTCTTTGTTATTAACCATGACAATACTTATACTTGATTTTCCAGCTGTATACCCCATTCCTCTTGCAGGTTTGGTTTTGTACAGTTTGGCATCTTGCACATTTGTCAGGTTTGTGTCAGATGTTCCAACTTGTGGTAAGTTTGAGCTGACATCTAGTACTTCATGAATTATATCAATATTATTAATTTCTGCATTAATTATATTGATTTCATCACTTTCAGAAGTTTCTGATTCTTCTGTCTCTTTTTCAGAGTCAGATTCCTCCTCTTTGTCATTGTGGTTTTCTGTTTCCACAATTTCATTGATTTTTGCCTTTTTTAGGCAATTATTGGCTAAGTGTCCAATACCTCCACATTTATGGCATTTTGTTTGCTCATTATTATTGGATGTACTGGGCTTGAAGGATTCTTTTAATTTATCTTTTTTGATAAATGGTTTATTTGGGCTTTTAATGTCCAATTTCTTCCAAGTCCTGCCAATTTTTGTTCTTGTCACTATGTCTTCCAGTGCATTAATGTACTCTTCTGTGGAGCATGGTTCTATACACCTGCTTCCTAGGGCATGTTCTAGCTCTCCTCCACATTTCTTGAGTATTTTCATATGCACCATTTTTTGTGACATTTCTGGGTACAATGCATTAAGTCTTTCAACTTGTTTTAAGAACCAGGTTAAAGGTTTATCTTTGTCTGGGTCAAAGAAAGAATTTTCAAATTCATTTTCTATTTTGTACCTCCAGGCATCATTTTCCCACTTGGTGATTATTTCTTGTTTCCACCAAGACCAGGTATTTTTGCCATTTGTTTGTTTTATGCCATAATACCATCTTTTTGCAGATTTTTCAAACAATGAATGTAATCTTGCAGCGATTAATTCATCTGGTATTGCATAGTCTTCTTGTAACATGTCAATTGTTTTAATAAATGACATGTGGTCATATTCACCTTCTCCTGTGAATGTTGGCCATTCTTTCAGCTGAGGTGCTTCCTTCATTAAGACTTGGTTATTTTCTTGGTGACTCAAGTCTGTTATGAAAGGATTTGTCAATTCCTCTTTTGTTTTAACAGGGCTTCTTATATGGGAAAATGGAGTTTATAACTTTGGCATATTTAAATTAGCCTCATTCATTTTATCCATTTTTTCAGTAATAAGCCTTATTTCACTTTGAATATCATCTTTTAGATGCATTCTTACTTCATCACTTTTTTCCACATGGTCCAAAAGTAATTTTTGGTGTGATGAAGTCTTTTCTTCAAATTGTTCTACAGAAATACTTAATTTGTTTAATTTTTCTGTAAGATTGTCAATACTCACATCATAATTGATTGTCAAAGCTATCTCTTTGATATCACTTATGTATTTGTACAATTCTTGTTGTCCTTGTATTAATTTTTGAGTATTGTCAATTAATACTTTTGGTTTATCATTTTCAATCATAAATTTTATGTTGTCAATCTCTTTCTTGTTTTGTACAACAATTTTTGTTAAAGAAGATAAATTATTATTTATTTCTTGTAATGATAATAAACTATTTTTAATTTCTTTTAGAGGTACAATACTATTTTTAATTTCTGTTAAAGTATTTACAACATCAGGAGACAAGGTTATTTCTTTGGGAAATGGGGTTGTCTCATTCTTTGTTCCTCTTTGTCTTTGAATTCCATCAAAGTTCTGGCCATATTGAAGACATTGTCCATGGCATCTTTTTGGATTTTGGGAATACTGTAGCTTGGGGAATATGGTTTCCTCCAATTATTTTTCTTGTTCTTCTTCCCTTCTTGGGGAAGTGGGTTGGCTTAGGGCTTGCTGGTAGAAGCTACTGGGGCTTCTTCCTTGGTTGCCTCCCTCTTTTTGGCGTGGTGATCCTTGATCTTTTTGATTTGAGGTTTGGATGACAGTGGATTCCATCCATTGGAGTATTTCACTATCTCCTCCTCTTTGAGGAATTTTTTCAGGATGTGCCAGGATTTCATTACTCCTTGGTGTATTTGGGGCAGCATTTCCCAATTTTTTTCCTTGTACACTGTGTAATACTACTTGTACTGGCTCATGTAGATGTCTATTTGAGCCCTCTGAATGTGATTTGTACCTATTTGAGTTACTCATACTTAGTTCCAATTCAGGTTCAGATATCATGGGCATTTCTGGGACTTGCCTTTGGGATAAGGCACTTCCTTGTGTGGATTCTGTTCCACTGGGGATATTGCCCTTTCTTTTCCCTTTTGAGGGATCCGTTCTACCTCTGAGTCCAGCTCCATCTGATTGGATGTAGTATTGGGAACCTCTTCTGGTAGTCATAGATTAAGGAATAAGAAAAATAAAAGTATTTTAGAATAAAAATTCTTTTTATGACAATTATAAAAGAGGTGCTCACCTTCAGAGTCTTGAATGGTGGGTCCTGGAAAGTCTAATTTCTTAGCTTTCTTTCTTTTAGTGATAACTGGTGTTGGAGAACTTTGACAAGTTTCTTCCACCAATCTCTCAACAGTAGTTTGGTTGTCTTCTGTTGGGTTATCTTCAAACACTAAAAAAGACAAGTAAATATAAGTCTTTTTATAAGAAGTGTTATTTTTTGGCAAGATATGGCAATTTTCCACATAGAAATTGCTTTTATATCTTTAAAAAATTGAAATCAATAAAGAAATGAATAAAAATGAATAAAAATAACTTTTTTTATTGGTTTTTAATTTTTTTTATATTTTTATTTTTAAAGAATAAAATGAATATGATTCTTTTTATGAAATTAAATTATAAAAAAATTATTTTTAATTTATAAAATATCTTTTTTAATCACTAGAGTCACTCAAAGAAAGTTCTTGCAAGTCTAAGGATGTGAAAAACCACGTGTAAGACAGTACAATTGCTTTCCAAATGCCTCAATAGCTTTTAAAATCAATAAAATATAAAATTATTATATAATTTTATGATTATAAATATAATTTATTATTGGATAAGCCCAATTAGAATCTTTTTAAAAGGTCTTTTTAAGTAAATATCACGGCCAGGCCCCCAAATGTAAGGTTTGACTATGAAACAATAAGTAAAAACTACTAATATTTTACTTATTGTACTATGAATGTCCTTATAAATGAAATAAATAAGATAAAATAATTATAATAATAAAGAATTATTATAATTGTGGTGTAAAATGATTATATTATTGAATAAATATAATAATATAATTTATATAATAAAATATAATATAATAAAAATAAATATATTAATATAAAATAATTAATATATTTAATGGCACTTTATTATTGTTACAAACAAATAATAAAGGCGTAAAAATTTGTTTTTATTCATAAAAAACAATTAATAACAATAATATTACCAACATTAAAGCTATAAATTAATATAAATACTATTTATATTAATTAAAGAATTATTAAAATAATAATAAAGAGAAAATTATTATAGTAAGAGGAAATAACCTACTTTTAATACTTAATATAATAATTTTGAGATATTTTACGCCAAAAAAAATATAAATACAACCTTTTCAAATTGTATTTACAATAAAAATAAAGAAAAAATTACTAATATTCTTGATTTTTACGTGGAAATGAGTTTTAGAGAGATTTTTAACAAAAACAATTAAATAAATGATTTAATCACGTCAAAATAGATGATTATAACAAGGTGGTCTTTGGTCTTTCATAATATAATAGTTCTATATATAAAGAATAAAGAAATTACCTTTGATTTAATTGATTTAATGTCTTTGATGCGTCTGAGGGGAAAACAGAGTAAGAAGAGCTCTATTTATAGTAAATACCTCCCTCCTAGAGTCCAACAGGCTTCTAGTAGACGTGTACTGATCATATCCACTGGAATTGATCAATATTTTTAAGGTTTGAGGATGATTACATCATGATCAAACCATATCACATCATTATTACACCATTATTTAGAGTTATCACTATAACTCTATGTTTGATGACATCAGAGGCTTGGCAGAACCCCAAATTTCGTGTAGTTTATTAGTTTTAATCATAAAATAATAGTATTCACCAATTTTATCACTCATATGACTGTTAAACTTAATTTAAGGTTACAGTAGGTGATCATAACTGCTCAATTTAATCTCAAACTTTGATCTTTAATAGCTTTTATGTTTTACACGCTACAGAAATTCAGAGAGTGAATTCTGATAGCCTGACATAGCCTTATTATTTTTCCAAGAGCCTTTCATTACATCATCAAAACTCTAATTTTGATCATTTTTCTTGTAACTCATCTTTTCTGTCAAAATTCAATATTTTAAACTTCAAATCATGATTTCAGGGGGTTGTACCCTGAATTTAATAATAAAAATTACATCATTCTTCACGAATGAGCTAGTAGAATCCAACTGTGTACTTTTTTTAAGTTTGGACCACTTTCACAACAAAGTGGTCAACAGCTCTGTTGATTTTTATCAATATTTCATCATAGGTTTTAACCTTGATTATAATTTGTAAAATAAAGTTTATATCTGTGTTATTACAGTAATTACTTGGGAACTTTATTTTTGGTTCATCACTCTATCTGGTATAGTTTAAGAGATATTAGCTATGATCCTTGAATATATGCGTTGACCAAAAAAGTGCATATATTCAGGTTAATTGCTTAAGTATTAACTTTGTAAATTAGCTCATTAATTGTTTTATGTGTGAATCTTCATGGGGAATCTAATGGTACAATTGATTTCAAATGTTTTTTCATTGGTTCTTGAAATAAATAAGGATTTATGGTTTTTATAAGGTATTATTCCTTATCATTCATTAAATTTTGACTTTACAGATATTCCATAAAAATGGTATATGTGTATTTTACCATAGGGAATCCAATGGTATAATATATTTCACATGTTGATTCATTGGTTTTTAAGTTAAACCAATTTTTGTACCAATTTATGGTATTTTTGTATTTTTAAAGTAATTATTTTTAATGTATAATTATTCTAAGTAATTTTAGTATAATTATCTTAAAGGTATAATTATTGTGAGTCTTTCTTGTGACCTTATTGGGTATGTGGTCATATCTCAAAGGCTCACATTGTCAAAGATTTACATGTATTATATCCCGAAAAGCCAGCACAAGATTCTTCAACAGCTTGATTTTTATGGTGCTTAGTGGTGTGAGGATTTTATGAAAGTAAGTCCCCACTCCTTGTATGCATCTTGAGAGTTATTCTACCCTTCTTTTTTTTTAAGCATCATCTGGGCCACTCTGTGTGAGATTTTCAAATTTTGGACATAGACATTTGGCCAAGCTTTGAACATCAATTCCCAAATTATGGCCATTTTCACTTGGTAAAATAGACAATCCTTTCTCATTGTTATCTCCAAGTTTTTCTCATTTCCAAGTCATTCCTTCATCAAGTACTTTTCTTTATGGCACTGGTGGGAGTGGTGATTACCAATAGTAGGTCCCTCTCCTGGTGTGCACTTCCCTGAGCAATCTACAATCTGTCAAAGCATCAACTTTGCTAGCCTGTGAGAAATCTAAATGAAATCTTCCTTTCAAGTTCCTTGGCAAATTAAAATCAATTGATAACCTCTGTGATCAAGATTGGAACCTCCACAAGATTCATTTCTCTCTATCTCTTCTCTTTCTTTTATTTTTATTTCATTCTTTATTTCAGCTTTTCTTTTATCATGTCAGATCTCATTTCACAAAAAAAATCCTCAAAAATCTTTTTCATCAATAAGGAAGCCAATGTCAAAAGCAGATCAAGCAAGTCCCACATCATATGCCAAATTTATAATATCACTTTCTATTCTTTCTTTCTCAAAGTAATTCCTCCTTATCCCTGAGCCCAAACCTTTCCAATCAGCCTCCAAAAGGCTTAACCTTGTATTTGTTCTCAGAAGCTCACCATTTCAAGGTGGGGGGTACTGTCAAAACCATGGACAATCACCCTCTTGGACCTCTATATGCATATAAATTTCATATCCAATTTGAGCGAATTTGGCCATATCTCTCATTCTTTGGCCAAATTTGCCACTTTCAATTTATTGGCCTTTTATGCCCATTCAATCATCTGGGGCCCACCTTGCCCCTTTAACATCATCAGGTCATTCATGGCAGCTTCCTGCCTTTGGGCACTATTGGTCATTTCCAAGTCAAAAGGGGAAATACAGCCCAAAATACTGTATGATCCTTTTGAAGCTTTGAATACAGTTTTGTGCTTTTCTGAGAATTTTCCACATTTTTGTGAATTTATCCATAAGATTCCATATTCCTGTTTGATATGGGAAATATTCCGAAGTGGAATATTAGGCCATTTGGGGCTGGAATTAAAGGTTGCGGATTTTTTGCACAATTTGCACAAATACAGTTTTTAAGCCTGTATAGTCTTGTTTTGGCTACAAACATAAAAGTGGCCAAAACACCTCTTCCAGCCCTGAAGCCAACCAAACTTCATTTTCTCCCATTATCCTCCCAGAATTCATTCAAAAGATCTTTGTATACTTTTTCCCTTCAATAACAAAAAGTGCTGTAAATGGTGTTATACACCATTATTTACCTTTTTCCACAAGAAATACAATTGTGCCAATATAAGAAGGTTATTATAAAATTCCATCCCATCATCAAGAGGATTCATCAAGGCTCAAGTGCAATTGTTCTTCATAAATTCCAGTCACACCATCAAGCAGTCATTGGATATTTTCAATTATGAAGTATTACTCCAAGGGAATACTGGCAGTTTATTTTCATGGAAGATTCAAGAGGTAGTTCCAAAGATATTTACAAGTTTCAATGATCCATCAATCCACCTTGGAAGCCATATTCATTTCAATACACTCTTGTTTTATAAAGACTTTTATTTCAACCATAGACCCTGGCAAGATAATTTAATTGATTTATTTCCCAATTTTTGAGGGTATAAACTTCATCAAGCACTCAATACAGCTTCAAGGAGTCAATACAGCTCAGCGTTCAGCCTGAAGGACTCAAGATCTTAGCCTTTCACATATTCCAACCTCATTTCAACCCTGGGGAGTTTTCCCCCAGTTAATTAATATGCTTTGATCCCTTATTTTCTTTATTTCTCTTTCAATTGTCAAGTGATAAGTGATATTATCAAGTTGAAACAGTGTGTAAAGAACTTACTTGGTTGGCTCTTTGGCCATTTGGCTTATTTTCATGTTATTGCCTCTCATATTGTACTTGCATATCTTCTTGGATAAATTTATTCTTTCATTTTATTTCTTTATTCCTTTGTAGTATTCCAAGTGAGGTCCCTTATTACTGAGTGCCAGGACACTCTTGTTTTCACCAAGAGCCCACATTCTCAGCTTAGTAGATCTCAACTTCAAACTTTCTTCTTATGTTTTTCATGTGATGACTTTTGATATAAATAATAATAACACTGGTAAATTTAAATTTAAATGAAGAATAAGTTATCTTAATTAAAGAACCTTATCTTTAAGTATTGGGTTTCAGTTTTTATCTGAGAATTCTCTCTATATCCATTATTAATCATGAGATCTTCTCTGGAAGCATAAAAAGAGCCTTGACATCACTGTTTTTGTCAATAATCATTTTTCAATCAATCCAAAATTCTAAGCAGTTAATAATTTATTCCATAGAAAATCTCATATTATTAAAGTAATTCTTAAGTTATCTTACTTTTGAGAAACTATAAATAAATAAAAACTATATAATTTTGTTTATTTTGTTGTAATCACCAATGATATATTTTCTTATATAAAATTGGTTTCTTAAAATATCTTTCAAATTCACAAATTTCCTTTAAGAACTCTTAAATAATATTTTATTATATAAAAAGATTTTATTCATTTTAAATATTGATTTTTTGAAGTTTTTTTAACTTATAAACATTTTCAATACAATAACTGTTGCTATTTGATTATTATATAAAATCAATGTTATAAGTAAGTTTTTCTCTGAACTTCTATATCTTTTTTATCTAGTATCAGTTTTTTTATATAGAATTCATCTATAACAACTATCTATGCAAAGTGTTTGTGATATTTATTTCATAAATAATGCTTATATTATGTATAAGTGGTCAGTATTGTTATTTCCCACATATAATTGTCTCATTAAGAGCTTTTATTTTTCTTGTTATTATAAATGTCAGTGACTATAGTAATAATAGAGTAATCATAATTTCCTATAACTAATAATATTTGTGATCATTTAATTACTTAATATTAAGTAATTATTTCTTATATATATAATTTTTTTTAATAATTATATTAATTTGTGGTTATAATATCTAGCTATATTATATTTTCTGCTGAGGACAGTCATAGTACTCTTCATATTTGTTACTATTATCAAGAGTTTAATAGACAAACCTTACACCTATTTTAAGTCAATAACATCTCACAGAGATGTTCCATGAAGCAAACTGAAAAACTGATTATTGAGGAGCTAGTTATCCTCTTTGGATAATTGATTACATCACCTGTTGTTACACAATATTATCATAATTAGGCAATTAAGTCATTTTATGTGACTACAAACCCATTTATGGTTAACAAGTAAAGGAGTAAAAACTGTAAATATTAGTTTATTTAGTAATGAACATTTCTTTCTCAAACTTATCAATTGTATTTAAAATTTCATTTCAGGTTGTATTTTATGTGAATTTTTGAAGATTCAGTGTTTCATATGGAATCATCAAAAATGGACTGTAGGTCAAACCTTTAATTCCAATTAAGAAGGAATAATTCTTTTTGGCTTTTATATATATTATTTTTTTTCTCCATTTGTTTTTAGAATTTAAAAAAGATTTATCAATAATTGTATTTTGAATGAATTTTTGAACTTATTACGTTACTTCTATGTAGAATAGCAAATAGAAGAGTGATAGCTGGTTGCAATGAGTTCAATTCATGGATATGTAACCAAAAGTATTTTAATTACTCTTGTTGTGTTTATCCATTAAAAAGTATTAATAATGAACATGGTTACAGAAGTCACAGTTGCTCATTACCTCTTTGTCACATCAAAATAGAAGCTTATTTGCGATTTTATCATGATTTAATGGGATTTTATTTTGGTAACCAAGTTGCCAAATGTCTTTAGCACACCAATTGGGGAAGGATAATCCTTGGATTCAATATTTAGAGCTGGACATGCCACAGAAGCCTCATATGTTGGCTACCCTGGCTCTTTTTGATGTCTTTTGTCCCCCTTGGTGTCACATTGTGGAATTTGATCTACAACTTTCCAGTATTAATAGGTATTTCAACCGGTTTAATAGCATTTTTTGAAATATCTCCCTTTGCTGAGGTCAGGCAGATAGCATTGTAACAATAAACCGGTTACCAAAATCCTTGGTTCAATTGCAGTTGGAGACAAGGAGGGGTCTCAATCAAGCAACCAGAAATTGCTGGGTTTTTTTCCCCATTTGCATACAAGGTCTCTGCCCCTTGGGGGTTCCTCTCAGGATCCTTTTGTGACTTATATAGCTTCATGAGGAGGACATGGGCAATACCATCAGCTACATGCACTTTGTAAAGAAGTGCTCTAAACCCAGGGGTACTGTCACATGGTGGAATGTGATCTACAACTTGGCAGTATTAACCAGTCTTTCAAACAGTTTGTTAGCCTTTTTGGCAAGAGTTCCCTTTGTTGAGGTCTTGCAGACAGCATTGTGACACTTGGCTATTTTCATGTCAAAAATAATAATTCAGGCTTCAAGACTGATATCCATTGTGGGTGTAGCAGAACTTTGAGTAATAATACTTTAATATTAAGCTCCACAAAAATGAATAAAACTATTCTTGATGTATATGTAACATGGAATCTCTCACATTCCCATTATTTTGGTGTTAAATTGAGGAAAACAAAAAATTTCACAATTTTTTTATGTCATATTGATGATGTGGTGTTAAAGTAATTTCCATATTACCACCTTGTAGCTTTAATTTAAGCTCATTCACCCTATGGAGGTCTCCTAGATTAGTTTTTGTGTAGAATACAAATCTGGCCTTAAATACATGCATTTACTTACTCACAAAAATTTATTCATCTTTTCTAGAATAAAAAATGCTGAATCTTTTGTAGATGAATGACATATTAGTTATGAATAGTTGAGAATTTATTTTGATATTAGTGGTGGCCTATTTGGGTATGTAAAATATACCTTATGGCTCACACATATTTTTTCAATTTTTGGTGATTTGAATAAGAATATAATAAATATATTATCTCTAGATATAATTATTATTATTATGAAAAAGTTTGATAATATCATTGTTTTAATATATTTTCTCTTTAATATTAAAGTTTCTCATACTCATAAGAACTATATGTATATTTTTGGTTTGAGGATATTCATAGTACTATTATTAAACATTTCATAGAAAGCCTTACAAATAAAGCCTTGATATTATTTTTTGTTTCCAATATGTTTCTCATGACTGGAGAGATAAAATACTCCTTGTGGGAGAGGAAAAAGGAAGGTATAAAAAAATTTCTTCCATTGCCATTCTTTTCCCTTCATGTTAGATTCTTTTTTTTATAATTAGGGTAAACACTGCCTTAAAATTGACTGAATACTACAACCAGTCCTTTTGAGTAATTTCAAAATTTTTAACAATGTGAAAAAATAATTGTAACAACTTTTTTTAACCCTTAATATTTGTCTTTACCCTTTAGCAACTACAAAAGGGAATTGAAGTACCCTTCATCACTGCTAACTTTGTCACTTTGTTCTCAAATTCTATCTATTCTATCCTGGGTGTGTTTTCTCTTCAAATAATCCTTTTGTAAATTCCATTTTCATATTAACTTCCTGAATTTCTTTTATCACTTAATTTCAATTGAAATTTCTCTTGAAAAAATCCTTTTTAGTCCTAAATATGCCTTGTGAAGTATCTTTGGTAAAGTGTTTATTTTTTCTAAAATCAGAAAGCTGTATAATACAATTGCTTTAAAATTATAAATTTAACAAAATATTTGGCATTTTTTTCCTAAAAGCCTTTCAAATCACTTTTTTTTTGATAATTTACCATAAACAAATTTTGAGGAAACAATTTTTTGATACTAAGTACAGGCACAATTTGAGTGGAAGGAAATATCTTGAAATCAGTTGTTTGCCTAGAAACCACACCAAAGCTTCAGGTCTATTATGATCAATTATGTAAATCATTTTTACATTGATATTTCTGGGATAACCTGAAAATGACAAAAGTGTTTTGCCAAGCCTCAGGAAAGTTGAGGAATTAATTTAGTTCACAATAACAACAGCTTTGACAAAAGAAACTGGATGATTTTTAAAATTTTCATGAGGATCATATTTTAAGTAAGTGAAGATGAGATGAAGCATCAAATTATTTTTGGGAACTTATTGATGTTGACTGAATGAAAGTTATATTTCTTATTCTTAAAAAGTGCAATATTAAAACAGATATTACTATTTCATCTGCTATCCTCAAGATAATTCTTCTAATTTTTCAAAATGCTAACACTTTATAGAAACTTACTGATGATATGAGTGCAATTATTTTCCTATTTCCATCCCTTGATTCATTATTCTCAGTATTAAATTTCCTTCATCAAACAGCTTCAGTGGAAGCAAGTGTGTCTACTAAATCAGAAAACAAAAGCAAGAGGATTTGAACTTGCAATAAAATTTCAGTTACACCATTTTTAACATAACTATTACATTCAACATGGAATATGTTTACAATAACCAGGGCTTCTGCTTTTTTTTGTAGGAAAATCATTTAATACTTAAAGGTTTTTAATCTCCATCTCCACATCAACTAAACCTATTTCTGAAAAAATGGCGGAAGGAAAATGGTTTTGCCAGGCTGTTTGCCAGTGGTGGAAGCAAGGCACCAATAAGCTTTTGAGAATTGTTAGCGCTACACTGGCTGTTTTTGGTGTTGACTCAAAAATATATTTCATTAAGCTAGAGGGTATTCAAGAAATACTGATAAAGCTGGATTTTTTGACAATTTTTTTTTCAAATTTATTGATGAATTTCTACATATGTCGAATGAATGCAAAAGCAATACTAGCCAACTGAAACTCAGGGTATAAAATCAATAAGCTGCTTAGTGTGTACGCTAAAAAGCAAATAATCATGTAGGCTACTTTTGCTCTAAACTTGAGTGGTTCAGAAGAGTAAATGAGTATTTTTTACTTGAATTCTTGAGATTTCTGAATTAGTGGATGGACATTTTTTTGGTCTGTTTTTAGCTTTCCTCATGACCAGGAAGGTTTTGGAGTTATAGATTTAACTAAAATAATATATTACAATGAATTGAAAATTCTCTAAGTCGATACAATTTTTTCCATTTTGAATTTTAATGAAAATTTACAAAGCCAAAGTTGGTGATTTTATTAAAATGAATTTAGCACAATTCAAGTGTTTTCGTCGTCAGAGCTGTCTTGAGGAAAGTCTTGGCGGTCAAGAGGAACTTCAAATTAAGAATTCATTCATTCAAACTTTAACTCAAATCGGCATCGATTCGCCCATGATTTTTTCGAAATCATCAGAAATTCACTCATGATGGTGATTCGAATTGAAGTTTGCATGTATGAAATTCTTAATTTGAAGTTCCTGTTGACCGCCAAGACTTTACTCACGGCGGAAACTCTGACGATCAAGATGACTGATGCTGAGTGACTTGTTCGTCATGCTTGGCTTGAATTATTTATGCTCATATTACTGTAAATTTAATGCTGTTAGAGTAGTGCGATTCCAAGTTAGCACTAGCACTAGCAATGAAATATCACAAAACATTCAAGAATAAATAAATTAAAATAAATTTACTTGCCGTGGAAAGTTTATGAGAGCCCTTGGACACTCCTTACGCTCTGCCATGACTTAGTCATCCTAATAAATCATGCGATCCAGGTAAGCTTATATGATCCTGGTTATTGATCAAGTCAATTGAGTTTGAGTCTGTGCTTTTTGAGCCTCAGTCGGAGTTCGAGTGGTGTCATCGGGGATTCAGTCCTCTGGCACAAATCGAAAACCAGCAGATCCCATTCTAACCCATCTACCTCTTGGATTAATTCGACGTGGTACAATCGAAACCACTCGAGCTAAAAAGTTATTAAAAATTAAAATTAAAATTAAAAAATTAACTTTAAAATCAAAATTCAACTCAACTCCTCCTTGTGGTTGGCCCCCCGTCGGGATCACCACCACCACCACCACCGCCCCCGCTCCCACCACCGCCGCCCCCGTTCCCTCCACCACCTCCTCCACCCTCATCCCGTCCGTCGTCTCTGCCACCTGCAGTGCGAGCCCTTCCTTCAGCTGATCGATGACTGCGTTTGGTTTTAAAGATGCAGTAATGCGAATCTAGTCAACACCAGCTCTTTGGCATTCGATCTGGCTGATCCAGAATTAAAATCAAAAATTATCTCACCTTGGCACTCGTGACCTTTCAGGTGGTGAAGCCGGTTTCCCAGGTGCCCTGGAAGATCCTTCTGCTCCCTCCCTCAGCGATCGTGCTGGGCCTGCTGTTTCTTTGGGAGGCCCCTTAGCACCAGATCCTATTGAAGGCGGTTTGGCACTTGCGGCCTTTGATCCTTCCTTGGGACTTGCTACCACCAAAGGTGCTCTGGCACTCCCGGCCGCCGATGGAGCTTTGGCGCTTGGTACCTTGGGTAGTGTTTTTGACCTCGGTACCTCTGAAGCAGCCGATCGCACTGGCTCATCTCCAGACGCCGATCCTGCTTTGCCACTCTTGGCTGCCGTGGGCGCTTTGGTACTCTTTACCACTGCTGGCGCCCCTCCACTTGTTATTGCCGATGCCAGTTGGGCGATCGGTAATTTCCCAGCGCTTGCTACAGCCGATCGTGGTCTATGACTTCCTGCCACCAATGCTGCTTTGTCGCTCCTGGCCTTCGATGCGCCTGCATCACCTCTTGCTCTCGATGATGGCGCTTTATCACCCGCTCGAGCCAATACCAATTTATTGTCTCCTGCTCCCGGTGCCGCTTTCGGTAGTGGTTTGTGACTCCCCGTCACTAATGCTCTTGTTGCGCTTTCAGCTGCCGGTAATGTCGGAGATTTAGCAATCGAAGGTCTTTGGTCACGCTCTCCGTGTCGCGACACTCCTTTAGCACTACCTACCCCTGATGGCCCCGCCTTAGCACTCCCACCTACTGATTGTACTTGAGCTCTGGGTGTCTTCGGCTGTTCTGGAACGTTTGGTGCCTTCGATGGAGCTCTGGCACTTTTCGCATCTGAGGGTCCTTTGCCACTCGAGACCAGCGGCGGTGCCTTGGTGCTCGTTGCCGCTGGTTTCTTGTCACTTGCACCACCCGAGGGCGCCTTACTACCGCTTTCCACTGGCCGTGCCTTTGGGCTCATCGCCCCAGATGGCGCTTTGCTAGATCCTACATCGGCCGGCTGTTTTTTGGATTCTTCCATCCTTTAGACATTGGCGGTTGGAAATATAGATCATGTCATAAGATTAGCTTTTACCCTCTTTGAAGAAGACAGAAATATAATGCAACCAACCGGGCCGCTAAACGCTCTCTCAGAGCTCGTGCCGTATTTTGAATCCCAATATCTGACACTGATGACAGCCTCCAAATGCTGTCTGAATGGGTTCCCGATTGACTACTTTCAGATGGCTGATCTGTAGGTCGAGATGAAGGAATTCTAGGCATTGTACTCGAAGGGACTTTTAAGTCTACAAAAGAATTCTTCAACTAGGTACCTTGATAGTAATTATGCTCTGACAATACACAAAGCAGTACCAAAATAAAAAGATGATTGTCTTAGCAAGCTTAAAAGATAGGTGAGAATGATGTAAAAAAAGCCTAATCAAGTGCGAAAATATATATGATGTCTTGAATAGTTTGGAAAAACTAACTATGACAAGCTAAATTGACTTGATATTGGCGAGCTTTTATCTTGAAGCTCTTTTTCTCACTGAGCAATCAAACTCATCTTAAGCGGAAAATTTACTTGCGCAAGTGGTTCGAGAAATTGATCTAAAGTCACCAGACATCCTCAGCAAAAACTCATTTTAGTTTTGCCTACCTTATTAAACCTCAAGAGTAACTTCTACTGCCTATTTTTCAATGAATTATACCTGTACAGTACTGTACTAAACTTGATGTAAAAATACATTACAAATGTCATGTATCATATGAGTTATATTAAAAACTAGTCAAAAGACCGCTTAAAACCTTCGGGTTTTATATTGTTTTAAATCCAAGAGCTTATAAAACCATAAAACCCATTTTAGATCATTATTTTTGGATTCAATTGAAGAGGAAAACCCATTGTTAAAATTTTCTTGATTAAATTAAGAATTAATACCTCGTTTTGGAAAAATAATATAAAAAAATAAAAACATTAAACAGCCATTAATTTTAAATAAAAATCTTTACAAAATTTCTCACTTAATAGTAAACTTGAATAAAACAAACAAATCAAAAAAGAGATGTAGAGTTATATGGCAAAATCTTGTCTAATTCGTAACATTTGGTAAAAATTGAATCCTATTGACTATCATCATAAGCTATAAGTCACCATAGTTTTTTTACCTATACAAAGTCATTAATCATTATTTTTTGAGCTTTATCAAAATGAAAAAAATAGGTTTTTGATTAATGAATTTTGGAAATTCATTTCAAATTTAATAATATATAAAAAATCACTAAAAAAGTAATAATAATAGGAGATTGTGAATTATCATACTATTATTCAAAAATGACACAAATAATAATAATATTTTGACAAAAAAAGGCTGATAAAAAAACGTAAGTTGGTATTTTTGGGGGAGGGAGTGGGTGAGTCAGTGGTTTTATTAAATTAGAATTAAAAATAATTGAATGAATTGGTCAAAAAATACGGTTATTGATAATGAATTTATTCATGTTTTTTTCATTAACATCTAAAAATTATGCAAGTTCAAAGAAGAATCAAAAATAAAGAAAGATGGTTGTTTTCTACGAATTTTGAAAGAGTTTCTAACTTTAAATGTTTGGGAAAGTAGATAAATAGGATATCAAAGTAAAAAAGTGAAGGTTTGAATTGATGAAAAAAGGCTTTCACATATATATATGTCTATGTATTATCTGATGGTAATAGTAGACAAAAAGGAAAATTTTGAGTTATATCAGTTATGTAAGGTTTGTAGGATTTGATTTTGTGGACACTTTTGTACTTTTCCTACCAAAAATATATCTTGGACTTTATCTTTTCAGCTAACAATATAGATCAAGAAAGTGTTTTTACAATTTCTTTATGGAATAATTTCTTTCCTTTTAATCCTTTTTTTTTGGTTTACATTGAGGATTACCAAGATAATAATAATAATTGAAAAAATTCAAGATTTGAAACAGGTTGAAAGTGTCTTTATTTCATTTTTTCAGTTCCAAATAAAGAATTTGAACAAATAAAAAATGATTTCAGAAGGAAGATAATCAAAAATTTCTAAGTTTTGTTTCCTAAGAGATAAAAATTGACCAATAAACTTTTTCTGAAAAAAATAGCAATACATAATATTTTTTGAATTTAATAACAATTTAATCTTGATTTTTGTGACTTCTTTTACAATAAAGCTAAAAGAACAAATCAAATGACAAGAGATTCATTTAAATCAAAAACTAAAGTGAATCAAATCGGAATAAAAAAATCTTTAAACAAAACAAATAACAACAAGGAAAGGAATTAATACAAAAGAAAAATGATATCATTTATTTAATGAATTATTCATTCTTTTTTTACCTGCAGGAAGTACTTTGTATAATTATTCATATATATAGTAAGATAAACAAAACAGTTCTTCTAAATAATTGGAAAATCCTTCTGTACACCTTTCAAAATTTATCATAGAAAAAAGCTAAATTCTAGTTACAATGTATAAATTGGTCAAGCATAAATTTGAATCATTGTCGTTCTAAACGTGAACACTAGTAAAAATAATCTATTCATTCTCTTATGCATTTTCAAAATTATTACAAAAAAGTTTTTTTGAATTCTGGTTGTTTTTTATGGAAGTTATTTTTTGATTTGCTTTTGGTCAATAAGTAAACTTGAAAAATTATTGAGCAAAGTAGTTGATGAGAAAAATAAAGAAATCCATTGAAACAAAAATTCAAATAGAATGCACTAAATTTAGGCTATATGATCCGTATATATTATTAGAAAAATGAATAATTAGCGAGATAGAAAGAATAATTATCACAAAAAATAAAAGATTAAATATCTAAAAGAATTTACAACTAGAATTTTTAATTACTTCATTTAAAGAAAGCTCCCCAAAATATGAAATAGCAACAAAAAAAGGTCTATCACATTGTGTCCGTTTCTTCAATAAAAATTTCTTTTTTTTGGGAAAACAAAGCGAAGATTAACATAACCTGATCAGAGAAATATCATAGGAAAATGAGATAGGTTTTAATAGAAATATATGAGATTGATATACTTTTCCCCATATTCTTTTAAGACAAATACTTAATATATTAAACATTTTGGCAAAGATTTTCTTCCAGAGATATGGAATATTGAAGTTTAAACCTTTCTAATGAGCCCATCACATTTCAGGCTGAAAAAAACCTTTTGAGAATAATGGAACATGTTATCCTGTTACTTGAAATAAGATCCCAAGAATTACACCTCAAATACCATGAAATATGGTACTTAATCTAAAAGGTAGACCACACATTTTTCTTTTATTAAGCCAAATAAAGGAACAATGAGGTGATATATATCAAACTCAGCACTGTATAAATACAGCCTGTGTATGTTACAATCTGAAAGATGAAATATTATTCTGTAAGAAAGAATAATTATTATCACCAAAAAATAATGAGAAGCTATTTTATTAAGGCTTTAAAGCCTTTCTGGTCATAAATGTTAATCCTCACCTCTAATCCAAAATCTTTATTTTGAATTACAGAGCTATGATTAGGGGTCCTTTATTAAAGCTCCTAAAGAGGGCTATCCAATGGTACTAGCTAAAATACCTGAGCCTCACTGGATCAAAATCTAATATGCTACTACTATTGGAATGAATAAAGAGATATATGCTATTTTCAAACTCTCCTGTAAATTCTTCATTTTTTATTAAATACTCTACAAGTAAAATACTCTCTGGAAGGGTTACTTCAGGTCCACACAAAACTATAGACCTTATCCATTTATATCCAACATATCAAAAGATATTAGAACTTTTCTCTTGAAACAAGAAAAGTAATATTTTTCAAAAAGTGAAAAATACTTTGAGCCTGTATAAATTTGGAATAATTCATCCAAATAGTACCAAATGCTTTATCATGTTGTTGAGATACCTTGAGGATACAATATGAGTCACTTTTAATTACTTCACATTTCAAACTGCTAATTATATCAAAAATTCAAAGTTATAATCTCACAATTAGTATTCTGGGATATTACCCAATAAAAGTGAATTATGAGGCTTTGAGGCCATGGAAGGGCTTTAAATATTTATTTATTATAATTTGGAATACACAGATCCACTCCTGCTTGTGCTGGGTGGTACTGTGGGATAATCTCTCATATAATTGAAATATGAGATGTCAATGTGATTAAAAAAAGGTTTAAACTTTTATTACTCATAAATCACCCAATAAGAGGCCCTCAGAGTTGAACTATGAAGTTTCTCATTCATCAGAAGAATTAGAAAAAGACTGAAGGCTCTTTAGAAATAGATTCTTACCCTTCATGGAGTAAAAATGGTAACTTGTCATCCCAAAACACATTTCAGCTCCATTCCAGGCTGTATTGAAACTATGGGACCACAAGTAAGCCAAAGGAGTAATAATTTCAACTCTTTGGCCATTTGTAACAGTGGATATCAATGAAGAAAACAATTCTTCAATAAATCAAAAGGTATTTCTCAAAAAAAAGAAAAATCAAGCCTCACTTATAATATGCAAAAAGAAAATATTTTGTGGATTTTTGAAGTTATAAGTATTTTTTATGAATTTTCAACATAAGAAAAAGATTCAAAAAAAGGAAGAAATTTTTCACAGGAGAAATATCATGTCAGGGCTGCCAAATGTAAGGTGTTTAAATGAAACTTTGATTAAAAATTGAGTACTTTTCCTTTCCTCAAAATTTGTATAAGGTAAATGTGATTAGAAATAGTAATTTTTAAGATTTTTAAGAGAAAACATTCCAGATTCATGGCTTTTAGCTTTTTTAGTATAAAACAATAATATTATGAGGATTTATTCTTTTACCAATGTCACAAATCTATCCAAAAATACTGTACAATATGTATTAATGGCTACAAAAGAAATTTCTTCAGGAGTGATTTCAATTTCAATCAATTGAGAAAAGGGCTTCAGGAAATTAATATGATAACAGAGTCACTGAGAATATTATTAGAGAGAAGGCTCACACAAAATTGACAAAGCTCACAGTGATGAAAGGTTCTTTAATTTTCTTTTGTGGTGCTTCAATGGTAAAAATGATTAGAAGAGTTGAAAATATAATTATAATGGTTTTTTCACATGACTAAAAGTTTTAAGATTATCTATAAGTGGTGGTTGGAATCTTTTATTTAGCCTGAACAGTGTTTAAACTGATTATGAAAGGAAAAGATTCTAACATGAAGAGAAAAGTGGGGAAAAAAGACATTCTTCAGTAGCTTCCAATTCTCTTACTCAAAAGGTAGAATTTACTCTAATAAGCTGTGAGAAACGCACTGGCAACAGGAAAGCCAATTACCCAATAATTGAACCCTGTTTTGGAGCATAAAGCGCTGGTTTTAGCCATTTTAGTCCCTTAAGTAAGCCATTTCTATAGTAATACTTGTTTTAAAGCCTTGAAAACATGTCAGAATGTGGTTAAGAGACCTTAAAACCAGTTAAAACTATTTTTACCAAGTTTTTTTTCTAACTTAAGGGTGCTTTTACCCTCTTGGAAACAGTTAAAACTGCCCTGGTTGGTATCAAAACCTCATCATCAATTGAGTCACAGACCCTGTGACTCAATTCCAGACCAAAAGTGATGAACTTTCATGTAAATTTTGACATCTCAAGCCTTTCAGCAAGGAATTTAGGGAAGCCTGGCACCCTTGGAACCAATATTACTTCCCCCCCCCCAAAAAAAAAATTAATCTTTCTGATTCATTTTTTATTTCATTCCTCATCATTTATGATACTCAAATTTTACACAGGTAATTCAATAGAAAAATTACAGTACAAAACTGTAATTATTCATTCCTCATATTTAATACAAGCACACATCATGATATTTCATTTGATAATACTTCAATTCCTCATAACTTCTAAGCTAAACACTACACCTCAATTTTAACACAAAAATTGATGGTTAAAATCACATTTGGTGTGAATTAAATTGAAGTTTTGAGTATTTTCATATTTTCATACAGGAAATACTAAAAACTTCATTTAAGCTTAATTAGAGTTGAGTTACTGACTTTTCACTCAGAGGTGACCCTACCTGACTTTTTATGAGGAATCCAATGGTGAAATAATTTTCATAATTTTATTTACTTGAAGAAAATTTTTAATTAATTTCATTAATTTTTTTCCCAAAAATATTTTAATTTTGATATTTTTGATTACGATTTGGTTTTACTTTAATTTTTCATGTAAAAATATTTTTTCACATTTTAAAATCTTAATAAAATTTTGATTTGAAATTATCAATATAAATTGTATTTTTGTATTTCATTTTTATATTGATATTTCAATTTTGTTCTTAAATTAAAAATAAATTTTCTATTTTTAATTATAAGTTATTTTCTTCCTTGTGGTATTTTGGGGATATAAAAATACCTCTAAGGCTCACAGTATCCCTTGGAAATGGGTTCAAATTTTCCTTTGGATATAACTTCCCTTTATTTAGAGGTGTAGAGTACCTGATAATGAAATTGGTCCATAATCCTCATGATTTTGATTCACATTTTCAATTATTCTTTTCTTCAATTTATAACCCTTACTATAACTTCTTTTGTGAGCCTTTGAGATATGACCACATATCCAAAAAAGTCACAACAAAATTTCTTGAATAATTATACTTATAATAATTATCTCAAAGACTAGTAAAACTACCATAAATGAGTACAAAATCTGAATTAACTCAGAATATAATGGTTAAAAGTTTGAAACAAATTAAACCATTAGATTCCTCATGGTAAAATACACATATGTCATTTTTATGGCATATCTGAAAAGTCAACAATTACTGAAGAATAAGTAATAATACATTAAAAAAGGTATGAAACCTTGTTTAACTCAGAAACCAATGAAAAAACATGTGAAATAAATTGTACCATTGGATTCTCAACAAAAAACCGCACATAAAACAACAATGAAGGTATTCTCTAAAGTCAATACTTAAGGCATTAAGCTGAATATATGCACTTTTTTGGTCAATGCATATATTCATGGCTTTTAGCTAATATCTCTTGAAATATACAAGATATAGAGATAAAACAAAAATAAAGTCACCACGTAATTACTGTAAGAACACAGATATGAACTCGCTTTTAAAAGCTATAAACAAGGTTAAAACTTGTAATGGATTATTGATTAAAATCAATGGATCTGTTGACCACTTTGTTGTGAAAGTGGTCCAAACTTAACAAAAAGTGGACAGTCAGATTCTACTAGCTCATAAGTGAATAACTATGTAATTTGTTTTATAATATTCAAGGCATAACCCCTTGAAATCATGGTTTGAAGTTTAAAATATTAAATTTCCACAGAAAAAATGAGTTACAAGAAAAATCATCAAAAATAGAGTTTTTATTATGTAATAAAATTCTCTTGGAAGTTCAATGAGGGCATGCCAAGATATCAAAATACACTCTTAAATTATCTGTTGCATTTATAACTTAAAAATTATTAATGATCAAAGCTTAAGCTTGAATTTGATCATTTATGATCACTCACTGTAATCTTATTTTAAGTTTAACAGTTATATAAGTGATAAAACTGGTGAAAAATATTAGATTATAATGAATACTAATGAAATCCACAAAGCTTAGGCTTCTTCTAAGCCTATGATGTCATCAAATTTAGAGTTTGGTTATAACTCTAAATGATGGCATAATAATGAGATAAGATGGTTTGATCATGATGTAATCATCACTAAACCTTAAAATACTGATCATTTCTAGTAGATACCATCATTACATGTCTACTAGAAGCCTACTGGACTCTAGAAGGGAGGTATTTACTATAAATAGAGCTATTTTTACTCTATTTTCCCCTAAGACACATCAAAAGGTAAAATCTTTATTCTTTATATATAAATCTTTTATATTATCAAAGACCAAAGATAATCTTCATTATAATCATCATTTTTGACGTGATTACTTCAATTTTGCTGCTGTTTTGCTATAATTCTCTTAAAAATCTCATTTCCACGTAAAATCAAGAAGATTTGTAAATACAATTCAAATAAGTTTCATTTACATTATTTGGCGTAAATTCATCCAAAATTATTATATTAAGCGTCAAAAGTAGGTTATTTTCTCTTATTATAATAATTTCTCTCTATTATTACTATTAATGATTCTTCAATTAATATGAATGGTAGTTATATTAATATATAACCTTAATATTGGTGATATTATTTTTTTTATTAATAAAAAACAATTTTTTACGCCTTTATTATTTGTTGGTAACAATAATAAAGTGCTTCTAAATATATTAATTATCTTATATTAATATATTTATTGATTTTATTATTTTTTTATAATATAAATTAGATTATTATATTCACTTAATAATATAATTATTTTTATGCCATAATTAAAATAATTCTTTATTATTATAATTATTTTTTATCTCATTTATGTTATTTATAAGAAAATTTATAGTACAATAAGTAAAATATTAGTAATTTTTACTTATTGTTTCATAGTCAAACCTTACAACTTTAGAAGTGTGTAGTAAAATGGTTTGTGCTATGAGATATTTCCAAAAGATGTTTCTTGAAATCCATGAGCTGTTTCTTGATATGAAAAATGGAAGTGACTACCAGCTCATCATTTCTTACTTATATTGTGTGCTCAATTCCGTCAGATTTATGAGAAATGGACTCAATTCCCACAGTTGTCACTTTCCACAATTAAGTGAATTTTCTGGAATTTTTTCTCATTTAATTGACAATTAATGGTAATTTCTTCAAATATTCATACAAATTGGTAAATTTCACATTAATACTTACATAAATATCTTTAAATTCATCTCTAATTTGTGTAGAAAGGTCCTTTTCACCCTCCCTTTCTCCTTGGCTGTGACCTTCATAAGAGTCCTTGCCACATTGAACACACTGTCCATGTCTGAAGTTTCCAATTTGGGAATCCTTTACTCTTGTGGGTCAGTTCTGTGCCAGTTGTATTTTGCTTTCCCCTTGTTTCTTTGTTTCTTAAACCTTTGTGCTTTTCCTGGGGAGTTTTGGATATGATTGACCCTACTGGTCCTGCCTTGTGTAAATTATCTAGAAAACCAAATTTTTTTTATTAACATAAAGAATTCATAAAGACTAAGATGGGAAGAAGTAAGTACTTAAAGGTCAACCACAACAATTAACCATTTAATAATTCAGATATGGCTGCAATGCATCCTCCTTTGAGAACTACAGGATTGAACATAGGTCAAGGCTTAAATTTTTTTTAACAAAGTACTGTACTAACCTATCAGTGATTTAATGAAACAGATATAAATAATATAAAAGTATTCTTTTTAAGATCAGTAAAAGTGTAAGGTCTGGATATGAAACTTTGATTAAAAATCAAGTACTTTTCCTGTCCTCAAAATTTGTATAAGGTAAAAATCAATTAAAAATAGTAAGAAATATTATTTTTAAGAGAAAACATGCCAATTTTATTTTTTATGACCTTATTAGTATAAAACAATAATATTTATAAAGATTCATTGTTTTACCAACAATAAAAATTTATCCAAAAATACTCTACAAGAGATATTTAAGGCTACAAAAGAAATTTCTTCAAGAGCAATTTCAATTGGAATTAATTTAGCAAAGAACTGCAAGCAATTAATTAAGAAACAAAGTCTTTAAAAGGAATATTACAGAGGAAACACGCCCAAAACTGACCAGAGTGAATTTGGAAACAAAGTGACAAAGTTAACAGTGATGAAAGATGCTTTAATTCACTTTTGGGGTGGTTCAGGGGTAAAAATGATTATAACAGTTACAAACAATAATTATAATGATTTTTTCACGTGGTTAAAGGGTTTCAAATGATCTAAAAAAGGTGGTTGGAATCTTTTAATGATTGGTTTAACAGGGTTTAAACTAATTATAAAAGGAAAAGATTCTAACATGAAGAGAAAAGTGGGGCAAAGAAGACATTCTTTTATAGCCATCAATTTTCTTACTCCAAAAGTAAATTTTACTCTTGTCAGTTGTTAAAAACAGTCTGAAAACAAACAAAGCCAATTATGGCATCATTGAACCCTGGTTTAGACCAAAAAAGGGCTGGTTTAAGCCATTTTTAGCCATTTTAGACCCTTAAATAAGCCATTACTATAGCAATACCTGGTCTAGAGCCTTCAAAACACGTCATAATGTGTGTAGGAGGCGTAGAAACCATTTAAAACTGTTTTTACTAACATTGTTTTAACTTAAGGGTAGTTGTACCCTCTTGGCAGCAGTTAAAACCGCCCTGGTTGGTATCAAAACCTCATCATCAATTGAGTCACAGACCCTGTGACTCAATTCCAGGCCAAAATTAATAAACTTTTGCATAAATTTTGACATCCCACACCAGTCAGCAAGGATTTTGGGGGTCTGGCTCCCCCCCAATTTATTTTTTCCTTTAATTCCTCATCATGTATTATACTTGTAATTTACATATGTAATTCAAGTGAATTGTACAGTACAATACAGTAATAATTGATACCTCATATGTAAATCAAAGTTCACTTATGTAATACACATGCACATCTTGACATTTCAATTGAATTCAATTGAAAATACTTCAATTCCTCATAACTTCTAAGCTAAACACAACACCTCAATTTTAACACAAAATTTGATGGTTAACACCACATGTGGTGTGAATTAAATCAAAGTTTTGAGGATTTTCAATTTTTGTATTGAAAATACTAAAAACTTAATTTAAGCTTATTTAGAGTTGAGTAACAAAAATTTCACTCAGAGGTGACCCCACCTAATTTTTTATGAGGAATCAAATGGTGAAATAATTTCTATATGTTTATTTAATGGATAAAAAGTTATAATATATTTTATATAGCTTTTTACCAAATATATTTTAATTTCCCAATTTTTATTAAAAATTCATTTTTACTTAATTTTTACAAGTAAAAATATAATTTCATAATTTTAAATTTTATTGTAATTTTATTTTGAAATTATAATTAAATTTTGGTTTTTAAATATAAATTTGTATTTATATTTCAATTTTTATTTTTATAATATGAATAAATTTATTTTATTTATATTTGTTTCTTAATTTATCTTTTGTGGTATTTTGGGTATATGAAGATACCTCTAAGGCTCACATTCCCTCCCCCTAAAAAAAGAATATTACTTTGTAATATTGTTATTTCTATTGTGTCTAAACCTTCTGAGAATTTTAGTAGCTTCAGGTATGTCTTTTTCTGGCAACGATTCATCTTCACAAGTTGGGTCACTGTAACTAACAAGTTATTCCCTAACTTTGTTGGTTCTCAACTTTCTTTCTTTGAGAACTTTGGCAATTTTCTTACTGCCAGATGGCTCAACAGGAGGTATAGCTTGGGGAATTTTATTCCTCAAGGGAAATTTTTCAGCATCACTATATTTTTATGTGGCTTTATCAAGCTCACTGGAAATTTAGGATGCTTACTTCTAAGTTCTTCAGATAACTCTACTTCAACAGCATTTTCTCCATGGAGGGCCTTAATAACAAAAGGTCATGCAAAGGAGTCTTTCAAAATTTTACATCCTTTGATGTTATTGAAGTTGGTGGTGAATACAAGAGCTAGGTCCCCCACTTTGAAATCTGGAGTTGCATGTGATTTATCCCATTTGTCTTTAGCATATGCAAAAGAGTCCTCCATGCACCTTACTGCATGCTTCCTAGCTTTGTCTAGCATTCCTTTGAAGCTAGCAGCTGAGGGATTTATTTCAATCAAATCTTTCCTCAAGGAATCTTGGGGTAATTTGGGGTTCCATCCTTTTTCTAGGATATCAGGAGTTTGATTGGTACTGGCATGCATTGATGTTTTATATGCTAATTCCCATGCTGGCAACAGAGTACACCAATCATGGGTAAATCCATCACAATCTTTGAATTCAAGGCCATATGCACAAAATCCGCTTACCATGTCCTCTAAGGTTTGGATCATCCTTTCAGCCAGACCATCACTTTGTGTGTGGTAGGCTGTAGAGAAAGACAGCTTAGTGCCAAATAATTGGTGAAGATTTGTCCATAGTGCTGAAGTGAATTTGGGATCCCTATCACTAATGATATTTGTAAATATCCCAGTCCATGACACTACTCTATTCCATATCAGAAGAGCTGTATCCATGGCTGTATCATCCTTGTGGCATGGTAAAAAGATTTGAGTTTTACTGAATCTGTCCACAATCACTAGGCAAGCATTATAACTTCTGTCACCTCCTGGTGGTAGGCCAGTTACCCAATCCATATGGACAATTTCCCAAGGTCTTCTTGGTTCTTGGAGTATTATCATATTTCCAAGTCTCTTTCCAGTGGATTTATTTGCCTTTTGGCATCTGTCACAAGTTTTTCAATACTCTGTAACATCTTTCTGCCACATTGGCCACCATATGCAGGTCTTTACTTTCTCTCTTGTTCTGTCTTCAGACAGATCTCCTGAAAGGGGGCTATCATGGCATTCTTTTAGTACAAGATTGATTAATGACCTGTCCACAACTGTCATGACACATGTGTGCTTGGTCCTGTGGTAAATTATACCATCCAGTAGGTGAAATCTTCCTTCATCATAAACTTTTTTCCATACTTCATCCAAGGCATGTATTAGAGAGTTGTCTTTACAGTATTTGTTAATTAATTGGCATAAGATGCTACAATTCCTATCTTGAGTGTAACTATTTCTGACTTCTTCAAAGAAGGTGGTGTTCAAGTCTGTAACACTTATTCCTTCTATTGGGATTTGTGGTGAAGCTTCTTCTGGCACATAAGCAGGATTATCAATATTATTTTGTAATGGCCATCTGCTTAGTCCATCTGCATTCTTATGAATATTCCCGTCCTTATGAACAATAGTCATATTGCCTCTGTATTCTTGTATGGCTATTTGCCATCTGAGCATATGTCTGTTGGGTGTTTTCATGTTTAAAAGTGATTTGAAAGCTGTACAATCTTTTATCACCTCAAAAACACATCCCTCCAAGAAGTAGTTTAATTTTTCCAAGGCCCAGAAAAGGCATAGACATTCCATTTGACTTGCTCCATATCTGGCTTCAGTTGGTTTGATTTTCCTGGATATGAAACATATGGGTCCTTCTACAGGTTTATCATTTATGATCTGAACTTGGTGAAGTGCAGCACCCAGCCCATCCCCTGATGCATCAATATACAATTTAAAAGGCAATTTAAAGTCTGGCATCAGTAAGAGTGGAGCAGTGGTCAAGGCTTCTCTTAGAGACTCAAAAGCTTTGACTCTGTCAACAGTCATTTCAAATACTGTGTCTTTGTCACACAATTTATAAAGTGGTCTTGCTATGGATGCAAAATCTTTAATGTGTTGCCTGTAATATCCTGAAAAACTAAGAATGACTGAATTTCCTTCTTGTTCTGAGGCATGGGTTTTAGCAATACTGCTGCAACTTTTTTTTGTCAATTCCAAGGGACAAACCAGATACAACATGTCCTAGCACTTTAAGTTCTTCAAATCGAAAATGGCATTTCTTCAAGGCAATTTTCATGTTTACTGATTGAATTTTTGTCAAAACTCTGGACAATCTGTACATGTGCTCTTCCCAAGTCTTGGAACAGACAATAATGTCATCAATGTGAATGATTAACCATCCCTCTGAAAGTTCTTCAGGGAAGATTTCATTCATCATTCTTTGGAAGTGTGAAGGTGCATTTTTGATACCAAAGGGCATTCTTAAATATTCATACACTCCACAATGAACAATAATTCTCAAATATTCTCTTGCTCTTGGTGTTACCACATTTTGATGGAATCCTTTAAGGGCATCCATAGTGGTTATATACACTGCTTGAGATATTTGAGTAAGGGAAATTTGGATTTTTGGTATTGGGTATCTTTCTGGAACAGTGTAAGTGTTCAGAGCTCTAAAGTCCCCAACCATTCTAGATTTTCCATTATGCCATGCCACTATGACTGGTGTAGTTATTTCCACTTCTTCATTGTGGCCAACGTTTCTTATTACACCAAGGTCTAGAAGTTCTTTGATATGAGTTTCCAGAGCTTCTCTTGACTTGGGACTTTCTGGGTATGTAGGTCTTCTCAATAGTGGTGGATAAGGTCTAGCAATATTAAGAATGATGTCAACTTCATGACCAATAATTGCTCCTAGAGGTTCTTTGTTGAAGCAAATGTTCCTCTGTGGTCATACAAAAGGGAAGAAAGTTCATTTTCTTGTTTATCAGTCAGATGAAGGCTTATTTCAGCTTCATTTAACTGTTCAGACTTGAATTTCTCTAACTCTAAGCTGACAGGTGATACTTTCTTCACTGTAATTTGTCTTTTAAATGGTAAAAAGGCAAATTTTTGGCGCTTATTGTCTCCAATAGTAAAGTATCTGCCTTTGTTGTTATGTAAATCTATCCCATACATGATTAAATAGTCATTTACCAATATAAAATGGGTACTAGAGCAGTTTTCCATAACAACAAATTCAACTGTGATTCTTAAATTCCCATTAATGTGTGGGAATATTACATTGGTCTCAAAAATTCCTAATTCCTTCATTGGATTACTTGCACTATTGAATTTTATACCATCAATTGGTAACAATTGGTCTTCAAAATTTGGTACATAAGTTTTAAGAAAAGATTTGCCAACACAAGAGCAGAAGGCTCCTGGGTCAAGCAAAGGTTTGGTGAGCTTGTTGTCAATCACCAGTTTCGTTATACAGGAGTTACCAGCTGTATAACCTTTCCCTCTGTTTGTTTTGGTTTTCATAAGTTGTGCATCTTGAATTTTTGATAAATCAATTTGACCATTGCTCAATTGTGGAAAGTGGGAATAAGATTCCATGATGTCAAAAGTGGAATTGATATTTTCTACATCTTTTGAAGATTCATAAAATATGCATGACTTATCATCTGAATTTTCCTCAATATTATTGTCTCTTTCAACATCAGGTTCCTTTTCAATATCAATTTCATTGATTTTCCCCTTTTTTGGACATTTATTGGCTAAATGGGGCGTGCTTTGGCAAATATGGCACTTTCTGACTATATCTGAAGATTTATACTTAACATTATGAGAATTCTCTTTGGGGTTTTTGTCCACAGAATCTTTCCAAGGTGTATTAAACCTTGTTTTGAGATTCACCCTACTAGAACCAATTTTGGTTCTGGTGGTTACTTCTTCTAATATATTGATAATATCCTCTGCTGAAGATTGATCAGTAGTCCTGCTTTTGACAGCATGCTCCAAGTCACCTCCACATTGTCTCAGAATTTTTCTATGGATCATAAATTCTGACATGTCAGGATATAATGTTGTTAATCTGTCTTTTTGTTGGAAAAACCATGGTAAAGCTTTGTCTTTATCAGCATTAAATTTGGCAGATTAAAAGGCTGTTTCCACTTTAAACCTCCAAGAATCATTGGCCCATTTGTTGATAATTTGGGTTTTCCACCAAGTCCAACTTTGGTGTCCATGTGCTTGTCTCAATTCAATATACCATCTGTGAGCTGATTTGGTAAATAAGGTGTTAAACCTGGCTGTTACCAATCTTGCTGGTAATTCAAAATCTTCTTTGATAATGTCAATACCTCTGATGAATTCCATATGGTCATATTCTCCTTCACCACTGAAGTGAGGCCATTCCTTAAGTTTTGGAACTTCTTTCAAGAGTGCTTGGCCCATTGTTGGTTCCAAGTTATGAAAAGAAGTAGAAAATTCATTTTTCAATTGAGAATTTTCAATATCCAATACTTGTGGATTGGGAATCCCTGTACCCTCATTTTGATTCAGAGGTGTAGACATTCTTGGTAAGGTGTTTAGTAGTTGTTCAATATCATTCATTTTACTATTGTTACACCTTTTTGAATTTCTTAATTCATGTTGTAAGCTTTTTATAAAGGCTATGACATTCTCTTTATGATCATCCTCTTTATATTTCAGCTCATTCCATAATTCTGTTTGTTTAGTATTATCAGATATAACTTCATTTAACTTTATTGTTAATTTTGATATTTCCTCTTTTGAGGTATCAAAACACTTTTTCAAGGCAATTATATGTGTCTTTACTTCAGTAAATGATTTTGAAATATCATCAAGAGCTTTCTTATTATCCTCTTTGATATTATTTATGGCTTATTTTACTCTTGTTTCAATAATGTCATCAATATTGAATTTAGAATATTTGTCTGTTAATTCCTTAATAATGGCAGATTGGTCATTTATATTATTGCCAAAGGAATTATCATTATTGGAAGTTTTAATTGTTCTCAAATAATTTTCAAAACATTTAAGTGTTTCATTGATTTGGCTCAGACTCAAGTTATGTTTTTTGAGATTGTCACAAATTGATGCATTTTTATCAGAGAGATGACTTTTTACATCAGTTATAGCTTCATACAACTCTGGACTAGAATCATAAATTTCAGAAATCATTGCTGATATTATAATCTGGCTTCCTCTTTCTTTTGTAATTCCATCATTGTTCTGGCCATCTGAAGCACATTTTCCATGGCATCCTGTTGGATTTTTGGAATCCTGTAGCCTTGGCTGTAAGGCTTTGGGGCTGGTGCCTTCCCTTTGCCCTTGTTTGGAGCTTGTGGCTGCTTTTTCACATTGGAATTGCTGCTTCTGGCCACAGGGGCTGCTTTTGGCACTTGCTTGGGTGGTGGAGGGTTGTTTTTCCTCCATTCTAGTGTCAAGAGAATCATGTTTTTCTTCTCCATCAATGGATGCCATCCATTGAGAAATTTGCAAGTATTGGGATGGCCCAAAAACTTTCTCACAGTCAGGTAAGAATTCATGCAGTTTTTCCACAGATCTGCAAGGATCTGGTACTCCTTGTACTTCAGGGCATTGTTGTATGCTTTGTGGCTGGCTTTGTATATGTCCACTGAGGCTTCTTGTGGTGGTGTGAGCTCTTTGTGAAGGTAAAATGGTATTATCAGCATCAGAATGACCTATTTCAGTTGTTTGGAAGTCATCAACTGACCCTTTTCCTTCTGTACCTGGTTGGCTTCTGCCATAATCACGTCTATTACCTTTCTGGGAGCTGCTTGAGGGGTTATAGCTGGCTCCTGATCTAGTTGAAGGCATATTTTATGATTAAAAAGGCTTAAAATAGTATTTTTACGTCAAAAAACTTACTATTGGCCAAATTCTTAGCTTTCTGAATGTTATTACTTATATCCAAGTTAATCAATTCAGAAGATATTGGTTCAGGTTGGTTATTTTGAGTCACAATAACAGTACTGGCAGGGATAATGCTGGTGACTTTTGAGGCTGTTTCAATGTTTTCTTGTCTTACCACGTTTTCAGACACTAAAATTAATGAAAAAGACAATTAATTAAGTAAAAAAAGGTTATTTCAAAAAAAGAAATAAAAATATAAGCCTCACTTATAATATGAAAAAATATTTTTTATGGCTTTTTTGAATTATAAGTATTTCTTATATATTTTTGAAATTTTTCAATATAAGAAAAAAAGGTTTAAAAATAAGTAAAATATCACGGCTGGGCCCCCAAATTTAAGGTGGGGATATGAAACTTTGATTAAAAATCAAGTACTTTTCCTGTCCTCAAAATTTGTATAAGGTAAAAATCAATTCAAAATAGTAAGAAATATTATTTTTAAGAGAAAAAAAGCCAATTTGATTGTTTATAACTTTCTAAGTATAAAACAATAATATTTATAAAGATTTATTGTTTTACCAACAATAAAAATTTATCCAAAAATACTCTGCAAGAGATATTCAAGGCTACAAAAGAAATTTCTTCAAGAGCAATTTCAATTGGAATTAATTGAGCAAAGAACTGCAAGCAATGAATTAAAAAACAAAGTCTTTAAAAATAATATTAAAGAGAAAACACTCTCAAAAGTGACCAGAGTGAATTTGGAAACAAAGTGACAAAGTTAACATTGATGAAAGATGCTTTAATTCACTTTTGGGGTGGTTCAGGGGTAAAAATGATTATAAGAGTTACAAACAATGATAATAATAATAATTTTTTCACGTGTTTAAAAGGTTTAAAATGATTTAAAAAAGGTGGTTGGAATCTTTTATTGATTGGTTTAACAGTGTTTAAGCTAATTATATAAGGAAAAGATTCTAACATGAAGAGAAAAGTGGGGGAAAGAAGACATTCTTTTATAGCCATCAATTTTCTTACTCCAAAAGTAAATTTTACTCTTTTCATTCGTGAAAAACAGTCTGACAAAAAAAAGCCAATTATGGCATCATTGAACCCTGGTTTAGACCAAAAAAGGGCTGGTTTAAGCCATTTTTAGCCATTTTAGACCTTTAAATCAGCCATTACTATAGCAATACCTGGTCTAGAGCCTTCAAAACACGTCAGAATGTGTGTAAGAGGCGTATAAACCAGTTGAAGCTGTTTCTACTAACATTGTTTTAACTTAAGGGTAGTTTTACCCTCTTGGAAGCAGTTAAAACCGCCCTGGTTGGTATCAAAACCTCATCATCAATTAAGTCACAGACCCTGTGACTCAATTCCAGGCCAAAATTGATGAGCTTTTTCATGGATTTTGACATCCAACGCCATTCAGCAAGGACTTTGGGGGTCTGGCTCCCCCTTAGAGCTAGAGTTCCTTTTCCCCCCCCCCCCAATTTTAATCTTTCCAATTTATTTTTTCCTTTAATTCCTCATCATGTATTATACTTGTAATTTACATATGTAATTCAAATGAATTGTACAGTAAAATACAGTAATAATTGATACCTCATATGTAAATCAAAGTTCACTTATGTGATACACGTGCACATTTTGACATTTCAATTGAATTCAATTGAAAATACTTCAATTTCTCATAACTTCTAAACTAAACACAACACCTCAATTTTCACACAAAAATTGATGGTTGACACCACATGTGGTGAGAATTAAATCAAAGTTTTGAGTATTTTCAATTTTTTTATTGAAAATACTAAAAAGTTAATTTAAGCTTATTTAGAGTTGAGTTACAAAAATTTCACTCAGAGGTGACCCCACCTAATTTTTTATGAGGAATCAAATGGTGAAATAATTTCCATATGTTTATTTATTGGATAAAAATTTATAATATATTTTATATAATTTTTTACCAAATATATTTTAATTTCACAATTTTTATTAAAAATTCATTTTTACTTAATTTTTACATGTAACAATATAATTTCATAATTTTAAATTTTATTGTAATTTTATTTTTAAATTATAATTAAATTTTGGTTTTTAAATATAAATTTGTATTTATATTTCAATTTTTTTTATAATATAAATAAATTTATTTTATTTATTTTTTGTGGTCTTTTGGGTATATGAAAATACCTCTAAGACTCACAAAAAGGATACAGTAGATAAATAGATTAGGATAAAGGTTTGTGTTGTACATCTAGCAGATTCAAGACAAATCTCTTATTGAATACAAGATGGTAAATACTGTTTCAAAATTCCAACTTCTTCAGTGATTTTAAGAATTAATAAAGAATTAAATAGTAAATAATAATATTATTGCCTCCTCCTCTCTCTTAGTTTTTAGAACTCTTCATTTATATACCAGACAGTATATCTTAAATGCACAGAGACATTTGGAGTCTTCTGTGCTCTGAAACCCTCACAGTGTGATCAAAACAACAAGACCCTCAAAGTCCATGGTTCTTATCAGATAATTGGCTGAGACATTTTCCCTTTAACACCTTTTCCAAAGCTAGGGTAATCTCCAGTTCTTTCTTTTGGTCTACTGATAAAAGACTTTGATTCTTCAACCAATACCTGATTTTCATGGCCTTTTTCCTTCCAGACATTACACTCCAACCTCCTAGCAGTTTCAAGGTCTTTTCCTGACCCAAAAAGCTCTTTATGTGTAAGTAGGAGCTCATGGACCCCTTCCAAAGGCTTGTACATGTTTCCCATCCCTCCTCTTTGGCAGCTCTGAACCAATTTTTGTATTGGGACTGATATATCTCTATGGTTGGAGCTTGGCAATGGTTCATCCCTCAAGAAAGTACTACGAATCATCTGTGGTTCAGAGCTCACATCAAAATTAGTAGTTACAGACCTTGGGGGATGTTTGGAAACACTGGCATCCTCTAAATATGCCTTTATTGAGGAGGGTTTACTAGATTTTCCTCTTTTATGACCTCCTCTTCCTTTTCCAGATCCATCTTGTTGGACTGGGTAGTTTTTTCCATTTGTGGTATGTACTTTTTTCACCTCAATGTGATATATTAAAGGATAAGAGAAATAGAACCTGCCTTATAGTGGTTGTTTGGTTGAGTCTGTTTTAAATAAAGTGCACTTTTTGGAAATATGGACTTCCACACTTTCTTCAAATTCTGTATTTGTAATATATCTCTGACTAAGATTATGACCAGCTTCAATATATTTCATTAAAGAAACTAGAAAAAGATGAAAATTGTGTTTTATAATTTTACAATATTTTAAGCTATTTTTGATAAGTTTTTATTTTTTATATATTAGAGATATATATATTCTTCTTGAGACGAAAAATGAATATTTAAGATTTTGGATAAAACAAATAATTAAGAGTGACACAGAGAGGATTTGCTAAAGTTTTTTATTTGAAAAAGCCACATGGAAAACATTATCAAATTAATCCAATTTCCTCAAAGAAGAAATATTTTAAAACAATTTCTAAAAATGAAAATAGTTTTCTTCAAAAAAGGAAAATTAATTATTATTACTATATTTTTTAATCTTGAAAATATGGTTAATAAGGGTTCAAGATTCCAAAAAAATGGCTATCCCCCCAAGTGTAACATTTTTCCATTAAACATTTGATAATATCGCTATTGATGTAAGGTATTATGACTTTTCTTATGAAATATAATAAATAAAATCATTATAGCCACAAATAAATAATAAATTTCCTGATTATTTCCTTTCCTTTTGATACACTAATATTTATTGTAACAGTAAGAAGTAATTGTCTACTAGAATCAATCACAAGAAGTTTTAATAACAAAACTTCTTATTGAAGTAATATGAAATTATTTTGATTGATAATTATCTTTTGCATGATTAGGAATTATGAATTCTTGAGTAAAAAAAATAGAGAAAAACTTTAAAAATTCAATTAATCACTCACTCATACTCCAATTATACCTTGAAAAAGTCTGGTAGAGTTATTTGAAGGATTATTTGTGGATTTAAGGAATAAACAGTTGGATAACACAGTAGTTTACCAAATTCTAGCTACAATAATATTGTAAATAGTAATATTCTGTAATTTAATGTATTTCTAAATTATTTTAAATATTAAAAATACTAAGAATGATTTAATAACTGATACATACTGGTTGGTATCAATTATTTGATTATTTAACTGAATTATAATAAGATGTTGGGAAAAACAGAAATTCTATGCTTCTATTAAGTCTAAAACATCTTAGGGAGGCATTTATTGAAGTAAACTGAATAACCAGTGAATGGGGAACCATTTACCATATTTGGTTTATTTATTACATCACTTTTTGTTACATAGAATTACCATAATTACTTAATTAACTCATTTTACATGCCCACCAACCCATTTATGGTTAAGGAATAAAGAAGTTGCTATATTGGATTTTCTTTTATTTCAAAATGAAAAATTATTTCTAAAATTTATAAATAATATTTTAAATTCCATCACAGGTTTTATTTTCTGTGATTTTTTCAAAGATTCAGTGTTTCATGTGGAATCATCAAAAATCAATTGTAAGTGGAGCTTTTGATTAGAATTATTGAGCTATAATTATTTTTGTTTTTAGTGTGAGTTAAGTGTCTCTCCAATGTTCCTGAAGTTTTGTTAATTTTATTTTAATAATTTTTTGAAGTTTTACCTTATTTTGTACATAGTAAAAGTAAATAGTGTAGTGGCAACTGGTTGCCAAGAGGTAATTTCATATATACTAGATGCAAAAGGGTTTAAATTTCTTTTTTTGAGTTTATACATGAAGCATAATGAAGAATTAAAATTTTCACAGGAGTCAGAATTTCTCATTACCTCCTTGTCATGTCATCAAAGAAGCCTATTTTCTATTTTCTCATGATTTAATTAGTTTTGATGTTAGTAACAAGGTTCCCACAAGGGTTTAACTTACTAATTGGTAAATATCAGTCATTAATCCAAGTTATATGACTTTATATGCCTCGAAATCCCCATAACTTGGGGCACATTGGCTCTCTTTGATGTCTTTTCTCCCCTCAATCTATTTTCACATCAGAAATAGTCATTCAATATTAAATACTGATATCCACTATGGGTGTACCAAACCTTTAGTAAAGATGCAGTATTATTAAGCTCTGTGAACATGGATAACACTATTCTTAGTGTATATATGACATATGTTTTTGCACAATTCCCTTATTTTGGTGTAAAAATGGAAAAAAACAAAGATTTTCACAATTTGTTTACATGTTCTTGATGATGAGGTGTCAAAGTATTTTCCATATTACCACCTCATAGATTTAATTTAAGTGTATTCACCCTATGGTGCTACCCTGGGTAAAATTTTGTTTAGAATCCAAATCTGGCTTTGAATCTATCAACCTACTTACTCACAAAACATTAATTCATATTTTTTTCTATGAAAAGGAATGAATTTTTAATATATACATGAATTATGGGTTTTTCGTATTAAAAAGGTTATTTTTAAGTGATTTTTGGCCTATTTGGGGATGTAGAGTATACTTCAAGGCTCACAATTACCTCTAAGAGCCCCTTTTACAAGCCCAAGAAGTGAAAGTTTAAATTTGATATTTTCTTAAACTATATCAAAAGGTTGAAAAATGAAATACGTCTTACCTGGTAGTTTAATGATTCAAAATTGATTCAAATGAACTAGAAGCACTTTCCACAATAAATGAAGTAAATAGGTTGATTTTTCAAAGATTTGTATCCATTTAATAAGCAAAATATCCATATATCATACACCATGAGTAAAGTGGCTACACCTGAAAGTATGTGTTGCATTTGGAAATCAGCTTTAATCTAGCTTAGACTGAGCTTGGTCCTTTCCTCTGAAATAGATTGTTTTCAGGGCTCAATTTTTTGTAAATACTACAAGTAATTCTAAGCCACTGGAATATTGAAGAGCTTTTAAGCTTGATATTCTATCCTTTCAATTGGATAGAATAAATCTATAGTACATTAAGTTTGATGCTTCAAGATCTTGGTTAAAATTGAAAATTCTTTTTATTAATCATTTTATCTTTATTTAGAGAACATGTGCTATAAAAAATTAGCTTTCACACCTATATCACTGATTTATGAACTTCCTTTAATCTTTTGAAGGACTCAATAATCAAGCCATGTTATTTTAAATTAAGAAAGCCTCAATTTTTCCTTTTTGGGTATTTATCATTATAATATATTGATATGACTCTTTCTGTTTCTTTCAGGAGATGATTTACAAAAGTATTCATTTTAAATGGAAAAATTTCCTTATAAGCCTCTATTATTTTAATTTTCTTAATATTAAAAAATAATTACAAATTAAGAAAAATGAGATTTGTGGATTTTTTTTTCAAAATCCTAAGATATAATAATATGGAATATTTTTCTTACTTTATTGAATTAATTTTTCCAATTCCAGTATTGTATTGTTTTTTATTTTAAATTCTTCTTATCATCACTCATACTTCAATAAAATTATTTCTCATCAGTAAGAGTCATATTCATTTTTGTAAACAGATAAAATTCTTGACTTTTGTTTTTTTGATGAGCTTTTTTAAATTTTTTTTATTTGATAGTAGTTTTTTATTTATTTAATCCATATTTTATTTTATTTTTCATTTAGAATAAATTCATTTCATTTGTACTGTAAAAAATTAAAATATCATCACTTATTACAGTAATTCACAGTAAATCCTGCAACTGTAAAATTGTTCACAATTGTGGAAAATTTTTACAGGAGTAGGTCTTACAAGCCCTTTTACTGTTATTTTAAAAAGGAAATCAATTAAATAAAAATAAATAAACAAATCAATAATAAAAGAAAATCTTTAAAAAAGCGTGAAAAAAAACTAATCATATAGAAAAACATACTCAGCAGAAAAAAATACATAATACAGCTGAAAATAAAATCAAAAATCTTCCTGTTAAAAATCAGGATGATACCTTTTTCTTCTTATTTCATTCCAAAAATTAAAAGAAAATTTATAATAATAATGAAAAAATATAATTTACTAAGTAATAAAACAAACCTAAAGCTCATATCCCATGCATTTTTCTACAATCAACTTTTGTGATGATTTTAACCTTGTGTTAAATATTTTAAATCAATTGGAATTATTTTCGTTTTTTTATATTTTCTGTATGAATTATAAGGATGAGATATCTTTCAGTTGGAAATTACACACAAAATCAGAACTAACAAGAAATAAATTTCTAAATATATTCCTATTTATTTAAGCAGAAAATTTGAAAATTTTGTTCAAATTCCAAGAAAAGATGTCTAAGTAAACCATTATTTGTAATATATATGCACATGTTACTAATCGAATTAATCCAAAATTATTCTAAAATAATGATTTAATTATGATACTGGTCAAATAATGTCAAGATTAAAATGAAAGATTGATTTGTAAATTGAAATCTTATTATTCACATATCTCCTCATAATTTCATTTACAAAATAACATGATTGATTATTTAAATGAAAGATTAAAGCAGTATATGAGGAGAAATATAATCAATGAGTTTGAGAAATTTCTACAGGAAATGTTTCATAAATTCCTTTAAAATCAATATCAAAATTTTTGTGAATTTCTTAAAAGGCTTGAAGTAAGCAGGTGGAAAAACTTAACAAGTGATTGAGACAATTGATTGAATATAGTTGGAAATTTCTCTGAAGTGATATGTGTATCACTTCAACCATACTTTCCAAAAGCTTCCAGCTGATTTCTATGTCCTCTATCTCAATAATATTAATTGAAGCAATAATTTAAGCCATTTTTTCATCATACATACTAAAAGTAAAAGCAAGAAATTTTTCTATTATGGAGATTTAAAATACTTAAGTAAGGTGAATGTATAAGTTTGTGAACCAAGCTTTGTAAATAGCTCATTATTATCAATCTCTTGTTCTTTAAATAAACCTATTGTGTTTAGTTAAGCTAAACTGAATGAGGCTTTCAGTAGTTTTGCAAATAAGGTTTGGGAAGGAATTTCAAAAAAGGGATTCTTTATGTTAGTTATTTCTTAAGAACTAATAGGATTCAAATTATTTCAAAAAGATTGTTTTAACTTTTACATAAGACAGTGTTTGGATATTCATTTCAATAGCTATTTATGAATGATTGATAATAATTTATGCAAGTGTCCCACATACCCTTTTTGAGAAGAAATTAAGGCTGAGAAATGATAAAATAATGTCATGAATCTATTTTAAAAACGTAATTCTTTTTAGTTGTTTATTATTTATAGGCTTGTAAAATTACTTTGAAATAATAAACCTTTTCATTATGTAAAAAACAGCTATCATATTTAGTTCTTCAGTATTTTTATAGCTCTGAATTGATACCAATGATTACAGGATATATGAAGAGCTCAGGAAAATGACAAATTAAAAATTATTCAAAAAATTAATGAAAAAGAAATAAAGATCAATTAATCATTGTGAAGAAGACTTGTGTATGAAGGCTACCTTTATTCAAATCCCATACTCACTATGGAATTATTGGGTATAAGAGATTAAATCCCCTATTTTTTAGAAATCCCTCCAATTTCATTGAAATTAAAATGCAAATAATCAAAAGGCATTAAAAAAAGATATTTATTTTTTTAATATTAAAAAAATCTCCTTAATAGAGATTTTGGCTCATAATAAAAAATTTTTTGGAGATGAATACATAAAGTGGTATATGAATTTATGCCAGAGAGTAAACATCTTAAAAAATTAAAGGATCAATGTAAGATATTTTTTATAAATATGAGAAGTATCCATGCTATTATTAGGATATCCTTTTCTCTAAAACTCATAGTTACTATTAATTAAATCCTTGGTATCTTGAAATAGAAATCATTTGTTGATTATAGCATAAAGTACAAATATTATTTAATTAAGTTTTATAAACCCCATCAATAAGTGGCCAAAAATCCTCTACAGCAGTTCAAGGGCTGAAATATTGGTGATATTTTTTTGGGATATATTATATTTTGGTAAGCTTTTCTTTATGATAAATCTGTGTAGTTACACTTCAGAGTTTTCTTACATTTTAAACATATAATATTGATACAAGAAGGGGAGAAAAATAAGGGATATAATCTCTTTTTCAATAAAAATTTTAATCATATAAGCCTCTTTTCTGGTAATATATATATTCTTTGTCATGTGAATAATTGAAAGAGGGCTAATTACTTTGAAGTACTTCTGGTTCATGTAGAATCCCTTTGGAAGAGAAAGGGTTCAAATTTAAACATAATCTATCTATTTATTCCCATAGATTATATGGAGATAAAATTCATAGTGGAATTTCAAAACACACTTCAAATGTTTGTTTGTTTCCTAATAAAATAGTTTTAATTATAAATGAAAATTAAGATTCAATCTGAAAATGATTCCTTTGATCCTGTATTGTTAAATCACTGAGCTTTGACAAGCCCAATCAAGAACTGCTATTGAGTAAACTGAATTGATACTTTGTGGCTTGCATTTGTGGCTTTAATTTCTTCCAAAAATTCTATTGCTAAATTTAATTTCTTTCCTATCTCCAACCTGAATCCAATATATCCCCCATGTCAAATTCCAAATGCAACAACTGCTGTCAGGTGTAGCCACTTTTATCATGGTCATAGATGCTGGAGAATTTTAAATTGATATTTCTGTTCCTGTCAGAAATATTCAAAATAATGAACAAAAGCATTGGAAATCCTTTTTTTAAATATTGTATGTAATAATTTTGAATATTATTTGATTTGTTGGATTTCTAAATTCTAAAGAAATGATTCAAAATTAAGCCTCTATGGAAACATAAGCTTCCCCAAATTGTAGTTTAAATTGATATAAATTATATCTGAAAGTTATATAAATAGTAAAACTGAATAGCTAGCTTAAACTTTAAGTAACTCAAGCTGGCCTAAATATTAAAATAATCTCACATAACTCTCCATTGAATCATAAAAAATCTGGCTTCATATGTAAATCTATGCCCTAATTTGGCAATGTGTATGATTGAACTGAAAGAATATTGATTTTTCCCATTTCTTTTCCACAAGAGTACTTGGATAGAATATTATTTAAAAGGAAAAAATCCCAAATAATCTTTTAGTTACTTAAGTAAATTTTATATTGAAAGTAAAACGTTGATAGTCTTGTCTGAATCTTCAAATTTATCTCAAATAATTTGGCCTTTCAAAAATTCAAGTCATTCTCAAGCTTTTTTTCCTAATTAATATAATATAATGCTCAAATATATAGTGAAGAGTAACATACACATCAGATACATTATACAACCTTTTGAATAAATTATTTCATCTGAAATCTCCAATTTGAACAAAATGTAAAACCACAAAGCTCCAAAGAATGGACTTTTCCATTGTAATTAAACTACAATCGGAAGTTAAGTAGCTTATTTTGGACCATTTTTCAGAAACAATAAACTTAAAAGATGTGGGATACTTTTTTGGGGATCCAAATATAGCCCAATGAACCACTTGTCACATTCTTAGTATTAATAATTGGATCCAATAATCAATGAATGAATTATTTATTAATTCAAATAGCGCCTTAGAGTAAAAGTCAGATCCTTTGTCTTCTTCTTTCATCTTATTACAAAGAAATCTGACCAATATTTTTATTGTTTTTTTTCAAATATTTTTCTTTGCACAAAATTTTGAACTTGATGTCATCATTTTTTGCTTGCCTTTATAAGAATGGCTCTTGGTATTCCATTGTGTGGCCAAAAATTCCCGCCACCATCACTTTCAGAAAGTATTTGGCTACTTGAAATTCCTAGTGATCAAAAATTGAAACAAACCACTCCATACTTGAGTCATAGAACAATGAACCAAGCATTACGTGGTGAAAAAAATGCACTCCTGCCAAGAAGGAGTGAAGTCATATAAAATGTATCCAAGTTCCATCACATATGCATGTTGAGCTGAAATCAAATTAAAAGGAGTTTTCTTCCTGAGCTCTGGGGAATGATGCCATTGTAAGCTTGGAGGATTGAAAGAAATGTGCAAGTGAAGGGAGTGAAGTGGTAATTTGAAGTGGAAGTTTTTTGATTATATGGAAAATTGTTATTTTGTCACAAAAACTCTATTGTCTGTAGATCGAAATACCAAAAATTCAATATTCCACTTGATTCGAGTGAGCTTCACGTTGGGCATCACTCTTCATGCGGATATTGCTGGTGCCATAGGAGAGAGTTGTGCGTGGCCGCAGCAGAGTATTTCTCCGCATCGCGCGCGTCCCGGCAAACTGTATGTCGCGCCGCGGTTGGTGATCTCCAGAGGGCTTTGGCTGATTCCCCCAGGACGGCCGCCCAAGATGGCAGAAACATTCACCTTACTTTCTCATCGCACCTTGCCTGCTCATCATCATCTGCATCGCTCCTCATGTTGTCCGTCCATGGACTTGGTTGCCCTTACCACCTCCCTCGCCTCCAATCCTTCTGCGGGCGATACGGACAATCAGCCTTCCAACAATGACACAATTGTCTGCTTCCGTCTCAGTGGCGCAACTCCGCAAGTTTGGTCGGTCCAAGTCAACAAGTTTTTTGCCGAGAATTGTGCTTGTGTCGACTTGATGGGCCAAAACGTTGAGATCGATCTTGGCTCGCAGTTTGATGAGATTACCGCCTTGCATTGGAGTCCCGATGGTATGTCGCCTCAAGTTTTACAGCCCTTTATCTTTGATTTACGTTCACCCCATGAACTCCCTCAATGATCAGGTCAATCTCTAGCTGCCGGTCTAAGTTCCCGGTCGCCTTCTCGCCCGCCAACTTTTATTCTGTTGAGCGTACATTCAGGGCAACTGCTAGCTTTTCCTACCGTGCTCACATCGTCGTACCACAAGGACGACAAGGCGGCTTTGACAAGCAGCGATGACAAGCTTGGGTTTATTTCTTGGCTCCCGTTGAATCCCACAGCTTCTGAAACGTCTGCTCCAGATGAGTCTGAATTGACAAAGAGCCCTGGACCTATTGGGCAATCCTTATGTGACCGACTGCCAGCAAACTTGACGATTGCCTCGATGAGGAACATTGAAACGTATCCGCATTTTCTCTTCAATCTATTGCGTCGTAGCCTTGCTTCTGATACGAATCTTGCGTGCACATAGTGTCAGAAATCACATGGGTCCAGTTTATACCTCGAGCCCATCAAAAGTTGCCACCAAGTGGTCCGATCACTATCCCATGGTTCCATTTCCGCCGTCACTGATTACCAACCGGCATCAATCTAAATCATCACCCAACGTTTCCTCCTTGCTAATTATATCATCTCATAGCCACGAACTCCATCTTTTTGCCAACGGCACGGTCTATTTAGGGACTACAAAATTACCTCTTAATGTTCGATTGGCCAGTGTGCATCTGATGCCTCAAAGCGAGCAAGATTCAGCTGCTTTGCCAGCTGCTCATCGAGGCAGCGTATGCCTTCACTTCACATGGTTTGATACATACGGTCTGCTTCAGTACGGCACTTTGGAACTCACCCCATCGCTTAGACCACTAGCTTTTTCTGTCCACAAGTCACCGGCGCATCGTGATTTTTACATCACTCAACCACAACTGTCTATACTTGGAATCCAATCGAAAGAGCTTAGCCAGCAGATTCAACTTTCCCATTTGATTCAAGGTTTATTGAAAGATAGCTTTTTTGCTTATTTTACCATGGTCAAAGATTGGCATGTGGCTCGCATGTCTGCTAGGAAATGGTATGAAAGCTTCGATGAATTATCGAAAGCACAAAATGGTTTGACAATCATTTACATTATTTCAAGCAGATAGAGGTTCAATGCCTGATGCCCGGCAGCTATTACCAATCCATTTCTAGTCGTTTTACCTATTAGCCTCCAAATGCTCCAACTTCTATTTGTTGGCTTTGCTAATGAAGGCCTGCGCGATTTCCTTGGGACTAAAAATGCCGAGAAGGTATGACTTTGTCTTTGTGATTCCACCTCAAAGCCATTTGTGTATTTTTTTCGTTAAGTCTAACATCGGTCTTAGATTTTCGCAAAGTGGGAAACTACTGTTTCTGCCAGTTTGACCAGGATTCGTCTGGCTATAATCGAATTATTAGTTCCAGTTGTTGAACGGTTGTATATTTTGGTGACCGAGCTAAGGACACATGGTTACCCCGATTTTGGGTAAGACTTACTGCTTGTGCCTTTCTTGTCCAAAACCCAATCTTGATGAGTGATTAACCACTTAGATTTGTCAAGCTTATTGAAGATGACGATTTTGAAACGCTCTTGCTAACCGAAAGCCTATTAAAGCATGTGCTACGGACGGTTCACCAGATCAATCAGATTGCCAAGGAAGAAGGAGAGTTATTTGGGCAATTTTGCAAATGGTTGAGAGCAGGTAGTTTTAAATCTCGTTTTTGGTGCATAAGTCTGTTTATGCTAAGCAAACACTATCAAATTTGTAGAGTTTGAATACATTGCAGCTATGGAGAATTCTCCTTCTCCTCCCGTACGGCCGCCCCCGAAATACGATCTGATGCTTGTCAGCAAGTTTATCAAACGGGGTGAAACCAATCCCCTGGATGCCTTTATATTCTCTCGGTTTTCGCCAAAGCCAGAAGACTCTAGATTTTTGGAAGATGAAAAGAAACAGCTTGCCCAATCTCACTATGATGAACTATTTGATGTCAATGGCTTCCAAAAACGGCAAGACATCAAGAACAAATTAAAGGTGTTATTGTCGTTTGCGGCCTCTGACCTACCAAAAGATCCTCCCATTGGGTCTCAACCAAGCCCTTCTCTCGTTGTACCTGCCGATAGTAACTTTGTTACTCCAGACACCAGTCATTTTCACATTGATCCCAACGCCGAGCTCAAAACACCTACTCTGGGCGATCATTTCAAGAGACAGAGTGAGGCTGTAGTGACTCCCTCAAATGTGCCCTTTTTCAAGCCGCCGCTCGCCACCGCCTCGGGATCAGATAGCAGATATAATTTGAATTCACGTGTAAATCAAACAGAACCAGAAGACAATGAGAGCTTTGGTGTTCATCAGCCGTTGGGAATATACTTCAGCCTAACTTATACTTCAATGTATCTTACCAAAATCTTTACCAAAATGTTTTCTAGGATAGGTGCAGCTCAACCTGTACAATCCCTTCACTTACCGACCGATCCTCAACACATAGCTCTGAAGTCAGCTAATTCCGAATATTGCTCAAGATTTGTAGGAGAAGTAAATTCTCATCTCTACAGAGTTAATACGTTCGTCTTAATAGGAACTAAGAATTTGCGTCCCTTAGTTTTATTATTGTGTGTTTATGACGGCAAGCGATCAGGGACTTGAACAGATTATTGTTAACAGAATTAAATTAATTCAATCTCACAAGGTGTCTTCGATCTCACAGAAAAGTCAAGTGAAAATAGATGCTAGAAAGGATGATCAAGTTGTCAAGATTTTAGACTTGGATTTTTTTGATGACATTGAGCTGGTTATTTTGGGACAAATCGGCAATGGCTTTGGTCGGTGACTTCAATTTCTATCATATATTCCTCTGTATGATTTTTGTTACAAGCAAAGGAAAATCATTAATGGTCTTTAAGTTAACGTGAGCGTCATCTACAGATAAAAAGTATGCAATGATGACGTTGAAGGTGGTAGAGCTCACCGAATCAGGTAACCCAGCCCACTATGACCATGTGAGTGATTGACATTAAGTTATGAAGGGTTTTTCAACCATCTGCTTCGCTTTATTTTCACTTTTCAACTAATTCGTCTTTCAAAATTTTCCTCTGTATAGCTTCCTATCTCCCGGCTCCATTACCTTCAATCAGATTATGCCCCCGAGAGAATCAGTTTCAATGGGCTGAAAGGGCGGAGAACTGGGTGTGTGACTTCAGGTAGAGGGAGAATGTTACATGTGTTTGATATGGAAGATGCAGGTTTAGATGATTCCGAGTCAGAGGTTCCAATGGCCGACTAAAAGCATTTTTTGTGAAGCCTATCTTAATGGTTTTGTGCGTAGATGTTCCAGATTGTGCATTAATTTTAAGAAGACGCACGTGCCAGGCTTGTATGGGGCGTTTATGTTCAATAAACCAATAGTAAATATTATTTCACATCCTTAACAAAAGCTGATGGTGCCCCAAATTCGTAAGAGTGATACATTTGTATTGAACACAGCTTTGGCACAAGTGATTTGAAGCTTCTGACTCATTTTGAGAAAGCATTGAGGAAGTCTTGAAAATTCAGAAAACGGCAGGCAGAAAGCTCGTCAAGATTGTGCGAGCAAACAGTCTTAAAATCAGGTCACAGCCACCATGTTTCTAGGAGAAAAGCAATGTTCCCTACGTAGCCCTATCCTTTTCTTTAGTTTTGTCACCTTTTGCTCAATTACGCCATAGAGTTTATGCGGTATCTCCGCAATATCTATCACCTTTACCATGGTTGTAGAGCCGCCAATTCCTCAATACTTTTGCTCCAGGCCTTACATAATCCAAGTGACTTTCAATAAAATGACAGATTAAATTGAGTCTGACCGAATTACTACCTAAGCCCCATTCATCTCGCAAAGTTTTATTAGTTGTATGGGCAGACAACTTCAATGTGCTTCTATAATTATTTTTTTGTCATCGCCACAGAAGACCAAACTGCGCAGAAAGAATGAACTTGTATGAGATTGAAATTTTTAGAATACTAGTCTGCCTTTGAGATGTGTTAAGATATCTAAATAACGTCACAAATTAATTAATTGTAAAAGAAATAACAATAATAATAATAATAATTAAATCATTATTACATAATCTTAACAAAATTGAATAATTACAACCAATGATAGAGTTATTATAATGAATTTCATTAGATTCAAATATTTTATTAATAAAAGCAAAACACCTATGAGGGTCAAATCTACCAGATCGCGCACTCAAAAAATTCAGGATTTCCCCTGAAATCCCAAATTACAAAAACCATGAGTTTTTAATGAATTTTTAACTGAGTCCCCCGGAATTTCATGAAGATTTGACATTGTGGGTAAATGCGGGATTTCAGACACCAAACCTAAACTTGATTTAAAATCATCACTATCTTTTTATAATCTTCAAAACTCACAAACAAAACTTTATTCTTCATTTAACAAAATTCTTTTGAATTTCATTTGAATTAACTCAATCTTATAGCTTTCAAACCTCAAGTCTTGATCTGTGACATCTTGAATTCATTCTGTTAGCAATTCTCACTATAACAAAATGCCCCAATCAAAGAATCAACAACCCAATCATTCACAAAGCTCAAAGGGAGGATCTCGTCTCTCTGGATATCTTACCCAAGCAGATTATTTATATATATTCAATCAATTGGTTGAAGATTCAAGCCAATTTCAATGCATGTTTTGAGAATAGTGGATCAACATCAGTGAGAAGACCACCATCAAGAAATAAAAAATTCTTCCAACCACTTGCCTTTGAAACTAATAAGAAGTCTATGAACAAATTCTATTTGTCAGCTGCAAGTATTTGTAATAGATGGCATACATACAAAAATAAATATATGGCAGAAAAAAAAATTGAAAAAGCAACAGGAGCTGGAATAACAAAAGATGATGAAAAAAAAGTCTAAAAAAACAATGGCTGATATATTGGAAAATATTTTCCATTATATTATGAGGTGGATGCTTTTTTTCTTTCATAAACCAAACATTACTCCAATTGCAATTTATGACTTCCGGGAATTGGAATCAGTAACAAATGAAGAGATCAAAATTGATACTACATGTCAGGTGAGTTAGAATATACTATTCATGTTTTATGATCAAATTTATAATTTTAATATGAATCTTTTTGCATATTTAAGTTGAATGTAAGACTAGATAATATTGTGGACATGAATAATGGGGATGTTGAGTTAATAAATGAAGGAAATTTAGAAGATAAGAATGTAAGTAATTCATTTAGTAAATTAAATTCTTTGGAATCCAAATGCTTAATTGTTTGGGGAAAGATAAAAATTATCATATATGATCATGATACAGTCACCATGACCAAAACATGTTTATATTGTAAGTTGAATGACCAAAGTGGAGGAAGGAAGAAATTAAGGTATGTATTTTTGTAATCATACAAAGATTTTCTAGAAAAATGGCAAAAGAGTGAGTGGCCATTTTTTTGGTCTTCAGAGTGGATATTTTCTGGTTATCCCATACATTATAGGTCTTAAAAACATCTAAAGTACTAAGCTCAAATGGGAAGAAGAAAAGAAAAAAATCTTATCAAAGATGGACCAGGAAAGTACAATGAAGGGGATTCAAATAACGTCTGACTGGGAAAGAATGATGGATGCACAAAATTTTGAAGAGGTAAAAATTAAAAGTATAATGGACCTTGAAGAAAGAAAGCAAAACAATCAGCTGGAATTTGAATTGAAAGAGAAGAAGCAGAAGATAGACAGACTTTAATAATTCTGTATTAGGATCATAAAGTCCCATTGAATATCTTAAAAGGATTTTGTGTTTAGTTAACAAAGGTTGGATTCCAGTGGGTGTTTTTTTTGCTATGATACTTTTGTTTTTCAATACTAACTTGATATTTTAAAAAATATTTCATTCTTCCACATGGGGATTATCTCAAAAGTACTTTGTTCAAAAGCTATAAGAAATTGGGAATTTATTGATGTAAGGTGTGGATATGAAACTTTAATTAAAAATCAAGTACTTTTCATGTCCTCAAAATTTGTATAAGGTAAAAATCAATTCAAAATAGTAAGAAATATTATTTTTAAGAGAAAACATGCCAATTTTATTGTTTATAACTTTATTGATATAAAACAATAATATTATAAAGATTTATTGTTTTACCAACAATAAAAATTTATCCAAAAATACTCTACAAGAGATATATAAGGCTACAAAAGAAATTTCTTCGAGAGCAATTTCAATTGGAATTAATTGAGCAAAGAACTGCAAGAAATTAATTAAAGAAAAAAGTCTTTAAAGAGAATATTAAAGATAAAACATTCCCAAAAGTGACCAGAGTGAATTTGGAAACAAAGTGACAAAGTTAACAGTGATGAAAGATGCTTTAATTCACTTTTGGGGTGGTTCAGGGGTGAAAATGATCATAAGAGTTACAAACAATGATTATAATGATTTTTTCAGGTGGTTAAAAGGATTAAAATGATTTAAAAATGGTGGTTGGAATCTTTTATTTATTGGTTTAACAGTGTCTAAACTAATTATAAAAGGAAAAGATTCTAACATGAAGAGAAAAGTGGGGCAAAGAAGACATTCTTTTATAGCCATCAATTTTCTTACTCCAAAAGTAAAATTCACTCTTGTCAGTCGTGAAAAACAGTCTGACAACAGAAAAGCCAATTATGGCATCATTGAACCCTGGTTTAGACCAAAAAAGGGCTGGTTTGAGCCATTTTAGACCCTTAAATCAGCCATTACCATAGCAATACCTGGTCTAGGGCCTTCAAAACACGTCAGAATGTGTGGAAGAGGCATAGAAGCCAGTTAAAACTGTTTTTACTAACATTGTTTTAACTTAAGGGTAGTTTTACCCTCTTGGCAGCAGTTAAAACCACCCTGGTTGGTATCAAAACCTCATCATCAATTGAGTCACAGACCATGTGACTCAATTACAGGCCAAAAGTGATGAACTTTTGCGTGAATTTTGACATCCCACACCAGTCAGCAAGGATTTTGGGGGTCTGGCTCCCCCTTAGAGCTAGAGTTCCTTTTCCGCCCCAATTTTAATCTTTCCAATTTATTTTTTCCTTTAATTCCTCATCATGTATTATACTTGTAATTTACATATGTAATTCAATTGAATTCTACAGTACAATACAGTAATAATTGATACCTCATATGTAAATTAAAGTTCACTTATGTAATACACACGCACATTTTGACATTTCAATGGAATTCAATTGAAAATACTTCAATTTGTCATAACTTCTAAACTAAACACAACACCTCAATTTTCACACAAAAATTGATGGTTGACACCACATGTGGTGTGAATTAAATCAAAGTTTTGAGGATTTTCAATTTTTGTATTGAAAATACTAAAAACTTAATTTAAGCTTATTTAGAGTTGAGTTACAAAAATTTCACTCAGAGGTGACCCCACCTAATTTTTTATGAGGAATCAAATGGTGAAATAATTTTTATATGCTTATCTATTGGATAAAAAGTTATAATATATTTTATATAACATTTTACCAAATATATTTTAATTTCACAATTTTTATTACAAATTCATTTTTACTTAATTTTTACAAGTAAAAATATAATTTCATAATTTTAAATTTTATTGTAATTTTATTTTTAAATTATAATTGAATTTTGGTTTTTAAATATAAATTTGTATGTATATTTCAATTTTTATTTTTATAATATAAATAAATTTATTTTATTTATATTTGTGTCTTAATTTATCTTTTGTGGTATTTTGGGTATATGAAAATACCTCTAAGGCTCACATTTCCTCCCCCTCAAAACAGAATATTACTTTTTAATATTGTTATTTCTAGTGTGTCTGAGCCTTCTGAGAAGTTTAGTAGCTTCAGGTATGTCTTTTTCCGGCAAGCATTCATCTTCACAAGTTGGGTCACTGTACCTAACAAGGTATTCCCTAACTTTGTTGGTTCTCAACTTTCATTCTTTGAGAACTTTGGTAATATTCTTACTACCAGATGACTCAACAGGAGGTATAGCTTGGGGAATTTTATTCCTCAAGGGAAATTTTTCAGCACCACTAGATTTATATGGCTTTATCAAGCTCACTGGAAATGTAGGATGCTTATTGCTAAGTTCTTTAGATAACTCTACTTAAACAGCATTTTCTCCATGGATGGCCTTAATAACAAAAGGTCCTGCAAAGGAGTCTTTCAGCTTTTTACATCATTTGATGTTATTGAAGTTAGTGGTGGATAAAAGAACTAAGTCCCCCACTTTGAAATCTGGAGTTGCATGTGATTTATCCCATTTGTCCTTAGCGTATGCAAAAGAATCCTCCATGCACCTTACTGCATGCTTTCTAGCTTTGTCTAGAATTCCTTTGAAGCTAGCAGCTGTGGGATGTATTTAAATTAAATCTTTCCTCAAGGAATCTTGAGGTAATTTTGGGTTCCATCCTTTTTCTAGAATAGCAGGAGTTTGATTGGTACTGGCATGGATTGATGTTTTACATGCTAATTCCAGTGCTGGAAACAGAGTACACCAATCATGGGTAAATCCATCACAATCTTTGAATTCAAGGCCATATGCACAAAATCTTCTTACCATGTCCTCTAAGGTTTGGATCATCCTTTCAGCCAGACCATCAGTTTGTGGGTGGTAGGCTGTAGAGAAAGACAGCTTAGTGCCAAATAATTGGTGAAGATTTGTCCATAGTTCTGAAGTCAATTTGGGATCCCTATCACTAATGATATTTGTAAATATTCCAGTCTATGACACTACTCTATTCCAGAGCTGTATCCATGGCTGTATCATCCTTGTGACATGGTAAAAAGATTGGAGTTTTACTGAATCTGTCTACAATTACTAGGCAAGCATTATAACTTCTGTCACCTCCTGGTGGTAGTCCCGTTACCCAATCCATATGGACAATTTCCCAAGGTCTTCTTGGCTCTTGGATTTTTATCATATTTCCAAGTCTCTTTCCAGTGGATTTATTTGCCTTTTGGCATCTGTCACAGGTTTTTCAATACTCTGCAACATATTTCTGCCACATTGGCCACCATATTAAAGTCTTTACTTTCTCTCTTGTTCTGTTTTCAGACAGATGTCCTGAAAAGGGGCTATCATGGCATTCTTTCAGTACAAGATTGATTAATGACCTGTCTACAACTGTCATGACACATGTGTGCTTGGTTCTGTAGTAAATTATACCATCCAGTAGGTGAAATCTTCCTTCATCATAAGACTTTTTCCATACTTCATCCAAGGCATTTATTAGAGAGTTTTCTTTACAGTCTTTGTTATGTAATTGGCATAGAATGCTACAATTCTTATCTTGAGTGTAACTACTTCTGACTTCTTCAAAGAAGGTGGTGTTCAAGTCTGTAACACTTCTTCCTTCTATTGGGATTTGTGGTGAAGCTTCTTCTGGCACATAAGCAGGATTATCAATATTATTTGGTAATGGCCATCTGCTTAGTCCATCTGAATTCTTATGAATATTCCCATCCTTATGAACAATAGTCATATTCCCTCTGTATTATTTTATGGCTATTTGCCATCTGAGCATATGTCTGTTGGGTGTTTTCATGTTTAAAAGTGATTTGACAGCTGTACAATCTATTATCACCTTAAAAACACATCCCTCCAAGAAGTAGTTTAATTGCTTCAAGGCCCAGACAAGGCATAGACATTCCATTTGACTTGCTCCATATCTGGATTCAGTTGGTTTGATTTGCCTGGGTATGAAACATATGGGTCCTTCTACAGGTTTATCATTTATGATCTGAACTTGGTGAAGTGCAGCACCCAGACCATCCCCTGATGCATCAATATACAATTTGAAAGGCAATTTCAAGTCTGGCACCAGTAAGAGTGGAGCAGTGGTAAAGGCTTCTCTTAGATACTCAAAAGCTTTAACTCTGTCAATAGTCATTTCAAATACTGTGTCTTTGTCACACAATTTATAAAGTGGTCTTGCTATGGATGCAAAATCTTTAATGTGTTGCCTGTAATATCCTGCAAAACCTAAGAATGACTGAATTTCCTTTTTGTTCTGAGGAATGGGTTTTAGCAATACTGCTGCAACTTTGTTTTTGTCAATTCCAAGGGAAAAACCAGATACAACATGTCCTAGTGCCTTAAGTTCTTTAAATCCAAAATGGCATTTCTTCAAGGCAATTTTCATGTTTACTGATTGAATTTTTGTCAAAACTCTGGACAATCTGTACATGTGCTCCTCCCAAGTCTTGTAACAGACAATGATTTAATCAATGTAAATGATTAACCATCCCTGTGAAACTTAGAGATATGACCACATACCCAAAAAGGTCATAAGAAATATTTAAAATAATTACCTTAAAACTACAAAAATGCCATAAATTGGCATAAAACTTGGTTTAACTTGAAAACCAATGAACAAACATGTGAAATAAAATATACCATTGGATTCAACGTGGTAAAATACACATATACCATTTTTATGGAATATCTGTAAAGTCAATATTTAATGAGCTATAAGTAATAATACCTTATAAAAACACAAATCCTTATTTATTTCAAAGAGCAATGAAACAATATGTGAAATAAATGGTACCATTGGATTTTTCATAAAAATTCACATATAAAACAATTAAGAAGCTAAGCTCCAAAGTCAATACTTAAGGGATTAAGCTGAATATATGCACTTTTTTGGTCAACACATATATTCAAGGATTTTAGCTAATATCTTTTGAAATATGCATGATAGAGTGATGAACCAAAAGGAAAGTCATCACGTAATTACTGTAGGAATACAGAAATGAACTTCATTTCACAAGTTATAAACAAGGTTAAAACCCGTAAGGGATTATTGACTAATATCAACAGAGCTGTTGACCACTTTGTTGTGAAAGTGGTCCAAACTTAAAAAAAGTATAAAGTTGGATTCTACTAGCTCATTCGTGAATAATGATGTATTTTTTATTATAATGTTCAAGTTATAACCCCTTGAAATCATGTTTTGAAGTTTAAAATATTAAATTTCAACAGAAAAGAACTTTAATATTGGTAATATTATTGTTATTAATTGTTTTTTATTAATAAAAAACAATTTTTTATTCCTTTATTATTTGTTGGTAACAATAATAAAGTGCTTTTAAATATATTAATTATTTTATATTAATATATTTATTATATATATATTATTTTTTTATAATATAAATTATATTATTATATTTATTTAATAATTTAATTATTTTACGCCTTAATTATAATAATTCTTTATTACTATAATTATTTTTATTTTATTTAATTTATTTATAAGGAAATTCATAGTACAATAAGTAAAATATTAGTAATTTTTACTTATTGTTTCATAGTCAAACCTTACAATCCCTCTGAGAGTTCTTCAGGGAAGATTTCATTCATCATTCTTTGGAAGTGTGAAGATGCATTTTTGATACCAAAGGGCATCCTCAAGTATTCATACACTCCACAATGAACAATAATTATCAAGTATTTTCTTGCTCTTGGTGTCACCAAAATTTGATGGAATCCTTTAAGGGCATCCATAGTGGTTATATACACTGCTTGAGATATTTGAGTAAGGGAAATTTGGATTTTTGGTATTGGGTATCTTTCTGGAACAGTGTAAGTGTTCAGAGCTCTAAAGTCCCCAACCATTCTAGATTTTCCATTATGCCATGCCACTATGACTGGTGTAGTTATTTCCACTTCTTCATTGTGGCCAACGTTTCTTATTTCCCCAAGGTCTAGAAGCTCTTTGATATTAGTTTCCAGAGCTTCTCTTGACTTGGGAATTTCTGGGTATGCAGGTCTTCTCAATAGTGGTGGATAAGGTCTCTCAATATTAAGAATGATGTCAACTTCATGACCAATAATTGCTCCCAGAGGTTCTTTGTCTGAAGCAAATGCTCCTCTGTGGTCATACAAAAGGGAAGAAAGTTCATTTTCTTGTTTATCACTCAGATGAAGGCTTATTTCAGCTTCATTTAACTGTTCAGACTTGAATTTTTCTAACTCTAAGTTGACTGGTGATACTTTGTTTACTGTAATTTGTCTTTTAAATGGTAAAAAGGCAAATTCTTGGCGCTTATTGTCTCCAATAGTAAAGTATCTGTCTTTGTTGTTATGTAAATCTATCCCATACATGATTAAATAGTCATTTCCCAATATAAAATGGGTACTAGAGCAGTTTTCCATAACAACAAACTCAACTGTGATTCTCAAATTCCCATTAATGTGTGGGAATATGACATTAATCTCAAAAATTCCTAATGCTTTCATTGGATTACTTGCACTATTGAATTTTATACCATCAATTGGAAACAATTGGTCTTCAAAATTTGGTACACAAGTCTTAAGAAAAGATTTTCCAACACAAGAGCAGAAGGCTCCTGGGTCAAGCAAACGTTCGGTGGGCTTGTTGTCAATAACCACTTCTGTTATACAGGAGTTACCAGCTGTATAACCTTTCCCTCTGTTTGGTTTTGTTTTCATAAGTTGTGCATATTGAACTTTTTATAAATCAAGTTGACCATTGCTCAATTGTGGAAAGTGGGAATAAGATTTCATGATGTCAAAAGTGGCATTGATATTTTCTATATCTTTTGAAGATTCAGAAAATATGGATGACTTATCATCTGAATTGTCTTCAATTATGTCTTCTTTTTCAACATCAGGTTCCTTTTCAATGTCAAATTCATTGATTTCCCCCCTTTTTGGACATGTATTGGCTAAATGGGTGGTCCTTTGGCAAATATGGCACTTTCTGACTGTATCTTCAGATTTATACTTAACATTATGAGAATTTCCTTTGGGGTTTTGTCCACAGAATCTTTCCAAGGTGTATTAAACCTTGTTTTGAGATTCACACTACTAGAACCAATTTTGGTTCTGGTGGTTACTTCTGCTAATATATTGATAATATCCTCTTCTGAAGATTGTTCAGTAGTCCTGCTTTTGACATCATGCTCTAAGTCATCTCCACATTGTCTCAGAATCTTTCTATGCATCATAAATTCTGACATGTCAGGATATAATGCTGTTAATCTGTCTTTTTGTTGGCAAAACCATGGTAAAGCTTTGTCTTTATCAGCATTAAATTTGTCATATTCAAAGGCTGTTTCCACTTTGAACCTCCAAGCATCATTGGACCATTTGTTGATAATTTGGGTTTTCCACCAAGTCCAACTTCGGTGTCCATGTGCTTGTCTCAATTTGATATACCATCTGTGAGCCGATTTGGTAAATAAGGTGTTAAACCTGGCTGTTACCAATCTGTCTGGTAATTCAAAGTCTTCTTTGATCATGTCAATACCTCTGATGAATTCCATATGGTCATATTCTCCTTCACCACTGAATTGAGGCCATTCCTTAAGTTTTGGAACTTCTTTCAAGAGTGCTTGGCCCATTGTTGGTTCCAAATTATGAAAAGAAGTAGAAAATTTATTTTTTAATTGAGAATTTTCAATATCCAATACCTGTGGATTGGGAATCCCTGTACCCTAATTTTGATTCAGAGGTGTAGACATTCTTGGTAAGGTGTTTAGTAGTTGTTCAATATCATTCATTTTACTATTGTTACACCTTTGTGAATTTCTTAATTCATGTTGACAGCTTTGTATAGAGGTTATTATATTCTTTTTATGATCATCCTCCTTATATGTCAGCTCATGCCATAATTCTGTTTGTTTAGTATTATCAGATATAACTTCATTTAACTTTATTGTTAATTTTGATATTTCCTCTTTTGAGGTATCAAAACACTTTTTCAAGGCAATTATATGTGTCTTTACTTCAGTAAATGATTTTGAAATATCATCAACAGCTTTCTTATTATCCTCTTTGATATTATTTATGGCTTGTTTTATTCTTGTTTCAATCATGTCATCAATATTGAATTTAGAATATTTGTCTGTCAATTCCTTAATAATGGCAGATTGTTGCTTTATATTATTGCCAAAAGAATTAGGATTATTAGAAGCTTCAATTGTTCTTAAAACCTTTTCAAAAAATTTAAGTGTTTCATTGATTTGGCTCAGACTCAAGTTATGTGTTTTAAGATGGTCACAAATTGATGTATTTTTATCAGAAAGATGACTTTTTATGTCAGTTATAGCTTCATACAATTCTGGAATAGAATCAAAAATATCAGAAATCATTTCTGATATTTTAATCTGGCCTCCTCTTTCTTTTGTAATTCCATCATTGTTCTGGCCATCTGAAACACATTTTCCATGGCATCCTGTAGCCCTGGCTGTAAGGCTTTGGGGCTGGTGCCTTCCCTTTGCCCTTGTTTGGAGCTTGTGGCTTCTTTTTTACGTTGGAATTGCTGCTGCTGGCCACTGGGGCTGTTTTTGGCACTTGCTTGGGTGGTGGAGGGTTGTTTTTCCTCCATTCTAGTGTCAAGAGCATTATGTTTTTCTTTCTAACCAATGGATGCCATCCATTGAGCAATGTGCAAGTATTGGGATGGCCTAGGAACTTTCTCACAGTAAGGTAAGAATTCATGCAGTTTTCCACAGATCTGCAAGGATCTGGTACTCTTTGTACTGCAGGGCATTGTTGTATGCTTTGTGGCTGGCTTTGTATATGTCCACTGAGGCTTCTTGTGGTGGTGTCAGCTCTTGGTGAAGGTAAAATGGTATTATCAGCATCAGAATGACCTATTTTAGTTGTTTGGAAGTCATCAACTGACCCTTTTCCTTCTGTACCTGGTTGGCTTCTGCCATAATCACGTATATTACCTTTCTGGGAGCTGCTTGAGGGGTTATAGCTGGCTCCTGATCTAGTTGAAGGCATATTTTATGATTAAAAAGGCTTAAAGTAGTATTTTCATGTCAAAAAAACTTACTATTGGCCAAATTCTTAGCTTTCTGAAGGGTATTACTTATATCCAAGTAAATCAATTGCGAAGATATTGGTTCAGGTTGGTTATTTTGAGTCACAATAACAGTACTGGCAGGGATAATGCTGGTGACTGTTGAGGCTGTTTCAATGTTTTCTTGTCTTACCACGTTTTTAGACACTAAAATTAATCAAAAAGGCAATTAATTAGGTAAAAAAAGGTTATTTCAAAAAAGGAAATAAAAATATAAGCCTCACTTATAATATGAAAAAAATTATTTTTTATGGATTTTTTTGGATTATAAGTATTTTTTATATGTTTTTAAAATTTTTTCAATATAAGAAAAAGGTTTAAAAAGAATAAAATAAAATAAGTCACAGGTAAAATATCACGGCTGGGCCCCCAAATGTAAGGTGTGGATATGAAACTTTGATTAAAAATCAAGTACTTTTCCTGTCCTCAAAATTTGTATAAGGTAAAAATCAATTAAAAAATAGTAAGAAATATTATTTTGAGGAGAAAACATGCCAATTTTATTGCTTATAGCTTTATTAGTATAAAACAATAATATTATAAAGATTTATTGTTTTACCAACAATAAAAGTTTATCCAAAAATACTCTACAAGAGATATATAAGGCTACAAAAGAAATTTCTTCAAGAGCAATTTCAATTGGAATTAATTGAGAAAAGAACTGCAAGCAATTAATTAAAGAATAAAGTCTTTAAAGAGAATATCAAAGAGAAAACATGCCCAAAAGTGACCAGAGTGAATTTGGAAACAAAGTGACAAAGTCAACAGTGATGAAAGATGCTTTAATTCACTTTTGGGGTGGTTCAGGAGTAAAAATGATCATAAGAGTTACAAACAATGATTATAATGATTTTTTCACGTGGTTAAAAGTATTAAAATTATTTAAAAATGGTGGTTGGAATATTTTATTTATTGGTTTAACAGTGCTTAAACTAATTATAAAAGGAAAAGATTCTAACATGAAGAGAAAAGTGGGGCAAAGAAGACATTCTTTTATAGCCATCAATTTTCTTACTCCAAAAGTAAAATTTACTCTTTTCAGTCGTGAAAAACAGTCTGACAACAGAAAAGCCAATTATGGCATCATTGAACCCTGGTTTAGACCAAAAAAGGGCTGGTTTAAGCCATTTTTAGCCATTTTAGACCCTTAAATCAGCCATTACTATAGCAATACCTGGTCTAGAGCCTTCAAAACACGTCATAATGTGTGTAAGAGGCTTAGAAACCAGTCAAAACTGTTTTTACTAACATTGTTCTAACTTAAGGGTAGTTTTACCCTCTTGGCAGCAGTCAAAACTACCCTGGTTGGGATCAAAACCTCATCATCAATTAAGTCACAGACCCTGTGACTCAATTACAGGCCAAAAGTAATGAAATTTTGCGTGGATTTTGACATCCCGCGCCACTCAGCAAGGATTTTGGGGGTCTAGCTACCCCTTAGAGCTAGAGTGTATTTCCCCCCCAGAATTAATCTTTCCAATTTATTTTTTCTTTAATTCCTCATCATGTAATAAAATTATAATTTACACATGTAATATAATTGAGTTTTTAATTACACATCTGTAATAATTGATACCTAATATGTAGATTAAAGTTCACTTATGTAATACACGCGCACATCTTGACATTTCAATTGAATTCAATTGAAAATACTTCAATTCCTCGTAGCTTCTAAGCTAAACACAACACCTCAATTTTAACACAAACATGATGGTTAACACCACATGTGGTGTGAATTAAATTAATGTTTTGAGGATTTTTATACTTTTGTACAAAAAATACCAAAAACTTAATTTAAGCTTATTTAGAGTTGAGTCACAGAAATTTCACTCAGAGGTGACCCCACCTATTTTTTTATGAGGAATAAAATGGTGAAATAATTTTTATATGTTTATTTATTGGATAAAAAGTTATAATATATTTTATATAACTTTTTACAAAAAATGTTTCAATTTCACAATTTTTATTAAAAATTCATTTTTACTTAATTTTTACAAGTAAAAATATAATTTCATAATTTTAAATTTTATTGTAATTATATTTTTAAATTATAATTAAATTTTGTTTTCAATATAAATTTGTATTTATATTTCAATTTCTATTTTTATAATATAAATAAATTTGTTTTATTTATATTTGTGTGTTAATTTATCTTTTGTGGTCTTTTGGGTATATGAAAATACCTCTAAGGCTCACAATTGAGGTGTAAATATTCTAGTCTTGGATTTGAAATCATAATCAAAGATCTAAAAAGATTTTACAACAATCCCATATGTTTATTTGTATTTTCATTTTGAAGAACAAACCTTCAATTTTGATTTGAGAATAATTTTTTAAAAAACTATGGTTATGGATATTTAGAAAAAAAAACCACAACATTAGCATATTTGTCTTTTTTATTAAATCCAACAAAAATATCTGAATTTCTACTTGATTTTTTTGAAAAAAAATAACTGAAGTATTTAAAATATAACTCAATTTTATTATTAAAATTCTCTGTTTTTTCAAACAGACGAATAAAAAAAACAATCAAAAATTTATTACTATAATTATGTGTTTAAAAATTCTGATAAAAAAATAATTTAAAATCGTGACTTTTCTATTTTTAAACAAGAAAAAATTTTATTTTTCAAGGAGAAAAAATCATTTCTATAATTTTTTTAATTATTATTTTAAAATGTAACAAATATGGGAAATAACACTTTGGATCCATTGATAGTACATCTCTGTAATATCCAATTTATGGCAATTTGGCCATATCCATTAATTTTTGCCAAATTGGCCTTATTAACGTTTTTGGGTAATTTAATCATATGGGATGAACCTAGCCCCTTTTGGGAATTCCTCAATCAAAAGGGGAAATACAGTCAAAAAGGCTATATCATGCTTTTTAAGCTTAAAATACAGTTTTTCATATTTCTGAATATTTTTCAGTTATATTTAATTTTCTCATGAGGAATGGAAAATATGCCCAAATGGCTATATAAGGACATTTGGGGATTATTTTCCATATTTGCACATTTTGTGAAAATACAGTTTTAAGCCTGTATAGGATACTTTTGAATAAAACATCCACAAATCCCATGAAGCCATCAAGTGTATCTTTCATCAATGTTTGTCAAGGCCATCCTCCAAAAACCATTTGGCCACCTTTTCCCTTCAATACCCAGAATTGACATAAATGGTGTTATGCACCAATATGCAGCTTTTTTCACCAGAAATCCAATTTTGACCAAATCAAGGGTCCATCCTTCAAGTCAAAAATAACTTTCAGCTCTCAAGGCATTATATTCTAAGGAGGTTTAATCATCTCTAAAGCACAAGTATTTTCTTAAATATCAATAACCTCACTCATTAGCTATTGGTTGTTTCTAAGTATGCAGTATTACTTCAAGCAACTACTTTCAAGTTTCATTTTAGAAGATATTTAAGATGCAGTTTCAAATCAGCTGTCAAGTGTAAACTCTCAATCAACCCACCAAGGCAACCAAGCTCATTCAGTACCGTCTATTCTCATTGAAGAATGTATATCAACCACAGACCCTGGGAAGATAATTCAGCCCAATTCATTTCCCAATTCTGTAAGGTGTGGATATGAAACTTTGATCAAAAATAAAGTAGTTTTCCTGTCCTCAAAATTTGTATAAGGTACAATATGATTAAAAATGGTAATGTGGTATTCAATACCTCTTTTCCAAAATTCAAAAAAATTTTAATAATGAAAATTTTGGAAAAATAAAGATCACAATGACTAATACAGGAATTAACCACTCAAAAGACATTATTAAAATCATAAAAAAAACAGTAATAACAGAAATAGAATGGAGGAAAGGAAGAATTTATCATTCAGCATAGAAAGAACCAACATATTTCTATAATTATATAAATGATAGAGGAATACAATCTTATGGAGTTATACAAAAAAAATACATATAAGCTTCACAGAATCAACTATATAGGTTTAATACATACAGAAAACTCAAAATTACATGGACAAAGTAACATTGTAGTATTATATCCACTCTAAATCCATCAGGAAGATTCTATTACTAAGAATTAAAATCATCAAAATAAAGTTTATAAAACACAAGGATCATTTGACAATATCAAATTAAACTCAGTACAAAGAAAATACACTAAAATCAGAACTACACAGCAATTACAGTGATCAGATATTACAACTTAAAAGCTATCCCCACATGACACAGCCACAGAATTAATAATTTCAATTCAAATGAATTTCAACTATCTGAATGCAAAGAGAATACACTAAACTGTAAATTACACAGCAATTACAGTAATCAAGAATTAAAACCCAAGAAGATATCCCCACATTAAACAGAATGATCACCTGGAACTAACTAAATTTTACAAACAAATTATGCAAGGGCTTATTCACATGACACCATCTTCATCCTTTACTCACCAGCATTAATTCCTAAAGGCTGTGCAAGCTGACTAAAGTAGTGTAAAGGAGAAGTCAACTGATATTTTGATTGAATTCCCCACCAAGAAAAACATCTCAATCTCAATTTTGGCCAAACAAATGGTGAAAATATATAAATCATTTGACACCATTCTCAATATTACTCACCAGAATTAATTCCTCAAATCTGTGCAAACTTACTAATGCAGTGTAAAATATAAGTCCTCTGACTTTTTGTACAAAAATCTACACCAGAAAAATTATCTCAAGGGAAAAAATGAAACTTTACATGGAGAGCCCATGGGTACTCCTCACAACATAAAAGGAGGCCCCCTCTCTCATTTTCTCCCTTTTCCTCATGCAATTAATTATATACCAAGAAGGAGAAAAAATATTCATCCCTTACTAGTAGGTTAATCTAGATATTATTATTATTAAATTACACTAATAATGATTTATAAGTAGCTGTAGTTAACATTAGGTCTGACTATATTATAAATTTATCTATTAGTCAAAATACTAATATTCAACAAAAGATTTATATTATAATCTTCTAAATAAGAAGAAAAAACATATTACTACGTTGTTATCCAAAAAAGAAAAAAAATACACCTTAGTAGTTTCATAACTGTTAATATTAGTAAATATTATTATTTATTATCATCCATTATTACTATTATAGATAGTAAGATATTTATCAACTTTCACCAGTGTTTTTTTTATAATTATAGTGGTACTATCATATATCATTACTAATACTTATCAGCTATCACTAGTATCATTATCAAAATTATAGTTAGAATATTATCTACATTATTTATCAATTACAAAATTTAACCAATAAAAAAATTATCATTCTTCTCATATTAAACTATTACCCATTAAAAAATTAATTACTATTAACAAAAGAAACAAATTAGATCACCAATAAGTACTATTATATCTACTATTTATCTACTCAACTTGTCAGCCTGTGACTCAAAACCAGAGCACAAGCATGACAGCCAATATACCATAAATCAATGGTATAGCCAGCATACCACCAAAACATGGAGCTGAGCCAAATCAGCTCAAAAGGTATCAAAAGAAAGAGGAAACTCACCCCTTTCTGAAAATATAAGTCCCATCACCATAGGACAAGAAATAACAAAGTTATTCCTGCTCAAAGTTATTGCTGAGCATAAACCTTAATTTTCACCTCTTATCTAAAATCCAGAAGGAGAGGCTTAACCACATCAAATGGGTACTCAAAATGAATCTCTAAGCCAGGGATATCCAATGGTACCAGCCAAACTGAGCTAGCACCAGTATTACTTGAGTTATGGTCAAATTCAGGCCAAATAAGGGTGAACAAAACATTCACCTCTCATCTAACTTCTACAGTTTTAGTGTGGGATACTTGAAGTGGGGTCTTTTTGGAAAGAGCACAATCAGGGCTATCTGATGGTGCCATCCACTTCTTCATATCTCAACTATAACAGAAGTTATGAGGCAAGCAAGCTCAATACAGCTTTTTGCCCAAACCACGCCTATGTACAAAAAACCTTGTACATAGGATAACTTTGTCATATTTAATGATAACCATACCAAATTGGGTATCATTGTGTAGAGCTCATACAGGGCTATCGAATGAACCAACTTTGAGCATGATATCTCAAAAACTGACAGAGTTATGGCTGTTTGAAAGATATAATCCCACAATATGGCCAATACAGCTGTATTATGACAGGATACAGTTGTACTCTGATTATGAGGTGTCAAACAGACGCTGAAGCTTATTTATACTTCAATACCTCATAATTAAGTCAAATACAGAGGTCCATACAGGTTCTGTACAGTTTCTGACGCGTCAGGAGCACCAGAATACACCTGTAAACTCCATTGGTGAAAATTTTCACCCTGTATAGGGTAAAAATGACTACTTGTGGTTCTAAAACCACATTTCAACCCAATACTAGCCTGTATTGAGTGTATAGAACCACAAACCAGCCCACAGTAGTGAAAATTTTCACTCTGTGGTCGTGTGCAGAGGTAAACCACCTCCCACTACCCCAGAACAAGATAAAAGGAGGCTTTGCCTCACCAGGAAGCAAATCAAGCATCCTGTTCTTGATATTCTTACATGGTATAACTTCTTAAAAAGGAAGTGATACTCTTAGAATTTAACAGGTATACTTTAAAGTAAGTATTGTAGGGTTTGCTATTGTAAACCAACAGGCAAACACTGCACCCAGGGCTATCAGCAGTACTCACCATCACTAAATTATTTTAGTATAGCCCTTTTCACTCATATTCTCACTCTAAATATAATCATTATTTTCGTTTCACACTCAGAGTTATAGCTTTTATTATCTTTCTGAAGCTATATCATAGAGTCACCCTGACACAACTATTATATCATCATCTTGAAATAAACTACAAATTTATTATTTTAAAGTAGTATTGTTTAATCATTGGACTGATTATTGATTAGGTCTCATAGAGACTGCTGAAAAGTATTCTCTAGTTGTAAAGCCACAATCTTAAATATTGATTTGTGAGCTCTTTAGGGAGATTTTTTATTATATTCAGAGGGGAAGCTAAAACACCATTAGCACCCTTGGTTACAGGATTAATTCAGAAATTCAAAACTGTTTACGTGTGATTTCCCCCTCAAGGACTGCCTTATCCAATCCCACAGTAAGATTCAAGATTTTTAAAAGAAAACATGCCAAACTTATTATTGTTAACTATATAAGTATAAAACAATAATAATGTAAAGATTTATTGTTTTACCAACAATAAAAATCTATCCAAAAATACTCTCCAAGAGAAATTGAAGGCTAAAGAAGAAATTTCTTCAAGAGCAATTTCAATTGGAATTAATTGAGAAAAGGACTGCAAGCAATTAATTTAAGACAAGAGTCTTAAAAAAGAATATTCAAGAGAAAACAAGTCCAAAAGTGACCAGAGTGAATTTGCAAAAAAAGTGACAAAGTTAAAAGTGATGAAAGATGCTTTAATTCACTTATGGGGTGGTTCAAGGGTAAAAATGATTATACGAGTTACAAAAAACTTATTATAATGTTTTTTCACCTGGCTAAAAGGTTTGAAATGAGTTAAAAAAGATGGTTTTAATGATTCTTGATTGGTTTAACAGTGTTTAAGCTAATTATAAAAGGAAAAGATTTTAGCATGAAGGGAAAAGTGGGGAAAAGAAGATATTCTTTCATAGCCACCAGTTTTCTTACTCCAAAAGTAAAATTTACTGTTGTAAGTCGTGAGAAACACTCTGAAAACAGAAAAGCCAATAATTCCATCATTGAACCCTGGTTTAGATTAAAAAAAGGCTGGTTTTAGCCATTTTTTGCAATTTTCACCCAATTTAGACCCTTGAATCAGGCATTGCTATAGTGATACCTGGTTTCAAGACTTCAAAGCATTTCAAGATGTGTGTAAGAGACTTCAAAGCAAGTTAAAACTGTTTTTTCAAAGATTGTTTCAACTTGAGGGTAGTTTTACCCTGTTGGCAACAGTTAAAGCTGCCCTGGTTGGTATCAAAACCTCATCATCAATTGAGTCACAGACACTGTGCCTCAACTCCAGGTCAAAAGTAATGGGTTTTTGCATGAATTTTTACATCTCAAGCCTCTGAGCAAGGAATTTGGGGGAGTTTGGCACCCTTTGAGCCAAGCTTCCTTTCCCCCCCAGAATTAATGTTTCCAATTTATTTTTTCTTTAATTCCTCATCATGTATTATACTTTTAATTTTAATATGTAATTCAATTGAGTTTTTACATTATAAAACTGTAATAGTTGATACTTCATATGTAAATCAAAGTTCACTTATGTAATAGATGTGCCCATTTTGACATTTCAATTGAAAATTCTTCAATTCCTCATAATTTCTAAACTACAAACCACACCTCAATTTTAACACAAAAATTGATGGTTAACACCACATGTGGTGTGAATTAAATTAAGGTTTGAATATTTTCAATTTTTATACAGAAAGTAGTCAAAACTTAATTTAAGTGTATTTAGAGTTGAGTTACAGAAATTTCACCCACAGGTGACCCCAACTTTTTTTTATGGGCAATCCAATGGTGAAATAATTTTCATGAGTTTATTTATTGGATAAGAAATTATAATAATTTTTATTTAAGTTTTTTCCAAAAATATTTTAATCTAATATTTTTGTTAAAAAATTATTTTTACTTAATTTTTCCAAAAAAAATGTGTTTTCACAATTTGAAATTTCAATGTAATGCTAATTTTAAATTATAATTAAAACTTTACTTAAAATTTCAATTTTGTTTATAAGCTATATGTATATATATATATACATATATATTAGCTTTTGTTTTTATAATATAAATAAATTTATTTATTTATAGTTATAACATCATTTGTTATTTGTGGCATCTTGGGTATATAAAAATACCTCTAAGGCTCACATTCCCTCACATTCAAAAAATAATATTACTTTGTAATATTGTTCTTTCTAGTGTGTCTGGACATTCTGGGATGTTTGGTAGCTTCAGGTATGTCTTTTTCTACCAACCATTCATCTTCAGAAGTTGGGTCACTGTACCTGACAAGGGACTCCCTTAATTTCTTTTTTCTCAAATTCCTTTCATTGAGAACCTTGGTAATCTTCTTCAAACCAAATGATTCAACAGGAGGTATCTTATGGGAACTTTATTCCTCAAGGGGAAGTTTTCAGCATCACCAGATCTGTAAGGCTTTATCAGGCTTATTGGAAATGTAGGATGCTTATTACTAAGTTCCTCAGATAATTCTACTTCAACAGAATTTTCCCTATGGAGGGCCTTGATAACAAAATGTCCTGAAAAGGAGTCTTTGAGCTTTTTACATCCCTTGATGTTATTGAGGTTAGTGGTAGATACAAGTACTCAATGTCCTACTTTGAAGTCTGGAGAAGCATGTGATTTGTCCCATTTGTCTTTGGCATACAAAAATGAATCCTCCTTGCACCTCAGTACATGCTTTCTAGCTTTTTCTGGAATTTTTTTGAAGCTAGCAGCTGTGGGATCTATCTCAGAAAATCCTTCCTCAAGGAATATTGGGGTAGTTTGGGATTATATCCTTTCTCTAGAATAGCAGGAGTATGATTTGTACTGTCATTAATGAATGTTTTATATGACAATTCCAGTGCAGGTAGAAGGGCACACCAATCATTTGTGATTCCTTCAAAATCTTTGAGCTCTAGGCTATATGCAAAAATTCTTCCCACCACGTCTTCCAAGTTTTGGATAATTCTTTCAGCTAGCCCATCAGTTTGTGGGTGGTAAGCTGTAGAGAATGATAACTTCATTCTAAATAATTGGTGAAGGTTTTTCCATAGTGCTGAGGTAAATTTGGATCCTTTTCACTGATAATATTTTTGAATATGACAGTGCATGAGACTACTCTATTCCATATCAGAAGGGCTGTATGCATGGCTATATCATCCTTGTGACATGGCAAAAAGATTGGAGTCTTACTGAACCTGTCAAAAATCACTAGGAAGGGATTATAGCTTCTGTCACCTGCTGGTGGTAGGCCAGTTACCCAATCCATTTGGGAAATTTTCCAAGGTCTACTGGGCTCTTGGAATTTGATCATATTTCCAAGTCTCTTTCCAGTGGATTTATCTGCATTTTGACATCTTTCACAGGTTTTGCAATATTCTTAAACATCTTTTTGCCACATTGGGTACCATATAAAGGTCTTGATTTTCTCCCTTGTTTTGTCTTCAGATAGGTGTCGTGAGAAGGGGCCTTCATGGAATTATTTAAGTACAAGATTTATTAAGGATTTGTCCACAACTGTCATTACACATGTGTTTAGTCCTATGGTAAATTATTCCATCAAGTAAATGAAATATTCTTTCATCATATGATTTCTTCCATATTTAGTCCAAGGCATGTATCAAGGAGTTATCTTTAGAGTACTTAGTAAGTAATTGGCATAGGATTCTACAATTTGTATGCTGCGTATAACTGTTCCTTACTTCTTCAAAGAAGTTAGTGTTCAGGTCTGTAACACTGATGCCTTCTATTGGGATTTATGGGGAAGCTTCTTCTGGAACAAGCAGGATTATCAATTCCATTTGGTAATGGCCATCTGCTTAGTCCATCTGCACTTTTGTGGATATTCCCATTTTTGTGTACAATGGTCATATTACCCCTATAATATTGTATGGCTATTTGCCATCTGAGCAGATTTATGTTAGGTGTTTTCATGTTTAGAAGTGATTTAACAGAAGTATAATCTGTAATAGCTTTAAAAACACACCCTTCAAGGAAGTAATAAAGTTTCTCCAAGGCCCAGACAACAAATAAACATTCCATTTGACTTTCCCTATATCTGGCTTCAGTAGGTTTGATTTTCCTAGATATGAAACATATCGATCCTTCTACAGGTTTTTAATTAATAATCTGGACTTGATGAAGTGCAGCTCCTAGTCCATCTCCAGATTAATCAATATAAAGGGAAGGTTAAAATCTGGCATCAGTAAGAGTGGAGAAGTGGTTAAGGCTTGTCTCAGGGATTCAAAGGCTTTGACTCTGCCAAAGGTCATTTCAAATACTGTGTCTTTGTCACACAATTTGTAAAAAGGTCTTGATATGGATGCAAAGTCTTTAATGTGCTTCCTGTTGTATCCTGAAAATCCCAAAAATGGATGTATTTCCTTGTTTTTCTGAGGAATAGGTTTCAGTATCACTGCTGAAACTTTGGTTTTGTCAGTTTCAAGGGATAGACCAGATACTACATGTCCTAGGGCTTGGAGTTCTTCAAATCAAAAATGACATTTATTTAAGGAAATTTTCATTTTTACAGATTGGATTTTCCCCAAAACTCTGGATAATGTGTACATATGTTCCTCCCAAGTCTTGAAACAGACAATAATGTAATAAATGTAAATGGTTAACCATCCTTCTGAAAGTTCTTCAGAGAACATTTTATTAATCATCCTTGGAATGTGTGAAGGTGCATTTTTGATACTGAAAGGAATCCATAAGTATTCATACACTACACAATGAACAATAATTCTCAAATATTTTCTTTCCCTTGGTGTCACTATAATTTGATGGAATATTTTAAGGGAATCCATAGTGGTTTTTAAACTTCTTGAGATATTTGAGTCAGGTAAATTTGGATCTTTGGTATGGGGTACCTGTCTGGGACAGTGTAAGTGTTTAGAGCTCTAAAGTCCCCCACCATTTGGTACTTTCTATTATGCCATGCCACTATGACTGGTGTAGGTATTTATTCATATTCATTGTGGCCAACCTTTCTTATTAACCCAATTTCCAGGAGCTCGTTAATGTGAAGCTCAAGAGCTTCTCTTGAGTTTGGGCTTTCTGGGTATGCAGGCCTTCTCAAGAGTGGTGGATAAGGCCTCTCAATATTCAAAATAATGTGAAATTTATGACCAATAATTGCCCCTAGTGGTTCCTTATGTTATGCAAAGGCTTATTTGTAGTCATAAAGAAGGGTATAGAATTCATTTTCCTGTATATCAGTAGAATGAAAGCTTATTTCAGCTTCATTTAAATTTTCTGACTTGAACTTCTCTAATTTTAAGCTAACATGTGGTATTTATTTAATTTAATTTGTCCTTTGAAAGGTAAAAAGTAAAGTTTTCTATGCTTATTGTCCCCAATAGTAAAGTATCTTTCTTTATTGTTATGTAAGCCTATACCATACTTGATGAAATAATCAATTCCAAATATGTAATAGGTACTAGAGAGGTTTTCCATAAAAAAATTTATTAGTAATTATTAGATTGCAATTGATATGTGGAAATATTAAAGTAGTTTCAAATATTCCCAATTCCTTCATTGGATTACTTGCACTGTTGAATTTTAAGTCATCAATTGGTAATAATTGATAATCAAAATTTGGTACATAGTTCTTAATAAGATAGTTTCCAAATCAAGAAAAGAAGGCTCCTGGGTAAAGAAGAAGCTTAGTGGGTTTTTTATCAATTACCAATTCTGTTATACAGGAATTACCAGCTGTATAAACTTTTCCCCTGTTTTGTTTTGTTTTCATAAGTTGTGCATCATGGACGTTTGAAAGCTCAAGTTGAATATTGCTCCATTGTGGCAAGTGGGAATAAGATTCCATTATGTCAAATTTGAAATTGTTATTTTCTATATCTTTTAAATATTCATGAAATATGGATTATTTATCATCTGAATTTTGTTTATATACATCATCTTTTTCAACATTGGGTTCCTTCTCAATGTCAATTTCCTTGATTCTTCCCTTTTTTTGGACATGTATCAACTAAATGTATGGTGCTTTATAGAATATGGCACTTTCTGATTGCATCTGCAGATTTATATTTCATATTAGTAGAATTTTCTTTGGGATTTCTGTCCACAGAATCTTTACAAGGTGTATTAAGCCTTGTTTTAAAGTTCACCCTACTAGAACCAATTCTGGTCTTGTGGTTACTTCTTCTAGTATATTCATAATATCTTCTGCTGAAGATTGTTCAGTATTCCTGATTTTGAAAGCATGATTTAAGTCACCTCCACATTGTCTCAGAATTTCTTGGTGAATCATAAATTCTGACATTTCAGGATATAATTCTATTGATCTATCTTTCTGTTGGAAAAACCATGGTACAGCTTTGTCTTTATCAGAATTAAATTTAGCATATTCAAAGGCTGTTTCCATCTTAAATCTCAAAGAATCATTGGTCCACTTATTAATAGTTTGCTTTTCCCACTAAGTCCAGCTTTGGTGTGGCTAGTCTTAATTTGATATACCATCTATGAGCTGACTTGGTAAACAGGGTGTGGAATCTTGCTGTTACAAATCTGTATGGTAGGTAAAAGTCTTCTTTTATAATATAAATACCTCTGATAAATTCCATATGGTCATATTATCCTTCACCACTGAAGTAAGGACATTCTTTAAGCTTTGGTACTTCTTTCAAAAGTGCCTGGTCTGTTGATGGTTCCAAGTTATGGAAGGAAGTGCAAAATTCATTTTTTAATTGTGAATTTTCTACATCCAATAATTTTTGGTTAGAATTTATTGTATCCTCAGTTTTACTAAGGGGTGTAGACATTCTTGGTAAGGCATGCAGTAATTTTTCAATATCATCAATTTTATTGGTGCTACACCTTTGGGATTTTCTGAATTCATGTTTGAAACCTTGTATTAAATTGATTAACTCAATTATATAAATGTCTTCTTTAGTTATCATTTCTTGCCATAATTCAGTTTGTCTAGTATTATCAGAAATTACTTGATTAAATTTCATTTTTAATTTTGATAATTCCTCCTGTGAGGTGTCAAAACACTTTTTTGAGGCCATGGTATATGTCTTTACTTCAGTAAATTAATTTGAACTATCATGAAGGACTTTCTTATTATCCGTTTTGATAATATTCATGGCTTCTTTTATTCTTGTTTCAATTATGTCATCAATATTGAGTCTAGAATGGTTATCTGTTAATTCTTTTATAATGGCAGTTTGATCATTAATCTTATTTCCAGATGAACTTTCATTATTTGAAGTTTTGATTGTTCTTAAAACATTTTCAAAACCCATAAGTGTTTAATTCATTTGGCTCAAACATGGATTTTTTGTTTTAAGATTGTTACAAATTGATCAATTTTTATCAGAAATATGACTTCTTTCATCATTTATAGCTATATAAAAGTTTGGAATGCCATCCAAAATGTCACAAATCATTTTTGATATGATAATTTGGCTTCCTCCTTATTATGTAACTCCATAATGGTTTTGGCCATCTGAAACACATTTTCCATGGCATCCTATTGAATCTTTGGAATTCTGTAGCCCTGGCTGTATGCTTTTGTGGCTGGTGCCTTGCCTTTTCCCTTGTTCTGAGCTTGTGGCTGCTTTTTAACACTGGAATTGCTTCTGCTGGCTATTGAGGCTGGTTTTGGCACTTTTTTGGGTGGTGGAGGGTTTTTTTTTCATCAATTATACTGTTAAAAGCATCATATTTATGTTTTACATAAATGGATGCCATCCATTGATTAGCTTACAAGTGTTGGGATGGCCTAAAAATTTCCTGATAGTCTGGTAAGAACTCATACAGTTTTTACACAGATATGCAAGGCATTGGAGTAAGCCTTCTGGCTGGCTTTGTAAATGTCCACTGAGGCTTCTTATGGCGTTTCAGCTCTGTTTTAAGGTAAAACAGTGTTGTCAGCTTCAGAATTTCATAATTTGTCAGTTTGACCTTCCTTTACTGGCCCTTATCTTTTTGTAACTGATTGGCTTCTGCCATAATAATGTCTATACCCTTTTTGGCAGCTGCTTGAGGGGTTATAGCTTTTTCCTGATCTGATTTAAGGCATAATTATGATTTAAAAGCTTAAAATAGTATTTTTATGCTGAAAGAATTACTATTGGCCAAATTATTTGCTTTTTTGGGGGATTACTTATGTCAAAATTGGCTCTGGTTGAGTATCCTGAGTTCTAATAACAGTGCTACTATGGTCAGAATTAACAGTACTGGCTGTAATCTAACCATTTTTGTGAACCTTTGAGATATGACCACATACCCAAAAAGGTCACAAGAAATATTTAAAATAATTACCTTAAAACTACAAAAATGCCATAAATAGGCATAAAACTTGGTTTAACTTAAGAACCAATGAATAAACATGTGAAATAAATTATACCATTGGATTCCCCATGGTAAAATACACATATACCATTTTTATGGCATATCTGTAAAGTCAATATTTAATGAGTTATAAGTAATAATACCTTATAAAGAACATGAATCCTTAGTTATTTCAAATACCAATGAAACAACATGTAAAGTGAATAGTACCATTGGATTCTCCATAAATATCTACACATAAAACAATTGAGAAGTAATCTACAAAGTCAATACTTAAAGAGTTAAGCTGAATATATGCACTTTTTTGGTCAACACATATATTCAAGGATTTTAGCTAATATCTTTTGAAATATACATGATAGAGTAATGAACCAAAAATAAATTCACCACTTAATTAATGTAGGAATACAGAAATGAATTTTATTTCACAAGCTATAAACAAGGTTAAAACATGTAAGGGATTATTGATTAAAATCAATAGAGCTGTTGACCACTTTGTTGTGAAAGTGGTCAAAACTTAAAAAACAACTAGAAAGTTGGATTCTAATAGTTAATTTGTGAAGAATGATGTATTTTTTATTACAATATTCAAGGTATAACCCCTTGAAATCATGGTTTGAAGTTTAAAGTATTAAATTTCAACAGAAAAGATGACTTACAAGAAAGATCATCAAAAATACAGTTTTGATGATGTAATGGAATGCTCTTGGCAGTGTAATGAGGACATGCCAAGCTATCAGAATCCACTACCAGAATAGCTGTAGCGTGTATAACTTAAAAGCTATTCATGATCAAGCTTTAAGCTTAAATTTGATCATTTAAAATCACTCACTGTAATCTTATTTTAAGTTTAACAGTCATATAAGTGAAAAAGCTGGTTAATGCTATTAGAATATCATTAATACTAATAAGATCCACAAGACTTAGGCTTCTGCCAAGCCTATGATGTCATCAAACATAGAGTAATAGTGATAACTCTGAATAATGGCATAATTATGAGGTAAGATGGTTTAATCATGATTTAATCATCACCAAACCTTAAAATATTGATCAATTCTAGTAGAACGCATCAGTAAACGTCTACTATAAGCCTTCTGGACTCTAGGAGGGAGGTATTTACTATAAATAGAGCTCTTTTTACTCTGTTTTCCCCTCAGACGCTTACAAAACATTAAATCATTAAGTAAAAAGGTAATTTCTTTATTCTTTATATATAAAAATTTTATATTATCAAAGAACAAAGATAATCGTATTGAAATAATCATCTCTGACGTGATTATTGAAATTATTCAATTGTTTTGTTTAAATTTCTCTTAAAAACCTCTATTCCACGTGAAATCAAGAAAAAGTGTAATTTCTCCTAAATTTTATTTTAACTACAATTTAAATAAGTTGTATTTACATTTTTAGGTGTAAAATTATTCAAAATTATTATATTAAGCATTAAAAGTAGGTTATTTCTCTTATTATAATAATTTTTCTCTACTATTACTTTAATAATTCTATAATTGATATAAATAGTATTTATATTAATTATCTTATATTAATATATTTACTTATTATATTATTTTTTTTATAATATAAATCATATTATTATATTTATTTAATAATATAATTATTTTTATCTTATTCATTTCATTTATAAGGAAATTGATAGTAAAATAAGTAAAATATTAGTAATTTTTACTTATTGTTTCATAGTCAAACCTTACATTTGGGGGCCTGGCCATGATATTTACTCTAAAAGACCTTTAAAAAGATTCTAAATGGGTTTATCCCATAATAAATTACAATTATAACCATAAAATTATGTAATAATTTTATATTTATTGATTTTAAATACTACTGAGGCATTTGGAAAGCAATTGTACTGTCTTACATGTGGTTTTTCACATCCTTAGACTTGCAAGAGCTTTCTTTGAGTGACTCTAGTAATTAAAAAAGATATTTTATAAATTAAAAATAATTTTATATTATAAATTAATTTTATAAAAGAATCATATTCATTTTTTATTTTAAAAATAAATATAAAAAACAAAAAAAGTTTAACTTAAAACCAATAAAAAAAAGTTATTTTTTATTCATTTTAATTTCATTTCTTTACTATTTTCATTTTTTAAGATATAAAAGCAATTTTTATGTGGAAAATTGCCATATCTTCCCAAAAATAACACTTTTTATATTAAAGACTTCTATTTATTTGTCTTTTTTAGTGTTTGAAGACAATCCAACAGAGGACAACCAAGCCACTGTTGAAAGATTGGTGGAAGAAACTTGTCAAAGTTCTCCAACACCAATAATCACTAAGAAAAAGAAAGCTAAGAAATTAGACTTTCCAGGACCCACCATTCAGGACTCTGAAGGTGAGTATCTCATTTATGAATTGCCATAAGATGAATTCCTGTTCTGAAATCCTCTTATTTCTTATCTTTCTTAAAATATGACTACCAGAAGAGGCTCCCAATACTCCATCCAATCAGATGGAGCTGGACTCAGAGGTAGAATTGATTCCTCAAAAGGGAAAAGGAAGGGAAATATCCCCAGTGGAACAGAATCCACACAAGGAAGTGCCTTATCCCAAAGGCAAGTCCCAGAAATGCCCATGATATCTGGACCAGAGTTGGAACTAAGTATGAGTGACTCAAACAGGTACAAATCACATTCAGAGGGCTCAAATAGACATTCACATGAGCCAGTACAAACAGTACTACACAGTGTACAAAGACAAGGACTTGTAAATGTTGCCCCAAATACACCAAGGAGTGATGAACTCCTGGAAGATCCTGAAAAAGTTCCTGAAAGAGGAGGAAATAGTGAGATACTCCAATGGATGGAATCCACTATCATCCAAACCTCAAATCAAAAAGATCAAGGAGTACCATGCCAAAAAGAAGGAGGCAACCAGGAAGAAGCCCCAGTAGCTTCTACCAGCAAGCCCCAAGCCAACCCACTTCCCCAAGAAGGGAAGAAGAACAAGAACAAGAATTTGAGAAAACCATATTCCCCAAGCTACAGGATTCCAAAAATCCAAAAGGATGCCATGGACAATGTATTCAACATGGCCAGAACCTTGATGGAATTCAAGGACAAGGAAGAACAAAGAATGAGACAACCTCATTTCCCAAAGAAATAACTTTGTCCAAAGATGTTGTAAATACTTCAACTGAAATTAAAAATAGTATATTACCTCTAAAAGAAATTAAAAATAGTTTATTATCATTACAAGAAATAAACAATAACTTATCTTCTCTAACAAAAATTGTTGTACAAAATAAAAAAGAAATTAACAACATTGAGTTTATTGTTGAGAATAATAAACCAAATATTTTAACTAATACCACTCAAAAATTAATACAAGAACAACAAGAATTGTACAAATACATAAAAGATATCAAAGATAAAACTTTGAAAATTAACTATGATGTGAGTATTTACAATCTTACAGAAAAATTAAACAAACTAAGTATTTCTGTAGAAATATTTGAAGAGAAGACTTCATCACACCAAAAATTACTTTTGGACCATGTGGAGAAAAGTGATGAAGCAAGAATTTTTCTAAAAGATTACATTAAAAGTGAAATAAGGCTTATTACTGAAAAAATGGATAAAATTAATGAGGATACCTCAAATAGGCCAAAGTCATCAACCCTATTTTCTCACATAAGAAGCCCTGTTAAACCAAAAGAGGAATTAACAAATCCATTCATAACAGACTTAAGTCACCAAGACAATAACCAAGTCTTAATGAAGGAAGCACCTCAATTAAGAGAATGGCCAACATTCACAGGAGAAGGTGAATATGACCACATGTCATTTATCAAGACAATCGACATGCTACAAGAAGATTATGCCATACCAGATGAATTGATTACTGCAAGATTACATTCATTGTTTGAAAAATCTGCAAAGAGATGGTATTATGGCATAAGAAAAACAAATTGCAAAAACACCTGGTCTTGGTGGAAAAAAGAAATAATGACCAAGTGGGCTAATGATTCCTGGAGGTACAAGATGGAGAATGCATTTGAAAATTCTTTCTTTGACCCAGACAAAGACAAACATTTAACTTGGTTCTTAAAACAAGTTGAAAGACTCAATGCATTGTACCCAGAAATTTCACAAACGATAGTGCACATGAAAATACTTAAGAAATGTGGAGGAGAGCTAGAACATGCCCTAAGAAAAACAGAACAGTCAGAAAGTTCTGAAATTGATGAAATTAATATAATTAATGCACAAATAAATAATATTGATATAATTTATAAAGTACTAGATGTTAACTCAAACTTACCACAAGTTGGAACATCTGACACAAACCTGACAAATATACAAGATGCCAAAATGTACAGAACCAAACCTGCAAAAGGAATGGGATATACAGCTGGAAAATCAAGTACAAGTATTGTTTTTTCAACAAAAAGTCTATGAAATTACAGAAAGAGAGTCAAGGTATATGAGGAATTGAAAAATTCCTTAACAAATGCCCCATTTCTTCTAATGCCAGATTGAAAACTACCCTTCAAACTTTACATTGATGCTTGCGGAGAAGGACTAGGTGCTGCACTACACCAGACACAAATTATCAATGATAAACCAGTGGAAGTACCAATTTGTTTTATTTCAAGACAGATAAAGCCAACAGAAGCAAGATATGGAGAAAGCCAAATGGAATGCCTCTGCTTAGTGTGGACTTTAGAAAAATTACATTATTACTTGGATGGAACAGTATTTGATGTGATTACAGACCGTAATGCTGTAAAATCTCTATTAAATATGAAAACTCCAAATAGACATATGCTGAGATGGCAAATTGCTATCCAAGAATATAGAGGAAATATTACTATAGTTCATAAATCTGGTAATATTCATAAAAATGCAGATGGTCTTAGCAGATGGGCTCTAGCAAATACCCCTGACAATCCAGCATGGGTACCACAGGAAGAGCACCATATAGAAGGAATATGTGTTACAGACATTGGCACAGAATTCTTTAACCAAGTTAAAGAAAGCTATAAGATAGACAAGAATTGCCATATCTTAAGCCAACTTCTAATGAAAGACTGCAAAGATCCATAACTTTCATCAAAATTAGATGAAACATGGAAAAAGGCATATGATGAAGGAAGATTCCACCTCCTTGATGGAATCCTTTACCATAGAACAAAACACACATGTGTTATGGCCTTAACAGATAGAACCCTGATAAAAACTATTTTACATGAGTGTCATGATAGTGTTGCAGCTGGACATCTTTCAGAAGACAGAACACTAGAAAGGGTGAAAACCTGCTCTTGGTGGCCAAATTGGAAGAAAGATGTTGCAGAAGACTGCCAAACCTGTGACAGATGTCAAAAAGCCAACAGAGCCACAGGAAAGAAATTTAGAATGATGATCCAAATCCAAGAACCAAAATCCCCTTGGGAAATAGTTCATATGGATTGGGTAACAGCATTACCTCCAGGAGGAGACAGAAGCCAAAATGCATGCCTAGTATTAGTTGACAGGTATAACAAAACTCCCATGTTCCTACCATGTCAAAAAGATGACACAGCTATGGACACAGCCATAATGATATGGAATAAAGTCATTAGCCATACAGGCTTATTCCAGAATATTATAAGTGACAGAGACCCAAAATTCACTTCAGAATTATGGACAAATCTCCACAACTTGTTTGGGACAAAGTTATCATTCTCAACAGCTTACCATCCCCAAATTGATGGTTTAGCAGAAAGAATGATACAAACCTTGGAGGACATGATCAAAAGATTCTGTGCTTATGGACTAGAATTCAAAGATTCTGACGGTTTTAACCATGATTGGTGTACACTAATACCAGCTCTTGGACTGGCATATAAAACATCAATCCATTCTTCCACTGGCAAAACACCAGAAATGCTAGAAAAAGGTTGGAATCCAAGACTTCCTTATGATACCCTCAAAAAGGACTTAGTGGATATACATCCAACAGCAAGCAGCTTTCAGATAATGCTTGACAAAGCAAGACACCATGCAAACAGATGTATGCAAGATCCTTTCAAATATGAAAAAGAAAGATGGGATAAAAGTCATAAACCACCTGACTTCAAAATAGGAGACTTGGTCCTAGTATCAACCCTTGATTTCAATAACATAAAAGGTCCAAAGAAATTGAAAGATTAATTTGCAGGACCATTTATGATAAAAGCACTTCATGGACCCAATGCTGTGCAATTGAAACTCACAGGTGAATTAAAGAACAAACACCCAAATTTCCCTGTAAGTCTGATAAAACCTTACCGCTCAAGTGACAAGGAGTTATTTCCACTAATAAATAAACCTCCCCTTGAAATTCCCCCCTTGTAAGAAGGAGAAGAAAAGAAAATTGTAAAAGTCCTTAAAGAAAGAAGGACAAGAAACAAAAAAATAAAGAGAGTACCTTGTAAGGTATAGAAATTCAACTCAAGAAGATGAATGGCTACTTGTGAAAGATATAACAAATGCTGATAAACTACTAAGAAGGTTCAGACATGACAGAAAACCTGAAAAATAGAAAAGTTAAGCATTATTGAGCTTCAAGACTAACAAAGTCTATTGAAGAGGTAGGACAGTGGATGATACCCTAATTACACATATCAGATTGTGGTACAATCTTTTTTGGTGGTAGGGAATTTGAACCTTTGAGATATGACCACATACCCAAAAAGGTCACAAGAAATATTTAAAATAATTATACATTAAAAATAATTACCTTAAAAACTACAAAAATGCCATAAATTGGCATAAAACTTGGTTTAACCTAAATACCAATGAACAAAAATGTGAAATAAATTATAGCATTGGATTCCCCATGGTAAAATACACATATACCATTTTTACGGCATATCTGTAAAGCCAATATTTAATGAGTTATAAGTAATAATACCTTATAAAAAAAAATCCTTATTTATTTCAAAGACCAATGAGACAACATGTGAAATAAATGGTACCATTGGATTATCCATAAAACTTCACATATAAAACCATTAAGAAGCTAAGCTCCAAAGTCAATACTTAAGGAATTAAGCTCAATATATGCACTTTTTTGGTCAACGCATATATTCAAGGATTTTAGCTAATATCCTTTGAAATATGCATGATAGAGTGATTAACCAAAAAATAAAGTCATCACTTAATTACTGTCGAAATACAGAAATGAAGTTTATTTAACAAGTTATAAACAAAGTTAAAACCTGTAAGGGATTATTGACTAAAATCAACAGAGCTGTTGACCACTTTGTTGTGAAAGTGGTCCAAACTTAAAAAAAATATACAGTTGGATTATAATAGTTCATTAGTGAAGAATGATGTATTTTTTATTATAATATTCAAGGTATAACCCCTTGAAATCATGGTTTGAAGTTTAAAATATTAAATTTCAACAGAAAAGATGAGTTACAAGAAAAATCATCAAAAATAGAGTTTTGATGATTTAATGAAATGCTCTTGGAAGCATAATGAGGTTACGGCAAGCTATTAGAATTCACTCTCTGAATTGTTTTAGCGTGTAGATCTTAAAGGTTATTAAGGATCAAAGTGTGAGCTTAATTTGATCATTTATGATCACTCACTGTAACTTTAAATTAAGTTTAACAGTCATATGAGTGATAAAATTGGTGAATACTGTTAGTTTATGATTAAAACTAATAAAATCCACCAAATTTGAGGTTCTGCCAAGCCTTGACGTAATCAAACTTAGAGTTATAGTGATAACTCCAAATAATGAGATAATATGGTTTAATCATGATGTAATCATCACCAAACCTCAAAATCTTGATCAATTCCAGTGGATATGATCGGTGCACTTCTACTAGAAGCCTGTTGGACTCTAGGAGGGAGGTATTTACTATAAATAGAGCTCTTTTTACTCTGTTTTCCCCTCAGATGCTTACAAAACATTAAATCATTAAGTAAAAAGGTAATTTCTTTATTCTTTATATATAAAACTTTTATATTATTAAAGACCAAAGATCATCTTATAATAATCTTCATCTTTGACATGATTATTACAATTATTCAATTGTTTTGCTTAAATTTCTCTCAAAAACCTCAATTCCACATAAAACCAAGAAAATTTGTAATTTCCCTTAAAACTTATTGTAACTACAATTTAAATAAGTTTTATTTACATTTCTAGGAGTAAATTTACTCAAAATTATTATATTAAGCATTAAAAGTAGGTTATTTCTCTTATTATAATAATTTTTCTCTATTATTACTTTTTAATAATTCCATAATTGATATAAATAGTATTTATACTAATTTATAGCTTTAATATTGGTAATATGATTATTATTCATTGTTTTTTAATAAGAAAAAACAATTTTCTATGCCTTTATTATTTGTTGGTAACAGTAATAAAGTGCTTTTTGATATATTAATTATCTTATATTAATATACTTATTTTATATATATTATTTTTTATAATATAAATTATATTATTATATTTATTTAATAATATGATTATTTTACGCCATAATTATAATAATTCTTTTTGATCTTATTTAATTTATTTATAAGGACATTCATAATACAATAAGTGAAATGCCTTACAGTAATAATTCTGAAAATGCATAAGAGAATGAATAGATTATTTTTACTAGTGTTCACGTTTAGAACGGCAATGATTCAAAATTATGCTTTACTAATTTATACATTGTAACTAGAATTTAGCTTTTTTCTATGATAAATTTTGAAAGGTGTACAGAAGGATTTTCCAATTATTTAGAAGAACTGTTTTATTTATCTTACTATATATATGAATAATTATAAAAATTACTTCCTGCAGGTAAAAAAAGAATGAATAATTCATTAAATAAATGATATCATTTTTCTTTTGTATTAATTCCTTTCCTTGTTGTTATTTGTTTTGTTTAAAGATTGTTCAATTAAGATTTTTTTATTCCGATTTGATTTACTTTAGTTTTTGATTTAAATGAATCTCTTTTCATTTGATTTGTTCTTTTAGCTTTATTGTAAAAGAAGTCACAAAAATCAAGATTAAATTGTTATTAAATTCAAAAAATATTATGTATTGCTATTTTTTTCAGAAAAAGTTTATTGGTCAATTTTTATCTCTTAGGAAACAAAACTTAGAAATTTTTAATTATCTTCCTTCTGAAATCATTTTTTATTTGTTCAAATTCTTTATTTGGAACTGAAAAAATGAAATAAAGAAACTTTCAACCTGTTTCAAATCTTGAATTTTTTCAATTATTATTATTATCTTGGTAATTCTCAATGTAAACCAAAAAAAAAGGATTAAAAGGAAAGAAATTATTCCATGAAGAAATGGGAAAAACACTTTCTTGATCTATATTGTTAGCTGAAAAAATGAAGTTCAAGATATATTTTTGGTAGGAAAAGTACAAAAGTGTCCACAAAATCAAATCCTACAAACCTTACATAACTGATATAACTCAAAATTTTCCTTTTTGTCTACTATTACCATCAGATAATACATAGACATATATATATGTGAAAGCCTTTTTTCATCAATTCAAACCTTCACTTTTTTACTTTGATATCCTATTTATCTACTTTCCCAAACATTTAAAGTTAGAAACTCTTTCAAAATTCGTAGAAAACAACCATCTTTCTTTATTTTTGATTCTTATTTGAACTTGCATAATTTTTAGATGTTAATGAAAAAAACATGAATAAATTCATTATCAATAACCGTATTTTTTGACCAATTCATTCAATTATTTTTAATTCTAATTTAATAAAACTACTGACTCACCCACTCCCTCCCCCAAAAATACCAACTTACCTTTTTTTATCAGCCTTTTTTTGTCGAAATATTATTATTATTTGTGTCATTTTTGAATAATAGTATGATAATTCACAATCTCCTATTATTATTACTTTTTTAGTGATTTTTTATATATTATTAAATTTGAAATGAATTTCCAAAATTCATTAATCAAAAACCTATTTTTTTCATTTTGATAAAGCTCAAAAAATAATGATTAATGACTTTGTTTAGGTAAAAAAACTATGGTGACTTATAGCTTATGATGATAGTCAATAGGATTCAATTTTTACCAAATGTTACGAATGAGACAAGATTTTGCCATATAACTCGACATCTCTTTTTTGATTTGTTTGTTTTATTCAAGTTTACTATTAAGTGAGAAATTTTGTAAAGATTTTTATTCAAAATTAATGGCTGTTTAATGTTTTTATTTTTTTATATTATTTTTCCAAAACGAGGTATTAATTCTTAATTTAATCAAGAAAATTTTAACAATGGGTTTTCCTCTTCAATTGAATCCAAAAATAATGATCTAAAATGGGTTTTATGGTTTTATAAGCTCTTGGATTTAAAACAATATAAAACCCGAAGGTTTTAAGCGGTCTTTTGACTAGTTTTTAATATAACTCATATGATACATGACATTTGTAATGTATTTTTACATCAAGTTTAGTACAGTACTGTACAGTACAGGTATAATTCATTGAAAAATAGGCAGTAGAAGTTACTCTTGAGGTTTAATAAGGTAGGCAAAACTAAAATGAGTTTTTGCTGAGGATGTCTGGTGACTTTAGATCAATTTCTCGAACCACTTGCGCAAGTAAATTTTCCGCTTAAGATGAGTTTGATGGCTCAGTGAGAAAAAGAGCTTCAAGATAAAAGCTCGCCAATATCAAGTCAATTTAGCTTGTCATAGTTAGTTTTTCCAAACTATTCAAGACATCATATATATTTTCGCACTTGATTAGGCTTTTTTTACATCATTCTCACCTATCTTTTAAGCTTGCTAAGACAATCATCTTTTTATTTTGGTACTGCTTTGTGTATTGTCAAAGCATAATTACTATCAAGGTACCTAGTTGAAGAATTCTTTTGTAGACTTAAAAGTCCCTTCGAGTAGAATGCCTAAAATTCCTTCATCTCGACCTACAGATCAGCCATCTGAAAGTAGTCAATCGGGAACCCATTCAGACAGCATTTGGAGGCTGTCATCAGTGTCAGATATTGGGATTCAAAATACGGCACGAGCTCTGAGAGAGCGTTTAGCGGCCCGGTTGGTTGCATTATATTTCTGTCTTCTTCAAAGAGGGTAAAAGCTAATCTTATGACATGATCTATATTTCCAACCGCCAATATCTAAAGGATGGAAGAATCCAAAAAACAGCCGGCCGATGTAGGATCTAGCAAAGCGCCATCTGGGGCGATGAGTCCAAAGGCACGGCCAGTGGAAAGCGGTAGTAAGGCGCCCTCGGGTGGTGCAAGTGACAAGAAACCAGCGGCAACGAGCACCAAGGCACCGCCGCTGGTCTCGAGTGGCAAAGGACCCTCAGATGCGAAAAGTGCCAGAGCTCCATCGAAGGCACCAAACGTTCCAGAACAGCCGAAGACACCCAGAGCTCAAGTAGAATCAGTAGGTGGGAGTGCTAAGGCGGGGCCATCAGGGGTAGGTAGTGCTAAAGGAGTGTCGCGACACGGAGAGCGTGACCAAAGACCTTCGATTGCTAAATCTCCGACATTACCGGCAGCTGAAAGCGCAACAAGAGCATTAGTGACGGGGAGACACAAACCACTACCGAAAGCGGCACCGGGAGCAGGAGACAATAAATTGGTATTGGCTCCAGCGGGTGATAAAGCGCCATCATCGAGAGCAAGAGGTGATGCAGGCGCATCGAAGGCCAGGAGCGACAAAGCAGCATTGGTGGCAGGAAGTCATAGACCACGATCGGCTGTAGCAAGCTCTGGGAAATTACCGATCGCCCAACTGGCATCGGCAATAACAAGTGGAGGGGCGCCAGCAGTGGTAAAGAGTACCAAAGCGCCCACGGCAGCCAAGAGTGGCAAAGCAGGATCGGCGTCTGGAGATGAGCCAGTGCGATCGGCTGCTTCAGAGGTACCGAGGTCAAAAACTCTACCCAAGGTACCAAGCGCCAAAGCTCCGTCGGCGGCCGGGAGTGCCAGAGCACCTTTGGTGGTAGCAAGTCCCAAGGAAGGATCAAAGGCCGCAAGTGCCAAACCGCCTTCAATAGGATCTGGTGCTAAGGGGCCTCCCAAAGAAACAGCAGGCCCAGCACGATCGCTGAGGGAGGGAGCAGAAGGATCTTCCAGGGCACCTGGGAAACCGGCTTCACCACCTGAAAGGTCACGAGCGCCAAGGTGAGATAATTTTTGATTTTAATTCTGGATCAGCCAGATCGAATGCCAAAGAGCTGGTGTTGACTAGATTCGCATTACTGCATCTTTAAAACCAAACGCAGTCATCGATCAGCTGAAGGAAGGGCTCGCACTGCAGGTGGCAGAGACGACGGACGGGATGAGGGTGGAGGAGGTGGTGGAGGGAACGGGGGCGGCGGTGGTGGGAGCGGGGGCGGTGGTGGTGGTGATCCCGACGGGGGGCCAACCACAAGGAGGAGTTGAGTTGAATTTTGATTTTAAAGTTAATTTTTTAATTTTAATTTTAATTTTTAATAATTTTTTAGCTCGAGTGGTTTCGATTGTACCACGTCGAATTAATCCAAGAGGTAGATGGGTTAGAATGGGATCTGCTGGTTTTCGATTTGTGCCAGAGGACTGAATCCCCGATGACACCACTCGAACTCCGACTGAGGCTCAAAAAGCACAGACTCAAACTCAATTGACTTGATCAATAACCAGGATCATATAAGCTTACCTGGATCGCATGATTTATTAGGATGACTAAGTCATGGCAGAGCGTAAGGAGTGTCCAAGGGCTCTCATAAACTTTCCACGGCAAGTAAATTTATTTTAATTTATTTATTCTTGAATGTTTTGTGATATTTGATTGCTAGTGCTAGTGCTAAATTGCTAATATGCTAACTTGGAATCGCACTACTCTAACAGCATTAAATTTACAGTAATATGAGCATAAATAATTCAAGCCAAGCATGACGAACAAGTCACTCAGCATCAGTCATCTTGATCGTCAGAGTTTCCGCCGTGAGTAAAGTCTTGGCGGTCAACAGGAACTTCAAATTAAGAATTTCATACATGCAAACTTCAATTCGAATCACCATCATGAGCGAATTTCTGATGATTTCGAAAAAATCATGGGCGAATCGATGCCGATTTGAGTTAAAGTTTGAATGAATGAATTCTTAATTTGAAGTTCCTCTTGACCGCCAAGACTTTCCTCAAGCTCTGACGACAAAAACACTTGAATTGTGCTAAATTTATTTTAATAAAATCACCAACTTTGGCTTTGTAAATTTTCATTAAAATTCAAAATGGAAAAAATTGTATCGACTTAGAGAATTTTCAATTCATTGTAATATATTATTTTAGTTAAATCTATAACTCCAAAACCTTCCTGGTCATGAGGAAAGCTAAAAACAGACCAAAAAAATGTCCATCCACTAATTCAGAAATCTCAAGAATTCAAGTAAAAAATACTCATTTACTCTTCTGAACCACTCAAGTTTAGAGCAAAAGTAGCCTACATGATTATTTGCTTTTTAGCGTACACACTAAGCAGCTTATTGATTTTATACCCTGAGTTTCAGTTGGCTAGTATTGCTTTTGCATTCATTCGACATATGTAGAAATTCATCAATAAATTTGAAAAAAAAATTGTCAAAAAATCCAGCTTTATCAGTAATTCTTGAATACCCTCTAGCTTAATGAACTATATTTTGTAATTTTTGAAAGTAAACAGCCAGTGTAGCAAAGGCTACTCAAGGCTGTTGAAAATGTAAGAAGCTCGATAAATCAAACCTAACAAGGTTATAATCCTGCCCAGTCTGCGGTGCAGTTAATTTGTAAATAATTTATAAATTGTACAATGCCACCTGCCTGCACTTTCCGTAACCCAATTGAATTACGCAAAAAACGGAGAGGCCGTAGCCTGACTTCCTTATCTTACAGGTTAAAAGCCGGCTCCGCCAGCAGGTCTTGAATAGGAACAGCAATGAGTCTTTCCTGTCTTTTCTCTGTTGAAAATTAGTAATCTCGCAACAGAATGCCACCAAGATGGACCACTGACAATCTTGGCATTGGGCAACCGGAGCATGCTTCTGATGAGCTTCTGCGGCTCTTGAATGCCATCAGCTTTCTGACTGACCAAGTCAATGAACTAAAAATCAACCCAGAAAATTAAAAACAGATCAACAGTAGAATTGGCAATGCTAATTCCAATACCCTAAAGCCTGTCCAGCGGCGGTTCTGAGAAGGCCCCCTGGCCCTTCATGTTTTGTTAAACCCAAAGCACACCATCCTGCGTTTTGATAGTCAAAACTATTCTGCTTGGCTTGAAAATTTCACTACCATCATCACTTTTGTATACAAGATTGCTCAAATATCAATTGAAAAATTCTTAGCAATGCTGAATGGCAACAATGCCTCAAGTATGTTAATTTTAATTCTCCAAACAATTGACAACTCAACAAAAAAACTTTAATCAAAACAAAATTCCACTCCAGCATCTCTTTTCTTGGCTCTCAAACTACACTGTTACTGTTTGTCTCACCTACACAAACTGGGCACTGTCAGAAACCTCATTGCCAACATCAAAGTTACTCAATCATGCAACACCTCATAGTTGCTACATCTCCATCAAGAAATTGTGGCCAAGCTTCTCAGGTGGAAGGTCTCCCTAGAAAAATTCTATGAGCTTCTTGTGCAGGCTAACATTAGGATATTTGATTTAATAAATCACAATGTTTTTGAAATTTTGATACACCAAAAACCAAACAATCAAGGGCTTGGTCCCATGTTTGACAACATTTTTGTGGCCATCCAATTAGCAGAGGAAATGGCTGGGAGCATCGTCCCTGTGGAAGTCATTGAGCACAATACAAGTATCTCTTCTGTTAGCTATACCCCTCCAAAACAGGATTACATGCAGCTATCTGGAGGCCTCCTGTCAAACCCCAACATCCCTGATCATGTCATAAAGAAGGCTGTCAATTTCAGAGGTCATGGCCAATCAAAGTCTCTCATCAATTGACATGGCTCAGCTTTCTTGTACTGTCAAAAATGTAAGCACTGGTATGCAGACTGTGTGACTTTCTGGGCTTACTTTGATGCAGGAAAAATCAAACCTCCTGCAAACAATTGGAAACCTCAACACCTTCACAACCAAACCAAAAGGAAACAAATATACAAAATCTTGACTGAGGGAATGGCAGATGGTTGTCTTATTGATTCTGCTGCCAACATTCATGTGATCAGGGAGATTCCTGATTTCACCCTAGAAACTGTGCTGACATCACCTGTAAGATGTGACTATGAAACTGATGATAATATTACTATGTCTGTTCTTATGAAATATAATAATAAAATATTATTATAACAATAGTGAAATAATTAAAGAATTATTTCTTTCACATGTTAAACACTACTAGTGATTTTAACAGTGAGCAGTAATTGTCTACAAGAATCAATGACAAGAAGATTTTAATAATAAAACTTCTTTTATTAAAATAATAAAGTTATTTTAATATATAATTATCTTTTGCAAGAATAATTATAAATATAATTCTTGAAGAAAACTAATTATTTAGAAAAAAACTTTAAGGATTAAGGATAAATCACTCACTAATATTCCAAAGAGCTTATTGAAAGATAAGACAGAGAGATTTGATGTAGAATTGTGGATTTAAGGGATCAAAATGTATCTATAACAGTATTAAAACAATATATAGTTGGATTCTTTGATTTCACGTCTTTCTTATTGATTCTGAAAGAATTAAAACACTTAAGAATAGATTTAACTAATACTTACTTGCAGGTAACAATGATTTAAATGATAATAAGATGATGATGTGGAAAAAACAGCAAGAGGAGGCCTCTTTCAAATCAACAACAGCTCACAGTGGTGTGCCATGGAGCAAACTGAAAAACAAATGAGTGAGAAAACAATAAACCCTTTTGGATTATTGATTGCATCATCTGTTGTCACATAAGACTATCATAATTACTTAATTGATGCTTTTATGTGACTACCAACCCCAATATGGTTAAGAATAAAAGGAGTAACATTTGTAAATCTTCTTTTATTCCAAAATAATCATTGATTTCGCAAAGTTATCAATGTTATTGCCAATTTCATCACAGGTCGTAATTACTGTGAATTTTTGAAGATTCAGTGTTTCACATGGAATAGTCAAAAATGGACTGTGAGTAAAACTTTGAATTTTACAAGTAAAACTGTTATTATTTTTGGTTTTACCATAGATAATACAGTTCTCCATTGGTCCTGAAAGCTTCAGAAAGATTCATTAAGAATTGTATTTTTAATGAATTTTTGAAATTTTTACCTCATTTCTATGTAGAATTGCAAATATCAGTCTATGGCTGGTTTCTATGAGGTAAATTACTGGATAAAAGTACAAAAAGGGTTTTAATTACTCTTTTGGGGTTTATCCATGGAAAATCATTAAGAATTGACATGTTTACAGGAGTCTAAGTAGCTTTTTACCTCCTTGGCATGTCAAAATAGCAGGTTATTTGCTATTTTCTTAAGATTTACTGTAGTTGTAACATGGTAACCAAGTTCCCAAAGTGTTTTAGTTTACTAATTGGGCCAAGATCAGCCATGTATTCAATCTTTGGAGCTGTCCACACCTCTGAGGCCTCAGAAGTTGGGTACCCTGGCTCTCTTTGATGTCTTTTGTCCCCCTTGCTTATTTTTCACATCAAAATAGAAATTTAAGCTTAAAGTGAGATATCCACTATGGGTGTACCAAAGGTCTATGTAAGAATACCATGATATTAAGTGCGCAAAACATGCATAACACTATTCTTAGTGTAGATGCAACATGGGATTTCTCACATTCCCATTATTTTGGCATGAAATTAAGAAAAACAAAAATTTTCATGGATCTTTTATGTGGTATTGATGATGTTGTATTGAAGTATTTTCCATATTACCACCTCAAAGAGTTACTTTGAGCTTATTCAATCTATGGAGCTACCCTAGGTGAATTTTTTTTAGAATTCAAATCTGGCCTTAAATCCATGGATTTACTTACTCAATAAAAAGTTATTCATCTGTTCTGAAATCAAAAATGATGAATTTTGGATATATGCATGACTTATGAGTTATGCATAATTCAGAATTCATTTTTGAGATGATTGTGGCCTATTTGGGTATGTAAAATATACCTCAAGGCTCACATCACCTCCAATTCTGGTTTTGGCTTCCTGCAACACCTACACTTACTTAATGGGAATTGACAGCCTGAGGATTCCAACTCCTAATGGTATAATGATGGTCAAAAAAATTTATTAATGCAAAGATATCAGAAGCACAATACTGTGTCTTGGGAGGTTAATTGAAGAGGTCTATCTCCTATATTTGAATCAAATTGCTTGTCTCTTATTTCTCCTTCTAACATTTTATTCACCACATCTTATGTAAACTTCTTTTGCTACTTAGACAAAACAGCTATTCAATTCAACACTATATCCAAAATTTCTCTTCCTGGCGCAAAAGCAAGGCATGAGTGTCTGGAAAATTCTTCCAACAGTTTGTTGAAGCTGTTTCTGCAATTTATTGTCCTGAATTCCAAGGCCGATGAATTTCAAGATTTCTTCTGTGAGAATTGTGCCTTTTAAAATAGTGTGAGACATAGCAACAGTGCAACAAATATCCTCAAAATCTCTGAGCCTGTATATATTCCGGTATCTAATGTGTTTCGGCCTTTCAACAAAGATCCAGAGGGAAACTGGTTCCTCCTGACCCTTTGTGACCATAATTAAACTTACACTTTCACTGCTACCATTAAATCAATGTCTGAAGCCCTGGGTAAGATCATATTCTGGATCAAATTCATTTGAAACCTTTTTTGCAAATATCCAGATATGCTAAATTCTGATAATCAAGGAAAATGTTTGGGAAAACTAGCAACTGATATGAGTGGTTATGGAACCAAATGGATACCCACCATACCTTATTTCCTAGATCACAATAGAGAGGAAGAAAGAGTAAATAGAACTATTGGAAAAATGGCCATAACTATGCTACGGTCAAGCAAGCTTCCAGAAACTTTATAGGGCTTTGAATATTCTTGTGCTACCCATGTACATAATTTTCTTCTTCAAAAACAAATTTCACCACTGAAACCTATGGAACAACTGTTTAACATTTAACCTGATACCACTCAGCATTTCCCATTTGGAACAAGACCAATAGGCCATGGCTCACAGGAAAAGAGATTGAAAATTGAGGTGAGTGCAATGGAGTGTGTGCTGCTGCCTTACCCAAAATAAGGAAAAGGCTGTAAGTTACTCAATTTTGTATCTCACAGAATATAAACTTTAACCTCTGCCATTTTTCCTGATTACCAAAACTTGCCAATTGCCACTGACACAAAAAGTTGTGATATCTCATTTATTCTCAACCACTTGAGACTGGGTGAAGTCTCAACTGATTCTATTCACCAACAACAATACAAAGCAATAGAATCTCTTACTCTGACAGTTGATATTGACACTCCCTGAAATTGCATCAGCCAGCACAATGGAAATCTGAATCAGATTCTAAGGCTGGGAAATTTGTAGAAAGGGATGTGTGAGGGTCTGTGGAACAAACAGAAAACATGAAGAATTTTGGGGAAAAGTGGATTTTTGTTCTGAAGAGGACATAAAGTGGGTGCATAAACAATTTCAAGGCCAGATATCTTTCCAGAGAATTCTATCAAAGGAAAGGTATTGGCTGTTCAGATGTGTATTCACCAACTGATCCTAGCCATGAAAGTGAAATTGAAGCTCTACATGGAGGGATTTAATGTCAATGACGCATATCTATGCAGTCCTATCAAAGAAGATGCATTTGTGCAAGCACCAGTTGAGCTACAACCAGACCACACAGGCAAGGTGATTAAATTGAAGAATAAACTTGCCAGGACAAAACAAGAAGAAAGACATTGGTAGCAACACTAACAGCATATCATGGAGATTTTCGGATTCTTTGGTGATGATGTTGAGCCTTTGATATATCTATTCAAGAAAGAAGTCCTATTGGTCATTGTGTGGGTTAATGTGTTCAATGGAATTGTGTTGTCAAACTCTTCTGAGGCACTCAATTTTTCCAAAGAAAAACTGACGCTGAAGTTCAAACTACGTTGGTCAGAAAATATCAGTACAAATTTGGGATTAAAAATCAACATGACTGATGGAAAGTTTGGCAACAGTTAGCCTCTGATAGCCAGCCAATTACTAACTGACTAACACCATCCAATATGGGAGCAATTTTCCACTTTTCCCAATCATTCAAGCATGAAAAATGAGGGAAGATCCATTGATAAGACTTTCTTTTAATTGGTATTGTACTTTGTTAGGCTAGAGGCCAGACATTAAATTTGCAGTCAGCTTCCTGGATCGATTTTCTTTAAGTCCCAGGGTGAAACACTGGAAGGCCCTAGACCACTTAATGGATTATCTCAAGAGGCATTTCCACCAGAACTTAGTATACAATGGAAAAGATGAAGGAGTTTCACTATGGACCAATGCAAGTTGGGGGTGAGAACAAATGAAGCACCTCAAGATTTATGGTGAAGGCATTAGACAACATCATTGCCTGGGGGAGAAAGCGTCAACATATTGTAGCAATTTCAACTTGTTCATCTGAGCATGTGGCACTGGTGGAGGGTACTCAATTACTGGCATACCTTTTTTTGGTATATAAACCTATTTTATACAGACTGCTATTGAAAATTCACTGTAACAACAAAGCTGAAATTATTATTGCAGAATACAATCTCTCAAAGGAAATGACTAAGTATCTTAACAGGGAATTCTCCTTTGTAAATTATTTCATATGAAAATTCAATTGGAAGTTTCAATAGAAACAGACAATGTTTAAGTTTGAAGATGTATTGATTCAAGACTTGGGTAGTTTCAAGATGAGGAAGGAATAACAAGAACTGAACTTGGTATAGTCTGGTATATCCTTGGGAGGGGATTTAAGAAGCCTAAAAGATAAAAACTAGCAATGTTATACTCTCTCCTAGTCTTCAGAGCGGTTAACTTGAAAATATATTATAAATTGTAGAATACCACCACCCATCACTTTCCGTAACCTGATTGTATTATGAAAAGAATGGAGAGAGGCCTTATACTGACTCCCTTATCTTACAGGTTAGTAACTTTATGAGGTAATGAAGCCCAATTGGATTACAAAAAGAATGGAGAGAAGCTGTAGCCTGAATTCCTTATATTACAGAAAGCAGGAACAATAGTCTACTGCTGAGACCAATCTTATAGACACCTCAATTCAATATATTGGTGAACACTACTAATCCATTTTCTCAAAAAGCACAATAATCCTTAGTGTAATTTTTGACATGTATGGAGAGAGAACTACTACAAATTATCAACAATTCTCAAAAACTTATTGGCTCCTTGCTTTCACCAATAGAAAACATCCTGGAAAAACCACCCATTGGAAATTTTTGTAGCAACAGGCTTAGCTCCTGTGGAGATTGAGATTAAAAACATCTAATAATTAAATTATTTAATCATAGAAAAAGAAGACACTTTGATAATTGTAAGCTTAGTCTATGCTAAAGGAAATAACTATTTTCAAACTAGAGAAACTGACATTTAATCACCATTTTAGAGCCTCTTGGTTTTGTTTAATAACTAAGTAGACATACTTGCTTCCACTACAGCTTTTTTATGAAGAAAATTTGTAACTGAGAAGAATGAACCAAGGTATATAAATAGGAGAATTATTATACTCAGATAATCAATAGCTAGCCTTACTAAGAATCTTTATCAATTGCAAAAAAAATTCCTGATGATTCTATAAGCTTAAATAAAGTGTTACAATTTTGAGCTATTAGGAGAATTATATTTCTTGAGGATGGCAGATGAAATAGTAATATCTCTTTTTAAGAGATAAGAAAATTATCAAGTAGTTTCTCTAATAGAGTATTTCACTTTTAAAGAAGAAAAAATATAAAATTCATTCAGTAAGCATCAATAAGTTCCGAAAAAAAATCAATTCTTTATCTCATCCTCATCTACTCAAACTAAAACCCTCCTGAAAATCTTAACATTAATCCAGTTCCCTTTATTAAAGCTGTTGGTATTGTTAATTAAATTAGTCTCTCAATTGACCTGAGGCCTAGGGCACATCTTTTGGTCATTTTCAGTTTTTAAAAAAATATAAAGGTGAAAATTATACATATAATTGATCGAAATAGACCAAAAGCTTTAGTGCATTTTCTAGATAAACATTTGATTTCTAAATATGGCTTTTTATCTTGAGAAAATGAAATACCAATTAAAATTTGTCTGTACTTAGTACCAAAAAATTAAAACAAAAATACTTTATTTTTTTCCAAATTGTATTAATTTACTATCAAATAAAGGTGGTTACCTGTTTTCAATGCCACGGTGGATCCTTACCTTCACTGTACCAAGCTTACTCTCAATAAATATTTGAAACTTTGCTTTTGAATAGAAATACATTCAACAAAGAAGCCAATAAATAGTCTTTCCCATGAAGCTTACTGGAATCATAGAAGATAAATAGACTCCAAGAAGATACAGGTGTGCGAAATTCAGGCACCCATTTCTAAATCCCAATGTTATTTATAAATCAATCAATTTTTTTGATGTATATTATTGAACATTCCAATAAATAATCAGATTAATTGAGGACAAAGTTAAAATTAAAAAAGAATTATTGTTAAATCAAACAAAATATAGAAATAAGAACTAAAGTCAATGAAAGAAATAATTTTTTATAAAATAAAAGAAAAATCAACATTTTTTTAATAAAATTTGATTCAAAATTTTAAAGAAATGTATATTTTTTGTCAAAGATAGTGTTTAATATTTATTATAGATTTTTTCATGAAAAAAGGCCAAGATTCATTTTACCATTGTAATTCATATAAAATTTGACCTTTTATCACCCCTGGGTAGGCCTATCAAAACTTAAATTCAAATTACATTATATTGGGGCATGATATTTTACAGTAAAAATTCATAACACCATCAAAATTAGATTTAATTAATATCATATGTGATATTAATCAACCTTTTCTTAGAGAGTATGAGGAATTGAATTCTTTAAGCAAAAAGTATTAAAATGTATGCATGTATTATATAAGTGAATTTGGGTTTGAAGATGGGGCATTGGTATTTGAAGTTTTAAGATGTAAATTCTCAATAGAATTGAATTTATGAAGAAATTTTGTAATACACTTTGAGAGAAATACATTCTAATTAAAGAGATCAATTTTCTATGGGCACAATGAATGTTGAGTAAAAGCGTACATGAATTAACGAAATTCCTTGAATACTGGTTTAGAATTTCCAAATCTATCGAGATATTCACTAATCTCTCCCTATGTATGATTTTAAGGATCTCAAACTCAATTGATCATGTGTCTTTGACACAAAAAAGGTCAGTTTAAAAATTTTCAAAGGTTTTAAAGAAACTATCAACTTAAAACAAAATTCAAAAAGCAATATTGAATAATTTTGAAAGGATTCTAAAGAATTTGGGAATCTTTTATAAACTCAAAAAATACATTACTATAGTTATATCTTGTTTATAGAGATGAAATGGATAAAAAAAAGCCAAAGATGAATAAATAAACCCCTTTCTTGGTCCAATCCAGGTGTCAAAACCACGGGTAGATTTATAGAAATTCTTTTCATAAATATCCTATGGAAATTTGTTCATTCTGTGCTTGCAGGCCATATCCTGTTTATTGGCCCCTTGGGGCCTTCTTCATAGCCCTTGGCCCCAATTCCATCCAGATGGAACCTCCTTCTTTCATCATCACCAGACCCCTTTTATTATGGGTTTTCCCCCTAAAACAGAATTCTATGGTCCATAAGCTGCAGCCTATGGGTTGCAGTCCAAGGTCTGTCAGATTCCCCAGGGCCCTTTTGGCCTAAAATAAATGACACCAAAGGGGGCCAAGCCCTTTGGCCAAAATGACCATAAAGTCTCAATGGTTGATTCTCCACCATAGACATCTGATTCTGTGGTCTCCTCAAATACCTCTTCCTCATTTACTGATTAATCTTCTTCACTTTGTTCTTCTTTTGTGTCCATCAACTTTCCTCTTGGGTAAAACCTTTTGACTTGATAGGCTGCAAATCTTCTTTCTAGTTCTGTTCCATCAAGCTCCGCAAGTTCATATGGTCCATTGTTTCTCTGTCTGATTACTCTGTAGGGTCCATTCCATTTGTTTTTGAAAAGTAGCCTCCAATTAGTTTCTATTGCTTTGTTGTAAACCAGGACCAAATCTCCTGGATTAAGAGGTGATCTCAGTTGCTGTGCCATTCTTCTATCCCAATATTTCATTGAGTCCTCCCTTGATTTTTTGAAATTTTCTGCTGCTTTCCTTCTCATTTCTTCTTTTCCTTCTAATTGTTTAGCTCTGTGAGCCTTAGAGGTAATTTCATATACCCAAAAGACCACAAATACAAAAATAACATATTAATATAAATAAAATAAATTTATTTATATTATTAAAATAAAAATCAAAATATAAATATAAAATTATATTAAAAATAAAAAATTAATTACAATTTAAGAATAAAAATACATTAAATTTTGTAAGTATAAAATTACATTTATACTTGAAAAAATTAAGTAAAAATGAAATTTTAACAAAATTGTGAAAAAATAAATAAATTTGGAAAAAAGTTAAATAAAAATTATTATAGCTTTTTATCCAATAAATAAACATATAAGAATTATTTCACCATTGGATTCCTCATAAAAAATCAGGTGGGGTCACCTCTGAGTGAAATTCTTGTAACTCAACTCTAAATAAGCTTAAATTAAGTTTTTAGTATTTTCAATACAAAAGTTGAAAATCCTCAAAACTTTAATTTAATTCACACCACATGTGGTGTTAACCATCAATTTTTGTGTTAAAATTGAGGTGTTGTGTTTAGTTTAGAAGTTATGAGGAATTGAAGTATTTTCAATTGAATTCAATTGAAATGTCAAAATGTGAGTGTGTATTACATAAGTGAACTTTGATTTACATATGACATATCAATTATTACTGTATTTTACTGTACAATTCAATTGAATTACATATGTAAATTATAAGTATAATACATGATGAGGAATTAAAGGAAAAAATAAATTGGAAAGATTAAAATTGGGGCGGAAAAGGAACTCTAGCTCTAAGGGGGAGCCAGACCCCCAAAATCCTTGCTGACAGGCATGGGATGTCAAAATTCACGCAAAAGTTCATCACTTTTGGCCTGGAATTGAGTTACAGGGTCTGTGGACTCAATTGATGATGAGGTTTTGATACCAACTGGGGTAGTTTTAGCTGTTTCCAAGAGGGTAAAACTACCCTTAAGATAAAACCATCATAGTAAAAACAGTTTTAACTGGTTTCTACGTCTTTGACACACATTCTGACGTGTTTTTGAGGCTCTAGGCCTGGTATTGCTATATTAATGGCTGATTTAAGGGTCTAAAATGGCTAAAAATGGCTTAAACCAGCCCTTTTTGGTCTAAACCAGGGTTCAATGATGCCATAATTGGCTTTTCTGTTGTCAGACTGTTTTTCACGGCTGACAAGAGTAAACTTTACTTTTGGAGTAAGAAAATTGATAGCTATAAAAGAATGTCTTCTTTGTCCCACTTTTCTCTTCATGTTAGAATCTTTTCCTTTTATAATTAGTTTGAACATTGTTAAACCAATCAACAAAATATTCCAACCACCTTTCTTAAGTCATTTTAAACCTTTTTACCACGTGGAAAAATTATTATAATCATTGTTTGTAACTTTTATAATCATTTTTACCCCTGAACCACCCAAAAAGTGAATTAAAGCATCTTTCATCACTGTAAACTTTGTCACTTTGTTTCCAAATTCGCTCTGGTCACTTTTGGGTGTGTTTTCTCTTTAATATTCTTTTTAAAGACTTTGTTCTTTAATTAATTGCTTGCAGCTCTTTGCTCAATTAATTCCAATTGAAATTGCTCTTGAAGAAATTTCTTTTGTAGACTTAAAATATCTCTTGTAGAGTATTTTTTGGATAAATTTTTATTGTTGGTAAAACAATAAATTTTTATAATATTATTGTTTTATACTAATAAAGTTATAAACAATAAAATTGGTGTGTTTTCTCTTAAAAATAATATCTCTTACTATTTTTAAGTGATTTTTACCTTATACAAATTTTGAGGACAGGAAAAGTACTTGATTTTTAATCAAAGTTTCATATTCACACCTTACATTTGGGGGCCCAGCCGTGATATTTTACCTGTGACATATTTTTTTTACTCTTTTTAAATCTTTTTTCTTATATTGAAAAATTTAAAAACATATAAAAAAATACTTATAATTCAAAAAATCCATAGAAAATAATTTCTTTCACATTATAAGTGAGGCTTATATTTTTATTTCTTTTTTGAAATATCCTTTTTTTTACTTAATGAATTGGTTTTTTCATTAATTTTAGTGTCTGACAGCATGGTAAGACAAGACAACATTGAAACATCCTCAAAAGTCACCAGCATTATTCCTGCCAGTACTATTAATTCAGACCATAATAGTACTGTTATTGTGACTCAAAATAACCAACCTGAACCAATATCTTCTGAATTGATTAACTTGGACATAAGTAATACCCTTCAGAAAGCTAAAAATTTGGCCAATAGTAAGTTTTTTGATGCAAAAATACTATTTCAAGCCTTTTTAACCATAATTATGCCTTCAACCAGGTCAGGAGCCAGCTATAACCCCTCAAGCAGCTCCCAGAAAGGTAATAGACGTGATTATGGCAGAGGCCAATAAGGTACAGAAGGAAAAGGGTTAGTTGATGACTTCCAAACAACTAAATTGGGTCATTCTGAAGCTGATAATACCATTTTACCTTCAAAAAGAGCTGACACCGCCACAACAAGCCTCTGTGGACATATACAAAGCCAGCCAAAGTGCATACAACAATGCACTTCAATTCAAGGAGTACCAGATCCTTGAAGACCTGTGGAAGAATTGCATGAATTCTTACCTGACAGTAAGAAAATTCCTGGGCCATCCCAACACTTGCAAATTGCTCAATGGATGGCTTCCATTGATGGAGAAGAAAAAGATGATGCTTTTGACACTAGAATGGAGGAAAAACAACCCTCCACCACCCAAACCAGTGCCAAAAACAGCCCCAGTGGCCAGCAGCAGCAATTCCAACGTGAAAAAGCAGCCACAAACTCCAAACAAGAATTAAACAAGCCATAAATATTATCAAAACAGATAACAAGAAAGTCCTTGATGACATTTCAAATTCATTTACTGAAGTAAAGACATATACCATTGCCTCGAAAAAGTGTTTTGATGCTTCACAAGAAGAAGTATCAAAATTGTCAATGAAATTGAATCAAGTCACTGCTGATAATACAAGACAGACAGAGTTATGGCAAGAACTGACACATAAGGAAGACATGTATAAAATTGAAGTAATAAATTTAATACAAAGCTTCCAACATGAATACAGAAATTTCCAAAGGTGTAGCAACAGTAAAATGAATGATATTGAACAAATACTGAACACCTTACCAAGAATGTCTACACCTCTAAATCAAAATGAGGGCACAAGAATTCCAAATCCACAAGTATTGGATTCTGATAATTCACAATTAAAAAATGAATTATCCACTTCTTTTCATAACTTGGAACCATCAATGGGCCAAGAACTCTTGAAAGAAGTTCCAAAACTTAAAGAATGGCCTCACTTCAGTGGTGAAGGAGAGTATGACCATATGGAATTCATTAGAGGTATTGACATGATCAAAGAGGATTTTGAATTACCAGACAGATTGGTAACAGCCAGGTGTAACACCTTGTTTACCAGATCAGCTCACAGATGGTACATCAAAATAAGACAAGCACATGGACACCAGAGTTGGACTTGGTGGAAAACCCAAATCATCAACAAATGGGCAAATGATGCTTGGTGGTTTAAAGTTGAAACAGCCTTTGAATCTGCCAAGTTTAATGCTGATAAAGACAAAGCCTTACCATGGTTTTGCCAACAAAAAGACAGATTAACAGCATTATATCCTGACATGTCAGAATTTATGATCCATAGAAAAATTCTGAGACAATGTGGAGGTGACTTAGAGCATGCTATAAAAAGCAGGACTCCTGAACCATCTTCAGCAGAGGATATTATCAATATATTAGAAGAAGTAACCACCAGAACAAAAATTGGTTCTAGTAGGGTGAATCTTGCAACAAGGTTTAGTACACCTTGGAAAGATTCTGTGGACAAAAACCCCAAAGAAAATTCTAATAATGTTAGGTATAAATCTGGAGATACAATCAGAAAGTGCCATATTTTCCAAAGCACCACCCATTTAGCCAATACATGTCCAAAAAGGGGGGAAATAAATGAAATTAATATTGAAAAAGGACCTGATGTTGAAAAAGATGACATAATTGAAGAAAATTCAGATGATAAGTCATCCATATTTTCTGAATCTTCAAAAGATATAGAAAATATCAATGCCACGTTTGACATCATGGAGTCTTATTCCCACTTTCCACAATTGAGCAGTAGTCAACTTGATTTATCAAAAGCTCAAGGGGCACAACTTATGAAAACCAAATCCCAATAGAAGGAATAAGTGTTACAGACTTGAACACCACCTTCTTTGAAGAGGTCAGAAATATTAACATTCAAGATAACGATTGTAGCATCTTATACCAATTAGTGAACAAAGACTGTAAAGACAACCCTCTAATACATGCCTTGGATGAAGTATGGAAAGGATCATATGATAAAGGAAGATTTCACCTACTTGATGGTATAAAATTCAACAGTGCAAGTAACCCAATGAAAGAATTAGGAATCTTTGAGACCAATGTCATATTCCCACACATGAATGGGAATTTGAGAATCACAGTTGAATTTGTTATTATGGAAAATTGCTCTAGTGCCCATTTTATATTGGGAAATGACTATTTAATCATGTATGGGATAGAAATGCATAATAACAAAGACAGATACTTTACTATTGGAGACAATAAGTGCCAAAAATTTGCCTTCTTACCATGTAAAAGACAAATTACAGTAAATAAAGTATCACCAGTCAACTTAGAGTTAGAGAAATTCAAGTCTGAGCAGTTAAATGAAGCTGAAATAAGCCTTCATCTGACTGATAAACAGGAAAATGAACTTTCTTCCCTTTTGTATGACCACAGAGGAGCATTTGCTTCAGACAAAGAACCTCTAGGAGCAATTATTGGTCATGAAGTTGACATCATTCTTAAACATTGAGAGACCTTATCCACCACTAACTTCAATAAAATAAAAGGATGTAAAAAGTTGAAAGACTCCTTTGCAGGACCTTTTGTGATTAAGGCCCTCCATAGAGAAAATGCTGTTGAAGTAGAGTTATCTGAAGAACTTAGCAATAAGCATCCTACATTTCCAGTGAGCTTGATAAAGCCATATAAATCTAGTGATGCTGAGAAATTTCCCTTGAGGAATAAGATTCCTCAAGTTATACCTCCTATTGAGACATCTGGTACTAAGAAAATTACCAAAGTTCTTAGAGAAAGGAAATTAAGAACCAAGAAAGTGAGGGAATACCTTGTTAGGTACAGTGACCCAACTTGTGAAGATGAATGGTTAGAAGAAAAAGATATACCAGAAGCTACCAAACTCCTCAGGAGATTAAGACACACTAGAAACACCAATATTACAAAGTAATATTCTTTTTTAGGGGGAGGGAATGTGAGCCTTAGAGGTAATTTCATATACCCAAAAAACCACAAATACAAAAATAACATATTAATATAAATAAAATGAATTTATTTATATTATTAAAATAAAAATCAAAATATAAATATAAAATTATATTAAAAATAAAAAATTAATTACAATTTAAGAATAAAAATACATTAAATTTTGTAAGTATAAAATTACATTTATACTTGAAAAAATTAAGTAAAAATGAAATTTTAACAAAATTGTGAAAAAATAAATAAATTTGGAAAAAAGTTAAATAAAAATTATTATAGCTTTTTATCCAATAAATAAACATATAAAAATTATTTCACCATTGGATTCCTCGTAAAAAATCAGGTGGGGTCACCTCTGAGTGAAATTCTTGTAACTCAACTCTAAATAAGCTTAAATTAAGTTTTTAGTATTTTCAATACAAAAGTTGAAAATCCTCAAAACTTTAATTTAATTCACACCACATGTGGTGTTAACCATCAATTTTTGTATTAAAATTGAGGTGTTGTGTTTAGTTTAGAGGTTATGAGGAACTGAAGTATTTTCAATTGAATTCAATTGAAATGTCAAAATGTGCGCATGTATTACATAAGTGAACTTTGATTTACATATGAGGTATCAATTATTACTGTATTTTACTGTACAATTCAATTGAATTACATATGTAAATTATAAGTATAATACATGATGAGGAATTAAAGGAAAAATATATTGGAAAGATTAAATTTGGGGGGGGGGGAAAGGAACTCCAGCTCTAAGGGGGAGCTAGACCCCCCAAATCCTTGCCGACAGGCATGGGATGTCAAAATTCACGCAAAAGTTCATCACTTTTGGCCTGGAATTGAGTTACAGGGTCTGTGGACTCAATTGATGATGAGGTTTTGATACCAACTGGGGTAGGTTTAGCTGTTTCCAAAAGGCTAAAATTACCCTTAAGATAAAACCATCATAGTAAAAACAGTTTTAACTGGTTTCTACGTCTCTGACACACATTCTGACATGTTTTGGAGGCTCTAGGCCTGGTATTGCTATAGTAATGGCTGATTTAAGGGTCTAAAATGGCTTAAACCAGCCCTTTTTGGTCTAAACCAGGGTTCAATGATGCCATAATTGGCTTTTCTGTTGTCAGACTGTTTTTCACGACTGACAAGAGTAAATTGTACTTCTGGAGTAAGAAGATTTATGGCTATAAAAGAATGTCTTCTTTGTCCCACTTTTCTCTTCATGTTAGAAGCTTTTCCTTTTATAATTAGTTTAAACATTGTTAAACCAATCAATAAAAGATTCCAACCACCTTTCTTGAATCATCTTAAACCTTTTGACCATGTGAAAAAATCATTATAATCATTTTTTGTAACTTTTATAATCATTTTTACCCCTGAACCACCCCAAAAGTGAGTTAAAGCATCTTTCATCACTGTAAACTTTGTCACTTTGTTTCCAAATTCACTCTGGTCACTTTTGGGCATGTTTTTCTTTAATATTCTTTTTAAAGACATTGTTCTTTAATTAATTGCTTGCAGTTCTTTGCTCAATTAATTCCAATTGAAATTGCTCTTGAAGAAATTTCTTTTGTAGACTTAAAATATCTCTTGTGGAGTATTTTTGGATAAATTTTTATTGTTGGTAAAACAATAAATTTTTATAATATTATTGTTTTATACTAATAAAGTTATAAACAATAAAATTGGCGTGTTTTCTCTTAAAAATAATATTTCTTACTATTTTTAAGTGATTTTTACCTTATACAAATTTTGAGGACAGGAAAAGTACTTGATTTTTAATCAAAGTTTCATATCCACACCTTACAAGCTCTGACTTCCAATAACTCCTCAGTGGTGGATATTTTGTGCCATTCTACTTCTAAAAAGGTTTTTGCTTCAATGTTAATTGGTAATACTGGTAGTTGTCCAAATTGGAGTTCAAATGGTGAGAAACCAGTTGTTTTTTTAGTGGAAATTCTGTCAGCCAATGTCACTAGTGGTAGATATTTCTTCCATTTTCCTCCACTTTCCCCGCACATTTTGACTAGTGCATCTTTGAGTTGTTTATGGCCCCTTTCCACCATTCCTTGAGACTCTGGGTAATAGGATGTGGTGACTCTGATCCTTGATCCTGCTTTCTTTACTGCATCTTGCAATTATTTTCCAAACTCTGGCCCCCCATCGACAGTTACTTCTTTTGGTGAGCCATACCTGCATATCCATTCTCAGGTGAACCATTGTTCAACTGCTTTTGCTGTTAATTTGACTAGTCCAACTTTTTCTGGCCATCCTGAAAAATCATCTCTGGCCACAACCATATACTTCCATCTTCCAGATTTGATATGGACTGCATCCATACTGTCCCTTTCAAAGATTGTTGATTTTGCTGTAGATTTTCTTTTTTCCCTTTGTAAGTTTTGACTTCTCTTTTGGAAGGCTAGGCAAGATTGAACCCATTTCTTGACTGATTTCTTCATTACTTCCCACCGAAATACTGACAGGGTATCATCAAGGGGAGCTCTGAGAGTTGGAGTAAGAACAGCTTGAGCTCTGGACTGAGATCTTGGCTGTCTTTCAGGAGGTGAATATTTCACAGGAGTGATTTTCAGAATTAAATAATATAAAATATAAATATAAAGTAAACATTTGAATATGAAAACTTGAGGCAAATCAAAATGAAAGCTTGAAGTCAAAATCAAAACCAACATCTTGAGGGAAAATCAAAAGAAACAATTTTTTGAGGTCAATAAATCAATCAATGAATATTGAGGAATTCAATAAATCATTCTTGTGGAAAATAAACAGAATCATCAAATTTCTGAAGAAAATCAATCAATAATCAAGTCAAATCAATAGAATCTTCAGGTCAAACAATTTCTTGAAGTCAAAATCAAATTTATGTAAAATTAATTAATCAAAAGTCAGCATCAAATAGGAATATTCATATGAATCAACATTCTTGAAGGAGAAATAAAAATTAATCTTCATTAATGAAGATTGTGAAACAAATTAAGTTTGTGATTAATCTGAAAATTGGAATTAACCTGTGACCTGAATTAAAATTGAGTGGAATAAAAAATAACTAAACATTTTGGGTTAAACAATTTCAAGAGAAAAGAAATGTTTGATAAAGCTTCAAAAAACATTATAAAGAGAAAATACATTTTCAACTATGAAACAATGATTGAAAATTGAGATATTTTAAGAAAAAGGTCATTGAAGGTATAAAAGCATGATAATTGATTAATGAATGATTTTGGAAATAAAAAATAAAAAGAAAGGAATGAAAGAATTAATTATAAGCTAATTAATATAATTTCACAGGGGCTTTTGGGGATAACAAGAGTGGCCTGGCACTCTGGTATCAGAGAGCTCACTTGGAAGACTCCAAAAGAATTCAAGAAATAAGAAAGAGTATACTTCTTCAATATAAATAATGCAATTACAAAGATGAGATTTAGAATAAGAAGGAAATAGAAAACCAACTAAGTCCTTTATTCACTATTTCAACCTGCCAGAAATAATAATGGAACTAGTAAGGAATATGAACACCAAATATCCACTGACAGGTGAGAAAGAAGGTAAAAATGACTGACTAAATAATATCAGTATTCACTATAAAGATGAAAGAAAATAAAGATATAAGTAAATTGTAGTATATTCATTAACTGGAGGAAAACCCCCAGGGTTGAATGAGAGGCTGGTATATAAGACCGGTTGAGAGCTTGACTACTTCAGGAGGACAACTGGTCTGTATTTATTGCTTGAGGAAATGTAAACCTGGCCAAATTGGGAGATGAACTGGGTTCAATGAGACTCCCAGGATCTATTTTTGAAATACAGGCTTCTATGGGGCAAGACTTTATTCATTGAATTTGGTCTCCCAGATGGATTGATGGGAAATTGACACTTGAAAAATTGTTTGGAACTCCCTCTTTAATACCCCTTGTAATGAACTGCCAGTATTCCCCTGGAGGAATACTGCATTCTTGAACAGAACCAATACCTAATTATTGAGGTGATTGGTATTGAAGGATTGAAGGAAACAGTGAGCTTAAGCCATGATTACTCTTCATGAAAATATTGAGCCAAAAGTTCTGAAAGGTATTTTTTAAATTGGAGGATGCCCCATTGATTTGGTCATCATTGGATTTCTGGTGAAAAAAGATGAATAATGGTATATAACACCATTTATGGAACTTTTAGTTCTTTAAGGGAAAATGTGGCCAAAACCCTTCTGGAGGATGTCCTTAAAGGACAGTGGAAAAGGTGGTTTTGAGGGATTCATAGGGTTTGTGGGTGTTTGTGGACAGTTTTGGGTTTATGGTCAGAAAAATCATGTAGAGGCTTAAAGCTGTATTTTTGCATAGCATACAACAAAATTCCAAAATGCACAAGGTTTGCAAAGATTGACTTTCTGCCACAAATTTCCTGATATGGCCATTTGGGCATATTTCCAATATCTCATGCGAAAATGGCATAATATGACCAAATGGGCAGAAATGCACAAAACTGTATTTACAGCTTGAAAAGCATAATACAACCTTTTGGGATGTATTTGCAATGTTGAATGGGGAATTTCCAAAATTTCCCATGGGCAGAAAATGGCTGAGAAGGGGCCAGGTTGGCCATAAAAGACCAAAAAAAGTCGAAGTGGCCAATGTGGCCAAAGAATGATGGATATGGCCAAATTTCCATAAATTGGATATGGTATTGATATTCCATAAATTATTAAAGAGGGTAATTGTCCATCTTTGGAACACCCTGTTTATTTTGCCTTTAGCCTTCTGCAAATTTTCAGTGTCAGATGGTCTCAAATGGGGTTTCTCTGTGATCAGCTGTCAGTGGGATAAAATTTTCTTCCACTGGAGCACAAAATGAAGACTTATTGTCAGTTAATAATCTTATTATTCTTCTGAACATTGGAAAAAGCCTCTGATACAATATATGAGTGTATTCCACTGTTTTATAATGACTTAAAATTGAATCTATGAATTTTTATGTCAAAAATACTTCGTGAAAGATGTATGAGTCAATACTGTGACTCAAGTATCTCACAGATTATTTTGTAATTCACAGAAATAATCTTAAAGGTGGTACAATGTGAAAAATTGAAACTATCAATATATTCCACCACATTGTGGTATTCAAAACCAATGATACCAGTCCCCAGCTTACCAAATCTCAAAAAGTGAAAATAAAAGAAAAAACATATTGGAAAAAAAATCTTCACCTGGACAAAGAACTGCAGACTTATAGAAAACTCCCATTATAACTGTGGAGAAGAGTATCAAATGGTGGAATAACTTTAAATATGGAAATATGAGTGTGGAATAACTTTGAAGATTGACATAGAACTGCAGAATTATAGAAAAATACTAGAGTAACTCCATAGACAGAAATAAAATTTCAGAATTTCAAAGAAGAAATGGGAATGAAATTGGATTAAAATTGGGAGGAATTATAGAAGATATTGTGGAATAAATCTGGAGACAGGAATAGAATTCCAGACTTCCAGAGAAGAAATGGGGGACTTTGCTAATTGCACAATAGGTTGATGGAAGTAGGTATGTGGAGTAACTGTGGCAAAGGAAATGAAATTTTAGAATAACTTCAGAGATGGAAAGAAGATTTGAGAACTATAGACAGATCCCAAGATAACTCCAGAGAATGAAATAAGATTGTGTAATAAGCCAGAAGAAGGAAATAGAATTGTGCAATAATCTGAGAAATGTGAATAGGACTTCAGAATTACAGAAAATTTGCAGAATAATTCCAGAGAAGGAAAAATAAAATTGAGGGATAGCTTTGGAGATGGAAAGAAGATTGTGGAGCTATAGAAAAATCCCAGAATAACTCTGGAGAAGAAAATCAAATTTCAGAATGATATCAAATATGGAAATACAACTGTGGAATCACTCTGGAGATCAAAATAATCTCAGAATAACTCTGGAGAAGGAAATCAAATTGCAGAACTTTGGAACTAGGTAAATCAAACTGTGAAGAAGTCCTAGGGCATGATAATTTTTTTTTAAAATCTAGAATACTAAGGTTTCAACCACAAGAATTACAATTAAAATAATAATTACCAATTTATCTGCCTTATTGCATCATCTATAGTAAAATTACACAATTCAATTGAGGTAAACTGAAGAAAGCTATTTACAAAAATATTGAGCACAGCATCAGAAATTTATTTTCTCCACCTCAATCCAATTAAAAAAATAGCCCAATACTATGCAATAACATACAACAGATTTTCCAAGAGAACAGTTTTGTGCTTAATAATATTAACACATGTCAAATTTGATAGAAATGAGGAAACATCCACGTTTATATGACAGAATAATAAAATGAAACTACCATAAAAATTATCTTTCAAAGCCAATGGCAGTGCACTAAATAACAACTTCTTTATTTTTGCCACTTGTTCCACGTACAAGAAGAATTTCACCAGCCAGCTTATCTCAAAGATATCATATGACTAGAAGAAATTTCAATTTTCAGAACCTGTATTTTCTTCACTTTCTATGCAAAAATGAACTCTCACTAGCCAAATCATCTCAATTACATCAAATTAACTCCTTAAGAAACAATACCACCAGAAACATTCTCTCAGAAAACATTTTTCTACACCAAAACTACACATCTCACCAGCTAAAACATCTCAAATATGTTTTTTTAGCCCCCAGTTTTGAAAAGATCTATAAAGGCCCAAATCTTACAAATAGTGGTTGTCCCTCTCCCTTATTATTTCAAAAACAATGGAACATTTTACCACTATTGAGGATCACAACCATCCCTGAACTAGCAGGATATCTAGTTTATTAGTAGTGTTTTTGCTGTGAAAAGCTCAATGGTCTTTCTCAGTAGCTTAGTATTAGTGAATAATAGTAGTATAACTGCAGTGAGAGGCTCAGTAACCTTGCTCAGTAGCTTAGTATTGGTAAAGAATAGGAGTATACCCATAGTGAAAGGCTCAGTAGCCTTTCTCAGGAGTGTAATATTAGTGAAGAATAGTAGTATAACCAAAGTGAAAGGTTCATTATCCCTTCTCAGGAGCTAGTAGTATTAAAAGAAAGCAGTAGTGATATAAAAATATTATTAAATAGCATATTGAAGAATTGTTATTAGTATTAAATCTCATAGTATTATTATTAGTATTCATATTAAAACAATCATTATAATAAGAACAAAAAAACATTTATTAGTATTATTGAAATCAAATCAAATAGTTGTCTTTAGTTTATCAATGATTATAGTGTTAACTCTGATTTTTGGCTATAGAGTTATTGATGGGTCTGAGTTATAGACTAGTGATAATTCTTATCTATATGTTAAAACTACAAATCCCATTTTATTTTGTGATTCTCTGTAGGCCAACTCTTTAGTATTATTTGGAGGGTTAGAGAATAAACCCTAGGACCCATGGGTATTGGAAGATTCTGAAGTTCAAAACACACTGACCAATGATTTTTCCCTCAAGTTATTTCCTTATTTCATCCCACATTTGGTGTCCAAACAGTGGCATACAGCTTCAACCATAAAAAAAACCTTCAAATTGTAGCTTCAAAAAACCTTTACCAATCAGGAAAGCTCACAAACCTATCAACTAAATCAGGAATTAGAAAACCCAAGAAATTCCAAATAATCATCACCATCAAGTTCCTCAAAAAATTGACTTCATTATTATTATCCAAAAAGAGGAAAAAAACCACCTGGAGAAGAAACACCTATAGATTACATTATACATATTGGTACACCCATAACCAAGAACAAAGATCAGAAAATAGCTACATATAATTTTAAAAAATTGCTGAAGGAAATATTTGAAATCAAAAACAAAGGTGAAAAACAGAAAAACAACAAAGAAGGTATCAATATGAATTCAGAATCATTGTCAAAGTTACTACATAATTCCAATGAATCAAACTAAGAAATTAGAATTGGAGAGACCATGCAATGACAATAAGATATCTCTGATGCAGGTATACTTCATCAAAAAATGTTGGAAATTAAACAAGAATTAATTGAACACCTTAAGAAAGAAGGAAGAAAGGAAATAGTCAAGTTTTAATGCAGAAAACAACTAAATGGAAGAAACTAAAACCATGAAAATACTTTTCTGACAACAAGGATAACCATAACCATTTTCAAGGCCCATAACCTCATAAACTTTATTCACTTCAAAAAGAGGGTGAATCCTGATGCAAAGGATCAAAGCCCATTAAATCAAGAGATTTCAGAAAATAGCACACCCATTTTAAAGCTTAGAAAAAAGGATTATAGCTTATGGTTTTATGGAAAGGGAGTAGAAATATTTATCAAAAGAGTGGAAAATATAGCAGAAATTGAAGGAGAAAGTGGAAGGTATATAGCAAAACAGATATCATTTTGAGCTAAAGATCAAAAAATTAGCTATGATATTGGAGTAATTCCTGGATATGAAACTGGGGATTGGGAGTAATTAAAATTGGATATGAAGGGAATATGGGGAACAATATAACCTGAAAGAAGATACAAGTTGTACTCAAGAGCCCAATTATATACAAAGATTCAACAAGAAGATAATATTACTAAGTATAGAACACTCATTGGGGAATATGAATCCATTTTTAATTATATCAAAAGGTATGAATATATACAGGGATATTTCAATCAAAATCAAGGTATTTGGGCTATTCTTTCCTCAAGTCTTCAAGAATCCATTTATAAAATAATGATAAAAGATAAGGTTATGGTGCAAGCTTTGGAAAATGGCTAGATCATTGCAAGATTGGAAATATTAAGGCTATATATTGAAGAGGAGTTAAAAGCTAAAGTCTGAATACAACAGAAGGAAATTTAAGAATAAAAGAAAGCTATGTTTAAAGATGAAATATATTACCCAGAAAGCTAAAACTCCCCACCCACAACAACATCAAACAAAAGATACCAGGAAGGAATAAGTTAATTAAGTATTGAATAAGCTCAAACACCTTTCAGAAGTAGTTATATCTACAAAGAGAATCCAAGAAAGAGATAATCAAGATCAGAATATTATGCAAAACTCACAGCCATTCAGGCCAAGATATCCTTTAGCACCCATATGTCCCAGCTCAAATGGCTCCAAGGCAGCCACTAAAGTCTTCTTACTGCTTAGAAGAAAGACATTATGGAATAAGAGGTAATCATCTCACAGAATACTTGGAGAAAAGAGTTGTAATGAATCATGGAGAAATATAACTTTTCTCAAATTCTCAGAGATTACCCACAGAAGGCCCTATTTCTGAAAAAGAATTGGTCAGAAATCTTGCGAAAGAAAAGGAGGAATTCACTAAAAGGATGTCAGAAAAATTAAACCACCCCCCAAGCCGCAAGAAACAACAGTAATCATTGAGAACAAAGATGAGAAGGAAGCTGCTATAGCTGAGATACAAGAATGGGGAAACTGTGAGAATCCTCAAAAACCACCAGCAAATGAAACTTGTAAAAGAAATTTTAGACTTGGGTAGCCAAGAGAGAGAGCTGCAAGACAGGAAAGTCAAAGCAAAACTCAGCAAGAAGATAGGAATTAAGCACAAAGATACCAGGTGCCTACCATAAGGAAGATGAGGCAGGAGAAGAGATAAGAGTTTTAATTCCAACAAAGTACAATGAAAACCAAGAAGAAAAGGAAAGAGATAATGATGGCTTTGAAATAATTTACGAGGAAAGGAGTAAGGAGATACCACAACAGGATTCACGAAAGATGGAGTAAAGAACAAAATAAAATTTACAATCAACAACCCAAAGTCATAATTGAAGAAAATATAAAAAACAATCTTGAACACATATTATCAATTTCACCAACCTCTATTGAAAAATTACAAAATTTAACTACTCAAGAAAAAAATTGGATAAAATCAGTTAATGTATGAAATATTGAAGAAAGACCAATTTAATTAAAGCTATGGGACAATGATACACCAAGATTAAATTATGCATGCCCACTTGGACTTATAGAAGTACTTATTGGAAGATGAGAATATCCTACAATGGAATTAGTTGATACTGGCTCAGAAATCAAAACAATACCAGAGGAAATTGCAATTGAAGCCTCACTTACAAATAGAGAACTCAATAGTAACCTCAGAGTAATTGGTGGACATTGAACATAGTTGGTTAGACTCTTCCAATTTACACCAATTAGTATGATAACAGGGAAAGAAGAAGAAAATAATTTATTCATAGAAAGAGGAGCCATACACATCATACCTGGAAGACCATTTGTAGCAGATAATAATGTTAAATTGAAATTATCACACAAGAAAGGGAAAATATTGAGTTATCTGGAGGAATATGGACAAAGAATTTACTTACCAATATGTCATCCTCAAGCTATGGGCTGAAAAATATCTCTATCAAGAGGTATGGAGCTTTGTGCTTCTTTGGACATTAGAAAGTGGTAAATATATCAAGTAAAATAATCCAAAAGAAAAAAACACAGGAAACAGGAAGTAAATATTTAACAAGAATCAGAAAAATACTCCTTGGAACAAGAAAAAATACCTTTCTGAGCTGATTTTGATGCAAAAAAATTGATTGCAGGTTATATGAAAGTAAATGGGAGTAATGGAAGAATTACACCTCAGCCTTTACAAATCAAAATGAACAGATAACTCATTGAAGCCAATTTTTCAAATTTAAAATCTTGAATTCACTTTTGGTAACTGCGAGAAAATATACATGGGCTTCTTAGTATTTGAAGAGAAACCTAGCATATCATCTTCATCAAGGGGAAGTATTCCTCCCTAACCTGATATAAAATATGAAGGAAAGGAGCCAAAAGAATATAGGGAAGCAATAGAAAAAATAAAAGAGGAACCAAAGAAGATGAGACAAAATTTGCACATGGCCATAGACAGCCAAGAGAAATGGCTAGCACTTGAGTTAAGTGGTATGAATAAAGCAGATGAAGGAGAAAGCCCACAGAAGAAATTTAAAATGAATCTGAAGCCACCTGAAGCAAATTCCTCAAGAATTTCAGAAGTTTATTTTAATTCATCTGAGGAAGAAACCAGGTACCTTAGTGAGATTGTAAATGATTCAATGCATGAAGAACCAAAATATGACAAAATCAACCGATTGACAAAAATAAAATTTGAATAAGTGGAAAATGAAATTTCCAGAATTACTGAAGACCAGATGGATCAAGTTCAGGATAGAGTTATGAAAAGGAGGATTAAACAAAGAATGGAAACAGTTCTAGAAGAAGGAAAATTGGTAGAATAAGAAGATGAATTTATTTTATATCAACAAATATTGGAAATTGGAAAGATAAATTTAAGCAATAAAGGATATTTGAAGACCTAGAGGAATCAGAGTTATCAGAAAATACACAAAGGATAGCTGGACCTAACATTCTAGAACCCAATCTTCAAAATGAAAAAGAAAATAGATTTCATGATTACTATGAACAATTATCCTGTTTTTCCAATATCTCCCTTTCAAAAAAACTGATTTATTTTATAAAAATGAAGAAATCAAATTCAGATTAACAAATGAAACCCAGAATCAAGATTAAATAAAACCAAAAATACTGGAGAATGAGGAAGAGGAAGATTGTGTGATGCTTCAAATGATAACATCTCAAGAGCTGTATGATTATGAGCTAGATTCACCACCAATTCAGAGCCAACAAATTTCAGAACTACCCAGATGAAAACTTAAAATGTTTGACTTCTTGCAATTACTAACCGCTACTGGAATCAAAGGAAATTTAAGAAATACTCACTGGAAAAGCTTTCTGGATATTATCACATGACAATAGAAGTACTTCATTACAAATTTCTATAGGCTCAAGAGGATTTGAATGTAGATGGTTAAGAAGTATTAGGGGGAACTCTTTACAGGTGTGATTTTGCATACATGTCTATTCATGAAGTCAAAGGTTTTGTTTCAGAATTAAAAGTAAATACATAAATAGAAAATTCAAACAAGAGTTTTGGAGAGATATTGAAAGACATATGTCTTTCAGTAATTCACAAAAAAAGATTGTGGAGATCTCAATAAGAACTGAAGAAATCCATTTTCAATCACCAATCCAAAAAAGGTAAATCAATAAAAGTCATTTAAAAAAATTCTTCTTATCTGTATTAGTATAAGGGCAGTGACCTCCTGCCCTATCAAAGAAGAATTTAGAGTTATTCAAAGTACCTTCAAAATATCATTTTGCACAACTTTTCAAATTAAGAAGAATTAGCCTCCTGCCTGATCAAAGAGGAATGTCAATTTATTCAAGTTAATTCCTTGAAAGAAACTTTCTTCTAAAATATTCTCAACTTTCAGTTGCAATGACTTTCTACCTTATCAAAGAGGGATCATAATTTTATCTTAAAGCTCATATAGAACTTCAAAAGGGTCTAGAAAGCCATGGCTGCAGAAACTACAGCTCAAAATGAATAGGAATGGAATTTCTTGTTGGAATGAAGAAGGATGGAAAGATGTAAATTGCAAAATGAAGAAATTGATAAAATCAATTACTGGGGAAAACTAATGGTTTAAGGAGGAGAGAATTTATTTCAAATATGGATTTCATATCTTGAATTTTAATAGCTGTTTAATTTTCCAGAAAGAATTCTTGGGTGTTGAGGAATCTCAGAATTGGAAAGAGCTTCCAGGAGTTTCTCTCAAGATTGTAATTTTTAGAATTACTTACATATGAGGGTGTGCACATGCAAGAATGAAAATTCTCACCTGCTACACAAGCTCCAATCACTTTCTCTGAATTTTATTTCAATTATTTCAATTTCTTTGTGGAAATTCAATCTTTATTTTTTTCTTCTATTTTTTTTACAAGTCACTAATTTAAGATTTTTTTTCTATAGTCATATTGATACCAAGTAAAATATTTAAGACTTGTAGTTATAGAAGTCTTGTTTCTATAACACCATCTTACTTTTCTGATATGGTGAATATGCTTCTATAAAAACTATATATTGTTTGTTACATATCTTGTTACTATAACAATAGCCTTTCTTCTGAAAAGTATTGTTAGTCTATTTGTGTTTCATTTTGATTTTGTAGCTAAAGAACTAAAAGAGGAACATCATTCTGGAGAATATTTCCTCACAGCTCTTACAATAAATTCTTTTACAAATAAATCCATAAAGCGTTTTTGTTATTAGATCTCTCAGATATAAGTAATAAGAATTACTTTCAGTATTTTTCATATTGATGAATCTGATTACACCAATTAAATACCTAATATCATATAGTGACATCTCTATTAGTTCATTTTAATAGTATTGCACTACTTTTCAGTTTGTTGAAAATTTTAGTAATTAGACTGGAAGCCATGCCAGAGTCCCCAGGCTGGCATTATATATATATAAATTTAAAATTTCAATTGGGACTAATTAATCATTTAAAGTAAACTAATTGGAAGTTGGAATACCTAATTAATCATAGGTTTTACCTCTAAAATCCAATATTCCATCAAAAATAAAAATATAAATGTCATTCGGATTTATTTTTACATCTAATTAACAATTTTGAAGAATAAAATATCAAAAACACAAATTTCATTGTTAAAGCTCTCTAAATCTCATTGGACTCACTGCTAATTCAATCCAACATTAGAAATAAAGCGCTTACTGTCATGGACCTGACAGTAATTGATGCTTTTAATGGGATGTCTTTGATCATGAAAAAAAATCAGTTTTATTACTAGTCATCTATCAAATATTATGACTAGTAATAGCTCTATCAACCAATCCGCTTATCATTTTTGGCAAGGAAAACCTACTTCCTGTTAAAATTATTGGAGGAATAGGTATTACTCAGATGAAAAAAACTCACTTATTTGAAAAACTAGTATCCTTCAAAATGATATCAGTACTAGCACTTCTGGCTTTAAGACAAAAAACCTATCCAGACCACTTACAGCATCTCTTGCTGTTGGTGATTATCAAAAAAAAGAAACATAATGAATTTAGAAATTCATTTACTTAATTAGAAGCAGATTGCAAGGAGAATACAGGCTGTGAAGTTTGCAGTGGCAATACAAATGTCAACTTCTCATTGAACTCAGATCTTCCTCCCGCATTCAAGCCAAATACACTTGAGGAGTATGGTAGTAGTTTGGCTAATAAAGGAGTCAACACGAACACTATCAAGAAGGATAGATATCCAAGTACTAATATGAAAAAAATAATTAACAATATCAACAGACCTTTTTAGTAATAATAAGCTTGATGCCAAAAGCCATGATAATGAAATAGATGAACAGAATTCAATGCCTAATAATAGCTGCACTAGATCTAAGCTAAAAAAAACCTCAATATAACGACAGAAATTAATGCTACTAAGACTAACAATGATGGGATTTTTAAGGGCTTTAGCTATAGAAGCCCCTAGCCAGTTACTTCTAATATAAATTCAACCAATTTTCTAAAAATAAAAAAAATTGAAATCTGAATACAAGAAATATTAACAAAAAAACAAAACTATAAACATTGAAAGAAAGAATTTAAAAATCAGTGATACATATACCAGTTTGAAATTTTGAATTCAGTTCAGTATTACATTGAAAAAGGTTTGCAAGATCAACTAATTTCAACAAAAAATTGCATCAAGAAAAATAACAGAAGTATTGAAAGAATTAAAACAAGGAATTTAGGTATATGAATTACAACATGAAGAAACTTTCAATATACTAAGATCTCTAATCAATACAATGTTAAAAAAGGAGGGAGTTTTAGAGAACTACTAACTGAACAAGAATTTAAGATATTAGAAAATTTCAACTGTCTAAAAAAATCAAGAGAGGGAATCAAGGTATTAAAATGACTTAAAACTAAAGAAATTCATCTCAAAAATTTAAAATACATAAAATTGGGTTTACAAATTATAATTTTTTTACCTGTTTTTTTTTCATACCAAATGTGAGCCTGCCAGCATGAAAGGTCTTACCCGCTTCACAAGCTCCAATCACTTTCTCTAAATTTTCCATAAATTATTCAATTTTCTCTGTTGAAATCCAATCTTAATTTTGTTTTATTATATTTTTGTTTACAAGTCACTCATTTAAGATTTGTTTCCAAATAAATATTGTTAAAAAGTCAAGTCTTCAAGACTTGTAGTTATAGAAATCTTGTTTATATAACAAAATTTGACTTTTTTGATATAGTGACTTTGCTTCTATAAAAACTATATATTTTTGGTTACATATCTTGTTACTATAAGAATACCCTGTATTATAAAAAATGTATTAGTATAATTGTGCCTTATTTTGAGTTTGTACCTGAAGAATTTAAAGAGGAACATTTTTCTTGAGAATGATTCCTCATAGCTCTTACAATATATTTTCTACAAATAAATCCATAACAAGTTTTTGCTATCAGATCTCTCAAACATAATTAATAAGAATTACTTTCAGTCTTTCTCATATTAGTGAAGCTCATTCCACCAATTAAATACCTATTATAATGTAGTGACGTCTCTATTAATTCATTTTACTAGTATTCCACTACTTTTTAGCTTATGAAAATTCCTAGTAATCAGACTGGAAGCCATGCTAGAGGCCCTGGGCTAACAGAGGGTATCAAAGGAAACTTAGGAAACATCTATTGGGAATAGGCTACATACACAGATGCAGGATGGAGAAGAGAAATCTATTTTTGGGATTTGGAAGCCTCAAGAGGACTTTTTTTGGACCTTTTGGAAATACCAGAAGGAAGAATTTTGTGGAAGCATGGAAATTATCTAACACAAAATGCCAATTGGGATTTTTGATGGGAAGATGTTTTTGTAATTGGAATTATCAGTATCAAGGTTTAATTATATAATTTCAATAAGAAAGATTGGAAGTTTATTTGGGGAGATTTTTTTTTTGAAAAAGTTAAAGAAAAGAAGAGAAGCTTCAAATTAAAATCAAGAAGAACCTCATAGAAAGAATTCAGAAAAATATTAAGTAAAATTAAAGAGAAATCTTCTCATGTTATCAATTTTCAATTTCACACCAAAATCATTAGAAAGAGTTATTAAGACATTAGGCTATGTATCAGTATTCAAGACAATAATTCAAATGAAAGATTCTCAGGACTTTTCCAAAATGTAAAAGTATCAGTATTTGATTTTAATAAAAAAAAACAGGGGTGGTTATTTGTTCTTATGCTCCCTTGAGTTAAAACAAAATGGAACAAGCTTGGGGAACTGTGGCCCTAGCTCCAAAAAGACAAGGCAAAATGAATAAAATATTATCATCAAGTGGAAATACATAGGAGGAACTCAATAGTAAAATTAAAAGAAGACAATAAGCAGAAAAAGAAAAAACAAGAAAAAACAAAAACCTTCCACTTGATAATGACTTACAGCCCCAACAAGTTGGGTTTAGGGAGTCTTTCACAGGAAAGCATCCATCCAGAAATTGGGTTTGTACTTCTCAAAGCATGATAAAGGGTGAGAGTCCTCAATAAAAAAAAGACTCAAAAAATCAATTAGGTTTGGAAGAATCAAGGAAAAAAAATACCAATTTGAATCAACAAGCTTTCTCAAAGCTCAGAATATGCTACCCAGCATGGTTACAATATTCCCAAAACTGACAGGTTCAGAAGAAGAATTACTGCCAGAGGGGGGAATTCAACCTGTTTCAAAGTTTGAGTGAAAACAGAAATTGAAACCAAAAGCATTATGGAGACATTTTAGGTAAAACATCACCTGGACATTGGAAGTTCATGGAAGATGTTGCTGCATTTTCATAACTTCAGAAGTAGGCACAGTGACTGTGTGAATGTGCAAAATGCAACATAAGGGTGAAGTTGCATTTGGAGGGACATTAAAATGTCTGTTGTGTGATTAACTAACCACTCACTAAACTATTTCAGCTGATAACATCACTCCTCACACCAAAACCTCATTGAACAAATTTCAAAATTTGCTCCCAAAAAAAGAAAATCTTTTCAACAGAAAAAAAATTTTTCTTTGGAATAAAAAAAAAATTGCAACATAAAAAAAATAAGAAATCTTTGAGCATATAGAAATGAAAAAAAACTTCAAATAAAAAAAATTGGAGCTTTTTTCTCAAAATAATAAAATAAAAGGAGATGGTTAATAAAACAAGTTCTTTTATGACTTTCAACTACAGGGTGGCACACAGCTGGCCAAAACTAGTCCCTGTATGACTTTAAACTGCAGGGTGGTTCCCAGAAATCAAATATTAGTCCTTGTATGACTTCAAACAACAGGGTAGCAACCTTGTGGCCAAAATTAGTCCTTGTATTACTTTAAACTTCAGGATCGTTCCCAGACAGCCGAGATCAGTCTTTGTATTACTTTAGAATACAGGGTAGCACCCTTAAGGCCAGGATTAGTCCTTGTACAGCCTTAAATCGCAGGGTATAAAGCTTAAGGCTAAAATCACTCACTGTATGACTTTAAGCTGCAGGGTAGCAACCCTAAGGCTAAAATTAATCCATGTATGAATTTGAACTACAGGGTAGAAGCCTTAAGGCTAAAACTACTCCTTGTATGATTTTAGACTACAGGGTAGCAACCTTAAGGCTAAAGCTAATCCTTGTATGACCTTAAGTTACAGGGTGGCAACCTTAATTCTAAACCTAGTCCTTGAATGAAATCAAACTGAAGCACCAGGGAAAATTTTGCATCAATTTCCTGCAATTGACTTCATGTTACACTACTTTAAGTATAAAATCTTCCTTAAGCTGCATGAGTGTCACATTATAGTCACTGGATTGAGTGGTTTGTGTTGTATCTGCGTCAAGACAATGTCAATTGTCAAATAAGTCAAATGAGTATGTTACTCACAGAAAAAAACCCATATCAACACCATTCACAATATTTGGGTAATTACACCTCATGGTGCAAGCCAACAGTTTAGCATGGTCATGCTCATGCATGAGATGACTTCCGCACCACCAGACGATCATCTCCCCATTTACCATGCCTACTCTCATGCGTCAATTTGCTTCCATACCTGACAATGCTTTCACTAACACAAATTTTGGCTTCCCCTCCACTACATCATCATCTCTGCCATATACCATCCTTATGATTCTGCACCCTGCCTCATGATCTCTGCAGCTTAACATGCTTACACTCCCACGGTCTTAATTTACCATCCTTATGCTCATGAAATGGTTGGCGTGCGCACCAAAGACAGTTCATTTTCTTCTGAAAAACAGCCTCCATATCTCCCCTGAGTACCATCCTTACACATTCAATCCCCTGAAACCTATCATCCTTATGCTCCTGCACTTCCCTCTCAACCTCCCAATTTACCATCCTTACACACATGAAATGATTGTATTCCACACTGAGGGCTATTCTCTCCTCAAATGGCCATCCATACGCTCATACAATGACTAGCTTCTGCAAAACCACCTCTGCATCTCCCCTGGATACCATTATTAAACATTAGAACCCTTTCCTCATCATCTCCACTTCTTAATATGCCTATGCTCCCACACTCCCTCTCACATTCTCAATTGGCTATCCTTATGCTCATGCAGTGATTGTATTTGGCACTGGGGGATTTTCCTTTGCCCAATTTACCATCCTTACGCTCACAGAAAAATTTGATCACACACAATTTCCATTGGAAATTGATATCAAACATTTTAACACTAGTTTAAAGTGTCAAAACGTTTTCACACAGGTATTTCATTTCAGGATCCTTCTGTCTCACCTCATCCCCAATTCCCAATTCAAAATTTTCTCCCTCAATTTGATTAGTGAAATTTAACCATAGGGTAAAGTGGCTTGTTGGTGTACATGATGAACCCAATGACAGAAATATGCTGAGTGGCCTTCTCCGCCAACATCTTCTGGGGGGAAATCGGTGGGGATATTGACAATTCTGTGGTTATGGTTTAAATTAGGAGACTCAAAAATTAAAAACTCATAAGTGTACTATTAAAGAACAGAATTGTGTCTATTGTTTCTCTAACAAAGCTATTTTATTTCATATCATTCAAATGGAAAACTTTGCTTGGTCCTTACCTCATGGGGGTTGAATAGCTCAGAAATTGACTTTAGTAGGTTTCTCACTAGTAAAGTTTATTCAATTTCTCACAGGAAAGTGATTTAATTTGAACAAGAGGAAATAAGTTGCAACACATCACCTCCTTGAATTACCTGAAAAATAGAATTTTGCAAATGCAATACAAGTTCAATAGATATTGATGGAATTTCCAAGGCTGTGAATGGGCCGGTTTTCTTGGTGAGCTTGTGGTTCTAAAATAATTTTTTCTAGAGAATAAACTAAATATTGAGCTTATTTGAATTTATATTTAGCTTCTTCTGAGATTCTCCAATATTGATATTACCTAAACAAGAATCAATAATTAATATCTTGAATTTAATTTACTTCCACCACTCTCAAAACTCCTTCCTTTTTCTCAAATTTTGATATTTTTATTCTACAATTTTCAATCAAGTTATAAATCAAAATCTCAGCATCTATTTAATGAAAGAGCTACCTCTACTACTCATAAAACGCTGCAATTTCAACAAAATTAAATCAACTACTTACTTCTGCGCAAGAGAGTGGAAGTTAAATCTGTGATATGGTCAGTAATAAGGGATTAGGAATTGAAGTAGAGAGCCTGGCACATAAAAATAGTCAATATCCACCAGTTCCTCCAGATTTTGACAATAAATTCATCTTGAATATTAGTGATCTCTCAAACCCTGATTGATTTTTCATAGCCTTTATTTCAGCTCAGCCTCCAAGCCCCCAAAAACCAAATTTGCAAATCTATCAGAAGGAAAAGACCCTCAAACCCTGTGGACCAACAGAAGATGCTGGGAAAGATGAAGTAATTTTCAGTGGCAAGTTTGAAATTATATTCAAGGAAAGATTTTTCTCAAACATCACACTAACAATCCCAAGGCTTGAAAAAATTCAAAATCATATGAATATTACTGATTATGTACCTCTAAAGATTGGTGAAGCAATGAGCCTCCTAAAGAAGGACTATAGCCATAATTCCATTACTAACTGAATAAAGAATTGATAAAAACACCTGCTTACAGTATATCTGTAAGGTGTGGATATGAAACTTTGATAAAATATCAAGTACATTTCCTGTCCTCAAAATTTGTATAAGGTAAAATTATTTAAAAATAGTAAGAAATAGTATTTTTAAAGAGAAAACACGCCAATTTTATTGTTTTTAAATTTGTAAGTATAGAACAATAATCTAATAAAAACTTATTGTTTTACCAACAATAAAGATTTATACCAAAATACTCTACAAGAGATATTTAAGGCTACAAAAGAAATCTCTTCAAGAGCAATTTCAATTGGAATTAATTGAGCAAAGAACTGCAAGAAATTAATTAAAGAACAAAGTCTTTAAAAAGATATTTAAAGAGAAAACATGCCTAAAAGTGACCAGAGTGAATTTGAAAACAAAGTGACAAAGCTAACAGTGATGAAAGATGCTTTAATTCACTTTTGGGGTGGTTCAGGGGTATAAATGATTATACGAGTTACAAACAATGACTATAGTGATTTTTCACGTGGTTAAAAGCATTAAAATGGTATGAAAAGGGTGGTTGGAATCTATGATTGATTGACTTAACAGTGTTTAAACTAATTATAAAAGGAAAAGATTGTAACATGAAGAGAAAAGTGGGGCAAAGAAGACATTTTTTATAGCCATCAATTTTCTTACTCCAAAAGTAAAATTTACTCTTGTCAGTCGTAGAAAACACTCTGAAAACAGAAAAGCCAATTATGGCATTATTGAACCCTGCTTTAGACCAAAAAAGGGCTGGTTTGAGCCATTTTTTGCTATTTTTAGCCATTTTTGACCCTTACATCAGCCATCACTATAGTAATACCTGGCCTAGAGCCTTCAAAAGAGGTCAGAGTGGGTTTAAGAGACTTAGAAACCAGTTAAAACTGTTTTTACTATTATTGTTTTATCTTAAGGGGAGTTTTACCCTCTTGGCAACAGTTAAAACTACACTGGTTGGTATCAAAACCTCATCATCAATTGAGTCACAGACCCTGCGACTCAATTCCAGGCCAAAAGTGATTAAATTTTGCATGGATTTTGACATCTCACGCCTGTCAGCAAGGAATTTGGGGGTCTAGCTCCCCTTAGAGCTGGAGTTCCTTTTCCCCCCAAATTTAATGTTTCCAATTTATTTTTTCCTTTAATTCCTCATCATGTATTATACTTATAATTTACATATGTAATTCAGTTGAGTTTTACAGTACACTACTGTAATAATTGACACCCCATATTTAAATGAAAGCTCACTTATGTAATACACGCGCACATTTTGACAATTCAGTTGAATTAAATTGAAAATACTTCAATTCCTCATAACTTCTAAAATATACACAACACCTCAAGTTTAACACGAAAATTGATGATTAACACTACATGTGATTTGAATTAATGAAGGTTTTGAGGATTTTCAACTTTTATACAAAAAATACTAAAAACTTAATTTAAGCTTATTTAGAGTTGAGTTACAAAAACTTCACTCAGAGGTGACCCCACCTAGTGTTTTATATGGAATCCAATGATGAAATAAATTTTATATGTTTATTTGTTAGATAAAAATTTATGATAAATTTTATTTAACTTTTTTCCAAAATTATTTCTTTTGGTTAATTTTGTTAAAAATTCATTTTTACTTAATTTTTTCGAGTAAAAATGTGTTTTTACGATTTTCAAATTTAATGTATTTTTATTTTTAAGTTATAATTAAATTTTTGATTATGTATATAAATTCATATTTATATTTTAATTTTTGTTTTAATAATGCAAATAAGTTTATTTTAATTATGTAAGATGTGTGTATGAAACTGTTGAAAATATTACAATCAATCAACAGTACTATGACTGTTCTTATGAAATATAATAATAAAAATTATTATAACCACAACTAAATAATTAAATAATCATTTCTTTTACGTGTTATACACTACTAGTGATTATAACAGTAAGTAGTAATTGTCTACAAGAATCAATCACAAGGAGAATTTAATAATAAAAACTTCTTTTATTAAAATAATAAAATTATTTTAATATATAATTATCTTTTACAAGAATAATCTTAATATAATTCTTGAAGAAAACTAATTTTAGAGAAAAACTTCAAGAATTAAAGATAAATCACTCACTAATACTCCAAAGAGCTTATCAAAGATAAAAGTAGAGAGATTTGACATAGAATTGTGGATTTAATGGATCAAAATTGATTTATAACAGGATTACAATAATATATTGTTGATTTCTATGATTTCATGTCCTTCTGATTGATTCAGAAAGCATTAAAACACTTAAGAAAAGCTTTAACTAATACTTAATTGTTGGTAATAAAGGTATAATATAATGTGATGATGATGATTTGGAAATAACAGCAAGAGGAGGCCTCTTTTAAGTCTAAGACAGCCCTCAGAGCCATGCCATGGAACAAACTGAAAAACCAGTGAGTGAGAAACCAATAAACCTTTTTGGATTATTGATTTCATCATTTGTTGTCATGTAAGATTATCATAATCGCTTAATTGAGGCTTTTACGTGACTACCAACCCATTTATGGTTAAGAATAAAAGGAGTAACAACTGTAAATCTTCTTTTATTACAAAATAATCATTGATTTCCCAAGGGTATAAATGTTATTGGAAATTTCATCACAGAATGTATTTTCTGTAAATTTTTAAAGATTCTGTGTTTCAAGTGGAATCCTCAAAAATGGACTGCAAGTAAAGATTTTCATTTTACATATAAGAGTATTATTCTTTTTGATTTTTATATGAATTTTAGAGTTCACATCTGGTCCTGAAAGCTTCAGAAAGATTCATTAAGAATTGTATTTTTAATGAATTTTTGAAATTTTACCTCATTTCTACGTAGAATTGCAAATAGCAGTTTATTGCTGGATTCTATGAGGTAAATCAATGGATAATAGTCCAAAAAGGGTTTTAACTACTCCTTTGGGGTTTATCCATGGAAAGTCATTAAGAATTGACATGGTTACAGGAGTCTAACTTGCTCTTTACCTCCTTGGCACGTCAAAATAGCAGGTTATTTGCTATTTTCTTATGATTTACTGAGGTTGTAACATGGTAACCAAGTTCCCAAAAGGTTTTAGTTTACCAATTAGGTCAAGATCAGCCATGGATCCAAGTTTTGGAGCTTTCCAAGCCTCCGAGGCCTCAGAAGTTGGGTACCCTGGCTCTCCTTGATTTCTTTTGTCCCCCTTGCCTATTTTTTACGTCAAAATAGAATTTTAAGCTTCAAGTGAGATATCCACTATGGGTGTACCAAAAGTGCATGTAAGAATATCATAATATTAAGTGCACAAAAAATACATAACACTATTCGTAGTGTATATGTAACATGGGATTTCTCACATTCCCATTATTTTGGCGTGAAATAGAGAAGAACAAATATTTTCACCAATCTTTCATGTGGTATTGGTGATGTTCTATTGAAATATTTTCCATATTACCACCTCAAAGAGTTGATTTGAGCTTATTCACTTTATGGAGCTACCCTAGGTGGAATTTTGTGTAGAATTCAAATCTGGCCTTAAATGCATGGATTTACTTACTCAATAAAACTTTATTCATCTTTTCTGAAATCAAAAATGATAAATTTTGAATATATGCATGACTTATGGGTTATGCATAGTTCAGAATTTATTTTTAAGATAATTGTGGCCTATTTGGGTATGTAAAATATACCTCAAGGCTCACATTCCCTCCCACCAAAAAATAAAATTGTGTTACAATTTTATCAATGGTATAAAAGAAGAAAAAGGTGCTGAAGGGGGTAATGTCCACTGTCCAACCTCTTTAAATTCCTCAGATCAAGTAATTTAAAGAGCATTTATAGCCATATTCAGGCTTGTGGCCTTCTTTCATGTCTAAATCTTCTTAAGAGTTTATCTGACTCAGGTATTTCTGATTCTGCCATCCATTCATCTTCATGTACTGGAATTCAATATCTGAGAAGATATTATCTCTGATGTTTACTCCTAAGTCTCCTTTCTTATATGACTTTCTTTATGTTTCCGTCTTCACTCTGTTTCATTGGTGGTACAGTCAAAGGAGTTGGGTTCCTTAAACAAACCAATTCTTTGTCAGTTGGTTGATAAGGGTTCATCAAGCTGACTGGAAAGTTTGGGTGTTTATTTTCCAATTCACCACTTAACTCCACTTGAACTGCATTGGTTCCATGTAAGGCAAAAATAACAAAAGGTCCTACATAAGAATCTTTAAGTTTCTTTGGGCCTTTGATATTATTAAAATTCAAGGTTGAAACTAGAATCAAGTCCCCTACTTTGAAGTCTGGTACTCTGTGACTCTTGTCCCACTTCTGTTTAGCATGTTAAAAAGCATCATTCATACTCTATTTTGCATGATGTTTCACTTTATCAAGCATTAATTTGAAGCTGGGAGCTGTAGGATGAATGTCAATCAAGTCTTTCCTCAGTGTATCTTCTGGGAGTATTGGATTCCATCCTTTTTCTAACATAGCAGGAGGTTGACCTGTGGAAGAATGGACTGATGTCTTATATTCCAATCCTAATTCAGGTATCAGAGTGCACCAGTCATGGGTAAAGCAATCTGAGTCTTTGAATTCTAACCCATAAGCACAAAATCTCCTGATCATGTCTTCTAAAGTTTGAATCATTCTCTCTGCTAGCCCATCTGTTTGAGGGTGATATTCTGTAGAAAATGATAGCTTAGTCCTAAACAATCTATGAAGATTGGTCCAAAGTGCAGATGTAAACTTGGGATCTCTGTAACTTATGATATTCTTAAATAATACTGTATGAGAAATAAATCTACTCCATAGAAGAAGAGCTGTATCCATGGTTGTGTCATCTTGATGGCAGGGTAAGAATATGGGAGTTTTGCTATATCTGTCTACAATTACTAAACAAGCATTATAACTTTTGTCACCACTTGGAGGGAGTGCTGTGACCAAATCCATGTGAACGACTTCACAAGGGGATTTTGGTTCTTGAATATGGATCATAAGTCTAAATTTCTTGCCTGTACTCCTGTTTGCTTTTTGGCATCTGTCACAGGAATGGCAATATTCAATGGTCTCTTTTCTCCAAGATTTCCACCATGCACATTTCTTCACTTTTTCAAGTGTTCTGTCCTCTGAAAGGTGCCCTTAGTAGATGCTATTATGGCATTCATGAAGAATGGTACTGATAAGAATCCTACTACACAATGTCATCACACAAGAATGTTTGGTTCTGTGATAAAGTATTCCATCATACAAGTAAAATCTTCCTTCAGAATAGGAACTTTTCCAAACTTTATCCAGTGAATTGACTAAAGATTGATCTTTGCAGTCTTTATCTAATAAAGAATTCAAGATATGGCAACCCTTGTCTTTCTTATAAGATTCTCTGACTTCTACAAAGAATTCAGTCCCAATATCAGTTATGTTAGTTCCTTCAATTAGAATCTGTGGTTCTGCTTCCAAAGGTACATAAGCTGGGTTATCAGGAGTGTTGGCTAATGCCCATCTGCTAAGTCCATAAGCACTCTTGTGAATTTTTCCTGCTTTGTGAACTATGGTCATGTTTCCTCTATACTCTTGAATAGCTATTTGCCATCTAAACATATTTCTGTTGGGAGTTTTCATTTTAAGAAGTGATTTCACGGCATTACAGTCAGTTATCACTTGAAAAACACTGCAATCAAGATAATAGTGCAATTTCTCAAGTGCCCATACCAAACATAAGCACTCCATTTGGCTTGCACCATATCTGGCTTCTGTTGGTTTGATTTGTCTTGAGATGTAACAAACTGGTCCTTCTGTAGGTTTGTCATCAATAATTTGGAATTGATGTAGGGCTGCCCCTAATCCATATCCACATGCATCAATGTACAATTTAAAAGGTATATTCCAGTCAGGCATGAGGAGTAAATATGCTTCTGTAAGAGCTTTACTTATCTTCTCATAAGCTTTAATTCTCTCCTGTTTCATCTCAAATACTGTTTGTTTATCACAGATTCTATAGAGTGACTTGGCTAGAATTGCAAAATATTTCAAGTGTTGCCTGTAATAACTGGAAAATTCAAGAAAAGACATCATTTCTTTTTTATTCTGGGGTATTGGCTTAAGTAACACTGCTGCCACTTTGGGTTTGTCAATAACCAAGCTTAAACCAGAAACAATATGTGAGCCTTAGAGGTAATTTCATATACCCAAAAGACCACAAATATAAAAAATAACATATTAATATAAATAAAATAAATTTATTTATATTATTAAAATAAAAATCAAAATATAAATATAAAATTATATTAAAGATAAAAAAATTAATTATAATTTAAAAATAAAAAATACATTAAATTTTGTAAATATAAAATTACATTTATACTTGAAAAAATTAAGTAAAAATGAAACTTTAACAAAATTGTGAAAAAATAAATAAATTTGGAAAAAAGTTAAATAAAATTTATTATAACTTTTTATCCAATAAATAAACATATAAAATTTATTTCACCATTGGATTCCTCATAAAAAATCAGGTGGGGTCACCTCTGAGTGAAATTCTTGTAACTCAACTCTAAATAAGCTTAAATTAAGTTTTTAGTATTTTCAATACAAAAGTTGAAAATCCTCAAAACCTTAATTTAATTCACACCACATGTGGTGTTAACCATCAACTTTTGTGTTAAAATTGAGGTGTTGTGTTTAGTTTAGAAGTTATGAGGAATTGAAGTATTTTCAATTGAATTCAATTGAAATGTCAAAATGTGCGCGTGTATTACATAAGTGAACTTTGATTTACATATGAGGTGTCAATTATTACTGTATTGTACTGTACAATTGAATTGAATTACATATGTAAATTATAAGTATAATACATGATGAGGAATTAAAGGAAAAATAAATTGGAAAGATTAAATTTGGGGGGGAAAAGGAACTCCAGCTCTAAGGGGGAGCTAGACCCCCAAAATCCTTGCTGACAGGCGTGGGATGTCAAAATTCACGCAAAAGTTCATCACTTTTGGCCTGGAATTGAGTTACAGGGTCTGTGGACTCAATTGATGATGAGGTTTTGATACCAACTGGGGTAGTTTTAGCTGTTGCCAAGAGGGTAAAACTACCTTTAAGATAAAACAATAATAATAAAAACAGTTTTAACTGGTTTCTACGCTTCTGACACACATTCTGACGTGTTTTGAAGGCTCTAGGCCTGGTATTGCTATAGTAATGGCTGATTTAAGGGTCTAAAATGGCTAAAAATGGCTAAAAATGGCTTAAACCAGCCCTTTTTGGTCTAAACCAGGGTTCAATGATGCCATAATTGGCTTTTCTGTTGTCAGACTGTTTTTAACGACTGACAAGAGTAAATTTTACTTTTGGAGTAAGAGAATTGATGGCTATAAAAGAATGTCTTCTTTGCCCCACTTTTCTCTTCATGTTAGAATCTTTTCCTTTTATTAATTAGTTTAAAACTGTTAAACCAATCAATAAAAGATTCCAACCACCACTTTTAAATCATTTTAATCCTTTTAACCACGTGAAAAAATCATTATAATCATTGTTTGTAACTCTTATAATCATTTTTACCACTGAACCACCCCAAAAGTGAATTAAAGCATCTTTCATCACTGTAAACTTTGTCACTTTGTTTCCAAATTCACTCTGGTCACTTTTGGGCGTGTTTTCTCTTTAATATTCTTTTTAAAGACTTTGTTCTTTAATTAATTGCTTGCAGTTCTTTGCTCAATTAATTCCAATTGAAATTGCTCTTGAAGAAATTTCTTTTGTAGCCTTAAAGTATCTCTTGTAGAGTATTTTTTGGATAAAATTTTATTGTTGGTAAAACAATAAATTTTTATATTATTATTGTTTTATACTAATAAAGTTATAAACAATAAAATTGGCGTGTTTTCTCTTAAAAATAATATTTCATACTATTTTTAATTGATTTTTACCTTATACAAATTTTGAGGACAGGAAAAGTACTTGATTTTTAATCAAAGTTTCATATCCACACCTTACACAATATGTCCTAATGCTTTGAGTTCTTCAAAGCCAAAATTACATTTATGAGTGAAATCTTTATATTCACTTCTGAAACTTTTTGAAGTACTCTTGGAAGTCATTCAAGGTATAAAGACCATGAATCAGAACATGTGATAATATCATCAATATAAATGATAAGCCATCCTTCAGATAATTCTGTGGGGAAGATGGTATTCATCATTCTTTGATAATGAGATGGTGAATTTTTGATACCAAATGGCATTCTAAGATACTCATAAATCCCACAGTGAGTGATAATTCTAAGTAATTTCTTATCTTTAGGCATCAAAGCATTCTGATGAAAGCCTTTAAATGCATCCATTGATGTTATAAACTTGGCTTTAGACAATTGGGTCAAAGCTTCTTGTATTCTAGGAATTGGATACCTATCTGGAACTGTGTAGGTATTCAATGCTCTACAATCTCCAACCATTCTTGATTTATCATGATGCCAAGAAATAATAACAGGTGTTGTCACTTCAACTTCTTCATTATGGCCTACTTTCCTTCGCACACTAAGTTGGATCAACTTTTGGATATGTTTTTTCAAGGCTTCTCTAGCTCTGGGACTGGCTGGATAAGCTGGTCTTCTAAGGACTGGAGGGTATGGTCTATCAATATTAAGAGTAATATCAACTTTATGCCCTTTTATAGTGCCTAATGCTTAATTATCAGAGGCAAAGGAATTATTATATGTGTATAACACATCAATAAGCTCATGTCTCATCTTTGTTGACAATGATGGATTAATTTGTGCATCAACAAGATGATTAGCCACAAATTCTTCCTTATAAATATCTTTCTTGGAAGATACTATGGATATTTGTTTGCACATATTGGAAAAAGCGAATTTTTGTCTTTTATTTTCTTCAATTGTGAAATATCTATCTTTATGGTGATTGATGTCAATACCATAAATATTCAAGTAAGCATTTCCAAGGATGATATGTTGAGATGTGCAATTGTCCATCACTACTATCTCTGTCTTCATTCTTATGCTTCCTGCAGGGTGTGGGAACACAATATTGGTGTCTAATATTCCCAAAGGGTACATATTGGTACTGGCACTACTAAATTGCACACTTTCTATTGGTAATAGATGGTTTTTCTATTCAGGAACTATAACTTTGAGATAATCCTTGCCCACAAAAGTGCAAAATGCCCCTGTATCCAAATTTACTTTGGTTTCAATATTATTCATCAGAATTGATGTGATACAAGATGCTCCAGCAGTATAACCTTTTCCTCTAGCAGGTTTGGTCTTACACATTCTGGCATCTTGGATATTGATCAGGTTATGACAGTCCTCACTGTACTGTGGCAAGTGAGTATGGACTTCTGTGACCTCAAAGAAAGCTGTAATGGTTTCAATGGTATAGTCCTCTACTGGTGTATCCTCAGAGACTTCAGAATCTAGGTCAGATTCTTCTTTCTCTTCAGTACAATGAGTTTCTTCAATTACTTGAACTTCATTGACTTTTGTCTTTTTGGTTCAAGTGTTGGCTAAATTTGAAGTGCTTCCACATTTATGACACTTCAAGACAGGTTTATAAGGTCCTCTGTCCTCTCTGGAAATCTTTGGGACCATCTTGGACTCTATAGGTATTTTAGTCCAAGTTTTACCAATTCTTGTTCTAGTAATGATATCTTCAATTGCATTAATGTAGGCCTCTGTTGAACAGGGCTCTACACATCTGCACTTGATAGCATGTTCTAGTTCTCCTCCACATTTTCTTAATATTTTCATATTAATCATAGTGTCAGAAATATCTGGGTGTAAAGCAGATAATCTGTCTTTTTGCTTGAAGAACCAAGTAAGTGGTTTATCTTTTCTGAGTTAAAAATGGCACTTTCAAAAGCATTCTCCATTTGAAACCTCCAAGAATTATTGGCCCATTTGGTAATTATTTCAGATTTCCACCAAGACCAATCATGTTTTCCATGACATATCCTCATCTTGTAATACCATTTCTTTGCAGTTCTGGGAAACACAGAGTGTAATTTTCCCACTATAATTTCATCAGATATGTGAAACTCTTCTTGCAACATATCAATAGTTCTGATGAACTCAATATGGTTGTATTCTCCTTCACCAGAGAATGTTGGCCATTCTTCCAATTTAGGAATATCTTTTGCAGAAATAATAGTATTTTCTCCTAAGAATGGGGTCAAAATTTCTTTAACAAAACCTTTCTCTTCAGTCAAAGGTGTAGAATATCTTGGCATATGTGGTTCATAATTCTTATTAATTTTTTCTACATTTGCAATTATTTAACTTTTTAACTTCTTCCTTTCACTGTCACTTTTTGCCAAATGTGTGGCAAACTGATTGGTATTTTTAGCTATTTCCAAGACATGATCTTTCAGAATTTTAAGTTGATCATTGATGTTTATAATGGAAAGATCTTCCATTTCATCATCTTGAACTGGATATTTACTCTCAATTCTGTCACATGTATTGGTAAGTAATTCCAGTGTTGTAATTACAGACTTATGCATCTCAGCAGACTGTTTGTCATTCTTTTTTAAGTCATTGATGTCCAATGTTATTTTAGTCAACTTGGCATCAAGTTTACCAATTTTTACATCAATATTGGATTGAACAAAATGTATTTCATGTATTATTTGCGTGGAAATGATCTGTTCACCCTTTCCTGCTCCTTGGCTGTAAATTCCATGAGAGTCCTGGCCATATTGAACACACTGTCCATAGCTGAAGGCTCCAATTTGGGAATCCTGTACCCTTGTGGGTAAGGTCTGTGCCAATTGCCTTTGCCTTTGCCCTTGCCTTGATGGTTCTTGGGACCTCTCTGTTTCTTCTGAGGTCCTTTGGGCTTGTCTTTGGACACTTCTGGAGCTGGTTTGGAGCTGGTAGACGCCATTGGGCCTTCTGTCTCCAAATCTGGAGTCATTTCCAGCTCCTTCTTGTGGTCTATGGATAAAAGACTTTGGTTCTTCAACCAATTCTTTATCTTTTTGAACTTGTCTTTGCAAGACAATGGGCTCCAACCTCCTAAGAGCTTTATGGTCTTCTCCTGACCCAGAAAGCTCTTGATGTGTAAGTAGGAGCTCATGGCCCCCTGCCAAAGGCTTGGGCATATTTCCCACTCCTCTTCTTTGGCTTCTCTGAACCAATTTCTGTATTGGCATTGATAAATTTCTATTGCTGCCACTTGCAAGTGGTTCAGCCCTTAGAATATTATCATGAATCAGTTCAGATTGAGAATTTAAATCAAAGTTAGTGGGTACAGACATTGGGGAATGGGGGGAAACTCTGGCATCCTCCAAATGTGTCTTTCTTGAGGAAGACTTGACACTTCTGGATTTGGTCTTGCCTTTTCCTTGTCCACATCCATCTGGTTGGACTGAATAGTTGTTTCCATTTCTGGTATGCACCATTTTCATGTCAATTTTAAGATAAAGAGTGAAAATATAAAGATAAAACACACCTTTTGGTGGTAATTTAGTCTTTTCAGAGTTGAATAAGGTGCCTCTTTTAGCAATTTTCACTTCAATACTGTCCTCAGATTCTGAAGTGGTAATATATCTCTTACTAAGTCTATTACCAGCTGGACAGTATTTGATTAAAGACACTAGAAAAATTATAAAAGAAAAAACATTATTTTTTATACACTCTAAAATATTTTTAGAGATTTTTTTATAAGTTTTATTTTTTAATATTAAAAAATTATTCTTTTCAAGAAAAAAAATCAAAATTTAAGATTTTGAATGAAAATTAATTCAGAGTAACTCAAAGAATAATTTCATAGGTTTTTGGATGTGAAAAAGCCACGTGTAAAAACAGTATAAAGTTGAACCAAATTCCTAAATGAAAAAGATTTTAAGACAATTTCAAAAAGAAAATAATTTCAACTTTAAATTGAAAGAAAAGAAATTACCAAATTAATATATTTTAGAACTTAAAAATATATTATTGAAGTCAAGAATATGATTAAAGCCAAGTCTATGGTTAAAATCACGGCCAGGCCCCCAAATGTAAGATGTGTCTATGAAACTGTTGACAATATTACTATTAATCAACAGTACTATGACTGTTCTTATGAAATATAATAATAAAAATTATTATAACCACAATTGAATAAATTAAATAATTATTTCTTTTACATGTTATACACTACTAGTGATTATAACAGTAAGTAGTAATTGTCTACAAGAATCAATTACAAGAAGAATTTAATAATAAAAACTTCTTTTAATAAAATAATAAAATTATTTTAATATATAATTATCTTTTACAAGAATAATTATAATGTAATTCTTCAAGAAAACTAATTTTAGAGAAAAACTTCAAGAATTAAAGATAAATCACTCACTAATACTCCAAAGAACTTATCAAAGATAAAAGTAAAGAGATTTGACATGTAATTGTGGCTTTAATGTATCAAAATTGATTTATAACAGGATTACAATAATATATTGTTGATTTCTATGATTTCATGTCCTTCTGATTGATTCAGAAAGAATTAAAACACTTAAGAAAAGTTTTAACTAATACTTACTTGTTGGTAATAAAGGTATAATATAATGTGATGATGATAATTTGGAAATAACAGCAAGAGGAGGCCTCTTTTAAGTCTAAGACAGCTCAAAGAGGCATGCTATGGAACAAACTGAAAAACCAGTGAGTGAGAAAACAATAAACCTTTTTGGATTATTGATTTCATCATTTGTTGTCACGTAAGATTATCATAATCGCTTAATTGAGTCTTTTACGTGACTACCAACCCATTTATGGTTAAGAATAAAAGGAGTAACAACTGTAAATCTTCTTTTATTCCAAAATAATCATTGATTTCCCAAGGGTATCAATGTTATTGGAAATTTCATCACAGAATGTATTTTCTGCAAATTTTTAAAGATTCTGTGTTTCACGTGGAATCCTCAAAAATGGACTGTAAGTAAAGCTTTTAATTTTACATATGAAAGGGTAATTATTTTTGATTTTTATATGAATTATAAAGCTCTCAATTGGTCCTGAAGGTTTCAGAAAGATTCATTAAGAACTGTATTTTTAATGAATTTTTGAAGTTTTTACCTCATTTCTACATAGAATTGCAAATATCAGTGTTTAACTGGTTGCTATGAGGTAAATAAATGGATACTAGTCCAAAAAGGGTTTTAATTACTCTTTTGGGGCTTATCAATGGAAAGTCATTAAGAATTGACATGGTTACAGGAGTCTAACTTGCTCTTTACCTCCTTGGCACGTCAAAATAGCAGGTTATTTGCTATTTTATTATGATTTACTGAAGTTGTAACATGGTAACCAAGTTCCCAAAAGGTTTTAGTTTACCAATTAGGTCAAGATCAGCCATTGATCCAAGTTTTGGAGCTGTCCATGCCTCAGAGGCCTCAGAAGCTGGGTACCCTGGCTCTCTTTGATGTCTTTTGTCCCCCTTGCCTATTTTTTACGTCAAAATAGAAATTTAAGCTTCAAGTGAGATATCCACTATGGGTTTATCAAAAGTGCATGTAAGAATAACATACTATTAAGTGCACAAAACATGCATAACGCTATCCTTAGTGTATATGTAACATGGGATTTGTCACATTCCCATTATTTTGGTATGAAATAGAAAAAAACAAACATTTTCATGGATCTTTTATGTGGTATTGATGATGTGGTATTGAAGTATTTTCCACCTTACCACCTCAAAGAGTTAATTTGAGCTTATTCAATCTATGGAGTTACCCTTGGTGAATTTTTGTGTAGAATTCAAATCTGGCCTTAAAGCCATGGATTTACTTACTCAATAAAATGTTATTCATATTTTCTGAAATCAAAAATGATGAATTTTGAATATATGCATGACTTATGGGTTATTTATAGTTCACAATTCATTTTTAAGATAATTGTGGCCTATTTGGGTATGTAAAAGATACCTCAAGGCTCACAATTTATGTTTGTATATCAATCTTTTGTTTGTGGTCTTTTGGGTATATCAGGATACCTCTAAGGCTCACATTCCCCACCTTAAAAAAAGAATATTACGTTGTAATATTGTTACTTCTAGTATGTCTGAATCTTCTGAGAAGCTTGGTAGCTTCAGGTATGTCCTTTTCCTCTAACCATTCATTGCAAGTTGGGTCACTGTACCTAACAAGGTATTCCCTTACTTTTTTGGTTCTTAATTTTCTTTCTTTAAGAGCTTTTCTAATCTTTCTAATACCATATTTCTCAATGGGAGGTATAACTTGGGGAACTTTATTCCTCAAGGGAAACGTTTCAGCATCACTAGATTTTTATGGCTTTACCAAGCTCACTGGAAATGTAGGATGCTTATTACTAAGTTCTTCAGATAATTCTACTTCAACAGCATTTTCTCCATGGATGGTTTTAATAACAAAAGATCCTGCAAAGGCGTCTTTGAGCTTTTAACATCCTTTGATGTTATTGAAGTTGGTGGTGGATACTAGTACTAAATCCGCCACTTTGAAATCTGGAGTGGCATTTGATTTGTCCCATTTATTTTTAGCATATGCAAATGAGTCTTCCATGCATCTTGCAGCATGCCTTCTAGCTCTGTCTAGCATTCCTTTGAAGCTGGCAACTGTAGGATGTATTTCAACCAAATCTTTTCTTAACGAACCTTGGGGTAACTTGGGATTCCATCCGTTTTATAGAATAGCAGGAGTTTGATTGGTACTGGCATGAATTGATGTCTTATATGCCAATTCTAATTCTGGTAGAAGAGTACACCAATCATGAGTTAATCCATCACAATCTTTGAATTAAAGGCCATATGCAAAAAATCTTTTCACCATGTCTTCCAAGGTTTGTATCATCCTTTCAGCTGGACCACCAGTCTGTATGTGGTAGGAGGTAGAGAAAGACAATTTAGTGCCAAATAATTGGTGAAGATTTGTCCACAGTGCTGAAGTGATTTTGGGATGTGCTTGGTCCTGTGGTAAATTATATCATCCAGCAGGTGAAATCTTCCTTCATCATAAGATTTCTTCCATACTTCATCCAAGGCATGTATTAGAGAGTTGTCTTTACAGTCTTTGTTAAGTAATTGGCATAAGATGCTACAATTCTTATCTTGAGTGTAACTACTTCTGACTTCTTCAAAGAAGGTGGTGTTCAAGTCTGTAACACTTATTCCTTCTATTGGGATTTGTGGTGAAGCTTCTTCTGGCACATAAGCAGGATTATCAATATTATTTGGTAATGGCCATCTGCTTAGTCCATCCGCATTTTTATGAATATTCCCATATTTATGAATAATAGTCATGTCTCCCCTATACTCTTGTATGGCTATTTGCCATCTGAGCATATGTCTGTTGGGTGTTTTAATGTTTAAAAGTGATTTAACAGCGGTACACTCTGTTATTACTTCAAAAACACATCCTTCCAGAAGGCAATTGAGCTTTTCTAAAGCCCAAACAAGGCATAAACACTCCATCTGACTTGCTCCATATCTGGATTCAGTTGGTTTGATTTGCCTGGATATGAAACATATGGGTCCTTCCACAGGTTTATGATTTAAAATCCGGACTTGATGGAGTGCAGCACCAAGTCCATCTCCTGATGCATCAATATAAAGCTTAAAAGGCAGCTTAAAGTCTGGCATCAGTGAGTGTGGAGCAGTGGTCAAAGCTTGTCCCAGAGATTCAAAGGCTTTTACTCTGTCAACAGCCATTTCAAATACTGTGTCTTTGTCACATAGTTTATCAAGAGGTCTTGCTATGGATGCAAAATCTTTAATATGTTGCCTGTGATATCCTGCAAACCCCAGAAATGACTGAATTTCTTTCTTATTCTGAGGTATAGGTTTCAGAAATACTGCTGCAACTTTGTTTTTGTCAATTCCAAAGGATAAACCAGATAATAAATGTCCCCATGCTTTAAGCTATTTAAATCAAAAATGGAATTTCTTCAAGGAAATTTTCATGTTGACAGATTGGATTTTTGTCAAAAATCTGGATAATCTGTACATATGACCTACCCAAGTTTTGGAACAGACAATAATGTCATCAATGTAAATGATTAACCATCCTTCTGAAAGCTCTTCAGGGAAAATTTAATTCATCATTCTTTGGAAGTGTGAAGTTGCAATTTTGATTCCAAAAGGCATCCTCAAATATTCATAAACTCCACAATGAACAATAATTCTTAAGTATTTCCTTGCTCTTGGTGTCACTACCTTTTGATGAAATCCTTTAAGGGCATCCATAGTCCTTATATACACTGCTTGAGATATTTGAGTGAGGGAAATTTGGATTTTTGGTATTGAGTACCTGTCTGGAACAGTGTAAGTGTTCAGAGCTCCAAAGTCCCAAACCATTCTATATTTTCCATTATGCCATGCCACTATGACTGGTGTAGTTATTTCTACTTCTTCATTGTTGCCAACCTTTCTTATTACACCAAAATCTATGAGTTCTTTAAGATGAATTTCTAGAGCTTCTCTTGATTGAGGACTTTCTGGATGTGCAGGTCTTCATAAGAGTGGTGGATAAGGTCTCTCAATATTAAGGATGATGTCAACTTCATGACCAATAATTGCTCCCAAAGGTTCTTTGTCTGATGCAAATGCCCCTCTGTGGTCATATAAAATGGCTGAAAGTTCATTGTCCTGATTATCAGTCAGATGAAGGCTTAGTTCAGCTTCATTTAACTTTTTGGATTTGAATCTTTCCATCTCTAACTTGACCGCTGCTACTTTACTTACTGTAATTTGTCTTTTAACTGGTAAAAAGGCAAATTTTTGACGCTTATTGTCTCCAATAGTAAAGTATCTATCTTTGTTGTTGTGTAAGTCTATTCCATACATGATAAAATAGTCATTTCCCATCATAAAATGGGTACTAGAGAAATTTTCCATAACAAAAAATTCAACAGTGATTCTTAAATTTCCATTGATATGTGGGAAGATGATATTGGTCTCAAACATTCCCAATGCATTCATTGGATTACTTGCACTATTGAATTTTATGAAATCAATTGGTAACAAGTGGTCATCAAAATTTGGTACACAAGTCTTAAGAAAAGATTTTCCAACACAGGAGCAGAAGGCTCCTGGGTCAAGTAAGCGTTCAGTGGGTTTGCTATTAATTACCACTTCTGTTATACAGGAGTTACCAGCTGTAGAACCTTTTCCCCTGTTTGGTTTGGTTTTCATAAGTTGTGCATTTGGAAATTTTGACAAATCAAGTTGACCATTGCTCAATTATGGAAAGTGGGAATAAGATTCCATGATATCAAAGGTGGCATTGATATTTTCTATATACTTTGTAGATTCAGAAAAGATTGATGACTTATCATCTGAATTTTCTTCAATATTATTGTCTCTTTCAACATCAGGTTCTTTCTCAATGTCAATTTCAGTGATTTTTCCCCTTTTTGGACATGTATTGGCTAATTGGGTGGTGCTTTGGCAAATATGGCACTTTCTGATTATATCTACAGGTTTATATTTAACATTATTACAATTTTCTTTGGTATTTTTGTCCACAGAATCTTTCCAAGGTGTATTAAACCTTGCTTTGAGATTCACTCTACTAGAAACAATCTTGGTTCTTGTGGTTATTTCTTCTAATATATTAGTAATATCTTCTGCTGAAGATTGTTCAGTTGTCCTGCTTTTGACAGCATGATCTAAGTCACCTCCACATTGTCTCAGAATCTTTCTGTGGATCATAAATTCTGAAATGTCAGGATACAATGCTGTTAATCTGTCTTTTTTTTGGAAAAACCATGGTAAATCTTTGTCTTTATCAGCATTAAATTTGGCAGATTCAAAGGCTGTTTCCACTTTAAATACCCAAGAATCATTGGCCCATTTGTTCATAATTTGGGGTTTCCACCAAGTCCAACTTTGGTGTCCATGTGCTTGTCTTAATTTGATATACCATCTGTGAGCTGATGTGGTAAACAAGGTTTTAAATCTTGCTTTTACCAACCTGTCTGGTAATTCAAAATCTTCTTTAATCATGTCAATTCCTTTGATTAATTCCATATGTTCATATTCTCCTTCAACATTGAAGTGAGGCCATTCTTTAAGTTTTGGTACTTCTTTCAAGAGTGATTGGCCCATTGATGGTTCCAAGTTATAAAAAGAAGTGGAAAATCAATTTTTTAACTGTGTATTATCAGAATCCAATACTTGTGGATTTTTAATTCTTGTGCCTTCATTCTGATTTGGAGGTGTAGACATTCTTGATAAGGTGTTCAGTATTCATTCAATATCATTAATTTCACTGTTGCTACACCTTTGGGAATTTTAGTATTCATGTTGGAAGGCTTGTATTACATTTATTACTTCAATTTTATACATGTCTTCTTTATGTGTCAGTTCTTGCCATATATCTGTCTGTCTTGTATCATCAGCAGCGACTTGATTCAATTTCATTGATAATTTTGATACTTCTTCTTGTGAAACATCAAATCACTTTTCCAAGGCAATGGTATATGTCTTTACTTCAGTAAGAGAATTTTAAATGTCATCAAGGACTTTCTTGTTATCTGTCTTGATAATATTTATGGCTTGCTTGATTCTTGTTTCAATTATGTCATCAATATTGAATTTAGAATATTTTTCTGCTAATTCTTTAATAATGGCAGATTGTTCATTTATCTTATTGCCAAAAGAATTATCATTATTGGATGTTTTAATTTTTCTTGAAACCTTTTCAAAACACATAAGTGTTTCTTTGATTTGGCTCAGACTCAAGCTATTTGTTTTAAGATTGTTACAAATTGATGAATTTGTATCAGAAATATGACTTTTTACATTAGTTATAGCTTCATACAACTCTGGGATAGAATCAAAAATATCAGAAATCATTTCTGATATTTTAATCTGGCTTCCTCCTTCTTTTGTAATTCCATCATTGTTCTGGCCATCTGAAATACATTTTCCAGGGCATCCTGTAGCCATGGCTGTAAGGTTTTGTGGCTGGTGCCTTTCCTTTGCCCTTGTTCTGGGCTTGTGGCTGCTTTTTCACATTGGAATTGCTGCTGCTGGCCACTGGGGCTGTTTTCGGAACTTGTTTGGGTGGTGGAGGGTTGTTTTTCCTCCATTCTGCTGTTAAGAGCATCATGTTCTTCTTTTCCATCAATGGATGCCATCCATTGAGTAACTTGCAAGTGTTGGGATGGCCCAGCAATTTTCTCCCAGTCAGGTAAGAATTAATGCAGTTTTTCCACATATCTGCAAGGATCTGGTACTCTTTGTGCTGCAATGCATTATTGTAAGCCTTCTGGCTGGCTTTGTAAATGTTCACTGAGGATTCTTGTGGAGGTTTCAGCTCTTTTTGAAGGTAAAATGGTTTAATCAGATTCAGAATGACAAAATTTATTAATTTGGAGGTCATCAACTGACCCTTGTCCTTCTTTAACTGATTGGCTTCTGCCATAATCACGTCTATGACCTTTTTGGGAGCTGCTTGAGGGGTTATAGCTGGCTCCTGATCTGGTTGAAGGCATATTTTATGATTAAAAAGCTTTAAAATAGTAATTTTATGTGAAAAAACTTACTATTGGCCAAATTATTAGCTTTCTGAAGAGTATTAATTATATCCAAGCTTATCAATTCAGAAGAAATTGGTTTAGGCTGATTATTCTGAGTCACAATAACAGTAATATTATGGTCAGAATTAACAGTACAGGGAGGAATAATTCTGGTAACTGTTGAGGCTATTTCAATGTTTTCTTGTCTTACCATGTTGTCAGACACTGAAATTAATGAAAAGCCAATTAATTAAGTAAAAAAAGGTATTTTAAAAAAGAAATAAAAATATAAGCTTCACTTATGATATGAAAAAAATTGTTCTTTTATGGATTTTTTGAATTATAAGTATTTGTTATATGTTTTTGAAATTTTCCAAAATAAGAAATAGGATTCGAAAAGAGTAAAAAAATATGTCAGAGGTAAAATATCACGGCTGGGCCCACAAATATAAGGTGTGGATATGAAACTTTGATAAAATATAAATTACTTTTCCTGTCCTCAAAATTTGTATAAGGTAAAATTATTTAAAAATAGTAAGAAATAGGATTTTTAAAGAGAAAACACACCAATTTTATTGTTTTTATACTTCTTAGTATAAAAAAATAATATAATAAAAATTTGTTGCTTTACCAACAATAAAGAATTATCCAAAAATACTCCACAAGAGATATTTAAGGCTACAAAAGAAATTTCAATTGGAATTAATTGAGCAAAGAACTGCAAGCCATTGATTAGGGAACAAAGTCTTTAAAAAGATATCCAAAGACAAAACACGCGTCAAAGTGACCAGAGTGAATTTGGAAACGAAGTGACAAAGCTAACAGTGATGAAAGATGCATTGATTCACTTTTGGGGTGGTTCAGGGGTAAAAATGATTATAATGATTTTTTCACATGGTTAAAAGCATTCAAATGGTATGAAAACGGTGTTTGGAATCTTTTCTTGATTTATTTAACAGTGTTTAAACTCATTATAAAAGGAAAAGATTCTAACATGAAGAGAAAAGTGGGGCAAAGAAGACATTCTTTTATAGCCATCAATTTTCTTACTCAAAAAGTAATATTTACTCTTGTCAATCGTGGAAAACACTCTGAAAACAGAAAAAGCCAATTATGGCATCGTTGAACCCTGGTTTAGACCAAAAAAGGGCTGGTTTTAGCCATTTTTTGCTATTTTTTGCCATTTCCAACCCTTAAATCAGCCATTACTATAGTAATACCTGGCCTAGAGCCCTCAAAAATGTCAGAATAAGTGTAAGAGACATATAAACCCATTAAAACTGTTTTCACTAAGATTGGTTTATCTTAAGGGTAGTTTTACCCTCTTGGCAACAGTTAAAACTACACTGGTTGGTATCAAAACCTTGTCATCAATTTAGTCACAGACCCTGCAGCTCAATTCCAAGCCAAAAGTGATGAAATTTTGCGTGGATTTTGACATCTCATGCCTGTCAGAAAGGATTTTGGGTGTCTGGCTCCTCCTTAGAGCTAGAGTTCCTTTTCCCCCCCAAATTTAATCTTTCCAATTTATTTTTCCTTTAATTCCTCATCATGTATTATACTTACAGTTTACATATGTAATTAAATTGAGTTTTACAGTAAATAAATTTAAGAATTGGCAACTCATAGTCAAATCAAAGTTCACTTATGTAATACATGCACACATTTTGATATTTCAGTTGAATTCAATTGAAAATACTTCAATTCCTCATAGCTTCTAAAATATACACAACACCTCAATTTTAACACAAAAATTGATGATTAAAACTAAATTTTATTTGAATTAAATTAAGGTTTTGAGGATTTTCAACTCTTATACAGAAAATACAAAAAAACTTAATTTAAGCTTATTTACAGTTGAGTTACAAAACTTTCACTCAGAGGTGACCCCACCTAATTTTTTATAAGCAATCCAATGGTGAAATAAATTTTATATGTTTATTTGTTAGATAAAAATTTATGATAAATTTTATTTAACTTTTTTCTAAAATCATTTTATTTTGGTTAATTTTGTTTTGATGTATTTTTATTTTTAAATTACAATTGAATTTTTGATTATGTATATAGATTCATATTTTTATTTTTATTTTAATAATGTAAAGAAATTTATTTTATTTATTTTTGTATATTAATTTTTTGTTTGTGTTCTTTTGGGTATATGAGAATACCTCTAAGGCTCACAATATCAATACCTGTGGAGGTGGGAGAATCTCTACCTGAAGGATCTATAGTGGTTATTGGAGTTCCATACAAAGGTTTTCAAAAAAGACCAAATATAAATTCCACCAAAGAAACAGCAAAAAACACTTTACTTTTGAAGATGCAAAATATTCTCTTGATCTAGGTGACTAAATTGTTGATCTTGAAGTAAATGAAGGTCCTAAAGCTGAAGCCCCCAGCACTCAATGAAACAATCCACAATGAACCCCCTTCTGCCTATCCTCAAAATATTCAAGCATTTCAAGAAAGTGAGAAAATTAAACATGATACATTGGGTTGAGATATGACTGATATAGTGCCTGAATGTGAGCCATAATTGTAAACATCCACTAATGATCCAGTAAAATCTTAATCACTATTTAAAGAGTTTGGAGATATTTTGAATTATCATTCCAATATTACTCAAGAAGAATGGAAAAGATGGCTGAATAATAAGAATAGTATTTACTCAAATTAGTGAGACATTTGACCAACAAATGATTCTGATAAATTCCTTCCTGTTGATATTAAGGTGATCAGTAACTGAGAGTTAAACATTCCAGCATGGCTTGAGAAGCTTGAGATTGCAGGTGAGTTTTATCTTTGTGAATGATACATTATTATTTGGCTATTGACTCAAGTGATATACATTGGAATATATAAGGTTAGACTTTTTAAGGCAACAGAAACCAAAGCATTTTTTAATAATAGAATTTGTAATCTCAAATTGATGAAGGAATTGGCAAAACTGCCAGATAATCTCCCAAAATACAAAAACTCCTTATTCAAAATGGTTCAGAGCCTTCTTTAACCCTCCAATCCAATCAAACATTTTTGGGAAAATGTTATTTTTGGATCCATTAGTTGAGTACAATACTATTTGATTGCACCCAAACCATATATGGCATGTGGCACCAACAACCCTCTGGGACTGGAACGGGGAGCAGGTAAATAACTTACCTCCTGCTTAATTAAAACAAAGCAACATGCAACTCAGCTTAGAATTGAAGGTGGTGGGGCTGACAATGAGATATCAACAGATACTCACAAGAACTTGGAGGTACTAATGGATACAGTCATTCACTTGATGATTGCATACAACATGGTATGCTCACATACAAAGGTTGAAGTCTATGGCATGAAAGGCAAACTAATAAGCTTAAAAAAGACTGAAATTATAAAAAATCTTTTGGTGTGTCTCAAGAATCTTGGAATGAATCAAATTTGCCATGATATATTAGCTGAATTTTGTGCGTTTGGTGTTTGTGTTTTTATTGTATGCTCAGATGACTGGAGGAAAAGCTCAGTGAAAGGGACTTTATCACTCATTGAAATTTCAAAAAGACTTCCAGAGGATAAAAAGCTAGTAGAACCAATGTGGATACGTACTAATGAATATATATGTCATTTACTGAAGAAAGGTTCTTCTCGACAGAGTCTTTTAACCCCACTAACTCTTAGATTTGAATTTGCACAATGCCTGGTATGAGAATTTGGTGATGCCTGCATGGAGAAGAAGGGTTTTGGCTCAAATAAAGAGGTCACATTGACTGTATTCAGCTAAGAAAAACTTGAAACCGGGATTGACCCATTTTAAACTAGCTTTGCATCAAACAGATTGTAATTTAATTTCAGAAATTGATTTATGAACTTAATAATTGTTACTAACTATACTACTTCCAATCCCTTAGGATGAATGTCAATAAGAAGAATATTTGTATGGTGGCATTCCTCCGTAAAGCATAGAAAATCCTCTGACACAACAAAAACTAAGTTGGAAATTTGTGCCTGCAATGACCACATGCAGTGGCAGTTGTGCCCACAATGACCACACACAGGGGTGTTGCAGGAAGTGGATGTTTTTACCTCTGTCTCATAATGGGAAAAATTGCACTAATTTCGAAAGGAAAGGCAGGATCAGTCATGTGAAGCAGGGTGCATGTTCCATTTTTTCTTTCTTGTAATATTAAATATGGTTGGATTTGAAACTCATTGAATGGGAGCATAAATCTATCAAATTGAATGATGCAGTATACATTGAAGTGCATTTGGTTCTGGTACCTGATATTTCCAATTTGCAAAAGTAAAATGTAATCATTTATTTTTAGCAAGCAAGAAAAAGCCATAACTGACCAAGAACAAATTCAAGTGAAATTTATAATTCACACAAAAGTAACTAATACATTGGTTTAATTTCATTTTTATGCACAAGAATGCCATTCACAAAACAGGAAAGGAGTGTAAAAGTCAACTCTAAGAAAAATGTTGGGAGGGATGGAAAGTGTGATTTTCCCGGTTATTTTCAAGGTATATATATATATCCATGGGCTAGAATTAATTTTCCAGCCTCATTGGGACCCATGGGGGAACATTGGCTTTAGTCAGTTTAGATCAAGGAAATTCCATGTGGGCTACAACAGGGAAGTCATGGATGTATGCCATATGAAGCTCATTGGGCATTGGGAACCATTTATTTAGGATCCAAAAGGGCTTGCTTCAAATGGTAGTCAGGATTATCTGATATCTTGTCTGTTTTCACACCAAGTTATCCCTCAACCACTTGTGAATAGTGGCACATCGCAAAGGATAAATGAGGCAAAAACCACTCAAAGGAATACATTTTTTTCCTCCAGTAAGTCAACAGGACAAATATAAATTCCAGTTAATTTCAGAGGATTGAGGATTTCACTTAAATCAAACACATTATTTTTGGCTGTGTGGCTATTTTCTCTTCAACTGGATTACTCATTGCCCTTGTCAAACTCAGACCATTTTCAACAATTAGTGAGGTTGAGGTCAAAGAAGGGGATTTCTAATCACAAGTTATATCTTGCAAAAGAAATTTCACAGACACAATATCAACAAATGGAGACTTACTTGAAGGATTTATGCTTGGTATTGGGTGACACAAATGCAGAAAGAAGAAATTTTTTTGGTATTTACAAAAGTCTCTGGAAAATTGAATACACAAAGGAATAATGGTGGAACTGAGGTGAAAGTAGGAGCTTGGTAGGTTGCATTCTAGGTAAATCCTTAAAATACATTGGGGATAAATTTTTTCAAAAGATTCAAGCTTACTAAAAGTAATTAGGAGTCCCCTTTGTTGATCAAATCAACTATGAAGCAAAGAATTTCCCAAATCAGGGGGAGTACAAATTTGCTTCTGCTCTCACTTTCACCATGAACAGATTCAAAATTCACTTCATGTTGACAAGGATGCTTTGTTGTATGCTTTGCGCTTGTGGTTTCAAGCTGATAAACATACCAGCTCAGTACAAAAAGATTCTTCAAATCATTGTACTGGGGGAAATTGATTCTCAAAATGAGAATTTTTGGATTGATCTATCCAAATGTCACGGGCTCATTCAGGCAGTGTGGGCCAATAGGAAATTCTTTCATCATACTGATCCAGCACAGGAAAACAAAAGCACAACCCTAGTGGGGATGTCCCCTCAATTCTCAAGGAAGTTATCAAACACTATGTGGCAGCAAAGCCATGGCTACTATGAAATTGGTGAGGGATATGGCTATCACATCAGGGATGGTAATGAAATTTCATCTCAATGAGAAGGATGAGGGGATTTTGATGCGTTTTTGAATTAGAGGGTGATTGGAAAATGATGGTGTGGTACTATGGAGTACATTATTCACTGGGATTTTATGGTTTGGAATTGGGGATGTAGGGTGGCTCCAATGAAAAGGGATGGGAATGGCTCATGTACAGTGGAATGCCACTGTGATTGGTCATATACTGAGGTTATGTATGAAAATCTTGATTGTTTTCAATAATGGGACCAGCTGGTCATCCAAAAAAAGCGGAATTAACTCCCATTATATTTGTATGCCTCATTGTCACACATCAGGGTTCGTGGTCATAGGCAGGTACTATATCTCTGCACTTCACATGAAAAACCAAATGCATGTTCAGGAAACTTGCGCTCCAAAGGCAAAGTATGCAGTGGGTCCCATATACCTGCTTTTCACATGCAACAGCTCCCACATGTCTAGTATACCTGTGCTTTAAATGCAAATCCTTATCCATGTACAGTATGAGTGCGCTTCACATAAAAATCCTTACTAATTTCTGGGATCCTGGCACTTCACACACAAATCCTTACACATGTCTAGTATGCATGCACTTCAAATGCAAATACTTGAGCATTCCAATGATCCCAGCCCTTACACATTTCTGATGAATTGCATGTGGCCTTAGGATTGGCAATGACTTGTGCATTGCAGGTGGATTAATCAAATGTGGGGAGGCCCCGTTTTTTTCCAGTGAATATCTCAAACAATCTAGGCCCGTGGATGCAGAAAAGAGAGAAGATTTTAATGATTACTATTTGTGAGCTTTCTGAAAGATTGGCTCACAAAAAGGAATACTTAGTAATCTATTTGGTTGGGCTCTCGCAATTTGTTATCAAGAAAGAGGTTATTAAAACCAGTGATCACATAAGAATGCAGAAATGACACAAAGAAGGTAAGAAAGATTGGAGATTTAATTAATCAAACACAACTATTTTATTTAAATTAATGTATTACAAGAGAAAGGAAAAGAGTAAATTTCAAAAGCTATTTTATTTTTGTTGGTTATTTTCAGGGATATCTTGAGATAATTCCAGTGATTTACTCCTTTAGATAAGCCACCAATGTGTTGCAAAGGAGTTAGTTTAGTTCCTTGTAGAATTCCTGGTGCATATAATTTGAACAAGTTGCATCCATGAAGGCAATCATGTAGTAAATTGGTGTTACTCCAACAAGATTTGATTGATTGAGTCATGGACTGTTGTTGAGGAATAATGGGGTTTGTTCACAAGTTCGTGAATTCCTGAAGAGCCACATCATGGGACTGAGAGGTTCCTTGTGCTGGGGGGGAATTTTGGGAGAGGGGGATATGGCTGGCATATTGTGGATGATGATAAATGAGTGTGGAGTGGAAGGACAAGCTGAAACGTTTGTAAGGAGGGGTTAGGGAAATTAGGAAACAGAAATTGAAGTTAAAAATCGGACTTACCAAATGGTTCGTCCTTTAAATGCATTGGAGTCACCTCAGGTTCAGGCTCACAAGTGGAATCATTCTCATTTGGTGGTACTTGAGAAGCTGGGACTTAACTCAGAACAGGAATAGGTGGCTAATTGGCTTGAGATAATTCCAAAATACAAAAAAAAATCAGTTCACTTACTTTGAAAGTTAAAATGGCATTGATAAAACCTGTATGCTTACTGAGGAGTAAGTCCTCCAACCCTTGGGTGCCACTAGGGCCTGGAGTGGGTTGGCATGAAGTCTTCTTGCAAGGAATATGGGGAATGGGAGAGTGTTGGTGAGGGGGATTAGGTGGGTTTTGTCCTATGGGTAATGAAGAAGAGTAAGTATGATTGATTATAGAAAAAAGAGTCAAGGATAAGAAGTAAAAACTACTTTGGTGTTTGAATACCATAGCTGACAAGAAATGGTGATGATCAGCCGAAGGTCAAATATCATCTCACCATCCGCATCCTTCATTGACCAGATAATCACTTTGGTACCCTGAAGGAGTGAAGTGACCATTAGATGGTGGGATGGGAGGGGGGTGGACAAATATATGCTTCAGGGAACCAGGCTAATTGTGTGGAAGAATTACCATCTGCCTCTTTGTGGTCCCAGGGTCCATTTGCACTTGGGAATGCTTTCATCATTGTAGCCTACAAACAAGTCCTCACAAGGGCATCTCATGCTGTGGTATTTCATACCAATTATACCAGTCTTAGGCTTACAAAAATCCTTGTCAAAAAAATAAGATAAAATAATAATTGTCGAATTATGGACAAATCCCTGTAAAAATCTGCAAACAAAGAGAAAACTCCAGAATTTGGATGGAATTATGGAAGATATTGTGGAATAACTTTGGGTATTGAGATAAAATTTGTGAAAGAATTCCAGATAATAAACATAGGATTGTGGAATGATGGACAAATCTCAGGAAGACTGTGGAATTTCAGAGAATAAATATAGGGGTTAGGGAATAATTCCAGTGAAAATTGAGCAATAACTCCCAACAAGAAAATTAAATTGCCTAATAGATCTGGAAATGGACATAGGAATCAGGGAATGACTCCAGGGGTGGAAATAGAAATTAGGAAATGAACCAGCAGAAAACTGGGGAATAACTCCTAAGAAGAAAAGAAATATCAAGAGTAACATGGGAAACAAAAATAAGAATTAGGGAATAACTACATAGATGGAAATAGGAATTAGGGAATCACTCAGGGGAAAATTGAGGAATAACTCCCAAGAAAAAAATGAAATTTCAGAACAACATCATATGTGGAAATAGAATTGTGGAATTACCAAAGAGGCATGGAATAATTCCAGAGATCAAAATGCAATTTCAGAATAACTCCAGAGAAGGAAATGAAACTTCAGAAATCTGGAACTAGGTAAAACAAACTGTAAATAAGCCCTAGGGTATAATTAAGAATATTAAAGTCTCAACCCAAAGAATTTCAATTAAAATAGAAAAAACCAATTTCCCCACCTTTGTTCAAATCTAATGGAAGTGCACTAAACAGTAAAAAACTATGTTTTCCTCACTTTCTCCACTTTAGAGAATAAATTTCACAAGCCAGATTATCTCAATGAGATCACATTAATTTGCTAAAAAAAAGCCTGCACCAGCAAGATTCCATCAGGAAACACATAACAAAGTCACCAGATAGATTCTCTCAAAGATTTTATATGACTAGAAGAAATTTCAGTTATCAGAAGTTGTATTTTCTCCACTTTTTTGAAAAACAATAAGCTCTCACAAGCCAAATTATCTCAATTATATCACATGTTTCTGATAAGAAAGAACACCACCACAAAATTCTCTTAGCAAACATGTAACAAAGTCAAAAAAAACTAAAAATGTCACCAGCTAAATTCTCTCAAAGATATCATATGACTAGAAGACATTTCAATTTCCAGAAGCTGTATTTTTCCACTTTATTGGCAAAAAGAAAATCTTACCAGCCAAATCATCTCCATTACCTCAAAGGATTTTTATAAGAAAAAAAACACCACCTGAAAAATACACCAAAGCTACATGTCTCACCAGCTAAAACATCAAAAATATGATCTTTCTAAGTCCCCTCTTTTGAGAAGCTCTATGGAAGCACAAAAGGTATAAATAAAGGTCTTCTCTCCCCCATTTCAAGAAATAATGGAACAAATTCACATGTTTGAGGATCACACCATACCTGCACTAGCAGGATGTCTAGAGTAGTAGTAGTAGTTTTTTAGTCATGAAAAGCTCAGTAACTAAGTATTGTTGCATAATAGTAGTACAGCTGTAGTGAAAGGCTCAGTGGCCTTGTTCAGTAGCTTATTATTAGTGAAGAGTAGCTGTATAACCATAGTGAAGAGCTCAGTAGCCCTGCTCAGTAACTTAATATTATTAAAAAAGTAGTAGTGTTAGAAAAATAGTATCAAATTTTATTGAAGAATTATTCTTGGTATTAAGTCTAGGAGTCTTATCATTATTATTAAAAAATCATCATAATCAATGTAAAAAAATTATTAGTCTTATAATGTAAAATATTAGTCTTTACTTTATCAACAATTATATTTAAAATCTGTGTTTTTACTTTGGTGTTCTTGATTGGTCTGATTTAGAGACTACTGATAAGTACTTTATTGTCAGCCTGTGACTCAAAACCAGAGCACAAGAATCACAGCCAAATACTATAAATCAATGGTATAGCCAAGATACCACCAAAACATGGATCTGAGCCAAATCAGCTCAAAAGGTATCAGAGGAAAGAGGAAACTCACCCCTTTCCAAATATAAAGGTCCCATCACCATAGGACAAAGAATAACAAAGTTATTCCTGCTCAAAGTTTTTGCTGAGCATAAACCTTAATTTTCCCCTCTCATCTGAAATAAATAGTAAGAGGCCTAACCCCATCAAATGGGTATTCAAAATGAAGCTCTAAGTCAGGGATATCCAATGGTACTAGCCAAATTGATCTAGCACCAGAATTACAGAAGTTATGACCAAAATAAGGTCAAATAAGGGTGAATAAAATATTCACCTCCCATCTAACTTCTACAGTTTTGGTGTTGTGGCATTCCATACCATTTTTTCACCAGGCTCAAGCTCATAGCACCCCATAGCAGCAGTAAATCCAGCCTACAGGCAGACTTGCACTCAAATTTTACACCAAAAGGTCAATTTTACAGAAAGAAGCTGGATTTAACTCATAAAACCATGGCACAGGCACCAAAGGACAGTGTATGTGTTTAAATAAATTATTCAATTTTATTATGCATATGTAAGAATCAAGTTACATATAGGAACTAGTTATAACAAATAAGGTACCACCCTTTAAATTACACACCCCACCCAGATTTACACCCCCTTATAGCCACAGGACTCATACAGCAATAAAAGGACACCTGCATGAATTACACAGCAGCCTAGCACTCAACCTAGACAAGTCACATAATGCAAAGCTAAACCCCATGGAATTCCTGAAATTCATTTACAAAACAGCCACAGGAGTACCTTATCTTATATCCACAGTAACCCCACTTGAAACCTTAAAACAGAATCAAAATTATTTACACCACTCATCACCTCACTGAGGGAAATCATACCCACCCGGCCATTCACATTCCAGTTCAACAGAAACCTCAACCCAGAGGACTGGAAGGATATGGATAAAGTGCTTCAGATTCACCAACTCCTCAAAGACCTTTTTCAATGAAGCATGGACAACAAGAGGTTCAACATAGCATACCACTGGACAGAGGTTGTGGCAAGTTGCAAGAAGATATATCTCAAAGAGATACACTTCAAAGACCTTATGATAATCACCAAAGGTTGGAATCCCACCAGAAAGTTCAGACTCCTGGAGGTGAGGGAAAAAGGATAAGGGAGAAACAAGCCACTATCCAAGCTATAGAAGAAAAGCTGACCCAGACAGGGCATACTCAGATTCCTTCAGGCTCACAAGTAGTAGGCCAAACCAGCGCTCCAGTGGCTTCAAACCATTCAGAAACCAGCAGATCAGTGGCCAATAGTCACCATTCTTCACAATCCCAGGTAGTTTTCAGGAGAAGACAAGGATACAAGGGAAAGAACAAGACCTCTTTCAACCAAAGGCAGGGAGAGCCAGACCCAATGATCCAGAAGCTGTTGGACTTGGTGAAAGAAGTACACAAGAACCAGAAATAGTTGTACATACCTCTAGAATCAGTAGCCCCATTAATAGAAATATTACCACCACCCAGATTGAACATAATGTTGATACACCTGAGAGTAACTTAAAAAGTGATAAACGGTGGTTATAAATTTCCCAATATGCTTAGAAGACTCAAATGCAGTTTGCAGAACTCCAAGAAAGCCATGAGAGGATGAAAAAATTAACAGCCTCCATGGACAAAATTGTCAAAACTCTTCAAGAGGGACATGCTCAATTGAGTAAAGCCTCTGAAGAGACCAACAGAAAACTGAAACAAGTCTTTGAGGAACAACACCACAGCAGAAGGGACAGGGATTGTCTGGATCAAGACATAAACAAACTATTTAATGTCTACCATAACATGAAGCCCCAACCACAAGGCCATGTTATGGATGATCCATATCACCAAGAGGAAATCAAGCCAGATTCCATATTGATGAATAAGGCAAGGTCTCCATCTCAATACCAGTATGGAGATAATATGTCTTACGCTGAGAAGGAATCCCTAAAACAACTTCCAGAGGCCTCCAGCTGGCCCAAATTCTCTGTAACAGGAAAATATGCTCATATGGAGCTCATTTATTCAGTTGATGGACTCTTCATTGATGTACCAAGCATACCAGACTACTGGATTACTGCTAGACTTAATACAGCATTCAAAGGACATGCTAGTATGTGGTATTCAGAGATGAAAGAAATCCATGGAAGAAGAAGCTGGCCATGGTGGAAGAGGAAAATTATCCAAAAGTACAGCAATGGTACTTGGATATGGCAAAACACCATGTCATTTGAAAATGACAAGCACTTTGTGGACAAAGATCAATATAAGTGGTGTCTTAGACAGTCTAAAAGACTTAAAGCCATTGATCCTCAAATGAACATTCAGGTGAGGAATAACAAACTCCTAACACAAATTCCAGGAGAGCTAGAGAATTAAGTGAAATGTAGATGCAACCAAAATTGAATGCTTGATGAAATTGCAAACACCTCACAAGATGTAAGGAAAAGAAAAAATATAGAGAAATATCCCCCATATACAAGCAGTGGTTTCAAAGATAAACAACATTCTAGGGTGGAGTTCAAAGACAAACCCAGCAAAAGAGTGGAAAAAGTGGCTAAGAAGAAAAATTCTTGTCACAATTTTGGTTGAACAGACCATTTTGCCAACAACTGTCCAAAGGCAAAGATATACAGAGATGAAAAAAATACATGGCAGAAGGAACTGGCCATGGTGGAAGAGTCAAATCATCCAAAAGTACAGAAATGGTACTTGGATATGGTAGAAGACCATTTCATTTGAAAATGACAAGTAGTCTGTGGATAAAGATCCATATGAGTGGTGTCTCAGACAGTCTAAAAGACTTAATAGCAATTGACCCTCAAATGAATATCCAGATGAGGAATCATAAAATCCTTACACAAATTCCAGGAGAACTGGAGCATGCAGTGAAATACAGATGCAGCCATAATTGCACTCTAGATGACATTGCAAATACCCTACAAGATATAAGGAAAAACACATATATAGGGAAATATTACCCATACAAAAGCAGTTGTTTCAAGAGAAAGAACCTTTCAGGGTGGAGCTTAAAGACAAACCCAGGGAACAAGTGGCAGAAGTGGCTAGGAAGAACAATTCTTGTCACAAGTGTGGTTCAACAGACCATTATGACAATACATGTCCAAAGGCAAAGGATAATTTCTATGCCACTGAGAAAGTCCCAGAGGAGGAATCCCCCATAGAGGATTTTGAATCAGACTCTATGGGCGCTGCCTTCAGAGAACAATCTCATGAAGAACAAGACCCAAGAGGAAACACCACTAGAAATTCAGGACATACAGTAAGAAGCAGGCATGCCACAGGACACTGAAAACAGAAACTTGTTTAAACACACACAAGATGCACAAAAATTCCTAGCTACACAAACTAAAGGCATGGCATACCTACATGGGAAAGCCACAAAGATGACTGTTTGCATTGAAAATGCCCAACACCAATTGATCATTGACAATGGAGCACACTTCTCAATAGTGGCCAGAAATTATCTGGATCACCACTTCCCACATTGGGAAAAACAGCTCTTTCCAACCAAGGCAAAGAACTTCAAAAGTGCATCAGGGAAGAGTACTTCCATTGGGACAATTATCAAAAATATAATTATACCTCATAGGAAAGGTAATATCAGACTCAACCCAGAGTTTGTTGTGCTTAAAGATGCCCACATCCAAGGGTTTTTACTGGGAACAGATTACCAGAGGATGTATCGCATTGACATTTACAACAGTAAAAACAAGCACCTTACCATTGGTACAAACAAGTAAAATGAATTTTCACTTGACATATACCAAGTATCTACCCATTCCCCTCTAGAAGAATTACTAAATGAATTCAGGGAGGGCCAATTCATCACTAACCTCACCAGTAAACAGAAACTTGGTTTACTGAAGATGCTGAGGGAAAATAGACCATCATTTGCAATTGGTGAAGAACAATTAGGAAAAATCAGAGTCCATGATATAGAATTATATCTGGATGTGGAAAGACCCTATCCACCCATGCTAAGATGACCTCCATACCCAGCAATTCTGGAAACTAGGAAGGAAATTTCAAAACACATTGATGAACTCCCAGAAATGGATGTAATCAGGGAGATAGGACACAATGAGATGGTGGAAATCACCACTCCTGTCCTGATCACCTGGAATGATGGCAAATCTAGGTTGTGTGGGGATTTCAGAGCTCTGAATAACTACACAAAAGCTGACAGGTACCCTATACCAAGGATACCTCATTCCCTGCACAAACTGGCAAAAGCCAAATATATAACCAAGATAGATTGTATTAAAGGCTTCCAACAGAATGGAGTTAAACCAAACTCCATGAAACTACTCAGAATCATATTCCATATGGGAATATGTGAATACACCATGATTCCATTTGGCATCAAAAATCCACCAGCCCATTTCCAAAGGATGATGGATACTATATTCCAAGAAGAAATATTAGAAGGCTGGGTGGTAGTATATATTGATGACATCATTATATACTCAGAGATATGGGAAGACCATGTGCGGTACATAGACAGATTACTAAGTGAGTGCACACCCATTAACCGGAAAATTTCACTTAAAAAGTGCAATTTTGGCCAAAACAAATGACTGGCACTGGGACACAAAGTCTCAGACCTTGGTCTGGCAATATACCAGAACAAAGTAGCAGAAGTACTGCTAAAACCAGTACCAAAGCACATCAAAGAGATGCAATCTTTCCTTGGGTTTTCTAGCTACTACAGAAAACACATCAGAACCTTTGCTCACATAACTAGTAGTCTGTACAAGTTATGTTCAAAAGATGTATTTTTTGAAATTACCAAGGAAAGGAGGGATGCATATGAGAGGATCAAACATGAACTCACAAATGCACCTGTGCTCATCTTACCTGAATTTGAACTACCATTCAAGTTATACATAGTTGAAGCATGTAGCCAAGGCTTAGGGGCAGCCCTTCACCAGAGGCAACTTGTAGATGGTGAACCAAGAGAGGGAGTAATATGCTACATCTCTAGGCAACTGAAAGATTCAGAAGCCGGGAATGGGGCCACCCAGACTGAATGCCTATTCTTAGTGTGGGCTCCAGAGAAACTCAATCATTATTTTGAGGGTGCAGTCTTTGAAGTCTATACAGATTGCACAGCCTTGAAGTCTTTACAGAACATGAAGACTACCAATAGACACATGCTGAGATGGCAGATATCCATCCAAGATTATAGAGTTAAAATGACCATCATATACAAAGAAGGCAAAAGCCACACAAATGCAGATGGCCACTAAATAATTTCAAAAGCAATTCAGCTTATGACCCTGAAGTAGCAGCCAAGATCCCTGTCCATTTCATGGAAATAGATAGGAGGAAAACTTCAGATTTTCTGAATGGGCACCAGGAAATGGTACCCCAGTCAGTGGAGACACTGGATGAGAAGGAACAGAAACTCCCATATTGAGAATAAGCTCCTCAGAACTGCATAATGAGTTCTTCAATGCAGTGATGAAGACATATGCTAAACACAAACAGTGTGGAATATTGTTGAAACTACTTCAACAGAAATATAGGAGCCCAGCACTGGAATCCCAGTTAGGGGAGCCCTAGTTGAAGGACTATAAGGACAACAGGTTTTTCATTATAGATAGCCTTCTCTACCATAGAGAGAAGCACACAGGTGCACTCACAGTAGTAGACAGGGACCATATATCCCTGATCCTGCAGCAATGCCATGACTGCCCCTATATGGGACACATGAGTGAAGACAGGACCAAGGAAAGGGTAGAAAGCACAGCCTGGTCACCCAAATGGGAACAAGAGTTGAGTGAATATATCAACACTTGCAAAAGATGCCAGAAGGCAGACAGAAAACATGGGAAAAGTGTGAGGTGGCTACCATGCCACAAGGAGGACACAGCAATGGATACTGCTTTGTTATTTTGGAATAATATAATATTCACCTGTGGAGTCCCCAAAATTATCATTACTGATAGGGACCCAAAATTTACATCAGAATTTTGAACCAACTTGTATGACATGCTATGTACAAAGCTTGCATTTTCTACAGCTTACTATCCACAAACAGATGGCCTATCTGGAAGGATGATCCAAACCATGGAGGATATCCTTAGAATATTCTGTGCATATGGCATGGAATTCAAGGAACATGAAGGATATACCTGTTCCTGGGTTACCCTTCTACCAGCAGTCCAACTGGTGCATAACACTAGTCAGAATTCTACCACAGAGAAATCACCTTCACTGGTAGAGAAAGGGTAGAACCCCCTGTTGCCTGTGGATCACTTGAAGAGGAATCTTCTGACCATCCACCCCACAGCCAGAGACTTCCATGATATGTGGAAGAAAGCTTGTGACACAGCTTCCAAATTCATAGCTGGGGAAAAAGAATACAACAAACAGAGGTGGGACGAATCACACATGGCACCTGACTGTAAAGAAGGGGACCAAGTGATAGTGTCTACACTTAAATTCAACAATCTTAAGGAACCAAAGAAAATGAGAGACTCATTTCTAGGGCCCTTCACTATAATTAAGCTGATAGGTAAGAATGCAGTGGAAGTCAAACTCATAGAGGAATTTTCTAGGAAACACCAAGTATTGCCAGTAAGTTTGGTCAAGCCATACTTCCAGAAAGAGGAGGAGAAGTTCCCCTCTAGGAAAACAAATGCCACTCCACCAGAAATAGTCAAGGTGGAAGACTCCCCTGTCCCTGTGAAGAAGATTATCAAGGCCAGGAAGATCAGACTGAATGGTTAAGACCAAAGGCAACACTTGGTCATATTTGAAAGCCAGACAGAAGATAAAGACAAATGGTTGGCAGAAGATGCCATACCAGGTGGGAACCTTTATCTAAGTAGATTCAGGTCCTCTAGGAGGACTTAAAAGTCTAATCAATGATGAGCCTTTTTTAGAGGGAGGGTATGTCAGCCTGTGACTCAAAAGCAGAATACAAGCATGACAGCCAAATACCATAAACCAATGGTAGAGCCAAGATACCACCAAAACATGGAGCTGAGCCAAATCAGCTCAAAAGGTATCAAACGAAAGAGGAAACTCACCTCTTTTCAAATATACAAGTCCCATCATCATATGACTAAGAATAACAAAGTCATTCCTGCTCAAAGGTGTTGCAGAGCATAAACCTCAATTTTAATCTTCCATCTGAAATCCAGAGGAAGAGGCTTAACCCCATCAAATGGGTATTATAAATGAATCTTTAAGTAAGGGATATCCAATGATACTAGCCAAATTGAGATAACACAATAATTACACAAGTTATGACCAAAATGCAGTCAAATAAAGGTGAATAAAATATTTGCCTCCCATCTAACTTCTACAGTTTTAGTGTGAGATACCTCAAGTGGGGTCTTTTTTGAAAGTGCACAATCAGGGCTATCTGATGGTGCTGTCCATTTCCCCATATTTCATCTAGAACAGAATTTATGGGGAAAACATGCTCAATACAGTTTTTAAGTAAAACATACATATGTACAAAAATTCTTGTACATGGCACAACTTTGCCATATTGAATTATAACCATATCAAATGAGGTACCATTTTTTAGACCATATTCAGGGCTATACAATGAACCAACTCTGAGCTTGAGATCTCAAAAACTGACAAATCTATGGCAGTGTCAAGCTCAAAATTTCACAGTTAGACCAATACAGCCTGACTGTGGGATATTCTCCCATAAGTATGATTATCAGGTGTCAAACAGACAAAGGAAAATTTTTATACTTCAATACCTCATAGTTCATTCAAAACTGGGGTCCCATACAGGTTCTTTACAGCATTCTATGTGTAATACACATCGGAAGAGGGCTATGTGGTCCCCAGATGAAAATTTTAACCCTGTATTGGGGAAAACTGCCCAGATGTGGTTTCAAAGCCACATCTTAGCCCAATACATGCTATACAGGCCTTGTAAAAACCACAATCCAGTACTTGGAAGTGAAAAATCTTCACTTCCTCTATGTGGACAGGTCTATAAGCCTTTTTCACCCAATCTTAGGATAAAAAGGTACCTTTTCTCCACCAGGAAAGGTTTTCCCATACTGCTCTTGAATTCCTACGTAGTACAACTGTCAAAAATAGCTATACTCTTGGAAATTAACAGGTATAACTATAATATTAATTAATGTAATCCAGCAGGTAAAGCTGCACCCAGGGCTTTCAACAGCGCTCACCACCACTATTACTAAATATTAAAGCCCTTAATACTCTTTATTAAACTTTTATAATCATCAATAAACCTTTTATTACTATTTTTCACTGTGTCACAGTCACAGATAAAGCTTGTAAATAGTTATTAATACGCTTCATCATAGACTCAGCTTGACAGAGTGATAATTCTAAGTTATTTATAGGCTTTTGGTTTGGAGACATTCTGATTTAAGGCTGTCACATTGATTCCTGAAACCATCAACAACAACTTTACCTCTCCAATCACAGTCATGTGTGAAAAGATGGTCCCCCACCACTATTATGCCTAGACCCCAGGCTTTCAGATTGGAGCAATCATCACAACCAAGCAGAAAAGGTTGCAGTAAAAAGTTTGCATTTCCTTGATCTTCTCTGGTATGAGGCATCACAGCTTTACCATCTGTGAAAAAGCCTTTCAATGAATCCATTGAGTTTATATACTTGGAATTGGAAATTGGATTCAAGGTTTCTTGAATTCTGTGAGTTTAGTACCTATCTTGAACTGCATAGATATTTATTGCCATAACATCTCAAACCATCCTTGATTTGTCATCATTCCAAGCAATAGTTATAGTAGTTGAGCTTCGAATTTCTCATTATTTCCTATTTTTCTTAATACACCAACTTTTTCAACTCTTGTATGTTTTTTTCCAAACCTTTACTAGCTCTTGAGAGTTCTGTGTAAGTAAGCTGGTCTTCTTAGCACTGAAGGGTATCTTCTGTCAATATCAATGGGAATATCCACTTAATTCCCTTTGATTTCAGCTAAGGGTTAATCATCTGGAGCAAAGGAAGTTTTATATGTTCAAAATACATTTATAAGATCTTGGTTCATTTCATGTGATAAGGTTGGATTAAGTTGTGCTTTACCAAGTTAACCTGACACAAATTCTTCTTTATGATAATATTTCATTTAAGAAATAACTGATATCTGTTTGGGAACATTGGAGAAGGCAAATTTTTTTCTTTTTTCATCTGAAACTGTAAAATATCTATCTTTATGGTTACTGATGTAAATACAATAAAGGATCAAGTAGTCATTAGCAAGTATGATTTGTTGAGGAGTATATTTATCCCTCACTACCACCTCTGCTTTCATCCTTATACTTCCATCTGGGTGAGGAATTACCATTTTAGTATCCAATATACCTAGTGGGTACATATTTTGACTAGTACTACTGAGCTACACACATTCTATTGGTAACAGACAGGTTTTACACTGACAAAGTTTACTATGCAGGTAGTTATTTCCCACACAAGTGAAAAAGGCTCCTGTATATAGGTTAAATTTGGCATAAACATAATTTATGAAAACTGATATAATAGAAGACTCTCCATCAGTACAGCTCCCCCTGTATCAGCTAAGGCTTTACACATTCTGTCATCTTTGATATTTATCAAGTTTTAGCAATCCTCACTATAATTTGGTGAGTGAGTACCAACTTCAGTAACTTCAAGGAGTTCTGTGATATTTTCAAAATTACATTCTCCCACACCTTTTTCATCATAAGCTTCAGAATCTTTGTCATATTCCTCCTTTTCTTCATAAAACTGGACTACTTTAATAGCTGGCAATTAATTAATCTTTTGACTTTTTAGTACAATAATTGGCTAGATGTGAGGTGCTCTTAGATTTATGAAGTTTCAGAATATTTCAATCAGTCTTCTTTTCCTCTCTTGAGTTCTTTTGCATAATCCTATACTAAAAAGCGTTTCTAGTCCATATTTTAGCAATACTGGCTGTAGTAATGATATATTCCTTTACATTAATATATTCATCTTCTTAACAGGTTTCTACACATCTTGATATGATAGAATTCTGTAGTTCACCTTCACGTTTCCTTAATATATTCAGGCTAATAATTGAGTCAGAAATATCTTGGTGTAAGGAAGATATTCTGTATTTCTTCTTGAGGGACTAAGTAGATGGTTTGTCCTTCTCAGAATTCAAAATTAAATCTTAAAAGGAATTTTTAATCTTAAATATTGAGGGGTTTTTGAACCATTTGGTGATTATCTCAGATTTCCACCAAAGCCAATTATTATTTGCATTTTCTTGTATCATCTTGTACTTCCATTTCTTGTCAGTCCTGGTAGTTAAAGAGTGAACACTTGCTACTATGAATTCATCTGGTATGTTGGATTATTCCTGTAGCATATCCAATTTTCATATTACTTCAATATTGCTGTATTATCTTACACTGGGAAATGTTGTCTATTTCTCAAGTCTGGGAGTTTCTCTAGGGGTATCTCTTGGAAATTCCTTTATACTTTACTTTTGAGATAACTTCACTTCATTAAAAGGTGTATCATACCTGGGAATATTCAAAATGAGTTCATTATTATTATGAATATGATTAATTTGTGCATTCATTTCTTCCTTCAATTTCTTCCTTTCACTTTCACTTATTTTTAAGTGTGTGGAAGAAACCTGTGTGTTATGAGCTATGTCCAAAACATGGGTTTTTGAATTCATGAGTTGGTCATTGGTATTATTAATGGAATTATTATTCAGTTCATCATTATTCACTTTTATTTTATGCTCAATTCTGTCACAAGTGTGAGAAATTGACTCAAATCCCACATTTGTCATTTAAGAACATTCAGTGAAGGTTTTGTCATTTTTCTCAGGTCATTGACATCCAATGTCAATTTCTTTAAATCTTTATCAAAAAAATCAATTTTTGGAATAATAGTGGCAGGAATATGTTGAATTAAATCCATAATCTGTGTGAATAGGTCCTTTTCATCCTTTCTTGTTCCTTGGATATGAGATCCATAAGATTCCTTGCCATATTTAGAACACTTTAAACAGCTGAATTCTCCATTCTGGGGTCCTTTACCCTTGTTAGTAAGGTCTTTTCCAATTGGACTTTCTTTCCCCTTGTTTTTGTTCATTTTGGGACCTTTCTGATTATTGTGGGGTCCCTTGGGTTTGTTTTGGGGGATTTTTGGAGCTGGCTGATGCTACTTTTCCTTTCTTTTGCAAATGTTGGGTCATCTCCGGTCCTTTCTTTTGTGCTGATAATGAAAGACTTTGGTTCTTCTGTCAATTCCTGACCTTAAGGACTTTTTCCTTGCAAGATATGGGGATCCAACCTCCTAAAGGCTCTATGGTCTTCTCCTGATTCAGAAATCTCTTGATGTGCAAGTAGGAGTTTATGGCACCCTGCCAAAGGTCTGGGCATATTTCCCATTATTCCTCTTTGGCTTCTCTGAACCATATTCTCTACCGGGACTGATATATCTCTATGGCTTCCACTTTGGAATGGTTCAGCCCTTAATACAGTACTCTTAATCTGTTATTTCTCATAGGCTTTGTGAAAATTAGTGGGTAAAGACCTTGGGAAATTGAAGGAAACTCTGGAATCCTCCCAATATGTCTTTCTTTAAGAATTTATACCAGATTTGGCCCTGGTCTTACCTCTTACTCCCTTCCCAGATCCATCTGTTTGGACTGAATAGCTTCCTTCCTTTTTGGTATGCAATATTTTCACATCAATATACAATATAAAAAGATAAAAACACACACATATTTTGGTGGTTTTTTGGGAAAATCTTTCTTAGATAAATTTCCTTTCTTAGAAATATGGACTTACATATTCTCTTCAGATTCTGCTTCTAAAGATTATGGAGTGGTGATATATCTCTTACTAAGTGTATTACAAGCTGCAATATATTTTATTAAAAACACTAAAAATAGAAACTATAAAAGAAGCTTGTTTGTAAGATATTATTTATAAATGTAAGAAAAAATAATTCCCAAATAAAAAAACAATGCAGAGTAGCTCAAAGAATTTTATAGGTTTTTGGATGTGAAAACTCCATGTGTAAAAAAATATAAAAGGAATCAAAATTCCTGAATGAGATATTCTTGAAACAATCTTTAAAACAAAAAATATAATTTTCTTGAAATGAATATCAATCCAATTTATTTCTGAACTCAAAAATATATTAAATAAGGGTTAAAGGCTTAAAAGACACAGCCAGGCCCCAACATGTAAGATTTTTCTATGAAAATCTTGATAAGATTACTATTAATAAATAGTACTATGACTATTCTTATGAAGTATCATAAATACACTTATCATAAGCATGAAAAAATGATTAATTTCTTCATTATATGTTTTACTTCTTATACACTGCTAGTTACTATAGCAGTAAGCAATCTGTATCTAATATAATCAATAACAAGAAGCTTCAAAAAGAAATCTTCTTATTAAAAGAATATTTTATGGATTTAATTGTTAATTTTTTTTACAAGAGTAATTATGATAAAATAATGATTAGAAATACAAGTTTAGAGAAAAATGTTTGAGGATTTGACAAAACACTCACTAATGATCCAATAATACCTTGAAAAAAATGGTAGAGTGATTTGATGGATTCTTTGTGGATATAAATAATGAAAAGTGTGATAAAACAACAATATACAAAATAGAAGCTATTATGATTCTTAAAATATTAATATTCTTTTATTTCATCTTCTCCTGGATTATCAAAATTTTCAAATTGATGACAATTATTTCATATTCAATACTTGATTTGGTGGTATCAATGATTATAGCATATATGAAAAAGGGCAATATTAGGCTTATCTTAATTCTCCAAGGTCTCACAGAGGTTTTTCATGGATCAAAGTGAACAACCCATGAGTAAAAAGTCAGTTACCCTACTTGGTTCATTGATTAAATCCCTTGAAATCATGTAAAATTAACATAATTACTTAATCAAGTCATATCAAATGGCTATTAACCCATCAATGGTTAAGTAATAAAGAAGTTACTACTGTTGTGGGATAAAATTAGGCAGTACCTGGAAGGGGAAATTACAAGAAAACAGTTTTGAATTCCTGTTTGGGACTTGTAACCCTTGCTCTGCTCGTGTGCTAGAATAATCTAGACTGCCCTTCCTAATATGATAAGTTATCTTTACAGAGTTCACCAAATCAATTTATTATTGATAGTGGCTTGATCAGAAAATATTAGACTCAAAAATCTCTAATCAGACTTTGCTCTACTCAAAACAATGGTTGTTTAAAACCTTAACGAATAAATTCTTTTTAAGACTTTCAGCAGGCTGAGTGGATTCCACCAGATGATAGTACAACAATATATAAAATAATATAATAACTAAAATAAATAAAAAATAACAGGAAACACTATCTTCTAATACAAAACCACAAGATATTCTTTTCTTGATAATTCTTGGATAAATATAGAAACTAATAGCTAGGATAACAGCAATCTTCAATTCTCTGAAATAATAAACTTGAAAAGGATAAAAATATATTTCAAGCCCTTTGTATTGTGATGGTTAGGCTACTAATCTAATAATTGTTAATAATTTAGTATAATATGGGTTGTTTAATGTTATGTTTTGTGTTTTGATTTGATGATAGATTATATGATCTCTTCTGATTTTTTTGATAATAATACTAGCTAATTGCTATAGGCTGAATATTAATATTAACTAAACACTAAAGTATTTTAAATTTTATTTAGTTCCTTTGTTGATAATTTATTAGGTATTCCCCAATAAATACAGATCCACTTTTATGTTAAAAGTAGTAAAATTACTTTGGTAGTGCAGGTTTTGTTTTAAAACAAGCAAAATTACTCTCTTTGAGGAAGTTTACAACAAAAACTAGCCCAAAACTAATTATAATGGTTAGGTTTTATTTTAAAGCCTACAAAATTACTTTGCTTTGATGGTTTTATTTTCAAACTCTCTAAAAATTACTTTTAAGGATTTAAACAATAAACTCCAGAGATGCCTTGCTCATGAGCTTCAAGCTTCAAGATCCTAATTAAATAGGTCACTAGTCTACCTGCTAGTAAGGGATGAATTAAAGTTTTTTCACACTATTGGTTCTCTTGATCTATGTCAACAACGAACCTCAGTTACTAGGCTTAATTTATCAAAAATTTCTAGTATACCTCCTAGAAGAGGGATCATAAGAAATGAATTCAATTTAAAATTTCTAGATGGGGAAAAGGGAAAAAGTGGGAGAGAGGGCCTCTATTTATAGCTGTGGGGCCCTCCATAGCAGTGCAAAAAAGAGGGGACTTAGAAATTTTCAGCCTCTGGTGGCTGTGCAAAGCCGTGCAAACTATTCACATGATGTGTTTGTGACATGTGGCTGTGAAATACAGTCAAACCTTAATTTCTGGCCCTGGAACCCTTATTTCCATGTATTACTCAATTGATTACTAATCTGTCAGCTGATTTTACTGGATTATAGTTTTTTGGGCCTTTTAGGGCTGACTTTTGGGTTAGGTTTTACCTTTTTATGAAAATTCACATAAGACTGATTACCTGTATCCCTTGTTGGCCTGTGTTAACTGTATTCTTCCTGAAAATTCCTAACACATATCCCTTCCAACATCCAGTCCCACTCTTCATTTTTTCAGCTTCAATGAGAAATTTGGGGGTTACATTAACAGAAAAGTTGATGTAATATGGCCTTTCCAATTCAACAATAAATTATTTAAGTCTTCAAAAATTAATCATTTAATTATCTAAAGGAACTCAATGATTCTTATCCCCTCTTTGGGTGGTTCATAATAGCAAAAATACATGAAATTTCCCAAAATTGATACTTCAAAAATGTCTTGTTCCACACCTTGAATCTTCTTTGTCCCCTATGATGCCTACAACCCTTCTTTTTATTAATTGGCATCCTCATTGTGACTCTGATTATATTAATCAACCAATTGCTTATATTTAAGCATATTAAAAAATATATATTAAAAAAAATTATTTACAGAGAAAATTGAAAAATGTCTTTGATTTGGGTACTGTCCATCACAATTATGTGTTGGATAGTGCAGTGGGGTGACACTGGAAGAGCAAACCTGTGGTCAATTTTCCTTGATTAATATATCATTTGTGTTATTCCATGTTTATTTTACTGTTATTTCCCCTCAAAGGTGATTTCATACTATTGATATCCTCTTTTATATAAATAATTACCATAAAAATAAAAAATTTATTCAGATGAACTGTCATGGTATACCTCACTGTAAGTATTCTTTTTCAAATATATCAATGTGATTGAAAATTCCATCACATGGTTTATTATATGTGAATTATTGAAGATTCAGTTTTTCACATGAAATCATCAAAAATGGACTGTAAGTAAAACTTTTACTTTGGCCTATAAAGTAATAATTAGTTTTGGTTTTAGTTTTGAATATACTTTTCTCCATTATTACTCAAGTCTTGGGAAGGATTTATTGTGAATTTTATTTGTAATTAATTTTTCAAGTTTTACCTAATTTTCTATGTGGTATAAGAAAATAGCATAGTGACAGCTGGTTTCTATGAGGTAGTCTCAATTATAATAGTCCCAAAAGTTTTTTAATTACTCTTTTTGGTCTTATCCATGGATAATCATTAAGAATGGACATTAATATAGGAGTCATAGTTGCTCATCACCTCCTTTCTGTGTCAAAACACCAGCTTATTTGCTATTTTCTAATTATTTAATAGGGATTAAACTTGGGAACAAAGCTCCCAAAAGGTTGAAATATGCCAATTGGGCTAAGTTAGCCATGGATTCAAGTTCTGGAGCTGGTCACACCTCAAGGGCCTCAGAAGTTTGGTACCCTGGCTCTCTTTGATATCATTTGTCCCCCTTAGCTATTTTCATGCCAAAAATAATAATTCAGGCCAGGACTGATATCCACTATGGGTGTATCAAGCCTGTATATAGGAATAAATTAATTATAAGCTCCATAAACATGCATAACAATACCCTCAGTGTATATATAACATGGTATTTCTCACATTCCCATTATTTTGGAATGAAATTGAGAAAAACAAACAATTTCACAATTCTTTTATGTGGTATTGATGATTAGGTGTCAAATTAATTTCCCTGTTACAACCTTATTAAGCCTATGGAGCTTCCCTAGAAGAAGTTTTGTGAATAATCTAAATCTGGAGTTAAATCCATTAATTTACATCCTTGCAATAAAGTCATTCATATTTTCTATTCCACAAGTTGAATTAATGTAATTTTTGGCCTATTTGGTATGTAAAATATACTCCAAGGCTCACAACAGCACCTCAAAGGGGCATACAAATTATTTTTCAGCACTCCAAATCTTGCATCATATTTTGTCTGACCCCTTGAATGGGACAAGGTAAAAATGATGATCAATTTTCTTCAACCCATCCAAGAAGCCACCCAAATCATTTGTGGCTCCAAATACCCCAAAATAAATCATGCAATACCTTTGTACCTTCTTCTAATCATAGGGAATTTTTGCTTTATTAATTCTTTAAAATTACTGACTGATTTTCTCATATATCTATTAAGGTGGTGATAAATATGATGCAAGTCCAATAGAGCCAGCCATCAATGCTATCCAAGTACCTCCAGAACCTCTTTATGAAGACACCAGAAAGTATTATGTCAATTTTGGACCTTCAATTCAAGCTCAAGTTTTTCATCACCCATGACTCAACTTTAGCTTGCTTTGATTGCTTTGCAGGCAAGCCTACTTGTATATTTGAAGATGAAGCAAGAAAGAACTTCTCTGTTACAAACCCCCAGAAAACACGACCACCAATATCATCAAACATGGATACTGCCTTTTTTTATGAGATGTATCCATCATTTTTCCAGGGAGATATGACCTTGGAGAATGAACTTAAACACTTCTATGCAGAACCACCTCAGTCCAAGTGCGCCAATATTCAGCTTTTTTGGAAGCTCTGAAGTTCAGTTTTTCCTATGCTTAAGATAATGGCTTAGAAGTATTTTGTTTTCACAGACACCAGTGTTCCCTCTCAGCATGTCTTCTCAGGAGGGAAAAAGATCTTAACTTAACAAGAAAACACCCTCGCAGCAATGCATGCTGAGCAACTTGCATGCATCCAAGATTGGGCATGGACCTTTGGTCCCTTGTATTCTCACACATAGTTTTTTTATTCCAAACTTGTAGTCTACATTTGTATTTTTGGCTTGGTTTCTTGAAGTAATGCCTAAGTTATGTTTGGCCCCTTTTAGGGGACCCCAAGCCATACCGTGCCTGTCCCTTCCGGGGACTTGTGAATTTTAAGTAAAAAATTAGTTCCCCGCCTCCCTGCGTTAGCGGTCGGGGCGGCGGGTTCCTTGCTGGACCGGGCTCGGGCGATTCCTTAGTCGGGATGACCCGAAGCCGGCTCACGTCAGATGGCCATCCGCTGGCCTGGCCGGCTTCCACGGAAAGAATCCATCGGAAGCATCCATCGAATCTTTCATTCGGCTCCGTCAATCCAACGAAGACGATACTCGGAGGGGATAGGAACCGGAGTGGAAAGCGTCTGCATCGGACGTAGGCTTGGCTTGTGCTTCCCGTGGAGCTCAAACTGATAATCAATGGAGTTTCCTGCGCATTTGGATGTGAGCATCATCGTCCATTCACACCACTCTTCTCTGCTAACTCATTCTTCAAACACGTCATTTGCTTTTCGGGCTTATCGAGAACTAGCTCCACCGCGTGGTTTATGTCCAAGTCGGCCTTTCCACCATTGCTTCAGCCTCCGTTGCGCCTGCCTATAACCTGCCAATTCACCTTTATGGTCTTTATAACATTGAAAACGACATGAACAATGTTCCTGGCGCAAACGAGGGATTGCGGAAAGTTAGTTACTTGCTTTATCGCCCCCAAATTCGAAAAATTAACTTCAATTCGTCCACTTTTCGCTTTCTGAACAGTATTGTATCTTATTGGCCGCAAGCTTTTTGCTGGATATTGTTTGGATCTACCATTGGTCGAGTTCGACGTCACTATTACCATTCATATTAATCTTCCTCGGATTGATCATCAAGCCCATCAGTCTATTCACCTGTTTGCAACAAGTACAACAAGCTACAAACAGCTTTGGCGCATCTCTCTCTTCTCATCTTACAAATCGCCAAATGCCTTTCCAGGGTCATAATGCTACCAATCTTTCTGGTGACTTTCGTCGTGGAAATCCAGGTTTGCTCAACTGCTTTTATTCTGAACTAGCCTCAGTATGAGCGAGGATTGAGATTGACAAAGACATCTTTTTTAGCTTGGGCCAATTCGCCCGCTCATCCCAGTCATTCTTCTGTCAATGCCCCCCCTCCGGGTCCCTCACCGATATCTCATCAAGCTACCGCAGCTCTTGAGTTTTCTCTTGATGGTCATGCCGATGCTCAAAACCTTTCCGATCAAGAAGTTTTGCAAGCTAAAAGAGAACTCGATTCTCGAATTGCTCAGAAGAAACAGCAATTGTTACAACAGCAACAGCAGTCACAAACCCCCCCTCAGTCACACCCTCAAGTATCATCATCGCCAAAGACTCCTCAAGTTACTTCTGGCCCTATGATGCCGATTGACGGAAGTGGCTATCACACTTTAGAGTGAAAGGCCTACTTTATCCAGCATTTTGTTCCATTTCAAGAAAAACTTGTAATATATGCACCAGACCTTGCTACCATTCGACTCGGAAAAATCTTTCTCTTGGTTCAGCGTGTAAAAGCCGTTCCTGCCAGTAATGCTAGTCGTTCGCCTCAACCAATCTCTACTCGAGCTGAAACAGATTAAAAGGAATAGTTGTGCTTTCCCACAGCTCCTTGAGCACTTGGAAGAAAACAGTGGTTTAAATAACTTAATTTTCCCATACTAGTCACACAACTTGGTTAAGTAACCTTCACAATAATGTAGGTTTGTTGCTTTTGACTTTTTAATTGTTTATACAATTATTCTCCGAAACTACTAATAATAAGACATCGGGGTTCTATGAGGTAATCCCCATAGTTTTAGTCTTAATTTTTTTTAGCTCAGTTTTAAGTATTGAGTCATGAGGAGTAAGGCTACCCTTAGGTTGGAAAGCGCGTTTTTGGGGTAAAAAAAGGAACTTGAGTTGTCACGATGTCTTGTTTCTTTAGTTTGCTTCCAACCACCAATTTCAAAGTTTATGAATATTTAGTTTCAATAAGAACCTGGCTTCAGTTTGAAAGCAGTTTTGGACGGCATTTCCAAAAATCTTGCCCAAGCTAGTCTGGCTCTTTTCATATGTGCACTTAGTTTTTACCATATATAAACTAACGATTTCCGGATGGCTTAAAATTCCCACTCGGAAGGCTCGCAACAGGTCAAAGTCAATTGAGGCAAGAAAATACTTGCAATGAGTACAAATCCAAGTTTCACATTGGAAAAAATTGTGAAATTTGAATAATCTTACAAGAACCCTGAAGCCTACTGCCAAACTTGCAGCATTTTCTAATATCTATTCATTTTGACCTATTGATATCAAAACTAATGAGGGTGTTTATTTTCATAAAGTTTTTTTCAGTATCATGCAAGTTTTTGCAAGGATTGATTCAGGCAAGATATCCGGTTCCAACCCTCTGATGAGAGCCGCAGTTTTATTCAAGCCAGTTTGAGCTTAGCCTATGATGTTTTGAACATACTTTTGTGCTACAACTCTCCTGAAAAGGCCATTTTGCTATTACTTTTATATCCTTACAGGTTTCCTAATCTTGTTGCAAATGAAATCAATATCGATATTTGAATAAAAAAACAAAAAGATAAACTATACCATTATATTCCTTTCTTGAAAAGAAAAAACTACAAAGCTGTTTGGTGATAATGAAGACTTCAATGAAAAAATTGAAAATAGTAGAATTTCTTGTTTGAAAGAAACAATAGACGATTATCCAATGATATATGTTTAGATATATTTCATAAAATTAAAAGCAAATATTTATGGATAAGGAATATCAAATATTTCAAATTTCATGTTCCAAAATATCAAAATTGTTTTTTTTGGACCACAAAAACTAAATTTTGGACAATTGGAAAAATTCGAAGGGTTAAAAAATGTGATATTTTTAAATTGTTTCAAAAAAAACATTATTTGATACAATCAAAGACAAAGAATGACCAAAAATTAATCATTTTTTTGATAATTTTTTTTTTCATCTGTTTGATTATTTAAACAACATTAGCAGTTGGTCTTGTAGAAAGTCTTTTTTAAGTATAAAAAAACATAAATACTATTTCTTTTTTTAATTCTTGTAATTTCCTTTTCATTGGTTTATCAATCCACAAAAAGTGAGTCTTGTTTTAACAAAAAATCAAATAAATTATTTTTCCTGCTCTTTGTAAGTTCTTTTTTGATTTATTCTTTTTACTTATTTAAAAATAAAAAGTAAGTTTTCTTAATTTATGATACTTGGTTTTGATTGTCCTTGTTGTATTATTACATAATACAAATTAGTCATGGAAGTATATTGAATATAGATTATGCATAATACATTGCAAGTAGCTATTTAAACCCTTTCAAACCAAATCAAGGTCCCCTTCAGGGGAGATCTTTTCTCTTGAGATTTCTTTCAAATTATTTTTACTACTTATATAATATTTGGCTTTAGATTTTACTACTTCAGGTACATTGATTATTCATTAGGGGATATCATTGATTTATGTTAAAGGCATCAATTTATGTATTTATTTTATTATATAATTAGTAGAAATAAAATTATATTTAAAGTTTAAATTGAATTAGTAATAATAGGTTATGGGCTGACTGCCAGCAGCGTCACATTCCCAATCATAAGCTGTATTCTAAGCTACACTCAACGTAGACTCATTTTGTTATTATCTTTTATAATTTTCTCATTTCATTTCAATAGAGCTATTCAAGTCTTTTATTATGGAATATTCAACCACTCTTTCTGGAAAAGTGTCCTCAACATCAATATAAAATATCCCCTCGTCTTACAACATCAAGGAACCTGAACTTGATCCAGTAGCTATTGCAGATTGACAAGCAGAAATCATCTATCACTTTTATCTGATTGCGGATAAAATCAAACCTGATTTGAAACCTGATGGTACTAATTTTAAGGCATGGTTGAGAAATATGATTCTTACTTGATCAAGTTATTTTGGGGGCGACAAAAATTATTTTATGAATACTCAAAGTGACAAGAATATTCAACAAGGTCTTACAACCCTATTGTTTATCAATATTTTTACAATTCCATCTCCTCAGAAATTGTTACAACGGATGCTCGTGCTATATATCAAGCGCTAAAAACCCATTGGAGAAAACCATATTGGTTTTCCCTCATTTATCATGCCAATACTATTTTTGACCCTGGAGATCAATTATCTGAAATCAAGAAGTATTTGACCACCGTAACTGAAGAATTAGAAGGTATTCAAAATAAAATGGGCCCTATCAATTCAAGAAATTTTAAGACATTGGCCTTATTCTTTGCCATTCTGATAATGAAACCAAATTCAAATTGTTTTCTGAATACCCAAATGGCAGCTAATGAAGAGGCTCTCATCCCGGATGAAGATATATCGGAAATGATTTAAAAAATAAATACTGCATGTCCAAGTTTCAACACTATAAATCTTGTTTCCAAAATCAGTGTTAATAACAACAACAGGAACAATTGGTACAACCCAAATAAGGAATATTGATCAATGAGGCCAGCTAAATTTAAACCTAAACGAAAGAAAACACAGGTTCAGTAAAGAAAGAGCCCATCACATTATTGTGTTGAGGTATTTCATTGGGGACCCAAATGTCCATCTTGATTAAATGCTATTCAAGCGCACAATTAAGCCCATAAGAGACATTTAAATGTTACTAGTATGGGTTTAGTAATTAAGCTTGAATCACATAAGGCTTTTCTTGACCCTAGTGCAGCTCATATCATAGCAAGGATGGAAAAGAAGTATAAAAGAAGTGTGCAGTACTACTGTAATATGCTTTCAATGCAGAGTGTATGAAAATGACATGTAGAATGTACAGAGACATGCTGCATTCAGTTTCATACTGATAGCTAAGTAAATTTCACAGTATTATCTTTCAAGAGAAGCACTGTGCCCATACTGAAAGTACTGAAAAGCTTTCAAAATAATTCAATGTGAGGTGTGCATATGAAACTTTGATTAATAATCAAGTAATTTTCCTGTCCTCAAGATATTTATAAGGTAAAATTATGTTAAAATATTAAGTTGAAGAGTTTTAGAAGAAAAAAAATCCAAAATGTTTCTTTTTTAACTTTTTTAGTATAAGAAAATAAAATCATAAAGAGTTGATGTTTTAAAACAATAAACATTTACATAAAAATACTCTACAAGAGATATTTATTGCTACCAGAGAGACTTCTCCAAGAGTAAATGCATTTTAAATTTAATTAAGAAAAGAACTGCAGAAAATTTATGTGAGAAAACAGTCTTAATAGAGAATATGAAAGTGGAAAAACAACAAAAACTTACAAGATTCAATTTGGAAATAAAGTGAAAATGTTGAGAGTGATAAAAGATGCTTCAATTTGCTTTTGGGATGGTTCAAGGGTAAAAAGGAGAATATAGTGACACAAAATATTCTTATAATTATTTCCTTTGCATTATTTAAAGGTTGTAAATAATTTTAAATTGGTGGTTAAAATCTTGGATTTCTTGGTTTAAAAGTGTTTAAAATAATTATAAAAGCAAAAGATTCTAAAATGAAGAGAAAAGCTGAGGCAAAGAAAACATTATTTTATAGCCACTCTTTTTCTTGCTCAAAAAACAAAATTTGATTTCATAGGTTAAAAAAAACATTTGAAACAAAAAATCCAATTATGACATCATTGAACCCTAGTTTAGACTAAAAAAGGGTGCTTTTGCCCATTTTTAGCCATTACTATAGCAATAGCTGATTTTAAGCCTCTAAAACAAGTGATAATGAGATAAAGGATACTGTGAAGCAGTTAAGATTTCCTTGGAAAGGTCCATGCCAGCTCAAGAATTGCATTAACCTCTTGTTGACATTTAAAATTTCTCTGATTGGTATTGAAACCACATCGTTAGTTATCTCACGGACTCTGTGATTCAATACCAGGAAAAAATTAATGAAATTTTGAATCGATTTTGAAATCTCATGCCTGTCAAAGAGGAATTTGTGGGATTCTGGTACCTGTAGAGAAAAGATTCTTTTTCTCCAAAAGAATTAACATTTCCACTTTATTTTTTATTTAATTCCCAATCATGTATTATGCTTGCAATTTCCATATTTAATTCAATTTAAAGTTTACATTATACAACTCTAATTTCCAGGCTGAGTCCATGATGAAGTAGTAATATAGTATTGATAACTTCAAATACAACTGTTACATGGATATTTTAATCTAAAAAAGTTTTATAAGTGATAATTAATGGGATTTACTATAAGAAATAGTGATGGTGAGTGCTGCTGAAAGCCCTGGGTGCAGTATTTATCTGTTGAGTTACAATAATAAAGACTACAATAGTTAAAATTATAATTATACCTGATTATTTTCCAAGAGTATAACTTTTGTGGACAGTTGTACAGCGTAGGAATTTAAGAGCAGGATGAGGCTTCCTCTTTTGGGCAAAGAAAGAGCCCTTTTTATCCGGAAATTGGGTGGAAAGGTTCTCTACACCACTTCACATGGAGGAAGTGAAGATTTTTCACTTCAGAGCACTGGCGTTTGGCTTTTGCAAAGCCTATATACTCTGAATTGGACCCAGATGTGGTTTTGAAACCACATCTGGGAAGTTTTCCCCAATACAGGGTGAAAAAGTTCATATGGGGACCACACAGCACTTTTATGATGTGTATGACCCATAGAATGCTGTACAGAACCTGTATGGGACCCCAGTGTTAACTGAAATATGCGATATTGAATTATGAACAAGATTCTTCATCTATTTGACACCTCATAATCATAGTTATGGGATAGTATCCCACTGTAAAGGTGTATTGGCCAAACTGTGGGATTTTAACCTTAAAACTGCTATACCTTTGTTAGTATTTGAGGTATTGAGATCAAAATTGTGTAGCACTGTATGAAATCTGAACAATGGTACCTCATTTGGTATGGGTAACATTAAATATGGCAAAGTTATGCCATGTTCAATTTTAGTTATCCATGTATATGATTTTCTCAAAATCTGTATGGAGCTTGTTTGCCCCATAACGTTTGTTCTAGATGAGATATGGGTAAATTTATGGAACCATCAGATAGCTCTGATTTTTCTCTTTCCAAAATGACCCCACTTTAGGTATCTCACACTAAAAATGTAGAAGTTAGATGAGAGGTGAATATTTTAATCACCCTTATTTGACCTTATTTTGGCCATAAATTCTGTAGTTTTGGTGCTAGCTCAATTTGGCTAGTACCATTGGGTAGAATTAATTGAGAGCTTTACTTGAAATACCCATTAGATGGGGTTCAACCTCTTCCTCTAGACTTTAGATGAGAGGTGAAAATTAAGGTTTATGGTCAGCACTTGCTTTGTGCTTGAATAGCTTGGTTATTCTTTGTCCTATGATGATGAGATTTGTATTTATAGAAACAGGTGAGTTTCCTCTTTTTTTGATACCTTTTGAGCTAGTTTGGCTCAGATCCATATTTTGGTGGTATTTTTTTCTCTCATTGGTTTATGGTATTTGGCTGTCATGCTTGTATTCTGGATTTGAGTCACAGGCTGACACTAATCATGTGTAACACAAGAACCTGTGTGAAGATAATACCTTGAATATGTTGTTCAATTTATAATCTACAGCACAAACCTTTAATTATTTAATTCACCTTTTTCAAATTTAAGTTAACTTATGTAATGCACATGCACATTTTGACAGTTAAATTTCAAAGAATTCAATTAATCATAACCTTTAAAATAGATAACACACCTGGATTTATACACAAAAATTGATGGTTAACACCACATGCGGTGTGAATTAAAATAAACCTTTGCAACCTTTCAGGATTTCATACAAAGAATACTTAAGGCTTAATTTAATTTTATTTAGAGTTGAGTTACAGAAATTTAACTCAGAGGTGACCAGCCAGGAATAGTTTTAATGTGTTTATTTGTTTGAAACAAGGGTTATCATGATTTCAACCAACTTTATTCCAAGAATTATTCCATTCTTAGGGTGTTATTGAAAACTTATTTCTACTTCATTTTTTGTTCAAGTAAAAATACTTTTTACATATTTAATTTTTAAATTTCATGTTTATATTCAAAAATAATTATTTAATCTTTAATTATAACTTATTCTCAATATTTAGGTCTTTTGAGCATATTAAAATAACTCTATGGCTCACAGTTACACACATACATTCCTTTTATTGCAATAATTTTCAAGGCAATTTGACTCTAAAGTTGAAAAGAAAATAGGGTGAACAAATATGATCATTGTATAGCACAACATTTGAATAGTGATACAAAATGAGGTTGCAACAAGCCCCACTCTTGGTGTTTAATTAAAACACTATGTGAGACCAATATTAATGCATGTAAAATACTACTCAAAGGGCGTTTGAGATGCATTTACCATTCCTTGAGGAAATAAATATGAGCCATTGTTTTTTAAATCATCCTAGCTCTGGTTGGAGTGAGAATGCCACTGTGACTCTGTGAAAAAATTAACTGTATCAAGGCCAAAAATGCAGAAATGAAGAGGTATTGGAGGCAGATGGAGCCCAATATTGGTAAGCTCCCACTGTGAATTTTGCTCTGCTTCCAGAGATTGACATATAAGAGTTGATATAAAGAGAAAACTGTATCAATCAAATCAAAAAATCACCTTTGACTTAGTAATGATGTATTTCTCAGGAGCCATAGACCAATGGTTATCCAGATTCCTCACTCGTTTTTTTGATCATTAAGGAAAAATTGGGACAATAAAATATTCCTGTCATATATCATTTCAGATTTTCAGTCTGCTGTTCTTTTCTTTGGAAAAATAGGGGTTGGGTGCAATTCATGGTTCTACTTTTATAGATAAGGAGTCCAACATAAGCTGATATTGTGAAGGGGATATTATCCTTTCTATAAGCATATATCATGATATAGGGGTCCAGGAAAAATTCAAACAGAAAATCATTATTTCGCATCTCTTGATAAATATAGTCTGTAAACTTATCTGAAGTGGTACTGAAGGCCTTGGCCTAATTGGGGTTTGTATTTGAGGTGAATCAATGGAAGTCAGTACAAATAAAGTGATATAATGGTAAAAATGAATGCTTCATGGATTGGTCAATATGAAACTCCCCACAGCTGTCTTATAAAATATGAAAGAAGGATTTGATCTATTCCATTGCAGCCCAATGTTAATATGTAAGTGGTTGACTGAGTGTACAACAATTTCTGGGATTGTTTGATTTGATGTAAGCAGTAACTAAATCTGTAAAAACCACTCACCAGGGGTAAGGCTCTTCATTAATACACCCACTCAAACACCTCAAATCAGCAGATCCACTATTTGCATCAGCATACAGTTTCAGAAATCTTTGTTGCTGAAACATGCATACAGTCTGGTTCATCAATACAGCCTGTCAATACTTGTACAGGTTGGAATTACCCAATACAGTTTGGATACACCATTGCCAAACTGTATGATCCCTCAATACCACCACTCCTCTTGTACAGGCCCTGTAAAGCTGTACTGGACCTGTATTGGACAGACTCAATTCAATCATCAAATCCTCTCATGGAAATTCTCTCTCTGGATCAGGGCTGGTGATTCTCACATATACCAGCCCTTCTTTCTCCCCCCTGGGGACTTTTCACCAGTTAATTAATTTAGTTTATTTATTATTTTATGAATATTATTATCCTTATTTTGCGTATTATATTTATTTAATATTAAGTTAGTCTTTGCATTTTCTTTCTTCACCTGTACAGTATGAGTTGGGTGGCCATACCCTTATTAACCCTTCTCTTTTCATTCTGACAGGTTGAAACAGTGGACTTGGACTTGTTTGTGGTTGGCTCTTCTATTTCTTACTCTTATTCTTTTGTTGCTGCTTTTCTTATATTTCTTTTATTAGTAATTCATTGCTCAACACTCTTAAGTGTATTCCTCTTTATCATATCCCTGAGCCCTCCATAAGTGAGTCCCCGTTTACTGAGTGCCAGGAACTCTTCACTTAGAATACCCCCTGTGACATTAAATTAATTAACTCATATTTGATTCTTTCTCTTCATTCATTTAAATTCATTTCTCTCATTCATCAATTATAATTTTTTATGACTTTATGATTCTTTAATGGTTAGGATTTATTCTCTCATCAATTTTCATCTCATTCATTTCATTCATATGAAAATTGATTCTTCCTATTTTCCTTAGTCATTGCTGACCATCTCATTCCATTTCATTTTTTATATTTCAAATCAAACTTCTTTTGTCTTCATATTCAGGTTTTATAAGGGGTTATTAATTGGTCGATTGATTGGATTCTTCATTGGGATTCATTTGGTTTTTTGATTCAGCGATTCAGGATTTTATTTGGATTGGACTGATTGACTCTGAATTCTCAAGATATTTGATTAATCCTCAAGAATTGATTTTGACTCATCAAGACATTGAACTGATTCCTGAAGATATTGATTTGACTGATTGATTCCTCAAGACTTTGATCTTCATATTGAAGACACTTATTTATTGATTATTGATTTACTCAAGATTATTGATATTTGAATTTGAATTGATTGTTGATATTCGTTGAATTGATTGAGTGATTGCTGATTGAATTTGATTTAACCTCAAGACTGTTGATTGGTTACTCAAGATTCATCAAGATTTTATTGTGACTGATTTGGCCAAGCTTTGATCTCTGTTTTAATACCATCAATTTATTATTCTAATTCTTCATAATGCCAGTTCAGCATAGCCCTCCAGCCAAGAAAACTAGATCTCAAAGAAATCCAGCTGTTCTCACTCCTACAGCAATGGTTCCTCTTGACTTCACACCATAAATTCATCAACTGAGTGCAAACTTGGACAGAGGACCATCAATGGAAGGAGCAGCACCCTCAAGAAGAGGGGGAATGAAATCAAGAAGATCAAGATCTTTCTCTGGGCTGTTGGGTGGCTACCCTGGCATGTCTGAAGGTGCAAGAGCAAGACTAGGGGAAGAGTCTGTGTAAGAGGAAGATTCTGGGGAGACTGAAGTGGCAGATGCTTTGGAAAATGCTCCAGAGGTGCCTCAGGGCTCTAATCTAGCCCTTTATAATCAACCTCTTTTCTCTCAGACTGAACCAAGTCTCCTCAAGATGATGGAGCAAATGAATCAATTCATGGGGCAGCTCACTCAAGAAGTTACCCCCAGTGACAATTCCAAAGCCCCTGCTTTAAAGACTCCATCCATGAAGGCACCCGATTATTTTGATGGTACTCAAGCTCATAAATTGAGGGGATTTATCCAATACTTTCAATTAATTTTCCATAATGACCCAGAAAATTTCTTCTCTGACAGGAAGAAAGCTCTTTACTAAACTTCTTTTCTCACTGGTAGAGCTGGAACGTTGATTGAACCCTATCTCTCAAATATTTACAATGAAGATCCTTCCTACCTCCTCAATAATTGGAAGTTATTTGAAACTCAATTATTCACTCTGTTTGGTGACCCCAATGAAGTCAGAAAGGCTGACCAGGAGTTGGACAATTTGAGAGTGAAGGAAAGTGGTCATGTATCCTTGTACGTTGCTGATTTCAGAAGCTTAATTTCAAGAATTGGAGATTGGGGGGAAAGAGCTTATATCCATGTTTACAGAAGAGGATTGGCATCAAGATTATTGGATCAGTCGGATTCTCACCCTGGAACCTTTGACACTCTTCAAGAACTTATGGATGTCAATTTAGAATTAGACACAAGATATCATGAGAGGCAAAAGGAAAAGAGTGGCAATCAAGAGAAGAAGCCTCCTGCTACTGGGTCCAATCAATATAGGCCTCCTCAGAACTCATCTTCAAAGAGGCCTCACCAAAAGAAGAATAAGAAGGGAAAGCAATTTCAATCTTCAAAGGACAAGCCCCATGATGCTCTCCTCAATAAGGACAATAAATTAATCGGTTCTGAAAAGGAGAGGAGGATTAAAGAGGGGTTGTGTACCTATTGTGGTGGAAAGCACCCAATTGAAAAATGCTTCAAGAGACCTCAGAACAAGCCTGGGTCATCAAGAGGCTTCCCTAGCAAGCAGGGAAAAGCCTGAGTGGGGATCATGATGTGTTCAATGGTTCTCACTTATTTCCTTCAAGAGAACAACTGTGCACTCTCAATACTAGTGTCAAGAAATATTTAAAGTTTCTTCTTTTTTCTTCTGTCTCTGATATTTTTTATAGTATTCTTGTTGATTCTGGTGCTACAAACTCTTTTATTGCAAAGACTTTTTTTGTCAAGTACTCATTGACTATGTCAGAGCTTCCTGAAAAGATTCCTCTTTTCATTCCGAATTCAAATGAATCCCCTGCCTTGTTCATCACCCATTATACCAAGTGGGTAGTTTAATTGCCTTCCTTCCCAAGCTTTAAATGGGACTTTTTTATCATAGATTCACTTGAAGGAGAAGACCTGTAATTGGGCTATGTTCTCCTTTACCATTTCAATCCCATTATTGATTGGAAAAATTGATTGATCACCTATGATTCTAGTGGTCTTCTTCCTTCTGCTAGTAATGACTTTACCACTGCTGTCAACAGTGTTTCTCTGGTTGGTGAGCTTAAGACACCTTCCCTTCCTTCTTCTGTCCATATCCCTTCCATCATTCCCTCCCAGTCATTACTTCCATTAAGAGATGAAGTCTTCAAAGAGATAAAAGATGTTGGAGAAGATGTTGCTATATCTTCACTTCATCTCTTTCAAGAGGATATGAACCTTCCTCCTTTATCTTTTCATGCCTCCCTGGAGGAGAAATGGGATGAGGAGAAAGAGCCAGAAGAGATTGAAGCTGTGCTGAAGGTAGTCCTTCCTGCTTATCACTAATATTTTGATGTATTCTCCAAAGTGAAAGCAGATAAATTTCCTCCACAGCGTGCCTGTGATCATCATATCAAATTGGAGGGTCTTCTACCTCCAATTGGTGTTATCTCCTCATTATCAAACCAAGAGTTAGAAACACTGCGGGCCTACATTTCAGAGAATGTAGAGAAAGGTTTCATAAGACCTAGCTCCTCTTCAACAGGAGCACCTGTCCTTTTTGTCAAGAAAAAGGATGGAGGTCTTTGTTTGTGTGTTGAATACCAAAAAATCAATGCTGTCACTAGGAAGAACAGGTATCCTGTTCCTCCTATGAACCAACTCCTTACTGTATTAAACAGTTCCACTATATTCTCCAAGATAGACCTGCGTGGTGCATATAACCTTCTGAGAATCAAAGAGGGGGATGAGCACTTAACTGCCTTTAGAACAAAGTATGGTAGTTATGAGTATTTGGTCATGCCATTTGGTTTGACCAATGCTCCAGCTTCTTTCCAGAATATAGTGAATGATATATTTGTAGATTTTTTGGATGTGTTTGTTGTGGTTTATCTAGATGATATTATGGTTTTCTCCAGTTCTGAGGAAGAACATGTCAAGCATGTGACCTCTGTCCTCCAAAGGCTGAGAGAGAATAATTTGTTTGCTAAAGCCTCCAAGTGTGTATTCCATGCTTCAAGTGTGGAATACTTGGGCTATGTTGTTTCAAGTGAAGGCCTGAAGATGGATTCCTCAAAAGTTCAGCAAATACTCAATTGGCCTCAGCCCAGAAAAATCAAGGTTCTTCAATCCTTTCTTGGCTGTGCCAATTTTTATTGTTGTTTCATAAAGAATTACTCTAAAAAATCACTTCTCTCACTTCCCTTCTCAAAAAAGACTCTCCCTTTATCTTCAATGAGGAAGCTCTTAGCCAGTTTCAAATACTCAAAGAAGCACTCACCACTGCACCTATCCTTTCTCATTTCAATCCTTCTCTACCAACTATAGCGGAGACTGATGCTTCTGATTATGCTTTTGGTGCTGTACTGAGTCAGGTGAATGACTCAGGAAAGCATCCCATTGCATTTGATAGTTGCAAGCTGCTTCCAGCTGAGCTCAACTATGAAATTCATGGCAAGGAACTCCTTAGCATAGTTTGGGCTCTCAAGCGCTGGAGAGATTTCCTTCTTTCTCTTTCCAATCTTTTTGAGGTCTTGACAGACCACTCTTCCCTTCAGTATTTCATGTCTTCTAAAGTACTTACTCGCCGTCAGGCCCGTTGGGCTGAATTTCTTTCTGGGTTTCATTTCACTAATACTTACTGCCCTGGAAGGCTGGCTACTTTACCAGATGCCTTGTCACATCAGGACGGAGTGTACCAAGAGAGGGGGGTGGACTTCATCAGCAAGAATCCTCATAATTTTCATTAAGTAATCAAGCAAGATTGAATTCAAGAGTCAAGATTCTTCTCAATCAAAGTGGAAATATTCTCAGATTTAGTTGACAAAATTAAAAAAGAAGTATGGCAAGACAATTATTATAAATAAATACTCAAGAAACTAGCAAGAGGTGAATCAGTTCCAGATTATTCTCTTGAACCTCAAGCCAAGTTATTATTATTCAAAGATAGAGTGGTAATCCCAAGAAATGAAGAAATCCAACTAAATATTCTTCAAAAGCATCATGACTCACCATTGGCTGGCCATCCTGGCCAGGAGAAGACCCTCAAGCGCATCAAGAGGGATTTTTATTGGGCTGGCATGAATCAATTCATTAAGGACTATGTGTCCTCATGCCAGCAATGTTCAAGAAACAAGAACATTCATCATAGGAAGTTTGGATTACTCAAGCTTCTTTCAATTCCATCTGGTCCTTGGAATTAATAATCAATGGACTTTATCACTCAATTGCCACTGTCAAACAACTTTGATTCAATTTTAGTAGTTGTGGACAGATTCTCAAAAATGGCAATCTTCATTCCAACTTATGGAACAATCACTTCCCTGGACTTACCTGAAATCTTTATTAGTCATGTATTTTCCAAACATGGCCTTCTGGTCAGTATTGTTAGTGATAGAGGTTCTTTATTTGTTTCATCATTCTGGACTCAATTATGTCAGCAGCTCAAGATATCAAGAGATCTTTCAACTGCATTTCATCCTGAAACAGATGGACAGACAGAGAGGGTAAATCAGATTCTAGAACAGTATCTTTGGATGTATGTCAGTGACCATCAAGATGACTGGCACACCAGGCTCCCTCTGGCTGAATTTGCAAATAATAATGCAGAACATTCATCAAAAAAGCAATCACCTTTTTTCACCATTTATGGAGGAAATACAAGCTTTGACTCAATCCATGTTTCTCAAGACTCACCTGCTGGAATGTTATCAACAAAGCTCCAATCAGTACAGCAGGTTGTCAAAGAAGAATTAGAGTCAGAAATAAGGAGGTTCAATAAGTATGCAGATAGAAATAGAGCAATTCCACCTGATTTCCAACCTGGGGATAAGGTATGGCTAGCTTCCAGGAACATCAAGACTACAAGAACCACCAAGAAGATTTCAGAAAGATGGTTGGGACCATTTTGAATTCATTGAGAAGATTGGAAGTCATACATACCACCTCAAGTTGCCTCAACAATGGGAATCAGTTCACCCTGTATTCCATGTGTCCTTATTAGAACAATTTCCACCACCACCAGTCTTAGTGGAGGAGCAAGAAGAATGGGAAGTGGCTCAGGTTCTGGACTCCAAACTCAAGAGAGGTAAATTATGGTATCTTGTAGAGTGGAAAGGATTCAGTGAAGACCAAGAAAGAACCAGTTGGGAACCAGCTTCCAACCTTACCAACTCACCAGACCTTGTCAGGGATTTCCATTCATTGTATCCGGGTAAGCATGGTCCAAATACCTCAAGAGTTTGATTTATGGTGCTTGGTGGGGAGAAGAAGTTATGAAAGTAAGTTCATCTCCTGGAATGCACCTTTAAGGGTGTATTCTACCCATATGTTGCTGTAAGCATCACATTGGCCACTTTGTGAGAACTTGTCAACTTTTTGGACAGATTCAGGAAGCATGCAACATCAATACCCTCCAGTTTAGACCTTATCAATATATGGACCAATCTCTTGTTTCCTTTTTCTTCTCTTTTATCTTTATCAATATTTCAATTTATGCCAATCATCATTATTCAAGACATTCATTACTTCAAGTCATTTATGGAAATTTGTTTCATGTTATGGTGCTTGGTGGGGAGTGGGAGTTATGAAATTAAGTTAAATCTCCTGGTATGCATCCCCGAGGGTTCTACATCTTGTAAAACATTACCCTGGCCACTCTGTGGGCATCAAATGCTTGGTTTTCATTTTCAGACATTCTTGGCCAAAATCAAGCAACTCACTGCAAGAAGGACAAACCATCCGGAATTTCTTTATTTCTTTTTTTCTACTCTCTTTTTCTCTCATTCTCTTTATTGTTATCTACTTGTATAATTTTGTTTTCTTTTATTTCTTTAAAGCAGCAGCATCCCCTCCCAAGTCATGTATTGGGAGGTTCCATTTATTTTTTCATTTTTAGTAGCTATAAGAGTGGGGATAGAAGTAAAACCAAACACAAACAAAGACAACAAAACTAGTTATCTCTACCTAAATCATCAAAGGTTCTCTGAAAGTCATTTATAAACTCATCTTCATACCAGGCAAATTTTGCAGCCATCTCTTCTGAAGAAGTACCCGGAATAGTTCTATCACTTGCATACATAATCACCTCTCTGCTATCCTATCAACTCTCCTGAATAATATGGCCACAGCTTCTTGGTTTTCACTCGCCACGTTTGGATCTTTGGGAATTTGAATAGTCCAACAATCTCTTCTTTGAAAGACTTGAGTGGCAGGAAACAGCAAAGGAGACAATCCATCTCTTCTTCTACTGAAACTGGCCATAGGTTAGAGTTGTTGAGAGGTAGTTATGGGTGAGTTCCTGGGTTGCTAGTTGGGTGATGGTCTTACTGCTTGATTCAAGGCAGGCCTGGCATGGGAAGGCCTTGGTGAAGCAGGAGGAAGGGAAGTAGGAATGGAAGCAAGAACAGGTTGGAACATTCTGGAAGTACTGGGAATAACTTGACTTTGGAATCTGTTGGCAAGAGGCTGAGAAGAGGAAGTGCTGGATTTATGGCCAACCAAATGAGGAACAACTTCAGCTTCTTTACCATCCAGCTCATCACTACCTTCAGCATCTGGATCAGTTGGGGAATCAGCAATCCTTCTTATCATTTTCACTACCCCTTAAGTATTGATCCTGGAGATTGGGACTTCTGAGCTGGAATATATTGGCCTACCACCAATTGGAATTGGCCCTCCAACATTAGTCCGCCTTGCCACATCCCTCTGCCTAGAACCAGTCACTAAATCAAGAATATCAGTACCAATTTTAATCAAGGTATTCAAGTTACTCACAATGGGAATACCCTGAAGTTCCATCAGAAGTAGGTGTCTCAGAAACTGGGAACTCTTTCCCAAAAGGCCCATCTTTCCTACTCCATAAATACCTCCTGACATTAGAAGTTGGCACCCCAGTACAACGACATGGCCTCTTTCCAATGAAACAGTAATAGCACTTTGAAGATGGAGGATTGTAGTGTTGAAAACAATCCTTACCCCTGGCCAAACACTAAGTACAAGCAGTATCAAGGACCTCAGCTGCCTTGTAGCCATCATATGTTTGGGAGGTATAAAAATGTCCAGAAGAAGCCATGTAGGGTGAATACAATTGACTGAAGACGCCAGAACCACAAAGGACAGATGGTAGCGGCGCGGAAGGAGAAGATTCGGTGAGTTCAGTCAGTTTGGAACTCATAACTGAAGAATATGCAAGCAGAAGATTCAATATGTCAGAATCAGCCCACTCCAAGTCAAAGACAAATGACCTCAAGTAAATGGGGCATAACTCAATTATGCCCCCCCTGAAAGCCTCCAAGGTGAAGGTTCAAGACCCCTTTGGGGCTGAATTCATCACCCAGGACCTCCCCTGCAACTTTGGGGGGGCCAGGATATTGATGGTCCTGGACCCTGTCAATGGGTCCAGGCCATTTAGGTGAAATATGGGTCCATGGGACAATTTATGGTCCCATGGCATCCCTGGGTCCCCAGGAAAATTGGGCCCAGGGGGCCTCTAATAGCCCCCACGGACTGTGGACCATAGGACACCAAAAACAAAGAAAAGGCCAAAAAGGGCCATAGAACCAAAAACACCCATTTTCACTCAAGACCAAAAAAGGCCCCGAAGGCCATAGAATCAATAATCATCAAGATTTACCTTAGCAAGGCCCAAGGCCCAAAAGGACTATGGTAAGGCCAGGGGGAGGTATTTCCAAGACAAATGGGGACAAAACCCCTTGAAGACTCTTTCCAGGACATTTTCAGCTGGGCAAGAAGGGTCCAACATCAGGTTGGCCCTTGGCAAATGAGTATACCTTCATATACTCATTTTGCATCATTTTGAGCAGAAGAGCTCAGTGGCCCTTTTGGGATACAACCTAAGGCCATGCCCCAAGAAGACAGACTCATTGAATCAGAAGAAGAAAAAAGACATATTTGGAAGTGGAAGACTTACTCAAGTTATAAGAAAGGGGGAATCAAATTAATTTGGCAGCAAAGAATTGAAAGGGGATTTTAAGGATAATGGTCAAGAGGAAGTGAAAATTAAACAGAATTTTTTTTGACAAAATGTGGGGATATTGAGATGGCACTCAACAGTGGCAGGGTATTATGGTGTTCAGGAGCCCACCGGTTTCAATAGGGGGATACTGTAGCAACCACTCACCAGGGGTAAGGGTATTCATTAATACACCCACCAAAACACCTCAAATCAGCTGATCCACTATTTGCATCAGCATACAGTTTTAGCAATCTTCCTTTCTGAAACATGCATACAGTCTGGTTCATCAATACAGCCTGTTAACACTTGTACAAGCTGGAATTACCCAATACAGTTTGGATACACCATTGCCAAACTGTATGATCACTTAATAACACCACTCCTCTTGTACAGGACCTGTATTGGCCAGACTCAATTCAATCATCAAATCCTCTCATGGAAATTCTCTCTCTGGATCAGGGCTGGTGATTCTCACATATACCAGCCCCTCTTTCTCCCCCCTGGGGACTTTTCCTCAGTTAACTAATTTAGTTGATTTATTATTTTATGAATATTCTTATCCTTATTTTGGGTATTATATTTATTTAATATTAAGTTAGTCTTTGCATTTTCTTTCTTTGCCTGTACAGTATGAGCTGGGTGGCCATAACCTTATTAGCCCTTCTCTTTTCATTCTGACAGGTTGAAACAGTGGGCTTGCACTTGTTTGTGGTTGGCTCTTCTATTTCTTACTCTTATTCTTTCTTTGCTGCTTTTCTTATATTTCTTTTATTAGTAATTCATTGCTTAACACTCTTAAGTGTATTCCTCTTTATCATATCCCTGAGCCCTCCATAAGTGAGTCCCCGTTTACTGAGTGCCAGGCACTCTTCACTTAGAAGACCCCCTGTGACAACATAATATTTTTTGTATTCTTAGAGACATCAGATTTGTATCCTTTGTAAAATCACAAATAATCTTGAAAATAATTTGTTGCTTGGGTGAACTATGGATATGTGAGCTAAATTCCCTAAAGCAACAGATGTGTGATCTTGTTGGAGCTGAAGGTTTTAAACAAGATTTTCTATATTCTTCAATGAAAGGCTTGGATGAGGGCTGAAAACCAAAGTTTGAATTCCAGACTGTTAACTATCAATGGTAATTCAATTCAAGGATAAACATTGTGCATCTTGTGAAATGTTTGAATGGAATCTGTGATCACATACAAACAATACTGGTCAATTAACTCAACAATATGGTATTATAATGAGAATTGGAGGTTTAATAACATACCTTTACTTGTACCAATGTCCACATAATAATCATTGTCTTGTTCATCAAGACACTTATGGTCAGTGAAGGGATAATGATGAAAGTACTCATAATCTTTTTCATTCAGACAATTGATGTTTCCAAGAAAGGAATTGAAATCAAGGCATAAGATGTGACATGAATATGAATTATGTTGAGAACTCCTTGGCCATAACACCACAACTTGGATAACTAGTTTGAAATATTTCCTATTATCAAAGAGAGCTGGTTCACTAATCCTTTATCTTGAATAAGACCCCAAAATAGCTGACACCTTGCATCTCCTGTGTACAAACCATAGTGTAATTCAAAGCCAAAAGACACCTATTAAATAAAAAAGAACAAGGGTTCACTTACCTTATTACAATCTCCAAGTACCTACAGGTAATATAAATCCTTGGATATCCATAATTTTAGGGTGGAACAAATGAAAATAGTCAGAGCTCCTCAAATAAGATTGCCTTGTCCAAATAAGAAAAATTGGCCAAATTGGCTACCTTTTTGTGCATGGGCCCTTGAAATAAAAGAGAACTCTAATTCAGAAATTGTAATAAGGTACCAGTTTCAAATAAACTCAAGAGGTAGGCTTTTCTTATTAGAGACAGGAATATTTTCCTTTTGTCAGCCTGTGACTCAAAACCAGAGCACAAGCATGACAGCCAAAATACCATAAACCAATGGTATAGCCAAAATACCACCAAAACATGGAACTGAGCCGAACTAGCTCAAAAGGTATCAAGAGAAAGAGGAAACTCACCTCTTCCTGAAAATATAAGTCCCATCACCATAGGACAAGAAATAACAAAGTTATTCCTGCTCAAAGTTATTGCTGAGCATAAACCTTAATTTTCACCTCTCATCTAAAATCTAGAAGGAGAGGCTTAACCCCATCAAATGGGTACTCAAAATGAAGCTCTAAGCCAGGGCTATCCAATGGTACCAGCCAAACTGAGCTAGCACCAGTATTACTTGAGTTATGGTCAAATTCAGACCAAATAAGGGTGAACAAAACATTCACCTCTCATCTAACTTTTACAGTTTTAGTGTGAGATACCTGAAGTGGGGTCTTTTTGGAAAGAGCACAATCAGGGCTATCTGATGGTGCCATCCATTTCCTCATAACCCAACTACAACAGAAGTTATTGGCCAAACAAGCTTAATACAGTTTTTGACCAGACCACGCCAATGTACAAAAATACTTGTACATGGGATAACTTTGTCATATTTAATGATAACCATTTCAAGTTGGGTACCATTGTGTAGAGATCATACAGGGCTATTCAATGCCCCAACTTTGAGCTTGATATCTCAAAAACTGACAGAGTTATGACCATTTTAAGGTCAAAATCCCACCTGCTGTCAGATACAGCCTTACCATGGGATAATATTCCATAACCATGAATATGAGGTGTCAAATAGACGAAGAAGCATGTTTTTACTTCAATACCTCATATGTCAGTCAATACTGGGGTCCCACACAGTTTCTGTACAGCATTCTATGCGTCATACACGTCAGAATCAGGCTGTGAGGTCCCCAGATGAAACTTTTCACCCTGTATTGGTGAAAACTGCCCAGATGTGGTTTCAAAACCACATCTGAGCCCAATACAGGGTATACAGGCTGTTTGCAAACCACAAGCCTGTCATGGAGAGTGAAAAATCTTCACTTCCTCTACGTGGAAAGGTCTAGCAGCCTTTCCACCTTAATTTCAGGATAAAAGGAGGGCTTTTCACTGCCAAAACCCTTTCCTCATCCTGCTCTTGAATAACCTACGTAGTAAACTGTCAAAAACAGTTTTACTCTTGGTTAAATAATCAGGTATAATTATAATCTTTAATTATTGTAGACTTTATTATTGTAATCCAACAGATAAAGCCTGCACCCAGGGTTCTCAATAGCGCTCACCACCACTATTTCTCAATAGTAGAACCCTTTTATCTCATTATAAACTCTTATAAATCTTTTTTAAAATCATTTTTTGCTGTGTCACATACACAGTTAAAGTTGTAATTAGCCTAGTTATACCTTTATCATAGTATCATCCTGAAATTTTGGGGGCCTGGCCTTTTTTTTTTGACTTTTTTGGACCTTACAAGTAAGTCTTTTCTCATTTTTATGACTTATTAACACATTGTTTTATCCTTTTTTAGGCGTAATTTCTGTTTAAAAATATATATTTGATATTTTTTCCTTTTTTTTACACACACTCATATTATAAGAGTATTTTTACGTGGTTAACACCCACAGTAATTTATTATTTTTGGCGTGTTTTGCATATAAAAACACATAAGCCACTAATAAAGTCCTGTATTCTTGACTGAATAAGGACACCTCTGACTGAAAAACCATCTATTGAGGCGTGGTCAAGTGTATTGTTAATGCAATAACACTTGTATATAAACCACTTTCACAGAATACACTTGCAAACCACAAGTGTATCTGAGGGATACTGACACACAAACAGTGTGACAGGACACCACAAGCTGTATTTTTGACGTGAAATTGTTAATTCAATTACACTGTCATTATACAAGGGCATAATGTAATAATATACAAGCCCAGAGGCCATTCTTAGACGTGCAAAACCAGCCTTTTAAGAAGTCTTAACTGACATAAGCCCTCTTTTTCCTGTCTTGATTCAGTGGAAGAAAACTACATCCCACTTGAAACCCAGTCACAGGCCAACACACCAGTGACACCCTCAGAACCAGAGGGCAGCAAGGGTAAAGGAAAAAGGCTTAGTGAAGGCCTCATTACAGCCAAGAAGTGGACACCAATAGCCACTCAGAGGAGTAGAAAACCACAAAACTCTGCTTCAATACAAGGTAAACCAACCTTAACCACTTGTACAGGGAAGATTACAATTATTAACCCAGTTGTAACCTCCAAAGGCAAACTGCCCAAATCAGCAGACAACAAATTTGTACAAGGCACAGTCAAAGGTAAATACCCTAAGAACATAAAGTTTTTGACTGCTTGCAAACACTGATATGTCCCCTGCATACCTCAGAGACCTTGGCTTCCAAAGGAACCAGCCAGAGGATAGAGCAGGAATGTCTAGAACCAGAAGACCTGAAAGAAGACACATTGGACACAGTGGTGGATGGCAAAACAATGAGGGAGATAATATCAACCTTGCCATTCACACTCCAATTCAACAGAAACCTCAAACCAGAGGACTGGAAGGATATGGATCAAGTTCTTCAAATCCACCAACTCCTCAAAGATTTGTTTCAATGGAGCATGGACAACAAGAGGTTCAACCTAGCAACTCACTGGGCAGAACTGGGATCAAGTTGCCAGAAGATCTGTCTCAAAGAGATAGACTTCAAAGACCTTATGGTAATCACCAAGGGTTGGAATCCTACCAGGCAGCACAGACTCCTGGAGGCAAGGGCACAGAGGATAAGGGAGAATGAAGCCACTATCCAAGCTATAGAAGAACAGTTAACCCAGACAGGGCCTACTCAGATTCCTTCAGGTTCACGAGGAGCAAGCCAAATCAGCTCTCCAGTGGCTTCACACCATTCAGAAACCAGCAGATCAGTGGCCAAGAGTCACCATTCTTCACAATTCCAGGAAGTTTCCAGGAGAAGACAAGGCAACAAGGGCAAGAACAAAGCCTCCTTCAACCAGAGGAGGAAAGAGTCAGACCCCATGATCCAGAAGCTGTTAGATTTGGTAAAAGAAGTACACAAGAACCAGAAGTAGTTGTAAACCACTCTAGAATCAGTAGTCCTAGTAATAGAAACATTACCCCCACTCAGACTGAAAATAACATTATCACATCTGAGAGTAACATCAACAGTGACACACTGTGGTTACAAATGTCCCAATATGCTGAGCAATCTGCAAAGCAGGCTACAGAATTTGCAGCTGCCCGAGAGAGGATGAGAAAAACTCAAGCCTCATTGGAGCAGATAGTTAAAAACCTTCAGGAAGGATATGCTCAACTGAGCAAAGCCTCTGAAGAAACCAACAAGAGACTGAATCAAGTCTCTGAAGAACAACACCATAGTAGCAGGGACAGGGAGTGTCTGAACCAAGACATCAACAAATTGTTTGATGCCTACCATAGCTTAAAGCCCCAACCACAAGGCCAAGCTATGGAGAATCCATATCAACCAGAGACATCAAACCAGATGCCATGTTGTTGAATAAGGCAAGATCTCCATCACAATACCAGGATGGAGATGGCATGTCTTATTCAGAGAAGGAAGCCTTGAAACAGCTTCCTGAGGCCTCAAGCTGGCCCAAATTCTCTGGATCAGGAGAATATGATCATATGGAACTCATAGATTATATTGATAGACTCTTCATTGATGTACCAAGCATACCAGATTACTGGATTACTGCTAGACTGAATACTGCATTTAAAGGTCATGCAAGTATATGGTACACTGAAATGAAAGAAATCCATGGCAGAAGAAATTGGCCATGGTGGAAGAGTCAAATAATCCAAAAGTACAGTAATGGAACTTGGATATGGCAAAAGACCATGTCATTTGAAAATGACAAATACTCTGTGGACAAAGATCCATATGAGTGGTGTCTTAGACAGTCTAAAAGACTTAAAGCCATTGATCCTCAAATGAACATTCAAATGAGGAATCATAAACTTCTGACACAACTGCCAGGAGAACTAGAGCATGCAGTAAAGTGCAGATGCAACCAAAATTGCACTCTAGATGATATAGCCAATACCTTACAAGACATAAGGAAAAGGACTAATATAGGGAAATTCACCCCATATAGAAGCAATAGTTTCAAAGAGAAACAACCTTTCAGGGTAGAGTTTGAAGACAAACCCAGAGAAAGAGTGGCAGAAGTGGCAAAGAAGAAGAATTCTTGTCACAATTGTGGTTCAACAGACCACTATGCCAACAACTGTCCAAAAGCAAAGAAGAAAGTCTATGCTATAGAAAAAGTCCCTGAAGAAGAACCTCCAACAGAGGATTCTGAATCAGACTCTATGGGTGATGCCATCAGAGAACCATCTGATGAGGATCAAGACCCAAGAGAGGAATTTCTAGTGGAATACCAAGAGGAAACCCCACTAGAAATCCAGGATATACAGTTTGAAGCAGGCATGCCACAAGAACTTGTGTAAACACACACAAGATGCACAAACATTCCTGGTTACACCAACCAAAGGAATGGCATATATACATGGAACAGCCACAAAAATGACTGTATGTATTGACAATGCTCAGCACCCACTGATCATTGACAGTGGAGCACACTGCTCCATAGTGGCCAGAAATTATCTGGATAACCACTTACCGAACTGGGAAAAAGAACTCCTGTCCACCAGGGCAAAGAACTTTAAGAGTGCATCTGGAAAGATGACCTCTATTGGGACAATTATCGAAGAGATAATTATACCCCACAGAAAAGGTAATATCAGACTCAACCCAGAGTTTGTAGTGCTTGAATATGCCCACATCCAAGGGTTTTTACTGGGAACAGATTACCAAAGGATGTATGGCATAGATATTTACAATAGTAAAAATAGGCATATTACCATTGGTACTAACAAGGAAAAGAAATTTTCTCTTGATATATACCAGATATCTTCTCAGGACCCACTGGAAGAACTTCTGAAAGAATTAAAAGAGGGACAGTTTAGCACTACCCTCACCAGTAAACAAAAGCTAAGTTTACTGAAGATGCTGAGGAAGAATAGACCAGCATTTGCCATTGGAGAAGAACCATTAGGCAAGATCAAAGGCCATGATATAGAACTATATCTGGATGTAGAAAGGCCCTATCCACCCATGTTAAGGAGACCTCCTTACCCAGCAAGTCTGGAGACCAGGAAAGAGATTGAGAAACATATCAATGAACTCCTGGACCTGGATGTCATTAGAAGATTGGACATAATGAAATAGTGGAAATCACCACTCCTGTCCTAATCACCTGGCATGATGGCAAGTCTAGACTGTGTGGAGACTTCAGAGCCCTGAACAACTACACAAAAGCAGACAGGTATCCTATACCAAGGATACCTCATGCCTTGGATAAATTGGCCAAAGCCAAATACATAACCAAGATGGATTGTATGAAGGGCTTCCACCAAAATGAAGTTAAACCAAACTCCATGAAATTACTCAGAATTATATGCCATATGGGCATATATGAGTATACCAGGATGCCATTTGGCATCAAGAATGCACCAGCCCACTTCCAAAGGATGATGGACACCATATTTCAAGAAGAAATAATGGAAGGCTGGATGGTAGTATACATTGATGATATCATTATATACTCAGAGACATGGGAAGACCATGTACAATACATAGACAGAGTGCTAAGTAAATGTACACCCATAAATCTGAAAATTTCACTCAAAAAGTGTAATTTTGGCCAACAAGAGCTACTAGCTCTAGGACACAAAGTCTCAGGCCTAAGTCTGGCAATTGACCAGAACAAAGTAGCAGCAGTACTGCAAAAGCCAGTACCAAAGAACATCAAAGAGATGCAATCTTTCCTTGGATTTGCTAGCTACTATAGAAACCACATCAAAAACTTTGCCCACATAACTAGTAGTTTATACAAGTTAAGCTCAAAGGATGTAGTTTTTGAAATAACCAAGGAAAGGAGGGATGCATATGAGAGGATCAAATATGAACTCACAAATGCACCTGTGCTCATCTTGCCTGACTTTGAACTACCATTCAAGTTATATATAGATGCAGCATGCAGCCAAGGCTTGGGAGCAGCCCTTCACCAAAGACAAATTGTGGATGGTGAACCAAGAGAAGGTGTAATATGTTACATCTCTAGGCAGCTGAAAGATTCAGAAGCCAGGTATGGGGCCACCCAGACAGAATGTTTATGTCTAGTCTGGGCTCTAGAAAAACTCCATTACTATTTGGAGGGTGCAGTCTTTGAAGTCTACACAGACTGCACAGCCTTGGAGTCTTTACTAAACATGAAGACTACTAATAGACACATGCTGAGATGGCAAATAGCCATCCAGGAGTATAGAGGGAACATGACCATCATATACAAGGAAGGTAAAAGCCATACCAATGCAGATGGCCTTAGCAGATGGCCACTGGACAATGTCAAAAGCAATCCAGCTTATGACCCTGAAGTTGCTGCAAAAATTCCTATCCATTTTATGGAAATAGATAGGAAGAAGAACTTCAGATTCTCTGAATGGGCACCAGGGAGTGGTACCCTTGACAGTGGAAACACTGATTCAGAAGGGACAGAAACCCCCATACTGGGGATAAGCTCCTCAGAACTGCAAAATGAATTCTTCAATGCAGTACTGAAATCTTATGCTAAACACAAACAGTGTAGCATACTACTCCAACTCCTTCAACAAAAATACAGGAGCCCAGAACTGGAAACCCAGCTGGAGGAACCCTGGTTGAGGGCCTATAAGGACAATAAATTCTTCCTTATAGATGGCCTGATTTATCACAGAGACAAGCACACCAGTGCACTCACAGTGATAGACAGAGACCACATCTCTTTAATCCTGCAGGAATGCCATGACTGCCCCTACATGGGACACATGAGTGAGGACAGGACTAAGGAGAGGGTAGCAAGCACAGCTTGGTGGCCCAAGTGGGAGCAAGAGTTGAGTGAATACATCAACACTTGTGAAAGATGCCAAAAGGCAAATAGAAAACATGGGAAGAAATATGGGTTGCTTCAACACATAGAAGAACCCAAACACCCATGGGAAACTATCAACATGGACTGGGTCACAGGACTTGTCCCAGGAGGCAAAGAAAACTACAATGCCTGCTTAATCATAGTTGATAGGTTCAGCAAGAGCATGAGATGTCTACCATGCCATAAAGAGGACACAGCCATGGACACTGCTCTGTTATTTTGGAATAACATCATATCCACCTGTGGAGTCCCTAAGATCATAATTAGTGACAGGGACCCAAAATTTACATCTGAATTTTGGACCAATTTATATGACATGCTTGGCACCAAGCTTGCTTTTTCCACAGCTTACCATCCACAAACAGATGGCCTAGCTGAGAGGATGACCCAAACAATGGAGGACATCCTCAGGAGGTTCTGTGCCTATGGCATGGAATACAAGGACCATGAGGGATATACCCATGATTGGGTCACCCTCTTACCAGCAGTCCAACTGGCTTATAATACAAGCCAGCACTCTACCACAGGAAAAACACCTGCACTGGTAGAGAAAGGGTGGAATCCCCTGTTACCTGTGGATCACTTGAAGAAAAATCTTCTGACCATCCACCCCACAGCCAGAGACTTCCATGATATGTGGAAGAAAGCCTGTGATACTGCTGCCAAATGCATAGCTGAGGCCAAAGAGTATAACAAGCAAAGGTGGGACAAGTCACATATGGAACCTGACTTCAAGGAAGGGGACCAGGTGTTAGTGTCTACACTGAACTTTAACCATCTCAAAGGCCCTAAGAAAATGAGAGACTCATTTGTAGGGCCCTTCACTATCATTAAGTTGATAGGGAAGAATGCAGTAGAGGTCAAGCTCACTGAGGAGTTTTCTAGGAAACACCCAGTCTTTCCAGTGAGCCTGGTCAAACCATACTTCCAAACAGAGGAGGATAAATTCCCCTCTAGGAAGAAAAACATCACTTCACCAGAAATAGTGGAAGTAGAAGACTCTCCTGGACCTGTGAGTAAAATCATCAGGGCCAGAAAAATCAGACTTAATGGGAAGGATCAGAGACAATATCTAGTCAGATTCAAGAACCAGACAGCTGACAAAGACAAATGGTTGGCAGAGGATGCCATACCAGACGGGAACCTTCATTTAAGGAGATTCAGAGCCTCTAGGAGGACTGAACAGTCTCATCAATGATGAGCCATTTTTAGAGGGAGGGTATGTCAGCCTGTGACTCAAAACCAGAGCACAAGCATGACAGCCAAAATACCATAAACCAATGGTATAGCCAAAATACCACCAAAACATGGAGCTGAGCCAAACTAGCTCAAAAGGTATCAAAAAAAAGAGGAAGCTCACCTCTTCCTGAAAATATAAGTCCCATCACCATAGGAAAAGAAATAACAAAGTTATTCCTGCTCAAAGTTATTGCTGAGCATAAACCTTAATTTTCACCTCTCATCTAAAATCTAGAAGGAGAGGCTTAACCCCATCAAATGGGTACTCAAAATGAAGCTCTAAGCCAGGGCTATCCAATGGTACCAGCCAAACTGAGCTAGCACCAGTATTACTTGAGTTATGGTCAAATTCAGACCAAATAAGGGTGAACAAAACATTCACCTCTCATCTAACTTTTACAGTTTTAGTGTGAGATACCTGAAGTGGGGTCTTTTTGGAAAGAGCACAATCAGGGCTATCTGATGGTGCCATCCATTTCCTCATAACCCAACTACAACAGAAGGTATTGGCCAAACAAGCTTAATACAGTTTTTGACCAGACCACGCCAATGTACAAAAATACTTGTACATGGGATAACTTTGTCATATTTAATGATAACCATGTCAAGTTGGGTACCATTGTGTAGAGCTCATACAGGGCTATTCAATGCCCCAACGCTGAGCTTGATATCTCAAAAACTGACAGAGTTATGACCATTTTAAGGTCAAAATCCCACCTGCTGTCAGATACAGCCTTACCATGGGATAATATTCCATAACCATGAATATGAGGTGTCAAATAGACGAAGAAGCATGTTTTTACTTCAATACCTCATATGTCAGTCAATACTGGGCTCCCATACAGTTTCTGTACAGCATTCTACGCGTCATACATGTCAGAATCAGGCTGTGAGGTCCCCAGATGAAAATTTTCACCCTGTATTGGTGAAAACTGCCCAGATGTGGTTTCAAAACCACATCTGAGCCCAATACAGGGTATACAGGCTGTTTGCAAACCACAAGCCTGTCATGGAGAGTGAAAAATCTTCACTTCCTCTACGTGGAAAGGTCTAGCAGCCTTTCCACCTCAATTTCAGGATAAAAGGAGGGCTTTCCACTGCCAAAACCCTTTCCTCATCCTGCTCTTGAATAACCTACGTAGTAAACTGTCAAAAACAGTTTTACTCTTGGTTAAATAATCAGGTATAATTATAATCTTTAATTATTGTAGACTTTATTATTGTAATCCAACAGATAAAGCCTGCACCCAGGGTTCTCAATAGCGCTCACCACCACTATTTCTCAATAGTAGAACCCTTTTATCTCATTATAAACTCTTATAAATCTTTTTTAAAATCATTTTTTGCTGTGTCACATACACAGTTAAAGTTGTAATTAGCCTAGTTATACCTTTATCATAGTATCATCCTGACACCTTTGGTATAAATACTAAAAATTCATTAGCTCTAGATTATTGGCCCTTATATTGGTTTCTCCTGGGCTTGGAATTGACCAAGAACTGTGAAGGCCCTTGAAAGTGAATAAAATATTTTGGAGTTTGGATGAGCTACAAAGTACAACCATGATTTTGGACTTTTAGTCATTGCACCAAATTATAGTAGAATTCCTGAAGTTCAGGGTCCCACATTCCATTTACTGATGTCAGCCACATTTATCTTCAATCAATATATTAGACAAAGCTAGATGAGCTGATGTAAAAATGGAGGAAATCTCACATTGAAATAATTGTAGATAGTGTATTATTTCATACCTTTTTAAGCCAGTCTCAAGGTTTTCTTATGAGGTTATCATTTGAATTTTCGAGAAGAAAAATTCTTAATTAATGAATTATCATTGGGGAATTCAGAAGTAAAATGAAGTTAAACTCAGTCATTGGAATAATTAGGTAAGAAGACAACAAATAATGGTAAATTTAATTACAAAATAAGAATGAAAGTATGAAAAAGAAAAAGAAAACATAGCAAAAATGTTGAAGTCACTCAGGTAAGTGGTATTATAAAAATAAAGGTACCCTAGCTCTTTTCCTGTTTTAATTACTCATTAATACAGTCAGTAAGCTGGGGCCAATATGATAAGAAATGAGTCAAAACTGTATCAAGAAACAGTAAAGATACAGAAAAAACATTGATTTATGCAGGAAAAATTAATCAAAACCTCAAATTACATGGCATTTATGAAGAAATACCATCACCACCACATTATAAACAAACAAACATAGATTAAAAAGATTGAAATTTAAGTTAAATTAGAGAAGTTCAAATAAAATACAGGACCAATAAAATCCCTAAAATAGACAGAGCTCTAAACCTTAATTTCAAAATGTGCATAGACTGTTGGTACAATATCTGTACATAATCACCTCATCCCACCAAAAATGGTGCAATAACTCCATAAAATGACACAATGACAAATTCCTCAGAAAAGAAGGTTTATCCAGATCACATAATAATGCATGAAAGTGTTTCAAAAGAATTAAGGATATGGTGAAAAACTACAATAAATGGCACCATTTCAGAATTACTCACCAGAAAAGGCATCTCAGATCACATAATAATACATAATAAGGGTGCCATACCTTGAAAATGGTATCATTTGCCTGTAACCACTATGAAAAGGTTTTTTTATTCAAAAAGAAGTGAGAAATTCCAAGTCCCCTGTTTTTGAGTGTCTCTATGGAGATCACAAAGAATATAAAGAGGGGGCCTCTCTCTTTTTCTTCTCTTTCCTACATAAATTATATACCTAGAAGAAGAATAGTCCATACAGCCCTTAATAGTAGATTCATCTGGTTTTCATTATGGGAAAAGAATAGACATCTCAGGTTGATTAATAGTGATTTCTAATCAAAAGTAGCTAAGTGTGAGCCTTGATGGATATTTTTAATAACAAAAGAGGCCAAAATTTATGTGAAAATAACTTCTGGAATATAAATAACTCATAAGTAAGGTATAAATCAAAAATTAATCATTTTTAATGTAGAAAAATATCAATAAGCTTTTTGTGAGTAGGTAAGCTCATGGGTTTAAGGCCAGATTTGGATTACAAACATATTTTAACCTAGGGTAACTCCATGAGGGGAATAAGCTTAAATTAACTCTATGAGGTGGTAATATGGAAGATACTTCAAAATCTCATCATCAATACCATAAAACCAAATTGGGATTTTTCTTGCTTTTTACACCAAAATAATGGGATTGTGAGAAATGTTATGTTCCATATCAACTGAGAATAGCGCTTTTCATGATTATGGCACTTAAAGTTCTTGTATTATTAAATAAGCTTTTGGTACACCCAGAGTGGATATCAATCTTGAAGCCTGAATTAATATTTGTAATGTTAAAATAGCTAAGGGGGACCAAAGATATCAAAGAGAGCCAGGGTCACAGAATTATGAGGCATTACCAGCTCCAGAACTTAGATCCATGGCTGATCCTGGCAAAACTGGTATATTTAAGCCTCTTGGAAAACTTTCTACCAAGTTAATATCCCATTAGATCATGCAATAATAACAAATAAGATACTATTTTGACTTGAACAGGAGATAATTATCAAGTATGACTCCTGTAACCATGTGAACTATCAATTATCTTCCATGGATAAACAAAAAAGAGTAATAAAAAAGCTTTTGGGACTATTATTCATAAACTACCTTTTGGCAATCAGCTGTGACTATTGTATTTGCTTAAACCACATAGAAAATTCTTTAAGATTTCAAGAATTCATTCGAAGTACAATTATTAAAAAATTCTCCTGAAAAACTAAGGACCAAGGAGAAAGGGATAATATACATTAAAATAAAAAAGAATTATTAATTCATCATTCAAATTGAAAAGTGTACTTACAGTCCATTTTTGGTGATTTAATGTGAAACATTGAGTCTTTAATAGATCACAGAAATGAAACCTGTGAATAAATTACCAATAAAATTGAAAGATTTGAGATAAGAATGTTCATTTTGAAATCAAAGAAGATTTAAAGTAGTAACCCATTTATTTCATGACCATAAATGGGTTGGTAGGCATGTAAAATGAGTTAATTAAATGATTCTCATACTCTTATGTGACTATAAGTGATGTAATAATAAACCAATTATAGTCACTGTTTTACCACTAGCTGGCCTTTCAGTTTTCTCAATGGAATTCCTCTGTTCCCTGTTTTAGACTAAAAAGAAGCCTACTATTGATTTTTCTCCAAAATTTCTCTTATCATTCTGTTCAGTTTGTTAAGTAATTAATATACCAAAGCAATTATTAGCTATCAAATTACTTTTAGCATTTGGAATCTTTTAAATCATCTCAAAAGATTTAAGATCAAAGTATACTACTTTTTTGAATAGTATTATAAGCTTTATTAGGTATATTACTGTTTCTTCCAGGTTTAATTCTTTCAAATCCAAGAATCATCTGTAAAGTAACTCTACCAGATCTTCCAAAGGTATTTTTAAATTAATAGTAAGTGATTTACTGCATTATTAATGGTTTCCCCTATGTTTTTTTAGTTTTCTTCAAGAATCTTTAATAATTATTAATTAAAATGATTTCATATTATTTTTCCAAATGTTTTTTGTTAAGTTTTCTTGTACTTGATTCTAGTAGAATATTACCTCTTACTTTCATAATAACTAGTAATGTATAAAAAGTGAAAGATATAATTTACCAATTAATTCTTTAAGTTTGGTTATAATGAATCCATTTGTTATATTTCATAAGAACAGTCATAGTAATTTTAATAAATGTCAATATTTTCAAGAGTTTCATGAAGAAATGTTAAATTTGGGGGCCTAGCCATGTTTTTTGGACCTTAAACCCCAAATAAATATATGTTTTAGTTAAAAAATATATTAATTTGATAATTATTTTTATTTTTTCCAGTATCTTAACATTATTTTTCATTGTAGAATTTGAATCAATTTTATATTGTTTTAGATGTTTCGTTTACACATCCAAAAACTTCTAAAGCTTTTCTGTGAGTTACTATGAATTGGTTTTTTGATTCAATAATCTCAAATACTATTTTTTTTCTCAAAATGAATATATTTTTTTAGGTGATATATAATAAAACTTATAAAAAATCTTATAAAAAAATTTAAAGGATAAAAAGTGATTTCTATTTTATAATTTTAATTCTTTTAGTGCATTTAATAAAATATATTGCAGCTGGTAATAAGGTTATTAAAAGATATATCACCTGCCCAGGATTTGAAGAAAGTGTGTTAGTCCATATTTTCAATGAAGGAAATTTAATTTAATAAGACTTACCCAAAACCCACCCCAAGGTGTGTGTTTCATTCTTTCCTTTCTTGAATATCTTGTATTGACCTGAAAATGGTGCATACCAGAAATAGAATAAATTATTCAGTCCAAACAGATGGATCTGGGAAAGGAGAAAAAGGTCAGACCAGGGTCAAAGCTGGAAGACTTTCCGCATTGAAGGCATATTTGAAGTATTCCAGGGTTTCTTTGCATTACCCAAGCTCTGCGCCCACCAATTTTGATGTGAATTTCAAACCAGAACTGATTCAGAGTACTTTATTAAGGGCGGAAACATCTCCAAGTGGCAGCCATAGAGATATATAAGTACCAGTACAAAACCTTGTTGAGAGAAGCCAAAGAGGAATAATGGGAAATTTCCCCAAGGCTTTGGCAGGAAGCCATGAGCTCCAGTCTACAAATCAAGAGCTTTCTGGGTTAAAAGAAGACCATAGAACTCTTATGAGATTAGAGCCCCATCTCTTGCAAGGAAAATTTCAAGAATATCATGAACTGGTTTGAAAATGAAATTATTTCACCAGTAGACCAAGAGAAAGAATTGGAGATGACCCCAAATTTGGAAAAGGAAGTAACAGTAGCATCAACCATCTGAAGACCACCCCAAAAACAAGCCCAAGGGACCTCATAAAAAGCAAAAAGGTCCTAGGAACAACAAAAAAAGAAAAAGGCAAGGAATTGGCACAACCCTACATGCAGGGGTATAGGATTTCCAAATTGGAATCTTCAGGAATGGAAAGTGTGTCCAATATGGCATGCACTCCTATGGAGCTCACAGCCAAGGAACAAGGAAGGATGAAAAAGACCTTTCCACAAAAATAATGGATAAAATTCAAGAATTAATTCTACTATTGATGTAAAAATTGATAAGTTTGACAAATAATCAAAGAAGATTACAAAAAATATTAGTGACCTGCTAAACAATGACAAAACCTTCTCTGAAATGTTGAAAATGAAAACTGTGGGAATCAAGTCAATTTCACAAAAACTGTATATAATTGAGAAAAAAATGTAAGTTCTGGAACAGAAAAAAGTGGAAATAGATAATAATTACATCATTAAAAATTGGTTTTTTGATTTGAAGGACCATCTACAGAAAATAGAAAACCATACAACACATAATGCCAGATTCTTTACTGAAAAATGAGTAAAAAGTGACAAAGGAAGAGAAAATATTAAGGAGGATATACTGGAAAGAGTGAATAGAATTAATCATACAATTCATGAAACTGATTCACACATTCCTGGAAATTCTGCACTGTTAGCTGAAGGAAAACATACTGCAAAAGAAATTATTACCCCTTTCCCCAGAGAACTCAAAGGAGAAAATCCAATTACTGCAATAGATATCCCCACAGTTGAGGAATTGCCAGTATTCACTGGCTTAAGAGTATATAAACCTATTGCATTCATCATAACAGTTGATATGTTACAAGAAGACTTTATCATACCTGATGAAATCATAGCAGCCAAATTTCACTCCTTGTTTACCAGCACTGCCAATAAATGGTCTTATAAGATGAGGAAGAACAATGGATGTAAGATGTGACTGTGAAACTGATGATAATATTACTATGAATCAACAGTTCTATGTCTGTTCTTTTGAAATATAATAATAAAATATTATTATAACCACAATTAAATAATTAGAGAATTATTTCATTCACATGTTCAACACTACTAGTGATTTTAACAGTGAACAGTAATTGTCTACAAGAATCAATTACGAGAAGATTTTAATAATAAAATTATTTTAATATATAATTGTATTTTGCAAGAATAATTATAAATATAATTCTTGAAGAAAACTAATTATTTAGAGAAAAACTTTAAGAATTAAGAATAAATAACTCACTAATATTCCCAAGAGCTTATTGAAAGATAAGATAGAGAGATCTGACGTAGAATTGTGGATTGGAAGGATCAAGATGTATTTATAACAGTATTACAACAATATATAGTTGTATTTTATGATTTCACGTCTTTCTTATTGATTATGAAACATTTACAACACTTACGAATAGCTTTAACTAATACTTGTTGGTAACAATGATTAAAATGATAATGAGATGATGATGTGGAAAAAACAGCAAGAGGAGGCCTCTTTTAAGTCAACAACACCTCACAGAGGCGTGCCATGGAGCAAACTGAATAACCAGTGAGTGAGGAAACAATAAACTATTTTGGATTATTGATTGCATCATCTGTTGTCACATAAGATTATCATAATTACTTAATTGATGCTTTTATGTGACAACCAACCCCAATATGGTTAAGAGTAAAGGAGCAACATCTCTAAATCTTCTTTTATTCCAAAATAATAATTGATTTCTCAAAGTTATCAATGTTATTGGCAATTTCATCACAGGTTGTAATTACTGTGAATTTTTGAAGATTCAGTGTTTCATGTAGAATAGTCAAAAATGGACTGTAAGTAAAACCATAATTCTGTTTGGTTGTACCATAGCAAATAATGTTCTACATTGGTCCTGAAAGCTTCAGAGAGATTCATTAAGAATTGTATTTCTAATGAATTTTTGAAGTTTTTACCTCATTTCTATGTAGAATTGCAAATATCAGTGTTTAACTGGTTGCTAAGAGGTAAATCAATGGATACATGTCCAAAAAGGGTTTCAATAACTCTTTTGGGGTTTATCCATTGAAAGTCATTAAGAATTGACATGGTACAGGAGTCTAAGTAGCTCTTTACCTCCTTGGCACGTCAAAATAGCAGGTTATTTGCTATTTTCTTAAGATTTACTGTAGTTGTAGCATGGCAACCAAGTTGCCAAAAGGTTTTAGTTTACCAATTAGGCCAAGGTCAGCCATGGATCCAAGCTTTGGAGCTGTCCATGCCTCTGAGGCGTCAGAAGCTGGGTACCCTGGCTCTCTTTGATGTCTTTTGTCCCCCTTGCCTATTTTTCATGTCAAAATAGAAAATTAAGCTTCAAGTGAGATATCCACTATGGGTGTACCAAAGGTCCATGTAAAAATACCATGATATTAAATGCCCAAAACATGCATAACACTCTTCTTAGTGTATATTTAACATGGGATTTCAAACATTCCTATTATTTTGGCATGAAATCAAGCAAAATAAAATTTTCACAGATCTTTTATGTGGTATTGATGATGTGTTATTGAAGTATTTTCCATATTACCACGTCAAAGAGTTAATTTGAGCTTATTCACTCTATGGAGCTACCCTAGGTGAAATTTTGTGTAGAGTCTAAATCTGGCCTTAAATCCATGGATCTACTTACTCAATATAAGGTTATTCATCTTTTATGAAATCAAAAATGATGAATTTTGGATATATGCATGACTTATGAGTTATGCATAATTAAAAACTTATTTTTAAGATAATTGTGGCCTATTTAGGTATGTAAAATATACCTCAAGGCTCACATTCCCTCCCAAAAAAACAAAAATTGTACTAAAATTTTATCAATGGTATATATAATAAAAGCCCCAAAGGGGGCTAATGTCCACTGTCCAACCTCTTTACATTACTCAGATCAAGTAATTTAAAGCAAATTTATAGACATATTAAGGCTTCTGGCCTTCTTTCATGTCTATATTTTCTTAAGAGTTTATCTGAGTCAGGTATTTCTGATTCTGCCAGCCATTCATCTTCATGGACTGGATTTCTATATCTGACAAGATATTCTCTCTGATTTTTACCCCTAATTCTCCTTTTTTTAATGACTTTATTTATCTTTCTGTCTTAATTCTGTTCCACTGGTAGTACAGTTAAAGGAGTTGGGTTCCCCAAAGGAAACAATTTTTTATCAGCTGGTTGATAAGGTTTTATCACGCTGACTGGAAAGGTGGGGTGTTTATTTTCCAATTGACCACTCAATGACACTTGAACTGCATTGGTGCCATGTAAGGCAACAATAACAAAAGGTCCTACATAAGAATCTTTAAGTTTATTTGGGCCTTTGCTATTATTAAAATTTAAGGTTGAAACTCGAGCTAAGTCCCCTACTTTGAAGTGTGGTACTTTATGACTCTTGTCGCACTTCTGTTTTGCATAATCAAAAGCATCATCCATGCTTTGTTTTGCATGAGTTTTCACTTTATCAAGAATTATCTTGAAGCTGGAAGCTGTAGGATGAATGTCAATCAAGTCTTTCCTCAGTGTGTCTGCTGGGAGCCTTGGATTCCATCCTTTTTCTAACATAGAAGGAGTTTTTCCTGTGGAAGAATGGACTGATGTCTTATATGCCAATTCTAATGCAGGTATAAGAGTGCACCATTCATGGGTAAATCCATCTAAGGCTTTGAATTCCAACCCATAAGCACAAACTCTCCTGATCATGTCTTCTAAAGTTTGAAGCATTCCCTCTGCTAGTCCATCTGTCTGAGAATGGTATGCTGTAGAGAATGATAACTTAGTCCCAAACAATATATGAAGATTGGTCCAAAGTGCAGATGTGAACTTGGGATCTCTGTCACTTATGATATTCTTAAATAATCCTGTATGAGAGATAAATCTACTCCATAGAAGAAGAGCTGTATCCATAGCAGTGTCATCTTTATGACATGGTAAGAATATGTGAGTCTTGCTATATCTGTCTACAATGACTAAGCAAGCATTATAGCTTTTGTCACCACTTGGAGGAAGTGCTGTGAACCAATCAATGTGAACAACTTCCCAAAGAGATTTTGGTTCTTGAATGTGGATCATAAGTCCAAATTTCTTGCCTGTACTCCTGTTTGCTTTTTGACATCTGTCACATGGATGGCAATATTCAATGGTTTCTTTTCTACAAGCTGGCCACCATGCACAGTTCTTCACTTTTTCAAGTGTTCTGTCTTCTGACGGGTGTCCAGAGTAGATGCTATCATGGCATCCATGAAGAATGGTATTGATAAGCAATCTGCTGCATAATGTCATGACACAAGAATGTTTGGCTCTATGGTAAATAATCCCATAAAACAAGTGAAATCTTCCTTCAGAATAGGAATTTTTCCAAACTTCATCCAGTGCATTTACTAAACATGTATCTTTGCAGTCTTTATCTAGTAAAGAAGTCAAGATATGGCAATTCTTGTCTTGCTTATAAGATTCTCTGACTTCTTCAAAGAATTCAGTCCCAATATCAGTTATGTTGATCCCTTCAATTGGAATCTGTGGTTCAGCTTCCAAAGGTACATAAGCTGGGTTATCAGGAGTGTTGGCTAATGCCCACCTGCTAAGTCCATCAGCATTCTTGTGAATGTTTCCTGATTTGTGAACTATGGTCATGTTTCCTCTATATTATTTAATGGCTATTTGCCATCTCAACATATGTCTTTTGGGAGTTTTCATGTTAAGAAGTGATTTTACTGCATTACAGTCAGTTATCACTTCAAAAACACTGCCATCAAGATAATAGTGTAATTTCTCAAGTGCCCATACCAAACATAAGCACTCCATTTGGCTTGCACCATATCTGGCCTCTGTTTGTTTGATTTGTCTTGAGATATAACAAACTGGTCCCTCTGTAGGTTTGTCATTAATAATTTGGACTTGATTTAGGGCTGCCCCTAATCCATCTCCACATGCATAAATGTACAATTTAAAAGAAATATTCCAGTCAGGCATGAGGAGTAAAGGTGCTTCTGTAAGAGCTTTCTTTATCTTCTCATAAGCTTTAATTTTCTCCTGTGTAATCTCAAATGCAGTCTGTTGATCACAGATTCTATATAGTGACTTGGCTAGAATTGCAAAGTCTTTTATGTGTTGCCTATAATAACTGGCAAACCCAAGAAAAGACATCATTTCTTTCTTATTATGGGGTATTGGCTTAAGTAACACTGCTGCTACTTTGTTTTTGTCAATACCCATGCTTAAACCAGAAACAACATGTCCTAATGCTTTGAGTTCTTCAAAACCAAAATTGCATTTCTTAAGTGAAATTTTCATTTTCACTTCTGCAACCTTGTGAAGTACTCTTGAAAGTCTTTCAAGGTGCAAAGACCATGAATCAGAACATATGATAATATCATCAATATAAATGATAAGCCATCCTTAAGACAATTCTGTGGGAAAGATGGTATTAATCATTCTTTGATAATGGGATGGAGCATTTTTAATGTAAAATGGCATTCTAAGATACTCATAAATACCACAGTGAGTGATAATTCTAAGTAATTTCTTAGCTTTAGGCGTCAAAACATTTTGATGGAAGCCTTTCAATGCATCCATTGATGTTATATACTTGGCTTTAGACAATTGAGTCAAGGTTTCTTGAATTCTAGGAATTGTGTAGGTATTCAATGCTCTGAAGTCTCCAACCATTCTTGACTTATTGTTATGCCAGGCAATAATAACAGGTGTTGTTACTTCAAATTCTTCATTATGGCCTACTTTCCTTAGTAAACCAAGTTGGATTAACTCCTGGATATGTTTTTCCAAGGCTTCTATAGCTCTGGGATTGGCTGTATAAGCTGGTCTTCTAAGTACTGGAGGATATGGTCTGTCAATATTAAGAGTAATATCAACTTCATGTCCTCTTATAGCACCTAATGGTTCATTATCAGAGGCAAATGCATTATTGTATGTATATAACATGTCAATAAGTTCATTCCTCATCTTTGGTGACAATGATGGATTAATTTGTGCTTCAACAAGTTTATTAGACACAAATTCATCTTTATAAGTATCTTTAACAGAAGATACCACAGATATTTGTTTTGGCATATTGGAAAAAGCAAATTTTTGTCTTTTGTTATCCCCAATTGTGAAATATCTGTCTTTATGGTTATTGATGTCAATACCATATATATTCGAGTAATAATTTCCAAGAATTATGTGGTGAGATGTGCGGTTATCCATTACCACAATCTCAGTTTTCACTCTTGCACTTTCCGCTGGGTGTGGAAATACAAGATTATAGTCTCCAGTATACCTAAGGGGTACATATTGTTACTGGAACTACTAAATTGCACACCTTCTATTGGTAATAAATGGTTTTTCCATTCAGGAAGTATAGCTTGGAGATAATCTTTGCCCACACAAGTGCGAAATGCCCCTGTATCTCAATAAACTTTGGCTTCAATATCATTCATCAAAACTGATTTGATAAAGGATGCTCAAGCAGTATAACCATTTTCTCTGGCAGGTTTGGTCTTACACATCCTGGCATCCTGGATATTGATCAGGTTGTAGCAATCTTCACTGTACTGTGGTAAGTGGGTATGGACTTCTGTGACCTCAAAGAAAGCTCTGATGTTTTCAATGGGATAGTCCTCCACTTGTGTGTCTTCAGAGATTTCAGAATCTTGATCAGATTCTTCTTTCTCTTCAGTACAATGAACTTCTTCAATGACTTGAAATTCATTGATATTTGTCTTTTTGGTGAAAGCGTTGGCTAAATTTGAATTACTTCCACATTTATGAAACTTCAAGACAGGCTTTTCTGGTCTTATGTCCTCTCTCGGAATTCTGGAGAACATCTTGGATTCCATGGGGATTTTAGTTCAAGTTTTACCAATTCTTGTCCTGGTAATGATATCTTTCATTGCATTAATGTAGTCCTCTGTTGAACAGGGTTCCACACATCTGCTTTTGATAGCATGTTCCAGTTCTCCTCCACACTTTCTTAATATTTTCATATTAATAATAGTGTCAGACATATCTGGGTGTAAAGCAGATAATCTGTCTTTCTGCTTGAAGAACCAAGTAAGTGGTTTATTTTTCTCTGAGTTAAAAATGGCATTTTCAAAAGAATTATCCATTTAAAATCTCCAGGAATTGTTGGCCCATTTGGTAATCACTTCAGACTTCCACCAAGACCAATCATGTTTCCCATGATCCATTATCATCTTGTAATACCATTTCTTTGCAGTTCTGGTAAACAGAGAGTGTAATTTTCCCACTATTATTTAATCAGGTATATGAAAGTCTTCTTGCAACATATCAATAGTCCTGATGAACTCAATATGGTTGTATTCACCTTCACCAGAGAATGTTGGCCATTCTTCCAATTTGGGAATATCTTTTGCAGAGATAACATTTTCTCCTAAGAATGAGGTCAAACTTCCTTTGACAGAACATTTTTCTTCAGTCAAAGGTGTAGAATGTCTTGGCATATGTGGTACATAATTCTTATGAATTTGTTCTTCATTTGCAATGATTTCATTCTTTAACTTCTGCCTTTCACTGTCGCTCTTTGCTAAATGTTTAGCAAACTGATTGGTATGTTCAACTATTTCTAAGACATGATCTTTTAGAATTATAAGTTGATCATTCATTTTGAAAATGGAAAGATCTTCCATTTCATCATTCTGAACCTGACATGTACTTTCAATTCTGTTACATGTATTCATAATTGAATCAATTCTATCATTTGCCACTTGATACCATTCAGTATGTCTTTTGTCATTTCTTTTTAATTCACTTATGTCTGATGTAAGTTTATTTATCTTTGCATCAAATTTACCAAGGGCTACATGAATATCAGATTGAAAAAAATGTATCTGATCTATTATTTCTTTGGAAAAGTTCTGTGCATCCTTTCCTGCTCTTTGGCTGTGAATTCCATCAAAGTCCTGGCCATGTTGAATACACTGTCCAAGGCTGAAGGCTCCAATTTGAGGATCCCGTACCCTTGTGGGTAAGGTCTGTGCCAATTGGCTTTACCTTTTCCCTTGCTTTGATGGTTCTTGGGACCTCTATGCTTCTTCCGAGGTCCTTTGAGCTTGTCCTTGGACACTTCTGGAGCTGGTTTGAAGCTGGTAGACACCACTGGGGCGTCTGTCTCCAAAGCTGGAGTCATTTCCAGTTCCTTCTTCTGGTCCATGGATAAAAGGGTTTGGTTCTTCAACCAATTATTTATCTTTTTGACCTTGACTTTGCAAGACAGGGGGCTCCACCCTCCTAAGAATTCTATGGTCTTCTCCAGACCCAGAAAGCTCTTGATGTGTAAGTTGGAGTTCATGGCCCCCTGTTAAAGGCTTGGGCATAGTTCCCACTCCTCTTCTTTGGCTGCTCTCAACCAATTTTTGTATTGGCATTGATATATTTCTATTGCTTCCACTTGAAAATGGTTTAGCCTTGGAAATATTATCATGAATCAGTTCAGGCTCAGATTTCACGTCAAAATCTGTGGGTACAGATCTTGGGGAATGGGGGCAACTCTGGCATCCTCCAAATGTGTCTTTCTTGAGGAAGACTTGGAACTTCTGTATTTGGTCTTGCCTCTTCCTTGTCGACATCCATCTGGTTGGACTGAATAGTTGCTTCCATTCCTGGTATATACCATTTTCACGTCAATTCAAAGATAAAAAAGGTGAAAATATAAGATAAACACACACCTTTTGGTGGTAATTTATTCTTTTCTGAGTTAAATAAGGTGCCTCTTTTAGCAATTGGCACATCAATACTGTCTTCAGATTCTGCTTCTAAATATTCTGGACTAGTGATATATCTTCTACTGAGTCTGTTGCCAGCTACACAGTATTTGACTAAAGACACTAGAAAAAAAATTATAAAAGAGAAAAAAAATTATTTTTTATACTTTTTAAGATATTTTTAAAGATTTTTTATAAGTTTTATATTTTTTAATATTAAAAAATTATTCTTTTTAAATAAAAAAAATTAAAATTTAAGATTTTGAATGAAAATTAATTCAGAGTAACTCAGAGAATAATTTTTATAAGTTTTTGGATGTGAAAAAGCCACATGTAAAAACAGATAAAATTAAACCAAATTCCTCAATGAAAAAGATTTCCAAAACAATTTCAAAAACAAAAATTGATTCAACTTTAAAATGAAAGATAAAAATATTATTAAATTAATATATTTTGGAACTTAAAAAAATATTAATTAAAGGTACAAGGTTCAAAAAAACACAGCCAGGCCCCCAAATGTAAGATGTGACTATGAAACTGATGATAATATTATTATTAATCAACAGTACTATGTCTGTTCTTATGAAATATAATAATAAAATATTATTATAACCACAATTAAGTAATTAGAGAATTATTTCTTTCACATGTTAAACACTACTAGTGATTTTAACAGTGAGCAGTAATTGTCTACAAGAATGAATTACAAGAAGATTTTAATAATAAAACTTCTTCTATTATAATAATAAAATTATTTTAATATATAAGTATCTTTTGCAAGAATAATTACAAATTTAATTCTTGAAGAAAACTAATTACTTAGAGATAAACTTTAAGAATTAAGAATAAATCACTCACTAATACTCCAAAAAGCTTATTGAGAGATAAGATAGAGAGGTCTGATGTAGAACTGTAGATCTAAAGGATCAAAATGTATTTATAACAGTATTACAACAATATATAGTTTGATTCTGTGATTTCACGTCTTTCTGACTGATTCTGAAACATTTAAAACACTTAAGAATAGCTTTAACTAATACTTACTTGTTGGTAACAATGATTAAAATGATAATGAGATGATGATGTGCAAAAAAAAGCAAGAGGAGGCCTCTTTGAAGTAAACAACACCTCACAGAGGCGTGCCATGGAGCAAACTGAATAACCAGTGAGTGAGGAAACAATAAACTATTTTGGATTATTGATTGCATCATCTGTTGTCACATAAGATTATCATAATTACTTAATTGATGCTTTTATGTGACAACCAACCCTAATATGGTCAAGAATAAAAGGAGAAACATCTGTAAATCTTCTTTTATTCCAAAATAATAATTGATCTTTCAACCTTATCAATGTTATTGGCAATTTCATCACAGGTTGTAATTACTGTGAATTTTTGAAGATTCAGTGTTTCACTTAGAATAGTCAAAAATGGACTGTAAGTAAAACTTTGAATTTTATGAGTAAAAACATGATTGTTTCTTGTTTCAGCATAGATAATACAGTTTTCCATTGGTCCTGAAAGTTTCAGAGATATTAATCAAGGATTGTATCTTTAATGAATTTTTGAAGTTTTTACCTCATTTCTACATAGAATTGCAACTATTAGTGTTTAACTGGTTTCTAAGAGGTAAATAAATGGATAAACGTACAAAAAGAGTTTTAATTACTCTTTTGGGGCTTATCCATGGAAATTCATTAAGAATTGACATGGTTACAGGAGTCTAAGTAGGTCTTTACCTCCTTGGCACGTCAAAATAGCGGGTTATTTGCTATTTTCTTAAGATTTACTGTAGTTGTAACATGGTAACCAAGTTCCCAAAAGGTTTTAGTTTACCAATTAGGCAAAGATCAGCCATGGATCCAAGCTTTGGAGCTTTCCACGCCTCTGAGGCCTCAGAAGTTGGGTACCCTGGCTCTCTTTGATGTCTTTTGTCCCCCTTGCCTATTTTTCATGTCAAAATAGAAAATTAAGCTTAAAGTGAGATATCCACTATGGGTGTACCAAATTTCCATGTAGGAATACCATGATATTCAATGCCTCAAACATGCATAACACTACTCTTAGTGTATATTTAACATGGGATTTCTCACATTCCCATTATTTTGGCATGAAATTAAGAAAAACAAAACTTTTCACGGATCCTTTATGTGGTATTTATGATGTGGTATTGAAGTATTTTCCATATTACCACCACAAAGAGTTAATTTACTCTTATTCACTCTATCGAGCTACCCTAGGTGAAATTTTGTGTAGAGTCTAAATCTGGCCTTAAATCCATGGATCTACTTACTCAATAAAAGGTTATTCATCTTTTATGAAATCAAAAATGATGAATTTTGGATATATGCATGACTTATGAGTTATGCATAATTAAAAACTTATTTTTAAGATAATTGTGGCCTATTTGGGTATGTAAAATATACCTCAAGGCTCACAATGGAAGACATAATTAGCTTTGGTTGAAATCTGAAAGAATCACTCAAAAATAAAATAACTGATGTAGGTGTAAATATGGAGAAATACTTTGAAAGTGCCATTCTTGATTTTGAAAAGGAAAACACACTTAGTTGGTTCCTCAAAGAACCAGACTATCAGCATTACACTAAGATATTTCAGACTAAATGGTTAACATGAGAATATTGAGGAAATGTGGAGGTGAAGAAGGACATTCTTTTAAATGAAGCTGTGTAAAACCCTGTTCAACTTAAGACTATATTGCTAAAATGTAAGATATCATTAATAGAACAAGAATTGGTAAAATGTTTACTAGGACTCCTATTGACTCCACAATTATTCCAAAAAACACAAGGGAGGAAAAGAAAGCTGTGAGACCTGTCTTGAAGTCTCACAAATGTGGGAGAAACTAAGATTTGTGCATAAATTGGACCAAAAGGACAGAAATAGATGAAGTACAAGTCATTGAGGAGGTACAGTTTATTCAAGAAAAAGAAGAATCTGACAAATATCTTGCACTTTCTGATGACATGAATATGAAAGAATCTTATATTGCAAAGATCACGGAAATATTTAAAGTCACTGAAGCTCATACTTCCTTACAACAATATAGTGAGGACTGATATAACTTGATTGATATCCAAGAAGACAGAATGTGTATAGCCAAAGTTTCTAAAGGGAAAGGTATACTTATGGAGCATCTTGTATTTCATAAATTCCAATAAATTACTTAGAAGTCAAACTCAACATATACACAGAAGCATTTGGGACTTGAATAGGTAAGAACTACCTGCATAGCCCACTACCTCAGTGGAGAAAATAGATATTTCCCATGGAAGGTGTACATCTTAGCAATTCCTGTCAGGTTGAGTCTGTGTAAAAGTAGTAATTAGGCAATTTACAACCTTAAGTGTGACTGTGACATGTGATAAAAGATTAAAAATAAAGGTATTGATTGATGATCAGGGGCTTTACTATTACAAAATAGTGGTGGTGAGCACTGTTGAAAGCCATGGGTGCAGCTTTACCTGTTTGATGACAATAATAAAGACTACAATAATTAATATTATAATTATACCTGTTTATTTTCCAAGGGTATAACTGCTTTTGATGGTTGTACTACGTAGTAATTTAAGAGAAGGATGTGGAAAGCTTTTGTGGCTGTGAAAAGCCCTCCTTTTATCCTGAAATGGGGTGGAAAGGCTGCTAGACCTTTCCACGTAGAGGAAGTGAAGATTTTTTCAATCTCTGAGACTGGCTTGTGGTTTGCAAAGGCGTGCATAGCCTGTATTGGTCTCAAATGTGATTTTGAAACCATATCTGGGCAGTTTTCACCAATACAGGGTGAAAGGTTTCATCTGGGGACCACATAGCCCTCTTCTGACATGTATGACGTGTAGAATGCTGTACAGAAGGTGTATGGGACCCCAGTATTGACTGACCTATGGGGTATTTGAGTATAAACATGCTTCTTCATCTGTTTGACACCTCATTATCATGGTTATGGGATATTATCCCATGGTAAGGCTGTATTGGCCAGCATGTGGGATTTTGACCTTAAAACATCCATAAATTTGTCAGTTCTTGAGATATCAACCTCAAAATTGGTTCGGTTTGTAGCCCTGTATATTCTCTACACAATGGTACCCTATTTGATATGGTTATCATTAAATATGGAAAAGTTATCCCATATACAAGATATTCTGTACATATGTGTGTTTTAGGCAAAAGCTGTATTGGGCTCGTTTGCCCCATAACTTTTGTTCTAGTTGAGATATGAGGAAATGGATGACACCATCAGATAGCCCTGATTGTGCTATTTCCTAAAAGACCCCACCTTAGGTATCTCAGACTAAAACTGTAGAAGTTATATGAGAGGTGAATGTTTTGTTCACCCTTATTTGGCCTGAATTTGAACATAACTTCTGTAAAACTGGTGCTAGCTCAGTTTCGCTGGTACAATTGGATAGCCCTGACTTAGAGCTTCATTTTACATACCCATTTGATGGGGTTAAGCCTCTTACTCTGTATTTCAGATGAGAGGTGAAAATTAAGGTTTATGCTCAGCAACAACTTTGAGCAGGAATAACCTTGTTATTATTTGTCGTATGATGATGGGAATTGTATATTTGGAAAGGGGTGAGTTTCACCTTTCCTTTGATACCTTTTGAGCTAACTTAGCTCAGCTCCATGTTTTGGTGGTATCTTGGCTATACCATTGGTTTATGGTATTTTGGCTGTCATGCTTGTGCTCTGGTTTTGAGTCACAGGCTGACAGTTCCCGTAACAATAATTTATGGTATTGACATAAGTAACCATAAGGATAGAGTTTTCCTGATTGGAGATAATAGAAGACAGAAATTTTCTGCTTCTAATATCCCAAAAGAATATCAGGGATATTTTCATAAAAAAGATTAGCATAAAAAAGATTTGTGTCAAACCAGCTTAGTGAAGCAAAAAAGGATTCAGACCTCTTGTCAGGGTGAGTCTATGTAGTAGTTTAAAAATAGTAAATACAAGCTAGCACTATGACTGTGACACACACAAAATAATTTTTAATAATAGTAAACAGGTTCTACTGTAATATGATAACAGTGGTGATGAATCTATTGAGAACCTGGGTTGCAATGATTTAATATCAATTGACTGTGAAAATCACTACAATAATTAATTATTTTAATTATATCAATATAATCCTAAGAGTACTACTGGTATAAGACAGTTTTACTACGTAAGGATGTTAATTCATGATAAGATGAGTCTTTTCCAGTGAGGAAAGACCTGCTTTTATCTCCTCTGAGGACTGTGAAAGACTGGTAGGCTCTTCACACGTCTACAGAGTGAGAAGTTTTACTCTGGAGGCTGGGTTGTGGTTCTGTACCATCAATTCTGACGTCAGCATAGTCAGAATTGTGGTTTTTGGACCACAAATGATCATTCTGGATCAATACAGGGTGAAAAAACTCTTCACAGGCCACGTCAGCACCATTGTGAAGTGTCCAGATTGTCTGGATGACTAATATTAGTCATTCTGGGCGGGCTTAAGCTTTAAACAACCATTATTTTAAGTATCAAGCCAGTACTGGTTGGTACAGGTTTGGTACAGACCAGTATTGGTCAAAATACTTCCAACCAAGATATCTCAGTCAGTTTTTGAGATATCAAGAATCCAAGAGCACAGAATTGAAGGGCTTAATGAGCTCTGCAATTTGATATTCTTCATGCTTACCCTTCTCCAAGATAGAAAAAGCTATAAGGACTTTAAGTTTTTGGATGTATTTTTGTACATCAGTATGAGGCTTCAAAACCTTCCAAGCCAGATATCTTCTCCAATTTAGAAGATATCTGTATTCTAATGATACAGTATTGTAGGGCTTGATTAGATATACAGTTTGATATACAACACTTTACAGCTGTATGAATATATTCCAAAGATACAGGGGTTTCTTTATATGGTTAGTTTCAGAAATCCTGTATTTTGAGATGTAAACCTTTAAACCAAGATCCCTCTGTCAATTTGGAAGATAGAGGGGTCTAAGGTATCTCAAATTAAAGCTCTCACTCAGACCTTCAATTTGGCTGTACGTTTGTACAGTTTTGTACAAGCCCTCCTACACCTTTGAGGGGTTGTTGGTGAAAAAAGGTGGTATAATGGTATCTCCTGATTTAGGAGTTCTACAGATGAATAGATTATACCATTGGATAGCTCTACCTTAAAGCTTCAAGAAAAAAACCATTCTGGTTGGGGTTTCATGAAATATGTATAAGTTAGATTAGAGGCTAGAATAAGAGTTTTTGCTTATTTGGTCTTATCTTTGATAGGGCATATCTTTGTCCTTTCTTATTATATTTGAGGAGGTTTCGTCTTTATAACTTACTTGTATTGGCTATATTTGTCCAATACTCCTCATACCATTACTTATGGTATGTTGGATGTCATGCTGGTGCTCTGTTTTGAGTCACAGGCTGACATACCCTCCCTCCAAAAAAGGCTCATCATTGATGAGATTATTTTGTCCTCATGGAGGCTCTTGATCCTTTCAAAAAAGAATCTTTATCTGAAACATCATCCAGCTTTACCCATTGGTCTTTTTCTGGTGGTTCATTCCTTCTTTCTGTTAAATAATCCCTATTGGAATATCTTTTTATTTGATTGGGGTTGTCAGTTTCAAAGTAGAACTTTCTTTGTTTGTCTTGCCCAATTATGAAGTAACTCTCTAGGTAATTATGTATGCTTATGCCATAGATTCTATGGTACTCTGTACCCATTAAAAATCCATCAAACTTAGCATTTTCAAGTACCACAAATTCAATGTGTAATCTGAGGTTTCCCATTTTGTGTGGTATTATAATTATTTTTTGGATTATTCCAAGTGACTTGATTTTGCCTGCAGCACTTTTAAAGCTTCTTGCTTTTGTTAAAAGCATCTCTGCATTCCACATTGGAAAGTGTCTGTCCAAGTATTATTTGGCTACCACTGAGCAATTTGCTCCTGTGTCAAAAATCAAAGAATGCTTTTTATTTTCAATGTACACATCAAGCTTTGATTTTGCTCCATGAATAAAGGCCATACCAGTTTTGGGTACTTCCAAATACTCTTTAGCATCAATGGTTCTGCCACTTCTGTCTTCACCATTTTTGGGTTGAATGAGTTCTGGTTTCAAAGAGTTTCCTAGGACTGATTCTGTTTTCTCATCCTCATACTCTAATAAATATTGTTCAATAGGCTCTGATCCACTTTCTGAATCCTGTCTTAGCCCATTTCCCATGCTGTCAGAGTCAGATTTGTACTCCATGTGTTCTTCTACTGACTCTTCCTCTATTGCAAATATTTTCTTTTTTCCCTTGGGACAATTATTTGCATAGTGGTCAGGTGATCCATAGTTATGGCATGTGTTCCTTCTCCTTGGCGCTTCTTCACCATTAGTAGGTTTGAGGTCTTTTTCCATGAGTATCTTTGGTTTTTCTCTGCTATCATGTGACCTATAGGGTGAACTACTGCCAATTGATGTCTTTTTTTCTGACATCTTGTATGACATTTGCTATGTCATCAATGCTGCTTATTTTGCTGCATCTGCACTTTACTGCATGTTCTAAGTCTCCTGGAAGTTTTGTCAGAATCTTATGATTTCTCATCTCTATTGTCATGTTTGGATCAATAAATTTGAGTCTTTTGGTCTGTTTAAGACACCATTCATAAGGGTCTTTTTCTGTAGGTAATCTGTCACTCTCAAAAGAGATGGTTTTTTTCCAAATCCAAGTACCATTGCTGTACTTTTGTATTATTTGGTTTCTCCACCATGGCCAGCTTTTCCTACCATGTATCTCTTTCATTTCAGTGTACCATATATTTGCATGGCCTCTGAATGCAGTGTTGAGTCTTGTGGTGATCCAGTAGTCTGGTATCTTTGGTACATCAACAAAAAGTCCATTAATATAATCAATAAGCTCCATATGATCATATTCTCCAATTCCTGAGAATTTAGGCCAATTTACCACATCAGGTAATTTCTTCAATGCTTGTTTCTCAGAGTAACTGAGGTTCTCACCATCTTGGTAAATAGACTCAGACCTTAACTTTGGATCCTGGGATTCACGAGCTTGGTTTTCTGATTCTTCCTCTTTTACTTTGGTGATTGGTTTATCATCTTGAGTTGTTTGAGGGAAGAAATTATCTTCTTTTTCCTCCTTTTTATAGAGAAAATCCACTTCTTTTTCCAGGATTTCCTGTTGATATTGGATATTTCTTAAATCTCTTCTCACAGCTTGTTGTTCCTCTAGTATTGAGTTCAACTGTTTGTTTTTAGTTTCAAATTCTGCCCAGATTCTGGATAGATTTGTGTTCAAGTCTTCTATGACTGTTTCTTCGAAGGAATTTTCTTCCTTGAGTGTTTTCATTTCTGAAGTCACTTCTTGAACATGATCATATGTCCAATCCATGAATTTACCCATGTTGGACCATATGAAACTACTACCTCTGGAATCTGTGGTTTCAAATTCTTTAGGGGGTATTTTATCATCAATAGGCTTAAGCTGAGGATCAATTGATTCTGAGCTAACACTATTGGTAGGTACAGTGTCTTTTAGGATTTGTGTTCCTCTTGGACTAATTTTATTCATTGTTTCATCAAAGGATCTGATTCTATCTTCTCCTTCCTGAAAGAATTCTTGTTTTCTACTAGGGCTCCATGTCCTCTGCTGGAAACCACCAGGGATGACTGGAGAGTCCTGAAAATATTGTCCTTTGGATTTCAAGTCCTGTAGCTGTTGGACTGATGTGGGAAAGATGGAATTTCTTCTTCCATGCCTTGGTGTTCCTGAATCATATTGGACTCTTCCATATGCCAAGAATTCTCTATGGCTTGGATTTTGGTTTGATTCCCTCTGATTCAAGTCTCTTCTGAGAGTATGAAATGGCTGTTGAGATTCCAACTTTTCATTTCTTCCAGAATCTTTTGGCAAGTAATAAGATTGACTCATATTTTTTGCCTCATTATTCCAATTTCCTTCCATGATACTCCCATGGTTAAGGTTTTGTTGTCCATACTCCATGTGGAAAATTCTTTTAGGAGTACATGAATATGAGTTATTTTCCCTGCATCTGTCCAATTTTTTTGTTGGACTGGGCTGAATTTGGTTTGGGGTGGGACTTTGAACAGGAGTTTCCTGATAATAAGTCCTTTGTTGGTTATTTGATCCAGAAGGGGGTGGCCTTCTCCCTTTGTTTCTTCTTTGCCAGATTTCTGGCTGATTTCTTGGGTATCCAAGATCTCTGAGAAATGGAGTTGTCATGTTAAAAAATGACAAAAGACAAAAATTCTGTATTTTCCAAGGCTTCTTTACCTTTAAAAGGCCCTTGGACTGATTTCTGCTTTATACTCTTTTGCAATTTGCTTGGGAGTTGGTACTTCCTCCTTGTCTTTGAGGCTGATACAGATGAATTTCACTGTGATTTTGTCTCAAATGGAATGTATTTTTTCCACTTGAAAGCAAATGAAGAAAGTTTGTAATTCAATTTGAATAAACAAAATTTCCAATTCCTTACTGTTATTTCTTCTGAGTTTGGTTTGATATCTAGGTTATAATTATTTATTATTATTATTATTTTATTTTTTATTTTTTGAAGAAATAACAGTTTTGTTTCACTTATTTTTATAAGTAAAGTATTTAATATTAAAAGTTTATATTATTAAACTTGAATATTATTGATAAGTTATTTACTTATTGAAATTGAAAAATCAACTGTTAATAGTTCAATTTAAAATTTTTCTTTCTTTAGAGGAAAGAAAAGGGTCTATATCTTAATCATACAATAATTTTGTTGTATGATTCAGTTTTCTTTTGTTGTTATTTGATTATTTATCAAATAAAACAAATTTCAATCAATTTCCTCCTCAGTTTAAGAAAGAACAGATTGTATTAAATAATATTGATCTTAAATATTAAAGAATTAGAATAATAATGAACTTATTATTATTAAAATTGATTTATTTATTTATTTATTTATTTTTTTATTTATTATTTTTTTTTTTTTTTAAAAAAAAAAAATTGATGAATTTTTCCTCAACTTGAGTAGAAAGGATTCTTCTTCAATAATATTCAATTTGAATATCAAAGAATTGAAATAATAATAAAATTATTATTTAAATATTTATTGTTGGTTTACAATAAATATTATGATTTAAATTAATTTTACACAATTTGGTAAAAATTAATTATGCTTTCTATTTAAATATACTATTTGTATATAAAAATAAGTTTGAGAAGCTAATAATAATTACTTATTATTATTAAAATTGATGAATTTTTCCTCAACTTGAGTAGAAAGATTCTTCTTCAATAATATTCAATTTGAATATTAAAGAATTGAAATAATAATAAAATTATTATTTAAATATCTATTGTTGGTTTACAATAAATATTATGATTTAAATTAATTTTACACAATTTGGTAAAAATTAATTATACTTTCTATTTAAATATACTATTTGTATATAAAAATAAGTTTGAGAAGTTAATAATAATGACTTATTATTATTAATTTTCGTGAAAATTGCAATTTAAAGCTTTGAAGAGTATAAATACTCAAAAATAAAAAAAATATATTATTTAATATATTTTGATAAAATATAATATATAAAAAATATATATTATATTTTTATAATATAAGAGATGAAAATTAGTTAAAAAATGAAAAAAACTCGAAATTGTACTTACTTTTATAGTAAAAAACCTTCAAAAATAGTGAAAATGATCCAAAAATCGCCAAAATAGGTCCAGAATAGGTTAAAAATACGGCCAGGCCCCCAAAATGTCAGGGTGAGTCTATGTAGTAGCTTAAGAATAGTAAATACAAGCTAGCACTATGACTGTGACACACACAAAATAATTTTTAATAATAGTAAACAGGTTCTACTGTAATATGATAACAGTGGTGAGGAATCTATTGAGAACCTGGGTTGCAATGATTTAATATCAATTGACTGTGAAAATCACTACAATAATTAATTATTTTAATTATATCAATATAATCCTAAGAGTACTACTGGTATAAGACAGTTGTACTACGTAAGGATGTTAATTCATGATAAGATGAGTCTTTTCCAGTGAGGAAAGACCTGCTTTTATCTCCTCTGAGGACTGTGAAAGACTGGTAGGCTCTTCACACGTCTACAGAGTGAGAATCTTTACTCTGGAGGCTGGGTTGTGGTTCTGTACCATCAATTCTGACGTCAGCATAGTCAGAATTGTGGTTTTTGGACCACAAATGATCATTCTGGATCAATACAGGGTGAAAAACCCTTCACAGGCCACGTCAGCACCATTGTGACGTGTCCAGATTGTCTGGATGACTAATATTAGTCATTCTGGGCGGGTTTAAGCTTTAAAAAACCATTATTTTAAGTATCAAGCCAGTACTGGTTGGTACAGGTTTGGTACAGACCAGTATTGGTCAAAATACTTCCAACCAAGATATCTCAGTCAGTTTTTGAGATATCAAGAATCCAAGAGCACAGAACTGAAGGGCTTAATGAGCTCTTCAATTTGATATTCTTCATGCTTACCCTTCTCTAAGATAGAAAAAGCTATAAGGACTTTAAGGTTTTGGATGTATTTTTGTACATCAGTATGAGGCTTCAAAACCTTCCAAGCCAGATATCTTCTCCAATTTAGAAGATATCTGTATTCTAATGATACAGTATTGTAGGGCTTGATTAGATATACAGTTTGATATACAACACTTTACAGCTGTATGAATATATTCCAAAGATACAGGGGTTTCTTTATATGGTTAGTTTCAGAAATCCTGTATTTTGAGATGTAAACCTTTAAACCAAGATCCCTCTGTCAATTTGGAAGATAGAGGGGTCTAAGGTATCTCAAATTAAAGCTCTCACTCAGACCTTCAATTTGGCTGTACGTTTGTACAGTTTTGTACAAGCCCTCCTACACCTTTGAGGGGTTGTTGGTGAAAAAAGGTGGTATAATGGTATCTCCTGATTTAGGAGTTCTACAGATGAATAGATTATACCATTGGATAGCTCTACCTTAAAGCTTCAAGAAAAAAACCATTCTGGTTGGGGTTTCATGAAATATGTATAAGTTAGATTAGAGGCTAGAATAAGAGTTTTTGCTTATTTGGTCTTATCTTTGATAGGGCATATCTTTGTCCTTTCTTATTATATTTGAGGAGGTTTCGTCTTTATAACTTACTTGTATTGGCTATATTTGTCCAATACTCCTCATACCATTACTTATGGTATGTTGGATGTCATGCTGGTGCTCTGTTTTGAGTCACAGGCTGACACCTCTCACTAATAATTAAGCAAGAGCTTATTAATGTGCTGTATACATAAAGAATGCATTTTCTTCAGAAAATGAACCATTAGGCACAGTCAGGGGGAATGAAGTAGATATTACCCCTAATATTGGCAGGCCATACTCTCCAGTGCTAAGGAGACAAGCTTACCCATAAAGAACAAGAGATAAGGAGTATTTGAACAAAAATATACAAGAGTCAAGTCAACTTGGAAAATTGAGAAAGGTAGGAAATAATGAAGAAGTTGATGGTACAACTCCTGTGATTATTGTGTGAAATAATGAAGATGTTAATGTTAAAACTCCTGTCATGATTTCTTGGATTAATGGAAAAAATTATTTTTGGACATCTGAAGGCATTGAATACCTACACAGCTCCAGTGGGTACCCAATTCTGAGAATGAAAGAAACCTTGATCCAAATTTCTAAAGCCAAGTATAGAATCTCAATTAATTCATTAAAAGAATTTAATCAAAGTGTCTTGACACCAAAAGCAAACAAATTACTTATAATCATCACTGACTGTGGTATTTATGAGTATCTGAAAATGAACTTTGGTGTGAAAAATTCTGCATCTCATTATAAAAGAATGATGAATACAATTTTTCCCACAGAATTTTATGTATAATGGCTCATTATTAAAATTGGTAATATAATCATATGTTCAGACTAATGGCCTTTGAGTCTTGAAATAATTTCAAAAGTACTACAAAAAGGTGCCAAATTTAATATGGAAATATCACTCCAGAAATGCAATTTTGGCTTTGAAGAACTCAAAGCCCTTGGACATATTTTCAAGGATTGAGCTTTGCTATTGACAAAAACAAATTAAAAGAAGTTTTACTTAAGATATACCCCAAGAATAAGGAGGAAACAATGTCGTTTCTTGGATTTTCAGTTATTGCAGGCAACAGCTGGAACATTTTACAATTATAGCCAGGTCACTTTCAGAATATGTAATCAAAAGACAGTATTGAGATGAGGCAAGAAGGAATGAAAGATAATGAGAAAACAAAGAAAGCCCTTACACTAGCGCCTTTACTTCTCATGCCTTACTAGAATCTACCCTTGAAGTTGTACATAGATGCAAGTGGAGATGGATTGGCAGAAGTTCTACATCAAGTAAAAATTATTGATGCAAAACTAACAGAAGGACCATTTTGTTTTATGTCAAGACAAATTCAACCAAAAGGAGAAAGATATGGTTAAAGAAATATGGAATGATTATGTTTGATATGAGAAGTTGAGAAATTACACTGTCATTTTGATGGAAGTGTTTTTGAAGTGATAACTGACTGTAATTCAGTAAACTCATTTTTGAAAATGAAAACACCCAACAAAAATATGTTGAGATGGTCAAAAGAAATTCAATAATATGGAGGAAAAGGGACAATATGCTTATGTATGTAGAAGGTGATAATTTACCAATACACCTTATAACCTAGCTTATCTCTCTCCAAAAGTAGAAACACAAATAAAAATTGAATGAATTAAGATAACCAACATTGGGACTGAGGTCTTTGAAGATTTCAGAGAGTCATACAAACAACATACAAATTGCCATATCTTAACATCTATATTAGACAAAGACTGTAAAGAATCAAATTTGGTTAATTTATTGGATGAAGTATGGAAAAATTCCTATTATGAAAGAATATTCAACTTTTTTGATGGCATACTCTATCACATAAATAAATATTCTGGTGTAATGACACTATGTAGTAAGTTGCTAATAAATACCATTCTCAAAGAATGCTATGATAGCAGATATTCTGGACAATTATCATAGGAAAAGACAATTGAAAGAGGAAAGAATTGCTCATGGTGGCCGCCTTGGAGAAAAGAAACCATTGAAAGTTCCCATACTTGGGACAGCTGGAAAAAAGAAAGCAGAAGCACAGGAAAAGAATTTGGAATTATAGTTCATATTGAAGAGCCAAAATCCACTTGGGAAGTATATCATATTGATTGGTTCACAGAACTACCTCCAAGTGGTTAAATAAGCTGAAATTTTTCCTAAGTCATATCAGAAAGATATAGAAAGACTCATATTCTTACCATGTAATAAAGATGACACTTCTATGGATACAGCTCTTCTCCTGTGTAATAGAGTTATTTCTCACACAGGGTTATTTAAGAATATCATAAGTGACAGAGACCCAGCTCTCAAATGTTCACTTTGGACCAATCTTCAAGGGTGTTTTGGGACCAAGTTATCATTTTCTACAGCATATCACCCTTAAGCTGATGGACTAGCAGAGAGAGTGATTCAAAATTTAGAAGACCTGGTAGGAAGATTCTGTGCCTATGGTGTAGAATACAAAATTTGGGTGGCTTTTCCTGTGAAAGGTGCACCTGGATACCTTAATTGGAATGGTCATACCAGAAATCTGTTCATTCTTCTACAGGCAAAACTCCTGCTATATTAGAAAAAGCATGGAATCCAAGGCTTCCAGAAGACACACTAAGGAAAGACTTGATTGCAATTTATCCTACAGCTTCAAGCTTTAACTTAATGCTTGATAAAGTGAAGCAAAATCAAGAATCAAGTATGGATGACACTTTTGAATATTCTTAACAGAAGATGGACAAGAGTCATGAAGTACCAGAATTGAAAGTAGGGAGCTTATTTCTAGTTTCACCCTTAAATTTTAATAATAATAAAGGCCAAGAGAAGCTTGAAATTCCTTATGTAGCACCTTTATTTATTGCTTACTTACATGGAGGAAATGCAGTCCAAGTGTAAGTGACTAGTGAATTGTAAAATGAACAACCCTTGTTCACAGTCAGCCTGATTAAACCTTATGAACCAGCTGAAAATGAATTGTTTCCTTGGGGGAACCCCACTATTTTAGCTGTACCATCAGTTGAAAATAGTTAAGAAAGGAAGATAAATAAATTCATTAAATAAAGAAGACTTGGCCATAAACCTCAAAGAGAATATCTAGTAAGAAATAAAAACCCAGTAAATGAAGATTAGTGGCAGGCAGAATCAGACATTCCTGACTCAGATAAGATTTTGAGAAGATTTAGGCCCAAAAAAAGGCCACAAGGCCGAATATGCCTATGAATGCGCTTTAATTTATTGATCTGAGGAATATGAAGAGGTTGAACAATGGAAATTAAATCCCTTTTGGGATTTTCATTTTGTAACTCACTAGTAAGATCATAATAAAATTTTATTTCTGGGGAGAGGGAGTGTGAGATGTGAGGTATATTCTACATACCCAAAGGGCCACAATTTACATGATAGTAAATTGTGGAATATCAATAAGCTATAATTAATGTATATATCAAATATTAATTGTTTTTGATAGAAAATATGTATAAACATTTTTTGAGGAAGTAAATCCATTGATTTAAAGTCAGATTTAGATTCTACACAAATGTAAACCTAGGGAAACTCCATGGGGTTAATAAACTTAAATTGAATCTCTGTGGTGGTAATATCTGAAATACTTTGAGATTCCATCATCAATACCACATAAAGAAATTATGAAAAATTTTTTCCTTTTTGAATTTTAATTCCAAAATAATGGTATTGCAAGAAATCCCATGTTTCATATACACTAAGAATAGTGTTATGTATCTTTTTTTCACTTTGAACTACTTTATTCTTACATACAGCATTGGCACAACCATAGTGGACATCAGTCTTGAAGGAGGAATTACAACTTTTGAGATAAAAAATGGCCAAGGAGGACAAAAGACATCAAAGAGAGCCAGGGTAACCAGCTTATGAGGCCTCTGAGGTGTGAAAATCTCCAAAGATCAAATGAATGACTGATCTTGGACCAATTGGTTTGTTGGAAGTTTTTGGAAGCCTGGTTACCAAGTTATTATACCATTAAATAATCAGAAGATAGCAAACGAGCTGCTATTTTGACATGACAAGTAGGTAATGAGCAGCTCTTAATCCTTTAACCATGTTAATTATTAATTATTCTCCGTGGATAAGACGAAAAATAGTAATAAAAACTCTTTTTGGACTATTATGCATGAAACTACCTCCTGGAAACCACCTGTTACTATGTTACTTGTTTATACCAATTATAAAATGGAGTAAAATTTCAAAAATCTATTAAAAATACAAGTATGAATAAGTCTTTCTGAAATATTAAGGACAAATAGAGAGGGCAGTAATTCACACTAAAATCAACAAGAATCATGAATTCATAATACAAATTAAAAGTGTTACTTTCAGTCCATTTTTCATGATTTCCCATGAATCAGCGGATCTTGAAAATTTAAAGAAAATACAACCTGTGATGAAGTTTCCAATAACCTTGTTAAAATTTAGCAAACAATTTCAATTTTTGTATAAAAGAAGATTTAAAATGGTAACTCCTTTATTTTTAAACCATAAATGGATTGGTAGCCATCTAATATGACTTAATTAAGTAATTCTGAGAATCCTACATGACTAAAAGTGATGTAGTAAATAAAAAATGGAGCTAGCTTGTTCCTCACTCACTGGATTTTCAGATATATCCATGGAACATCTCCATGAGCTTTGTAAGCCTAAAATATGAGGTTTTTAGTTTTCTTCAAGAATTTATACTACTTATTCTTGCAAAAATACTTATCAGTCAAAAGGATTTTATGTTATTTTCATAAAAAGATTTATTTCTAATTCTTCTTGTTATCAATTCTAGTAGAAAACTACTTCTTACTTCTATAATCACTGGTAGTGTATAACAAGGAAAGGAATGATTAAAAAGCTAATTATTTATTTGTGCTCACAATATGTTCATTTCTTATATTTCATAAGAACAGTCATTCTAATCTTGATCAATAGTAATTTACCAATATTTTCATAAAAAAAGGTTACATTATTCAAGGTCTTAATTATATTATGAATACACCCTGTGTTTAATTCATCAGTGTTATAACCACAATACTTTCAAGAATAATAATACTATTAAGTTTATCCCCATAAACAGTATATTACAAAGCAATAATATTCAGATCATACTATTTATTAAAGAGCCTTAATAATTTATATTATTTCATAATTAGATCACCTTTCTCTTATATTATGTGACTCATATATTACACAAATATCCCCTTTAAATTGAATATCACTATGAAATCAAATTTTTGAGAATCCTATTTTTATATTATGCTAACAATTACCCTTTTGAACCACTCAATGTTATGAAAAAGATATATAATTCTATCAAAACTGCTCTCATATCAAGTATTAGTACCATTATACCAAAACAACTGCCATATTAATGAGGGCTTACCCTTATATAATTAAATATTCTTAATGAAAAATTATATTTTATATTGTTTTAACTTATATATTACTTTTTGTATTATTTGTTAGGTCTGATAGAGAATGCCAAGAAGTCTTCTTCATTTGAGAAAGCCACAATCTTCATAAATTTAATTTTGAGTTCTCCAGGGAGATTGTTTGGTATATTCCAAGAGGCAGATAATTCACCTTAGCACCATTGATTCCATGATCATTTCAGTACTTCAAACTTTTTTACCTATGATTTACCTCTGGAGGACTGCCTTATCCAATCCCACACTGAGAAATATTATGACAATGGAAGAAATAATATTCTTATCTTCCAAATAACTACCATACCAAATTTTCAGGGTACCAGACAATCTTTTTGGTTCCAACTCCCCAGTTACATTACTAGAGTTGCTTTTGGTTACAACCAAAAATAGGTTGTGGCTCAAATATGGATCATTTGGTCAAACTATAAAGGGGGTAGGTGCCATATATTTTGTTTATGATCAGATGATTGAACCTGACGAATTCAATTGAGATCAAATTGAATGCACATACCCCTTGTGGTTATGGATGGGACACTAGATTTAGCTTTTCTGTGAGTTTTTCAGTGGAAAGTAGAGGTTTAAGAACAGTTTGGTAGCTTTTCTTGTTGGAAATCTCAATGGATCTCTGCACAGTTTTCTATAAGACGAAGAGATTGTACTTGGGGGAAGGGGTAAGATAGATTTTGAAGTGCTAAAGGGTTTTTGTGTACTTCCTAAGAAGGGTGGGAAGTTCCCAATTTCATGGTAAGAACTGGGAGGGGATCTTCTTGGTGCTAAAATGAGAGCCAGCTCATTCTATATAGATTAGTGGATGATTGAAAAAAATTAATAGAAAATATTTTGAGAGATAAATGAGACAATGGAGTTATAGACTATATAGGTTGAATGGTTACACCATTATCAATCTAGCTATTACTGTAAGGGTATTCCATGACCTTCGGAAAGAATTAGGAAAAAATCCTCAATTATTATTTGTTGGTAGCATCTCGAATGGTTCTTATTGGTAAAAAAAATGAAAACAACCCTTTGGACTTTGAAAAGCTATTCTTATACTATAGATAGTTAAAGGAAAATTAAAGCTATAAGACAAACCCCGATTTAGGAATGATATGAGATGAAGAATTGGCGTTATAATTTTTTGGGAAGAATACTTCAGAAAGTCAAAGTGAACAACTAGATATTGGGTTAGGAGTTAGTGTGGCCTACACATAATACGTATTTGGCCTATATGAAGTATTGACTGAATACTGCTGCACTTACACTGATCAACTAAGAAATTTTGGTGTGAACTGAAATCATGAGGTGTTATTACCTGTAAAGCACCAATTCTACTGAAATGGAGTATTACTGTATTCTCTTACTGTGCATTTAATCCTTGCTCAATAGCAGGAAATATCTCCCTATTTGATACTAAATAACTGACTAATATGAGGTGAACTGTGGCTTGATGTAAATAGTTAAATGGAGAGTTCGTAAAATAGGTAGTATTAAATACTCCTGATGGTCATTTACAGGTGATGAACGTTATTTATTTCCAAGAAATACCAGGGATCAGCTTATCTATTGGCCATCTAATGCCTCAAAAAATCAAATTGAAGTTTGCTAACAATAGATGTTTCCTTTATCAATTGAAATCTATTTTTAAACTTTTGAAAACAACCAAACTTGGGTTATTCCTGTGAAAAGGGTTGCAAGATTCATAAAAACAAAGCCCTCGTATATAGAACATGAATATTGCGATAAAATTTCTTCTGAAACCAAACCCAGTATCTTATGACCAAAAAGGGGTACATTTTTAAATTAGAAATCTACATAAACTACTGCAATTAAAGCCTGTCGAAGGCGTTGAAAGCTATACCTTGAGAAAGATAGGAATATTCAATCCTTTCTCAATAGCCAAAAGCCAACACCGACAGGTGCGAACTCAATCTTGAAAAACTTTAATGGGGTCAGTAGATTTACTTGTTTCTGATTTAATTGGTTTGTTACAGCCGATTCTTAATAAAAACAATATATTCTAATGATACAACATATTCACTTAACAGTCGTTGTTGCAATTTCTCTTGGAGACAAAAGTGAATCAAAGTGACACCTACAGAAATGAATTATAAAGCACATAAATTTTACTAATAATAAGATTAAATTTATTTCTACTGATAATGGTAATGAACTTTAAATTCGACTTTCTAATTATTTTTCGTTGAAAATGGTATTATTCAAAGAGACTCAATACCTTGAAAAACCCACAAAAATTGAATGAGTGAATTTAAAAAAAATGCACTATTACTGAAATGACTAGAAAGAATTTTAAAGCTCCAATTTACCTGTTTTTTCATGGCCATGGGCTTTTAAGAATGCAATATGTATTCATACTAGATTACTAAATCCTGATGACAAGAAAACACTCTTTGAAATACTAGGGAATAAAAAACCTCATTGGAGCTACTATGGCTATTTGTTTGAAAGCCTAACATTTAAAATCAAAGCTTTGCAAATACCTGTTGGGAAGAGGAATAGTTGAATATCACCTTGGGTTAACTTATGACTTGAAAGGGTGGCTTTTTTGGATACCGAAAAATACCAACATTATCAATTAATAAAGTGTGACTTCCAATAAAAATAAGTTCTTAAGAGTCTTAGAGAAACATAGCTAGTGTATCATCCATCAAAGCTACCCAATGTTTTGATAGTTCGATGATTTCAGAAATGAACAATAAGGAAAATTTTACCACTAAAACGGCAAACAAACCTATAACTGATCATATCTTACTAACAACATATATGAAAGCAATCTCATTCAAGGAGAAATATAGATGGATAGAGGAAGATAAAAGGTTAATTGAAAAGTGAAAATAATTTGAATTATTCCTTAGCATAAAATCTACATGAAAAAATCCTCAGAAACAAGTGGATATTTGTGAAAAAACCAGAAATTTACAATAAACGATTGGTAGCATGGGGTTTTAGCAAGTACATGGTGTATACCATGAAGAAAGATTTTCTACAAAACTGACATTCAACAGTATGTACCTTCTATTCTCAACGGAATTGCATATTCAATGGAGAATTAAAACCTTAAAAGTAAAAGCTGCATTTCTAAACTTCCTAATTGAAAAACAAGTATTCATATTCCCACCCAAAGGAATGATGTTACAAAAATTCAACTTACTCAAGCTGAAAAAGCATCTATAAAGAAACAAGCAGGCTTCCAGATTCTGGTGGCCACATTTAAAGGAATATCTAAGAAAAATCGGATTCACACCTAATAGTGAGGATATTAATACTTATACATCCGTATGGGGTCATCAAAAAGAATTACTATGGGTGCACATAGGAAATGGAACACTAAAAGAATCTTCTCAACTCTTATTAGAGTTAATATCAACTAATCTGAATTATTACCTCAATTTGAAATTGAAAAAGCTTTCAAAACACTTGTGGGAATATAAATAAAAGAAAATCACAATGGATTTAAATTTTAACACCTGGGGTCAAGTAATAAGCTAATAAACCTGACTCGAAGCACAAAAACTTCAATATTGCGTCCACATGCCAATGGTAATATTGAAACAGAATATTATAATATGATGCGTAACCTTACCTGAAAAGTATAGGTATCTTTTTAAAGCAGGCTCAGTCTCACCACCTGATATATTTTATGCAGTAAATTATCTCGCACATTTTTCTATGGGGAAGGATTCCAGCCAGTGATATTTCCTCAAACAACTCATTGCTTTTATGAGTTATACTGGTGATATGTGCATCTTTATATCAAATAAAAATGACTCCCCTTGTCTCAAGTTATATTTTGATGCAATCTTTGGTGGTGAAGGTAAAAGATTAATCCATGGTTACATCATCCTCAATGGGGGAAACCCGATTCCTTGGAGATCAATATTCTAAACCATTATTTCCTCATCCAGTGCAAAGGCTTAATGAATGGCCTTTTCATTTGCGTCTGCAGGATGCATATGGATATAAAACTTATTTAGTGACATAGCTGGAAATCTTATTTCTAATCTATTGTCTGAAAACAAAATGGCAGTTTTAACATTAAAAAATGAAATGAGCCACAAGAAAACCCCGAATTTTATTTGTTAATTCAATATAATTAATCAGTACATTGTTCCAAACAGATTAACAATGCAATGGGTGAAGATATATTAAAAACATCCCCAAGTCACATCAAAACTAAAGATATAAACAACGTGGTAAGCTATCAACAAAATTTCTTATGGAGGGGAGTGTTGTATTATTACGTAATAAAACGATCTGTAGAAGTATATTTAATATAAATTATGCATAACACATTCTGAATAGATATTTAAACCCTTTTAAATAAAATAAAGATCTACCTCAGGGAAGATATTTTGTCTTTATAATTCTTACAAATTATTTTCAAAAATTATTTAGCATCTGGTTTTATATTTTACTCCTTGAGAAATGCTAATTATTCCTGAAGGGTTTTCAACAGAAATTTATGTGAGGTTGAGTGATGTAGCTATAGGTCAGGGTGAGTCTATCTGGTAGCTTGAAAAAGTAAATACAAGCTAGCACTATGACTTTGAAATGGTAAGAAAAATAAAAAATAGGTAATGAGACCCTACAGTTGTAAGTAACAGTGTTGATAAATCTACTGAGGATCTTTTGTGAAGTCTTTTAATATACTCTGACTATAAACATCAACTACAATAATTGAAAATATAATAATATCACCTTAATTCTAAGAGTCCTTCTGGATTTTGACTGTTTTACTAAATAAGAATTCTAATCAATTATGATGGAGGTCTTTCCGGTGAGGAAGGACCTGATTTTATCCCTTCTGGGGACTTTAAGGTTCTTTTAAGCTCTTCCCACGTATCCAGAGTGAAGACCTAAAGTCTGGAAGCCAGTTTGGGCTTAAGAATCATCAATTCTGAAGTCAGTAATGTCAGAGTTATGGTTTTGATACCACAAATGATTATTCTGAATCAATGAAGTAAAAAACATTTTCAAATTCCATCTCAGCACCCATCTCAGCACTGTTAGTAAGTCTTCAGAGGATTTGAATGACTAATACGAGTAATTCTGGAATGGTTCGAGCTTTAAAATACAATTATTTTAAGTATAAGATCAGTACCGGTTCATACAGGTCTAGTACAGAACAATATTGGTCAAATTATTTCCAAGCCAGATATCTTAGTGAGTCTTTGAGATATAACGACTGAAAGAGCTTGATGAGACCTTAAAGTTGGTATTATTTATATTCACCCTTCTCAAAAATAGCAGAAGCTATAAGGGTTTCAAGTTTTCAATGTATTTTTGCACATCAGTATATGGCTTGCAAAGATTTGAAGCCAGATATCTGTCAATTTAGAACATATCACAATTTGAATGATTTAGAATTTTAGGGCTTGATAATATTTACAATTTTTTGTACTTCACTCTACAAATCTATGAGTATATGGAAAAGATAAGGGGGTTTATTCATATTTTAATTTTCAAAAAACCTGTATTTGGTTTGTGAAACCTTTGATACAAGATCTCTATGTCAGATTTGAGGGTACAGGGGTAAGAGGTATTGCAAATTGAAGATAGAATTCAGATATGTAGTCTGGTTATTCTTTTGTACACTCTTTCACAAGCCCTACTAGAATTCTTAGGGGTTCTTAGTAGATAAAAATTCCATTTTGGTGGTGTTTGCATTAAATATGAATAAGTTAGATGACAGGTGAGAATAATGGTTTTTCTTATTTGGTCTTAACCTTGATAGGGTATATCTTTTTCATTTCTTATCCTATTTGGGTAAGGCTGGTATATTTGTATTTGTGGAATTTCACTCTTTATATTATACCTTTAATTGCTATGTTTGTCCAATACTCCACATACCATTAGCTATGGTGTGTTGAATGTCATGCTGGGACTCTGTTTAGAGTCACAGGCTGACACTATAGATAGTAGATAAAAGCTTCAAATATGGCTATGAAACAAAGAAGATTACTTAAAAACAACAATTTTAAGGGTTTTGACGCTTTACCATAGAGTTAGAGTGGGGGTGATAACTGTTGAAAACCTAGGATTCAGTGATTATAGATTTACAAACTACAATGATGAGTACAATTCTGAATATTTGAAGCATATCTGTTTTTTTCCAAGAGTATAATGGTGTGTGAAAAATTGTTCTATATAGAAATGTAAGACAAATATGGTGATTCATCTTTTGGGAATGGGAAGGTCCCTTTTTATTCTGAAAGGGGGGTGTGGAAGGACACCTATTCCTTACCACAGCAAAGGCGTGAAGAAGGTTTTTGCTGTAATGGGTGAGCTTGTGATTTCAAATTTCCTGAAATACCTATCCTGGGCTCAGACCTGGTCACTCTCCCCAATAAAACGTGAAACATTTCTCCTGGGGTCCTCACCGGTAAGATGAATAGAAAGCAGTAAAGCACACATAAGTGGCCCCAATATTAGTGATAATATGAGGTATTGAAGTTTAAAAACACTTTATTGTGGTTTGAAACCTCATATTCAATGCCATGGGAGACTATCCCACAGTATTTGGAGTTTTCCAATATTGTGGGATTTTGACCTTCAAACTTCCACACCTGTGTTGTTTTTCAAGATAGTGAACTCAAAAGTTTCTCATTTTTCATTTTTTGATGAGCTATACACAATAGTTATTAATTTGATATGCCTAACATTAAGTATGATAAAGTTGTACAGGTTTCAAATTCTATTTTTGGGACTTTAAACTTTAATGAATCCTGTATTAATCTATTATCATTGATGACTCTTTATCTAGAGCTGATGTAGGGTTATAGAGGTTAACATTAGAAGTCCAAGATTCTTCTCTTTCTAAAAAGCCCCAGCTTTAGGTATCTCACACTAAAATTATGGCAGTTCAATGTGAGGTTAATATTACATTGACCAATATTTGGCAAATGATTGACTTTAACTGCTATGATTTTGATCCCAGCCCAATTCAGGTAGTGAAATGTGATAACCCTAATGGAGAACTTAAATTTGAAAACCAATTTAATTGTGTTTTTCCTCTTTCTATCAGTTTTAGATGAGAGGTGAAGATTAATCTTTATACTCAGTTCTGTCTTTGAGCTTAAAAAAATTTGTTTTTACTTCTCCTATGGCTATGGGACTTTTATATTTGGAATCATGTAAATTTTTTAATCCTTTTGAATGTCATTGTGGGCCAGTCTGGCTCAGGGTCACTTTTAGTGGGCATTTTGCTCCACCATTGGTTCATGGTATTTTGATATCATGCTTGGGCTCTGATTTTTAGGCACAGGGTGAAAATTTATCTGTTTACTTGAATGTATTATTTTTGAAGGTAAATATATTTTCAACATTTAAATTAAATAATTCATAATATTCCTCATATTTCTTCTTTGTATTTTTTATTTTTGTTCCAAAAAACCCTAGCTCAATAGATCAATTTTTTTTACAAAAAAGCTTATTTATTGGACTACATTTGTTTGATAATTAGCATCTTTATGTTTTTCATCTTTTCTGTTTTGTATTGTAATATTAATTGTTTTCCAAAAAAATCAAATAAACAACTGATTTTCCTGAGTATTTTTATTTCTGTTACATTGTTCTTATTAATTTTCTTTCTTTGGTTATTGAAAAAAGAGGTATTTCTAATTTTTATTTGCTATATAAAAAAATTTCTCTTTTGATCATTCCATATGTCATTTGAAAATAGTAGATTTTTTTTTGCATCCATATTTTACAAAAGAAAATCTTTTATTATTTTTCCAATCTTTATATATTTATTGTCACTTTTTTAGTTGTTGAAAGGAGAGGTATCATATTTTTAGTCTTATTTCCTGGATGAACAGTGTTATTTTCTGTATTAGTACTTCAATTTTTTCTTTTTAAATCAAAAAAATACTATTCTTTTTTCAATGAAATCAAAAAATACCATTCTTTTTGGTACCAAAAAGAGATGGTTCTTCATTTTATTTTGTCTTAAATATTCAGTTTTTTCTGCTTTTTGAACAAAAAGGAAGTTTGATTTGATTTTAAATCGATATTTTCAAAAAGAAAAAGAAGTAATTGATCTTATGAGAAATTCAATTTTTCCCAATATTTTCGTTTTATTCACAAAAGATAGTTTTTTTCAAAGAACTAAGGTTTTAATAAAGAAATCACAGAAACTACTCATGGGTTCATTATTCCTGTTTGATTCAGAGTATTTAATTCCTTTAGTTAGTCTCATTTTGTAAATATAATATGGTTCATAGAACTAGCAAATCCAAAGAAAGAGTAGAGGATTATTGCCATAAAGAAGGAAAAATCAAAAGTGTTTTTTCTAATATTAGAGCAATTCCAGATTGGATTCAAACTAAATTTCAGATCATTTTATGTCTATTGATGGCCTAATACATTTTTTGATTGTTCTATATACTCACAAATTTCTTTTCCTTAGTTTTTCTCACTGTTGAATAGAATAATCAAAAAATTAATCCTAAGTTTTATTTCAACATATCAGTATAACTTGTTATTTTGTGATATAATTTGCATTAAATGGATCATTCTATGAACGATCATCCATATGTGAGTCAGAGTGTAAGATTTGTCTATGAAACCGTTGATAATATTACTATTAATAAACAGTACTATAATTGTTCTTATGAAATATAATAAATAACTTTGTTATAACCGCAATTAAATGATTAATTAATTAATTAATTAATGAATTGACTTTTTATACACTACTAGTGATTATAACACTAAACATTAATTGTCTACAAGAATCAATTACAAGAAGTATTTAATAATAAACCTTATTTATACAAATAGTAAGATTACTTTAATTTATAGTTATCTTTTTCAGGAAGAATTATGATGATAATTCTTGAAGAAAAATATTACCAGAGACAAACTTTTAATAAAAGTGCTCACTGATACTCCAGTAATACCTTGTAAAAAATTGGCAGAATGCTTTTGATGGATGAATTTTGGATTTAAACAATCAAAATGGTATTATAACAGTAATACAACAATATTCTAGTGAGATAATATTTTGAATGGTATATGTCTATGATTTGATGTCTTTCTGAATAGTTCTGAAGGAATTAAAACACTCAAGAAATTAACTAATACTTATTTGTTGGTACTGAAGATATAATTGAATGAGAGGATGATTTGGAACAAACAGAAAGAGGAGCCCTCTTTTAAGGAAAAAAAAGCTCACAGAGGCATTAAATTGAGAAAACTCAAAAACAAGTGAGTGAGGAACCAATTATCCTCTTTGAATTATTGATTGCATCATCTGTTGTCATGTAAGACTATCATAATTACTTAATTAAGTCATTTTACATGACTACAAACCCATTGATGGTTAAAAAGAAAGGAGTAACAACTGAAAATATTTTTTTATTTCAAAATAAACATTAATTTCTTAAATTTCTCAATGTTATTGGAAATTTCATCACAGATTGTATTTTCTGTGAATTTTTTGACAATTCCATGCTTCACGTGGAATCATTAAAAATGGACTATAAGTAAAAAATTCAATTTTAACTATGAAGTAATAATTATTTTTGGTTTTTATATGTATCATACATTTCTCCATTGGTCCTGAAGATTTGAGAATTCTTCATTAATAATTGTATTTATAATGAATTTTCACATTTTTACCTTATTTTTATGTAGAATTTTAAATGGGGAAGTAATAGCTGGTTTCCATGAGGTAAATCAATGGATACTAGCCCAAAAAATGTTTCAATTCATCTTTCAAGGCTTATAGATGGAATATTATTAAGAATTGACCTGATTACAGGAGTCAGAGTTTCTCTTTAGCTCTTTTTAATGTCAAAATAGAAGCTTATTTGTTATCTTTGTATGATTTAATGGGACTTTAACTTAGTAACCAGGTTTCCAAAAGGTTTGAGTATACTAATTGGGAAATGATAAGCCATGGATCAAAGATTTGAAGCTATCCACACCTCAGAGGCCTTAGAAGTTGGATACTCTGGTTCTCTTTCATTTCTTTTGTCCCCTTTAGCTATTTTCACATCAAAAATAGTAATTCAGACTTGAAGACTGATATCAACTATGGGTGTACCAAACATTTATGCCAAAATACTGTAACTTTAAGCTCCATAAAAATACAGAACACTATTATCAGTGTATATATAACATAGGAATTCTCGCATCACCATTATTTTGGAGTGAAATTGAAAAAAACAAACATCTTAAAAATTCTTTTGCTTGGTATTGATGATATGGTGCTGAAGTGTTTTCTATATTAAAACATCATAGAGTTGAGTTACATTTATTCACTCTATGGAGCTCTAGGTGAATTTCTATTTAGCATCCAAACCTGGCCTTAAAGCCATGGACTTACTTACCCACAACAAAGCTATGAATCTTTTCTTGGATTAAAAATGATGAATATTTGATATGTGCATGACTTATTGGTTATGCATAGTTTAAAAGTTAATTTCCATTTATTGTGGCCTATTTGGGTATGTAAAATATACCTCAAGGCTCACAAAGAGAGAATAATAGAATTTTAAGCTACCAATATGTAAGATTAACTGTAAAACAAAGTAGCAAAAAATCATAAAAAGATTTTACAATGGTTGCTTCAAAATTACATCAGCCCTCAAGTTCAATTATGATATTCTAAACTACTTTTCAAGACCAAACTTCACCTTATATCTCAAACAAAAATCCTTATGATACAGGAATGTATAACTACACAAATTGAACATGGAGAATTACCTTTACATCACAGTTCAACCTAAATGATATTTTGGAACATCTGCATTTTTCCAGAAGAGATGACCATGAGATTTTCCTTTAGTAAAAAAAACCAACCATCAATGGATGCAGAAATAAGAGAAAGTACGTCTTGCTTAATAGATGGAATCTACCTGAAAATTACCCCAAATCACATCTTTATCCAACTCTGTTGTATTAGTATGTTAGAGGTTTATTTCAAGAATTATAGAATCAAGAAGAATACTGAGTTTGGAAGAAATAATATACTTAGCTGAAAATATTAAGCTTTCAATCTGGAACATGGATAGGTCATGGGTTGAAGCCACAAGAGGAAAATTCTCTGAGTTTCACTCATGACTGGGGCTAAAACTTCTAGAAGTTTGAAAAGGTTGTGAAATAATTTGAAAAATTAAAAGAATAAAGATTGGATAGGAAGAATTAAAAATACTATCACAAGAAAGCATTTTGATCAAAAATCTAAACCTAACTCAAATGTTGACCATGGATGATACTCAATAGCTCATAAAATCAGAAACCTACTCATATTTTACAAAAAATACTTAGTGAAGGAATGCCTCAATTTACACATAGGGAAAAAATTTTGTGGTGATGATTTCTTCAATATAGCTTCACCAATAACCCTCAAACCTTGAAATAAAACTTAACTCAGCTAGAAGTACTGTCAGACTGTGACTACAAACAGAGAGCCAGAATAACATCCAAAATACAATAAGTCCTTGTATAGCAAATATTTGACAGATACTGTCAATAAAGCTATGAATATAAATTGAGAAGACACCCAAACAATAATTTACCAATGTTATCCAGATTTGATAAAAGATATAACTACTTAAAGATAAGACTAAATAAGTAAAAAACCTATTTTAACCTCACATCTAGCTTATGGATATTTAATCAAACCACCATTAGAATGGTATGTTTTCTTAAAGCTTCAAATGAGGACTATCTAATGGTACCATCCATTTCTTTTTAGAACCGTTATTTCAGGAAATATCATTGTGCCCCCTTTTTAACTGAAGAAACCCCCTTAAAGTCTAAAAGAGCTTGTACAAACCTTTACAAAAGCTTAACCCATTAAATATATAAATAAGATATGTAATTTGAGAAAATTTGGAGCTTTGTATCTACAAAATTGGTAAAGGGATCTTGTTTGAAAGGTTTATTACTCAAAATTACTGGATTTCTGATAATAGCAATATAAAGAAACCGCTGTCTTTTCCAAATATACATTTAGATGTACTGTAAAGTATACCAAGCTTTAGGGCCCAGTAAGCCCTCAATTTCTGTACCATTCAAATACAGACATATTTTAAATTGGAAAATTTATCCGGCTTGGAAGCTTTTGAAACCACATATGAATGTACAAAAATACATCAAAAACTTAGAACCCTTGTGACTTTTGCTATTTTTAAGAGGGGTAAACATGAAGCATACTAAGCTAAAGAGCTCAGTAATCTTTTCAATTATTTCATCTTGGATTATTGATATCTAAATTCATTCCTGAGATATCGGGTTTGGAAGCGTTTTGGCCAATACTGGTCTGTACCTAACATATACCCACCAGTACCAGATTAATACTTAAAAAATAGTATTTTAAATCTTAATACTGCCCAGAAAAATTAATATAAGTCTATCAAAGACTCTTAAAATTTCATAAAAATGATAAAATGGCCTGCAAAGAGCTTCTTCACCCTGCATTGATTGAGAATGATTATTTGTGGTCTAAAAACCCTAATTTTGACTATGCTGACTTCAGAATTGATGGTACAGAACCACAATCCTGCCTTCTTAGTGAAAATTTTCACTCTGAAGACATGTGAAGAGCTTAAAAGCCCCTCCCAGACCCAAAAAAGGGATAAAAGGAGGCCTCTCGCCACTGTAAAAGGGCTTCATCATCATTAATAAGCATTCCTACAGAGTAAAATTGTCTTATACCGGTAGTACTCTTAGGATTATATTGAAATAATTAAATTAATTAATTATTGTTTTTATTTTTGAAGTTACTTATATTTAATCAGTGAAACCAAGGCTCTCAGTGGATTCATCACCACTGAGATCATATAGCAGCAAAAACTTTGCACTATTTCTCAAAACTATCTTCACTGTGTCACAGTCATAGTGATAGCTTTTATTTACTATTTTTAAGATACTGAATATACTCACCCCAACAAACTGGGGGATTTATTTATGCGCTTTGAAACCATTATGGACTCAGTTTGGCGCTTGTTTTGATAATTTCATTATATTTGAACGTTTTCTACTGTAAAAGCAAGTAAAATTTTGAGTTTTTTCATTTTTAAACTAATTTTTATAATTTTGATTATAAAAGTATAATATCAGTATTTATTATATTTTATTTTTCAAAAATATATTAAATGATATATTTTTTTATTTTTGATTATTTATACTCTCCAAAGCTTTTAAATTACAATTTTTTTGCAAAAATTAATAAAATTAGTCATTATTATGGATTATTCAAAGTTATTTTAATATAAAAGTAGTAAATTCAAATCGCAAATATATTTCTTTTATTGAATTAAGTAAAAATTCATAGATATCATAATATCAATTGATGAATAAAAAGTTAATAATTCAAGTAAGAATTTTATTAGAATTTTTACGCTTCAATTTTTGAATTAAGTATTATTGAAAAAAAACATTTTTTACTAAATTTGAGGAAAAAACTGATTAAAAATTTTGATAAACAATAAAAAAACCTTCATAATAATAGGTAAATCTTTTGAATTATTCAAAGTAAGTTTGATATACAAATTGTATTTTCAAATGAAAAGAATATCATTTTTTACCGAATTTTGTAAAAATTAGTTTAAATTATGATATTTATTGAGAAACCAACAATAAATTTCTTATTAATCCAATTCTTTAATATTTATTCTCAATATTATTGAATATTTTTTTTGACTCAAATTGAGGAAAAAACTGATCACCATTTTGTTTATTTGATAAATAAACAAATATAAAAAAGAAAACTTGATTATACAGCAAAATTATTGTAAAATTAAGATATTGAACCTTTCTTTCTTCCAAAGAGGAAGAAAAATGGGAGATTGAACTATTCACAGTTTATCGTTCTATTCCAATAAATGAACAGCTTATTTCCAAGCTGATATTTAAGTTTAATAACAGAAAAAGACTTTTAATATTAAATATTTTACTTATAAAAATAAGAAAAACATAAAATTTTAGAAACTGTTTTTTTTCAAAAAATAATAAAAAAATAATACAAAAAGATAAGATTCAAATGAATCAAACCAAATAAAGAAGAACGAACAGTAGAAGGTTGGCAATTTTGTTTATTCAAATTTGATTTCCTTTTCTTTCTATATTTCCTTTCCAGTTGAAGAAGAAAACATTCCACTTGAGACACAATAACTGAACAATCCATCTGTGTAAGCCAAAAAAGATATCAACCAAACATTTTTACATTAAAAGAATGGTGTTTAACACAATTATCAACTTCAAATGCAAATAACCAAAGAGTATAAAGAAAAAATCAGTCCAAGGGCCTTCTAAAGGTAAATAAAACTTGAAAAATACAGTATTTTTTGTCTTTTGTCATTTTTCTACATGGCATCTCCATTTTTCAGAGATCTTGGATATGAAAGAAATCAGCTGGAAAGTTGGCAAGGAAGAAATATAAGCAGAAGAAGACAACCACCTGCTGGATAAAATGAACAGGAAGAGACTTAACATCAGGAAACTCCTGCCCAAAGTCAACCAAGTCCAACCAAAATATTGGATAGATACAGGAAGGGTCACTCAAATACATCTACACCTGGAAAACATGCTCACATGGAGTATGGAGAGAAAATGTTCACCATGGCAGAATAATGGGAAGAAGTTGGAATGATGAGGAAGAAATTCTTACTCAATAAAATGACTTGCCAAAGGCTTCTGAAAGGAGTGAAAATTAAGAATACATTTTTCATACTCTTAGAAGAGAGAAAAACCTGAATCAGAGAAAATCAGAAGAAAATCCAATTGATAAAGAATTATTGGAACATAGAAGAGGCCAATCTGATTCAGAAACTCAAAGGCATGGAGGAAAAAGTTTTATATTAACCACAAAGTTCTAACTTCTACAATACTTGAAATCCAAAGGAACTTTTTCCAGGACTATCCCCTAATTCCCTGTAGCTTCCAGAAGAGGACATGGAGCCCAAATGGAAAACAAGAGTGTTTTCAGAAAGGAGAAGAAAGAATAAGATCCTTCAATAGAATTAGTTCAAGAGGTACTCAAAACCAAAAACTTACTGTACCTACCAATAGTATTGCTACCTCAGAACCAATTGGTCCTCAGGGTATTCCTATTGATGATGGAATAAACCCTCAAAACTTGAAACCAATTATTCAAGAGGTAGTAGCTTGATATGGTAAAACATGGGTAAATTCATGGAATGAACATATCATAATGTAAAATAAGTGAGTTCAGAAATGAAAACACTAAAGGAAAAAAATTGCTTCCAAGGTAAAGTTATCAAAGAATTCGACACAAATTGAGCCAAATTTGGGGCATAATTTGAAAAATACAATAGACAGTTGAGCCCAATAATAGAGGAACAATGGACTATGAGGAGATACTTAAGAAATTTCCATAAAAAGTAGGAAAACCTTTGAAAATAAGTTAATTACCTCTATGAAAAAGAGGAAAAAGAAGAAAGGTTTCTCCTCCACACAAACCAAGGTGATGAACCCATAATTCACGACTCCCAAAAAGTAAAATAGGAAGAAAAATCAGAAAAGAAAGTTACTGCATACCAGTATCCAAGATTAAAGTCTGAGTCTCTTTACAAAGATGTTAAAAGCCTCAGTTAGTTTGAGAAACAAGCATTCAAGAAATTAACTAAAATGGTACATTGGCCTCATTTATTAGAAATTGAAGAATATTATCACACAGAAATATTTGATTATATTGATGGACTTTTTATTGATGTTCCAAAGATACCAGACCACTGGATCACCAAAAGACTCAACACCAAATTCAGAGACCACAGAAATATATGGTACACCAAAATTAAAGAGATAAATTTAAGGAAAATCTGGCCATGGTGGAGACACCAAATAATACAAAATTGCAGAAATGGTACTTGGATTTGGAAAAACCCATCTCTTTTTAGAGTGACAGATACTCTACAGAGAAAGACACTTATGAATTGCGTCTCAAACAAGCCAAATGACTCAAATATATTGGTCCAAAAATGACAATAGAGATGAGAAATAAAAAGCTTTTTAATAAACTCCCAGGAGACTTAGAACATGCAGAAAACCACAGATCCAGAAATATAAGTAGAATTGATGGCATAGAAAATGTATTACAAGATGTCACAAAACAGACCTCAATTGGAATTAGTTCATCCCATAAGTCACATGATAGTAGAGGAAAACCAAAGCTACTCATGTAAAAAGACATCAAGCCTACCAAGGGTGAAGAAGAACCAAATAATATAAATACAAATCATAATTGTGGATCACCTGACCAGTATGCAAATAATTTTCCCAATGGAAAAAAGAAAATATTTGCAATAGAGGAAGAGTGAGTAGAAGAGAACAAAGAGTACAAATATGACTCTAAAGGATGGGAAATGGTCTAAGAGAGGATTCATACTATGAATCAGAGTCTATTGAACTATATTCATTTAAGTATGAGGATGAGAAATCAGAATCAGTCCTAGAAAACTCTTTAAAACTTGAATTCAGTGAACCCAGAAATTGTGAAGACAATAGTGGGAGCACCACTTATTCCAAATAATATTTGGAAAAACCCAAAATGGATGGGCCTTTATTCATGGAGCAAAATCAAATCTTGATGTGTACATCAAAGATACAAAGTGTCCTTTGAAATTTGACACAGGAGCAACTTACTCAGTAGTGACCAAGAAATTATTGGATAGAAACTTCCCAATTCGGAATGAAGAAATACTTTTAACAAAAGCAAGAGGCTTTGAAAGTACCTCAGAGAAAATGAAGTCACCTGGGAAAATATAAATAGTTATTATAATGCCACACAAAATGGGAAACCTCAGATTACACACTGGAATTTGTAATAGCTGGAAATGATGAGATTGATGGATTCTTAATAGGTACAGAGTACTACAGAATCTATGGAATAAGCATACATATTTTGACAGAGAATTAATTGAGACTTGGGGAAGAGAAATAAGAAGGTTCTATATTCAAACTGACAGCCCCAATCAAATGAAATGATATTCCAATGAAGACAACAAGACAAAGACAAATGGGTCAAGATGAAGATTATTATAGATCTTAATTCTCCTTTACAAGGTCCTACAGCCCCCCAAGACAAAAGACTCTCATCAATGATTAGCCTTTTTCTAAATTATGAATATTCTGTGCAAAACCCATCAAAATTGTATTTTTACTAAATCTCTCAAGGAGATCTCGCCAATGGTACCATCCATTCTTCTTTAGAATTCCCACCTCAAGAGATGCCATAATATCATCTTAATTCACTAAGAACCCCTCAGAAGTCCAGGAGGGCTTTAACATTGTACAAAACTGTACAAAAGATCAACCAAATTAACAATATGAATGTGAGATTTAATTGGAGATACACAATACCCCTCTACCTTCAAAACTGGCAGAGAGATCTTGAATGAAAGGCTTAAAAAACCAAAAAAGTCTTTCCCAAAACAACAATATATAGAACCCCCTCTTTCTTTTCCATATATTAATACAGCTGTAAAGTAAACTATACCCAACTATAGAGCTCAAACAAAACCCCCCAGGGTCAGAGGAGGCTGGTATATGTGAGAGGTTGAGAGCTTGACTCCTCAAGGCTAACAGCTGGTCTGTATTGAATCCTTGAAGCTGTATTTGACTGCTTGATGAAGTGTGTACCTTGCCAAATTGGGAAATGATCTGCGTTGAATGAAATTCCCAAGGTGTATGACTGAAATACAGGTCTTGATGAATCCGGACTGTATTTAATGAATGTGGCTGACAAGGTGGATTTATAGAGCACTGACCCTTGGAAAATTGTTTTGGAACTGCCTCTTGAACATCCATTGAGAATGAACTTCCAGTATTCCTTTGGCAGAATACTGTGAATGAAGATGACAAATGTTTGCTTGATGGTGTCATTGGCATTTGAGATTGACACGTTTCTTTTGAGCCTTGATGAATCCTCTGTATGACGTGCCTCGATGACCTGATGAAAAGTTGAAATAACCATTTGATATTGGCTCCATTGGATTGCTGGGTAAAAAGATGCATAATGGTGTATGACACCATTTATGGCACTTTTGGTTATTGTAGGGTGGAAAATGGCCAAAGGTCTTTTGGATTGATGCCAGGAGGATATAAGTAAAAAATGGGTTTTGAGTAGCTTCAAAGAGGAAAAGGTTTCTTTGGGTTTTTCGGCCAAATACAGCTCATACAGATTTTAAGCTGTATTTGCACAAAGTGTGCAAAAAATGCACAAAATGCGCAAATCTGGCAATTAAGCCCCAAATGGCCTAATATTGAAATTTGGGCATATTTCCCATATTACAAGGGAAAATGGCCAGAATTGACAAATACAGCAAAATGCACAAAAGTGCGCAAATTGTGCAAATCTGTATTTTACGCTTAAAAAATCAAATACAGAATTTTGGGCTGTATTTTACTTGTTGACTGGAAAATTCAAAAGACTGCCCAAAAGAAAAACCTGGCCAGGAAAGGCCTGATGATGCTGAAGGGGTCAAGTTGGGCCCAGCTAGGGAAATGACCATAAAAGGCCAAAAAAGATGAAATGGCCAATTTTTCCAATGATTATGGCTATGGCCAAATTGCCATAAATTGGATATGGCATGGATATGCCATATTGAGGTCCAAGAGGGTGAATTTCAATGGTTGTGACAGTACCCCCCACCTTGAAATGGTGAGCTCCTGAGCAACATTACAAGGTGAAGTCTGTTGAGGCTATTGGAAGTGTTTTGAGGGAGGGATAAGGAGGAGTTTTTTTTGAGAAATAAAATTTGATACTGATATTGAAATGTCAGCCTATAATGCAGGAAATCCTTGATCTTCTTGTGACATTGGCTTCACGATTAATACAACTTCAAAATGAATGATGATTTTTGAAATGGAATTTGTAAGGTTTGACTATGAAACAATAAGTAAAAATTACTATATTTTCCTTATTGTACTATGAATGTCCTTATAAGTGAAATAAATAAGATAAGAATAATTTTAATAATAATGAATTATTATAATTATGGCGTAAAATAATTATATTATTAAATAAATATAATAATATAATTTTTATTTTAAAAAAATAATATATATAAAATAAATATATCAATATAAGATAATTAATATATTTAAAAGCACTTTATCATTGTTACCAACAAATAATAAAGGCGTAAAAAATTGTTTTTTATGAATCAAAAACAATTAATAACTATAATATTACCAATATTAAAGCTATAAATTAATATAAATACTTACATCGATTATAGAATTATTAAAAGTAATAATAGAGAAAAATTATTATAATAAAAGAAATAACCTACTTTTAATGCTTAATAGAATAATTTTGAATAATTTTATGCCTATAAGTGTAAATACAACTTATTTAAATTTTAGTTACAATAAAATTGAAGAGAGATTACAAATTTTCTTGATTTTACGTGGAATTGAGGTTTTTTAAGAGAAATTTAAACAAAACAATTAAACAATTGTAATAATCATATAAAAGATGAAGGTTATTATAAGATTATCTTTGGTCTTTAATAATATAAAGGTCTTATATATAAAGAATAAAGAAATTACCTTTTTATTTAATGATTTAATGTTTTGTAAGCGTCTGAGGGGAAAACAGAGTGAAAAGAGCTCTATTTATATGAAATTCCTGCCTCCTAGAGTCCAACAGGCTTCTAGTAGAGGTTCACTGATCATATCCACCAGAATTGATCAATATTTTAAAGTTTGGTGATGATTGCATCATAATCAAACCATATTATCTCATTATTACGCCATTATTTAGAGTTATCACTATAACTCTACGTTTGATGGCGTCAAGGCTTGGCAGAACCACAAAATTCGTGGATTTTATTAGTTTTAATCATAAGATAACAGTATTAACCAGTTTTATCACTCATATGACTGTTAAACTTAATTTAAGGTCACAGTGAGTGATCATAAATGATCAAATTAAGCTCAAATTTTGATCCTTAATAGCTCCTAAGTTTTACACGCTACAGCAATTTAGTGAGTGAATTCTAATAGCTTGACATAACCTCATTATACTGACAAGAGCATTTCACTACATCATCAAAACTCTATTTTTGATAATTTTTCTTGTAACTCATCTTTTCTGTCAAAATTTAATATTTTAAACTTCCAACCATGATTTCAAAGGGGTTATACCTTGAATATTATAAAAAAGAATACATCATTATTTGCTCATGAGCTATCAGAATCCAACTGTCTACTTTTTTTAAGTATGGACCACTTTCACAACAAAGTGGTCAACAGCTCTATTGATTTTAATCAATAATCCCTTACAGGTTTTGACCTTGTTTATAACTTGTGAAATTAACTTCAATTCTGTATTTCTACAGTAATTACGTGATGACTTTATTTTTGGTTCATCACTCCATCGTGCATATTTCAAAAGATATTAGCTAAAATCCTTGAATATATGCATTGACCAAAAAAATGCATATATTCAGCTTAACTCCTTGAGTATTGACTTCAGAGATTAGCTTCTTGATTGTTTTATGTGTGGAAGCTTATGATTAATCCAATGGTACCATTTATTTCACATGTTGTTTCATTGGTATTTGAAATAACTAAGGATTTATGTTTTTTATAAGGTATTATTACTTATAACTCATTAAATATTGACTTTACAGATATGCCATAAAAATGGTATATGTGTATTTTACCATGGGGAATCCAATGGTATAATTCATTCTAAATGTTTATTCATTGGTTTTTAAGTTAAGCTAAGTCGTATGCCAGTTTATGGCATTTTTGTAGCTTTAAGGTAATTATTTTTAATGTTTGATTATTTCAAATATTTCTTGTGAGCTTTTTGGGTATGTGGTCATATCTCAAAGGTTAACATTCCCAACCAACAAAAAAGATTGTATCACAATCTGATATGTGTAATTAAGGTATCATTCACTGTCCTACCTCTTCAATAGACTTTGTTAGTCTTGAAGCTCAATAATGCTTAACTTTTCTATTTTTCAGGTTTTCTTTCATGTCTGAACCTTCTTAGTAGTTTATCAGCATTTGTGATATCTTTATCAAGTAGGCATTCATCTCCTTGAGTTGAATTTCTATACCTTAAAAGGTATTTTCTTTCTTTTTTGTTTCTTGTCCTCCTTTCTTTAAGGACTTTTACAATTTTCTTTTCTTCTCCTTCTTCCAATAACTCCTTGTCACTTGAGCTGTAAGGTTTTATAAGACTTACAGGGAAAGTTGGTTTTTTTTTCATTAATTCACCTGTGAGTTCCAATTGCACAGCATTGGGTCCTTGGAGTGCTTTTATCATAAATGGTCATGCAAAGGAATCTTTGAATTTCTTTGGACCTTTTATGTTACTGAAATTAAGGGTTGATACTAGGACCAAATCTCCTATTTTGAAGTCAGGTATTTTATGAATTTTATCCCATCTTTCTTTTGCATATTTGAAAGAATCTTGCATAAATCTGGTTGCATGGTGTCTTGCTTTGTCAAGCATTATCTTAAAGCTGCTTGCTGTTGGATGTCTATCCACTAAGTCCTTTTTGAGGGTATCATAAGGAAGTCTTGGATTCCAACATTTTTCTAGCATTGCTGGTGTTTTGCCAGTAGAAAAATGGATTGATGTTTTATATGCCAGTTCAAGAGCTGGTATGAGTGTACACCTATCATGGGTAAAACAATCAGAATCTTTGAATTCTGGTCCATAAGCACAGAATCTTCTGATCATGTCCTCCAAGGTCTGTATCATTCTTTCTGCTAAACCATCAGTTTGAGGATGGTAAGCTGTTGAGAATGATAATTTTGTCCGAAACAAGTTATGGAGATTTGTCCATAATGCTGAAGTGAATTTTGGGTGTCTGTCACATATAATATTCTGGAATAAGCCTGTATGGCTAATAACTTTATTCCATATCATTATGGCTGTGTCCATAGCTGTGTCATCTTTGTGACATGGCAGTAACATGGGAGTTTTGCTATACCTGTCAACCAATACTAGGAATGCATTATAGCTTCTGTCTCCTCCTGGAGGTAATGATGTTACTCAATCAATATGAACTATTTCCCAAGGGGATTTTGGTTCTTGGATTTGGATCATCATTCCAAATTTCTTTCCTGTGGCTCTGTTAGCTTTTTGAACTCTGTCACAGGTTTTTCAGTATTCTGCAACATCTTTCTTCCAATTTGGCCACCAAGAGCAGGTTTTCACTCTTTCTAGTGTTCTGTCTTCTGAAATATGTCCATCTGCAACACTATCATGACACTCATGTAAAATAGTGTTTATCAGGGTTCTATCTGTTAAGGCCATAACACATGTGTGTTTTGTTCTATGGTAAAGGATTCCATCAAGGAGGTGGAATCTTCCTTCATCATATGCCTTTCTCCATGTTTCATCTAATTTTGATGAAGGTGATGGGTCTTTGCAGTCTTTCATTAGAAGTTGGATTAAGATATGGCAATTCTTGTCTATCTTATAGCTTTCTCTAACTTGGTTAAAGAATTCTGTGCCAATGTCTGTAACACATATTCCTTCTATGTGGTGCTCTTCCTGTGGTACCCATGCTGGATTGTCAGGGGTATTTGCTAGAGCCCATCTGCATTTTTATGAATATTGCCAGATTTATGAACAATAGTCATATTTCCTCCGTATTCTTGGATAGCAATTTGCCATTCCAGCATATATCTATTTGGGGTTTTCATATTTAATAGAGATTTTACAGCATGACAGTCTGTAATCACATGAAATACTGTTCCATCCAAGTAATAATGTAATTTTTCTAGAGCCCACACTAAGCAGAGGCATTCCATCTGGCTTGCTCCATATCTTGCTTCTGTTGGCTTTATCTGTCTTGAAATAAAACAAATTGGTCCTTCCACTGGTTTATCATTGATAATTTGTGTCTGGTGTAGTGCAGCACCTAGTCCTTCTCCACAAGCATCAATGTAAATTTTGAAGGGTAGTTTACAATCTGGCATTAGAAGAAATGGGGCATTTGTTAAGGAATTTTTCAATTCTTCATATGCCTTGACTATTTATTCTGTCATTTAATAAACTGTTTGTTGGTCACATAGCTTATACAAGGATTTAGCAATTTTTGCAAAGTCCTTTATATGCTGTCTATAGTAACCAGCAAAACCTAGAAATAATTGCATTTCTTTTTTGGGTTGAGGCATTGGCTTAAGTAGTACTGCTGCTACTTTATTCTTGTCTATGCCTAGACTAAGTCCAGATACAACATGTCCTAGTGCTTTTAGTTCACTATATGCAAAGTGACACTTTTTCAAGGAAATTTTCATATTTACTTGCACTATTTTTTGTAGTACCCTTTCTAGTCTTGTAAGATGATTTTTCAAAGTTTCTGAGCAAACTATGATATCATCAATATAGATAATTAACCATCCTTCTTATAATTCTTCAGGAAATATGGAATTTGTCATCCTTTGATAATGGGAAGGTGCATTTTTCATTCCAAATGGCATTCTTAAGTATTCAAAAATCCCACAGTGGACTACTATCCTCAGTAGTTTCTTGGCATTGTCTGTTAAGACATTTTTATGAAAACTCTTTGAGGCATCCATGGCTGTAATGAGCTTAGCTTGTGACAATTGTGTCAATGTCTCATGGATTCTGGGTATTGGATATCTGTCTGGAATGGTATAGGTGTTCAGGGCTCTGAAGTCTCCTATCATCCTTGGTTTTCCATCATGCCAAGTTATAATGACAGGTGTGGTGACCTCTACCTGTTCATTATGTCCTACCTTTCTTAATACTCCAAGGTCCATTAATTATTTAATATGTACCTCCAAGGCTTCTCTAGCCCTTGGACTAGCTGGGTAAGCAGGTCTCCTTAGTAAAGGTGGGTAAGGCTTTTCCACATTAGGAATTATATCCACTTCATCCCCAATTATGGCACCTAGTGGCTCCTTGTCAGTTGCAAAGGCATTTTTGTATTTAAATAAGAGGTCAATCAATTTTTTCTTCCATTTTATCTGTTAATTCTTGATTGAATTCTGCCTCTTTAAGTTGTTCAGATATAAAAAGGTCCTTTTCTGGACTTTTATTTTCATTCTTAATAACTGTGATTTGTTTTTTGTTATTTAAGAAGCCAAAATTTTGTCTTTTGTTATCTGCTATGGTAAAATATCTGTCTTTTTGGTTAGATATATCTATACCATAAATTGATAAGTAGTCATTTCCAAGTATGAAGTGATTACTAGTACAGTTGTCCATTACTACAAACTCTACTTTAATTCTGACACATTGTGAGGGGTGAGGAAAAATTAGTGTTAAATCAATTATTCCAAGGGGCTTCATGCTCTCACCTGCACTACTAAATTTGACAACTTGTATTGGCATAAGTTTTTCTTGCAAGTCTGGGACAATGGTTTTTAAATACCTTTTACCAACACAGGTGCAATATGCTCCTGTATCCAAGTTCACTTTTCCTTCTTGGTTACCAACCTTAACAATACTTATACTTGATTTTCCAGCTGTACATCCCATTCCTTTTTCAGGCTTGGTTCTGTACATTTTGGCATCTTGTAGATTTGTCAGGTTTGTGTCAGATGTTCCAGCTTGTGGTAAGTTTCAGTTAACATCTAGTACTTCATAAATTATATCAATATTATTAATTTGTGCATTAATGTTATTAATTTCATCACTTTCAGAACTTTCTGACTCTTCTGTTTCTTTTTCAGAGGCAGATTCCTCCTCTTTGTCATTGTGGTTTTCTGTTTCCAAAATTTCATTAATCTTTTCTTTTTGAGGCAATTATTTGCTAAGTGTCCAATACATCCACATTTATGGCATTTTCTTTGCTCATTATTGTTGTATGTATTGGGCTTGAAAGCTTCTTTTGATTTCTATTTTTTGATAAATGGTTTATTTGGACTTTTAATGTCCAATTTCTTCCAAGTTCTGCCAATTTTTGTTCTTGCCACTATGTCTTCTAGTGCATTGATATACTCTTCTGTGGAGCATGGTTCTATACACCTGCTTCTTAGGGCTTGTTCTAGCTCTCCTCCACATTTCTTAATTATTTTCATGTGCACAATTTTTTGTGACATTTCTGGGTACAATGCATTGAGTCTTTCAACTTGTTTTAAGAACCAAGTTAGAAGTTTGTCTTTGTCTGGGTCAAAAAAGGAACTTTCAAATGCATTTTCTATCTTTTACCTCCAGAAATCATTAGCCCACTTGGTGATTATTTCTTGTTTCCACCAAGACAAGGTATTTTTGCCATTTGTTTGCCTTATGCCATGATACCATCTTTTTGCAGATTTTTCAAACAATGAATGTAGTCTTGCAGTGATTAATTCATCTGGTATGGCATAATATTCTTGTAGCATGTTGATTGTCTTGATAAATGACATGTGGTCATATTCACCTTCTCCTGTGAATGTTGGCCATTCTTTTAATTGAGGTGCTTCCTTCATTAAGACTTGGTTATTGTCTTGGTGACTTAAGTCTTTTATGAATGGACTTGTTAATTCCTCTTTTGGTTTAACAGGGCTTCTTATGTGAGAAAATGGTGTTGATAACTTTTGCATATTTCAGTTAGCCTCATTAATTTTATCCATTTTTTCAGTAATAAGCTTTATTTCACTTTAAATGTCATCTTTCAGATGCATTCTTGCTTCATCACTCTTTTCCACATGGTCTCAAAGTAATTTTTGGTGTGATGAAGTCTTTTCTACAGAAATGCTTAATTTGTTTAATTTTTCTGTAAGATTATCAATACTCACGTCATAATTGATTGTCAAAGTTTTTTCTTTGATATCACTTATGTATTTTTACAACTCTTGTTGTAATTGTATTAATTTCTAAGTATTATCAATTAATACTTTGGGTTTATTATTTTCAATCATACATTTTATGTTATCAATTTCTTTTTATTTTGTACAACAAGTTTTGTTAAAGATGATAAGCTATTATTTATTTCTCGGAAAGATAATAAAATATTTTTAATGTCTTTAAGAGGTAAAATACTATTTTTAAGCTCTGTTAAAGTATTTACAACATCAGGAGACAAGGTCATTTCTTTGGGAAATGGGGTTGTCTCATTCTTTGCTCCTCTTTGTCTTTCAATTCCATCAAAGTTCTGGCCGTGTTGAAGACATTGTCCATGGCATCTTTTTGCATTTTGGGGATCCTGTAGCTTGGGAAATATGGTTTCTCCAATTATTTTTCTTGTTCTTCTTCCTTTCTTGGGGAAGGGGGTTGGCTTGGGGCTTTCTGGTAGAAGCTAGTGGGGCTTCTTCCTTGGTTGCCTCCTTCTTTTTGGCATGATACTCCTTGATCTTTTTGATTTGAGGTTTGGATGATAGTGGATTCCATCCATTGGAGTATCTCACTATTTCCTCCTCTTTGAGGAACTTTTTCAGGATGTGCCAGGAGCTCATCACTCCTTGGTGTATTTGGGGCAACATTTCCCAATCCTTGTCTTTATACACTGTCTAGTACTGTTTGTACTGGCTCATGTAAATGTCTATTTGAGCCCTCTGAATGTGATTTGTACCTGTTTGAGTCACTCATACTTAGTTCTAATTCTGGTTCAGATATCATGGGCATTTCTGGGAATTTCCTTTGGGATAAGGCACTTCCTTGTGTGGATTCTGTTCCACTGGGGATATTGCCCTTCCTTTTCCCTTTTGAGGAATCAATTCTACCTCTGAGTCCAGCTCCATCTGATTTGATGGAGTATTGGGACCCTCTTCTGGTAGTCATATTTTAAGAAAAATAAGAAATAAGAAGATTTTAGAACAGGAATTCTTCTTATGGCAATTGATAAATGAGGTACTCACCTTCAGAGTCCTGAATAGTGGGTCCTGGAAAGTCCAATTTCTTGGCTTTCTTTTTCTTAGTGATTATTGGTGTTGGAGAACTTTGAAAAGTTTCTTCCATCAATCTTTCAACAGTGGTTTGGTTTTCCTCTGTTTGATTGTCTTCAAAAACTAAAAAAGACAAATAAATATAAGTCTTTTATATAAAAGTGTTATTTTTGGTAAGATATGGAAATTTCCCACATAAAAATTGCTTTTATATCTTTAAAAAAGTGAAAATAATTAAAGAAATGAAATTAAAATGAATAAAATAATGTTTTTATTGGTTTTTAATATTTTTTAATATTTTTTATGTTTTTGTTTTTAAAGAATAAAATAAAAATGAATGATTCTTTTATAAAATTAATTTAAAATATAAAATTATTTTTAATTTATAAAATATCTTTTTTAATCACTAGAGTCACTCAAAGAAAGTTTTTTCAAGTCTAAAGATGTGAAAAACCACATGTAAGACAGTACAATTGCTTTCCAAATGCCTCTATAGCTTTTAAAATCAATAAATATAAGATTATTATATAATTTTATGATTATAATTATAATTTATTATTGGATAAACCCAATTAGAATCTTTTTAAAGGTCTTTTCAGGTAAATATCATGGCCAGGCCCCCAAATGTAAGGTTTGACTATGAAACAATAAGTAAAAATTACTAATATTTTACTTATTGTACTATTAATGTCCTTATAAATGAAATAAATAAGATAAAAATAATTATAATAATAAAGAATTATTATATTTATGGCGTAAAATAATTATATTATTAAATAAATATAATAATATAATTTATATTATAAAAAAATAATATATATAAAATAAATATATTAATATAAGATAATTAATATATTTAAAAGCACTTTATTATTGTTACCAACAAATAATAAAGGCGTACAAAATTGTTTTTTATTAATAAAAAACAATTAATAACTATAATATTACCAATATTAAAGTTATAAATTAACATAAATACTATTTATATCAATTATAGAATTATCAAAATTAATAATAGAGGAAAATTATTATAATAAGAGAAATCACCTACTTTAAATGCTTAATATAATAATTTTGAATAGGTTTACACCTAGAAATGTAAATACAGCTTATTTAAATTGTAGTTGAAATAAAATTGAAGAGAAATTACAAATTTTCTTGATTTTATGTGGAAATGAGATTTTTTAAGAGGAATTTAAACAAAATAATTAAACAATTGTAATAATAACATAAAAGATGAATATTATTATAAGATTATCTTTGGTCTTTAATAATATAAAGGTATTATATATAAAGAATAAAGAAATTACCTTTTTATTTAATGATTTAATGTTTTGTAAGCATCTGAGGGGAAAACAGAGTGAAAAGAGCTCTATTTATATTAAATTCCTTCCTCCTAGAGTCAAACAGGCTTCTAGTAGAGGTGCAATGATCATATCCACTGGAATTGATCAATATTTTAAAGTTTGGTGATGATTACATCATGATCAAACAGTATTATCTCATTATTACACCATTATTTAGAGTTATCACTATAACTCTAAGCTTGATGGCGTCAAGGCTTGGCAGAACCCCAGAATTTGTGGATTTTATTAGTTTTAATCATAAAATAACAGTATTAACCAATTTTATCACTCATATGACTGTTAAACTTAATTTAAGGTTACAGTGAGTGATCATAAATGATCAAATTAAGCTCAAACTTTGATCCTTAATAACTTTGAAGTTTTACACCCTACAGCAATTCAGGAAGTTAATTATAATAGCTTGGCATAACCCTATCATGCTTCCAAGAGCATTTCATTACATCATCAAACCTCTATTTTTGATAATTTTTCTTGTAAATCATCTTTTCTGTTGAAATTAAATATTTTAAACTTCCAACCATGATTTCAAGGGGTTATACCTTGAATATTATAATAAAGAATACATTATTATTTGCTCATGAGCTATCAGAATCCAACTGTCTACATTTTTTAAGTATGGACCACTTTCACAACAAAGTGGTCAACAGCTCTATTGATTTTAATCAATAATCCCTTACAGGTTTTGACCTTGTTTATAAATTTTGAAATTAGCTTCATTTCTGTATTTATACAGTAATTACGTGATCACTTCATTTTTGGTTCATCACTCTATCGTGCATATTTCAAAAGATATTAGCTAAAATCCTTGAATATATGCGTTGACCAAAAAAATGCATATATTCAGCTTAACTCCTTGAGTATTGACTTCGGAGATTAGCTTCTTGATTGTTTTATGTGTGGATTTTTATTGAGAATCCAATAGTATCATTTATTTAACATGTTGTTTCATTGGTATTTGAAATAATTAAGGATTTATGTTTTTATAAGGTATTATTACTTATAACTCATTAAATAGTGACTTTACAGATATGCCATAAAAATATTATAGGTGTATTCTAACATGAGGAGTCCAATGGTATAGTTTATTTCATATTTTTATTCATTGGCGTTTAAGTTAAACCAAGTTTTATGCCAATTTATGGCATTTTTGTAGCTTTAAGGTAATTATTTTGCATGTATAATTATTTTAAATATTTCTTGTGACCTTTGTGGGTATGTGGCCATATCTCAAAGGCTCACAGAATATGAGGTGATAAAATAAAAATTGAAATTGAAACAGAAATAAAAATAAAATAATGAAATTGAAAATAAGAGAAGAAAAAGAGATAAAGAGAAATGAATTTTGAGGAGGTTGAAATCTTGATCACTGATTTTGACAATTGATTTGAATTGTCCAAGGACCAGGAAAGGAATATTTGATTCCAGGTGCTCACAGAGTGGCCAAGTTGATGTTTTGAAATATTGTAGACCCCTCAGGCAAGTGCCCACCAGGGGAGGAACTTACACTTGGTAATTACCACTTCTGCCAGTGCTATAAAAAGAAAATAAATTTGTTGAGAGAATGAATTGGAATTGGAAACACTTGGAAAGCAATTAAGAAAAGGAATGGTCCATTCACCCCAGTGAATATGGACAGAGTTTCCAAATTGATTTTGAAATCCAGGCCAAATATCTGTGTCTAAAAATTGCAGAGTGCTCACAGAGTGGCCAAGGTTATGCTTACAACAAAAAAGAGTAGAATACCTCTAAAGGTGCATACCAGGAGTGGGACTTACTTTTGGTAATTCCTCTCCCCACCAAGTACCATAAAATAATCAATCTCTTGAAGAATTTGGTCCTGGCTTGTTAGGATATGAAGAATGAACATTGTTGATAGGTTCAGGACAATTCTTGAGGTTGTCAGTTGTTTCCCAGGTGGATCTTTCTGGGTCTTGACTGAAGCCTTTCCATTCCACCAAATACCATAATTTTTCTCTCTTGAGCTTTGAGTCCAGTATTTAAGAGATTTCATATTCCTCTTCTCCTTCAATAATTTTTGGAGGAGAATTCTCTTGATGCCAATTTGGGATTGCTGATGTCTTGACTGGTTCCAAGAGTGAAATATGGAAGGCTGGGTGCATGGACTTCCATTGAGATGGGAGTTTGAGATGGTAGGAATGAGTGCTGACTTTCTTCAACATTGAAAAAGGAGCCAACCATCTTTCAGAAATTTTTTTGGTTGGTATAGTTGATTGGATGTTCTTGGAAGAAAGCCATGACATGTCACCAGGATTGAACACAGGTGGACTTGCTCTACTTTTATCTGCATACCTCTTAAACCTGTTTGTGGAAACTTCAAGTTCTCTATTGAAATCTTGCTGTACTGATTGTATTTTTATTGATAACCTTCCAGCAAGACTATCTTGAGTAATGTGAACTCAGTCAAAATTAGGATCTCTTTAATAAACAATGAAAAATGGTGATTGTTTTGTTGAAGAGTGATCAGAGTCATTGTATGCAAATTAAGCCAGAGGGAGCCAGGTGTTCCAATCATCTTGATAATAACTGAAATACATCCAAAGGTACTGTTCTAGTATCTGATTTACCCTTTCTTTCTGTCCATCAGTTTCTGTATGATAAGAAGCTGACAGATCTCTTGAGATCTTGAGCTTCTGACAAAGATTGGTCCAAAAGGAAGAAACAAAAAGAGAACCTCTATCACTAACAATGCTTGAAGGCAGGCCAGGATTTGAAAAAATATGTTTGATGAATAAATGGGCCAAATCTAATGAAGTTATTGAAGACATTGTTGGAATGAAAACCACCATTTTTGAGAATCTGTCCACTATGACAAGGATTGAGTGAACAGCTAGAGGAGATTCATGCCTCTTTTGAAGTATGCTGAGCTGGATTGTGGGGTCATTTTGAACCACCACCCAATCTTTGAGCAGGAGAAATTGGGAGGAGGAATCAAGAGAATAATCTTGGACAGATTTACCTTTACGCAAATCTTGAAGAATACTTCTATATTAAGAATATTGCCATAATGCCTTCTCAATTTAATCAATCAAATTCAAAAATGAATCCACCTTGACTGCAAAGAGCTTTGGGGCTTGGATTTCCTCTTGCTTGATTATTTTTTCATAATTTATTGGATTCTTGCTGATAACAATTTCCCCCCTCTCTGGGTAAACATTGTCTCAAAATGACAATTTATCTGGAAGTGTAGCCAAGTGGCCAGGGCGGTAAGTGATTGTGTAAGGCTGAGTCTATGATGTAGGGGTAATAAGGCTATTTCAAACCTTTGATATGACTGTGACACAGTAAAATCAATCAAAAATTGGTTGAAATATAGATAATAAAGGTTTAAAATAAAGTTGTAAGAGCTTTACTATTATAGAATAGTGGTGGTGAGTGCTGTTGAAAGCCCTGGGTGCAGTCTTACCAGTTGGGTTACTATAATAAGAGCTACAATACTAAAGCTTAAAGTATAACCTGATTATTTTCCAAGAGTATAGCTGTTTCTGACGGCTGTACTACATAGGAGCTCAAGAGCAGGATGGGGAAACCTTTTCTGGTGGAGAAAAGGCCCCTTTTTATCCTAAACCTGGGTGAAAAGGTTTTCTAGACCTTTCCATCTAGAGGAAGTTAGTATTTTTTACTTCCAAAGACTGGCTTGTGGCTTTCACATGGCCTGTATATCCTGTATTGGTCTCAGATGTGGTTTTGAAACCACACTGGGGCAGTTTTCACCAATAGAGGGTGAAAACGTTCATCTGGGGACCACACAGCCCTCTTCTGACGTGTATGATGCATAGAATGCTGTACAGAACCTGTATGGGACCCCATTATTGAATGAACTTTGAGGTCTTGAAGTATAAACATGCTTCTTTGTCCATTTGAAACCTCATAATCATAATTATGGGATATTATCCCATGGTAAGGCTGTATTTGTCTAACTGTGAGATTTTGACCTTAAAATTGCCATACCATTGTCAGTTTTTGGGATATAAAGCTCAAAGTTGATTCATTGTGTAGCCCTGGATGTCCTGTAAACAATGGTACCTCATTTGATATGGCTATCATTAAATATAGCAAGGGTATGCCATGTACAGGATTTTTGTACATTGATATGATTTGCTTAAAATCTGTATGGAGCTTGTTTGCCCCATAACCTTTGTTCTAGATGAGATATGGGAACAAAGATGGCACCATCAGATATCCCTGATTGTTCTCTTTCCAAAAAGCCCCTCTTTATGTATCTCACACTAAAACTTTAGAATTTAGATGAGAGATGAATATTTTATTCAACCTTATTCAACCTTATTTTTGCCATACCCCCTGTGGCTCTGGTGTTAGCTCAATTTGGCTAGTACCATTGAATGGCCCTGAGTTAGAGTTTCAATTTCAATACCCATTTGATGGGGTTAAGCCTCTTCCTCTGGATTTCAGATGAGAGGTGAAAAATAAGGCTTATGCTCAGCAACAACTTTGAGTAGGAATAACTTTCTCATTCCTGGTCCTATGATGGTGGGACTTGTTTATTTGGAAATTGGTGGGTTTTCCTTTGCTTGATATGTTTTGCCCTGATTTTTCTCAGATCCATGTTTTGGTGGTAGCTTGGCTTTACCATTGGTTTATGGTATTTCACTATCATACTTATGTTCTGGTTTTGAGTCATAGGTTGACAGTTTGAGAAATGGAATTCAGAGAGAAACTCAGCCCAGCGGGCTTGACAGTGATTGAGAATCCTTGATGACATTAAATATTGAAGTGAACTATGATTGGTGAGAACTTCAAAGGAGGAAGAAAGGGAAAGAAGAAAATCTCTCCAGTGCTTGAGTGCCCAGACTATGCCAAGGAGTTCCTTGTCATTAATCTCATAGTTGAGCCCTGCTGGAAGAAGCTTGCAACTATCAAATGCAATGGGATGGTTTCCTGAGTCAGAGACCTGACTCAGTACAGCACACAATGAAAAATCAGAAGCATCAGTTTCTACAATGGTGGGTAGAGAAGGATTGGAGGAGTGGTGAAAGCCTCTTTGAGTTGATGAAAGTGTCTCAGAGCTTCCTCATTGAGGGGAGAATGGGAATCTTTCTTGAGGAAACTTTTGAGTGAACTCATCTTCTTCTTGATGAAATGGTGGTAAATGTTGGCAAAGCCAAGCAATTATTGAAGAGTCTTGAGGTTTCTTGGAGGTGGCCAATTAAGGATTTGCTTTACTTTTTCTTGCTCCATCTTGAGGCCTTCAGAAGAAAAAATATAACCCAAATACTCTACACTGTAAACATGAAACAGGCACTTGGAGGCCTTAGCAAAGAGGTTATTGGCTCTGAGCCTGGAAAGAACAGTGGACACATGAGTGACATGTTCTTCCTCAGATTTGGAAAAGACCATAATTTCATCCAAATGAACCATAATATAAATATTAAGAATATCATAAAGAATATCATTGACAATGCTTTGAAAAGAGGCAGGAGAATCTTTGAGCCCAAATGGCATAACCAAAGACTCATAACTGCGATATTTAGTTCTCAAACAAGTCAAATGTTCATCACCATCCTTGACTCTGAGCAGGTTATATGCACCACACAAATAAATCTTGGAGAAGATAGAAGAACCACTACATACTGTAAGAAGCTGATTCATAGGAGGAACAGGATACTTGTTCTTCTGAGTAACAGCATTGAGTTTGCAGTAATCAGCACACAAATGGAGGCCACCATCCTTCTTTTTGACAAAGAGGACAGGTGCTCCTGTTGAAGAGGAGTGTGGCCATATGAAACCTTTTTGTACATTATCTGAAATGGAGGCCCTGAGTATATCTGACTCTTGGTTTGATAAAGAGTAGATCACCACAGCTGGATGTAGAGACCCCTCCAGCTCAATATGATGATCACAGGTGCAGTGAGGAGGAAGTTTCTCTGCTTTCATCTTGGAGAATACATTCAAGTACTGGTGATAAGCAGAAGTGACAACCTTCATCATGGTTCCTATTTCTTCTGGCTCTTCCTCTTCATCCCACAACTCCTTCAGGGAGTCATGATAAGATGAAGGAGGAAGGTCCATATTCCCACAAAAGAGATGAAGTGAAGGTACAGAATTATCTTCTCCAACATCTTGAATGTCTTTGAATACTTCATCTCTAGAGTATGTTAATGACTGATGGGAACTAAGGGAAGTAATATGGACAGAATATGGAAATGATGGTGTCCTAGAATCACCAACCAGAGCTGCACATGATTTGGCAGACAAAACGTCATTACTGAAAGATTTTGAAGGGGTATTCTCCGTTGGGCGTATCAATAAATAGAAAGTCCCATTCAAAGCTTGGGAAAGAAGGGACCTCAACCATATATTTGGTATGGTGAGTCACAAAGAAGGAAGGGGACTCTGAGGAGTTCAAAATGATAAGAGGAATCTTCTCTGGGAGTTCTGAAATAGTCAAAGAATACTTGTGAACAAAACTCTTTTGCAATGAATGAGTTGGTAGAACCAGAATCAATCAGAATACTGTAGAAAACATCAGAAATAGAATAAAAATCAAAGAATTTTTGAGAATTCTTGACACCAGTATTAAGAATGCACAATTATGCTCTGGATGGAAAACAGTGAAGACCATTGAACACAACATGATCTTTACTCAGGCTTTTCCCTGGCTGGGAAATTTGCCTGATGGTTGGGTAAGCTGGCTTTGAGGTCTTTTGAAACAAGAATCATGGCTATGCTTCCCACAACAATGGGTACATAAGCCCTGCTTGATTCTTATTTATTTTTCAGGATTCATCAACTTGAAGTCTTTATTCAATGAAGAATAATTGGGCTTGTCCCTCTTCTGAAAATTCTTCTTCTTCTTTTGACTGGAGCTTGGAGAATCTTGAGGATGAGAAGAATTTGACTTTGAGGATTCTGGCTTCTTCTCTTGATGATGACTATTTTCATTTTGCCTCTCATGGTACCTGCTATCAAGATCCAGGGTAATCTCCATTAAGTCTTGAAGAGAGTCAATTCTTGAAGGATGGGAGGCCAATTGATCCAAACTCATGGCTGGCAATCCCTTCCTGAAATGATGGATGAGAGCTCTTTCACTGCAATCTCCAATTCTTGAAAACAATCTTGTGAAATCAGCAATGTATAATGATACATGTCCACCTTCTTTCATTCTTGAGGAATCCAACTCTGCTTCAGCTTTTCTAGCTTCATTTGGGTCCCCAAATAAGGTGAAGAGTTGAAACTCCAATAATCTCCATGAACTTAGAAGGTAATTTGGATTTTGATTGGTGAGATTGGAAAGATGAGGCTCAATCCATTTAGCAGCCCTGCCAATGTGAAATGCAGTGGCATAAAGGACCTTCTTTCTGTCTTGAGAGAAGTTTGCCAGATCATTATGAAAGATTAATTGACAACACTGAATGAAGCTGCTAACTTTGAAGGGTTGTGTCCCATCAAAGCATTCTGGTGCATTCATAGATGGAGTCTTGAAAGCTGGTGGTCTTGATGATTCAGAAAATGAATCTGTTTGAAGATTGGCCATAATTTTAGTCATCTGCTACATAATGGCCAATAAGGATGGTTCATACTGATGAGACAGGCTGATTATACTGGGCTAGAGTTGGCCCTTAAGTACCTTGGGATTCCCCCACAGCAGCAGGAGAACCTTCAGTACCATCTGACTCTTCCTCTTCCACAGAATTCTCCTCCTCCTCTTCACCATCTCCACCAGGAACTTTGAAAGTGGTCCTTGAAAAACCTGGAAAACCACCAACTACTCCTGAAAAAGAACTTAATCTTCTTGGCCCTCTTCCTTCCTTCCTGGATGGTGCTGCTCCTTCCAAAATGGGCCCTCAGTTGAGGAACTTCTGGGGTGCCATCAAGAGGAGCTCTTGGAGTTGGAGTGAGAAATGCCTGAGCTCTGGCCTGAGATCTTGTCTGTCATGCAGGAGGTGAGTGCTGAACAGGCATTATCTCAGAAATAAAAATGGAATTAAATTAATAAAAACCAAAAATTTGATGATGAAAAGCTTGAGGCAAATCAACAGAAAACTTGAAGTCACAATCAAGATCAAAAACAATGTCTTGAAGGAAAATCAATGAATCAAAGTGAAATCTTGAGGTAAATCAATCAATTGTATGTCAAAGTGAAATCTTCAAGTCAATTAATCAATATGTTAAATCAATCAAAATCAAAATCTTAAAAAAATCAGTCAATAAAATGAATTCTTGAGGCAAAATAAATTTATGTCAAAATTCTTGATTCTAAAAATTACCCAATTCAAATGAAATCTTCAGGTCAATCAATTTTCTTGAAGTCAATATCAATTATGTCAAATAAATAAATTGAATCAAATCAAGTGAGTTCTTCTTTAAAAAATCAAAATTCTTGAATAATGAATCAATATGAATCTTGATATTAATAATGTGTCTGAATGAATTTTGATGAGCAATTTGAGAATCAATTTTAAAAATAAACCTTGAACTATGAATGAAGTTAATTTCATGATTTGAAATAAGATTTAAAAGAGAAAAAAAAATTGGGTCAGCATTCAATTTTCAATTTTAAAAATGAAGAATGATTGAGAGAAAATTAAGAGGTGATGATTAATCATAAAGCTCATAAGCATTGAAGAGTCATAATTTCAATAAAATGAGTGAGCAAATTATAAAGGAAGAATGAAAATAATGAAATAAAATTATGAGCTAATTAATATAATGTCACAAGGGCTCTAATGGAAAGCAAGATTGGCCTGGCACTCAGAAATCAGGGAGCTCAATTGGAAGACTCCAAAGAATAAATAAAATAAAATAAAATATTTCAATTCCTCCAAGGAATATGCAGGTACAAACTTGAGATGCAATAAGAGGAAAGAGAGGCCAAATGGCCAAAGAGCCAACCAAGTAAGTCCTTAATCAATGTTCCAACCTTCCAAAAGGAACAATGGAATTATTAATGATATGACCACCAAATATCCATCGACTGTCAGGTTGAGTTTATGATGAAGCAGTAATTAGGCTATTTACAACTTTGACTGTGACTGTGACACATGATAAAATATTTAAAATAAGAGTGTTTTATGAAGAAATAAGGGTTTATAATAAAATTAAAGGGCTTTACTATTATAGAATAGCGGTGGCGAGCGCTGTTGAAAGCCCTGGGTGCAGCTTTACCTGTTGGATTACAATAATAAAGACTACAATAACTAAGATCATAGTTATACCTGATTATTTTCCAAGAGTATAACTGTTTTTGACAGTTTTACTACATAGGAACTTAAGAGCAGGATGAGGAAAGTAATTCTGGCTGTGAAAAACCTCCTTTTTATCCTGAAATGGGGTGGAAAGGGTGCTAGACCTTTCCACATAGAGGAAGTGAAGATTTTTTAACTCCCTGAGACAGGCTTGTGGTTTTCAAAGACCTGTATAGCCTGTATTGGGCCCAGATGTGGTTTTGAAACCACATATGGGCAGTTTTCACCAATACAGAGTGAAAAGCTTCATCTGGGGACCTCACAGTCTGATTCTGATGTGTATGACGTGTAGAATGCTGTACAGAAACTTTATGGGACCCCAGTATTGGCTGACATATGAGGTATTGAGGTGAGTAAAATCTCCTTTGTCTATTTGAAACCTCATATTCATGATTATAGGACATTATCCCATGGTAAGGATGTATATGACAGCAGGTGGGAATCTGACCTTAAAACAGCCATAACTTTGTCAATTCTTGAGATATCAACCTCAAAATTGGTTCAGTGTGTAGCCCTTTATGTGCTCTACACATTAGTACCTCATTTGATATGGGTATCATTCAATATGGCAAAGGTGTCCCATGTACAAGATTTTTGTACATTTGCATGGTTTAGGCAAAAAGCTGTATTGAGGTTATTTACCCCATAGCTTTTGTTCTAGTTGAGATATGGGGAAATGGCTGACACCATCAGATAGCCCTTAATGTGCTCTTATCAAAAACACCCCATTTTAGGTCTCTCACACTAAAACTGCAAAAGTTAGATGAGAGGTGAATGTTTTGTTCACCCTTGTTTGGCTTCAATTTGGCCATAACTCAGGTAATGCTGGTGCTAGCTCAGTTTTGATTGTACCATTGGATAGACCTGGCTTAGGGCTTCAATTCTAATACACATTTGATGGGGTTAAGCCTCTCCTTCTGGATTTTAGATGAGAGGTTAAAATTAAGGTTTATGCGCAGGCAACAACTTTGAGCAGAAATAAGTTTGTTATTCTTTTTCCTATGGTGATGGGACTTATATATTCAGGAAGAGGTGAGTTTCCTCCTTTGTCTCATACCTTTTGAGCTAAACTGGCTGAGCTCCAAGTTTTGGTGGTATCTTGGCTATACCATTGGTTTATGGTATTTTGGCTGTCACACTTGTGCTCTGCTTTTGAATCACAGGCTGACATACCCTCCCTTTAAAAAAGGCTCATCATAGATGAGGCTGACAAGTCCTCCTAGACGCTCTGAATCCCCCTAGATGAAGGTTCTCATCTGGTATGGCATCTTCTACCAACCATTTGTCTTTATCAGCTGTCTGGTTCTTGAATCTGACTAAGCATTGTCTTTGATCCTTCCCATTAAGTCTGATCTTCCTGGGCTATATGATTTTGCTCATAGGTCCAGGGGAGTCCTCCACTTCCAGTACATCAGGTGGTGTGGGGTTCTTCTTCCTGGAGGGGAATTTATCTTCCTCTGTTTGGAAGTATGGCTTGACCAAACTTACTGGAAAGACTGGGTGCTTTCTGGAAAATTACTCTGTAAGTTTGACTTTCACTGCATTTTTCCCTATCAATTTAATGATTGTGAAGGGCCCTACAAATGAGTCACTCATTTTCTTGGGTCCTTTAAGATTATTAAAGTTCAGTGTGAACACTAGCACCTGGTCCCCTTCCTTGAAGTCAGGTTCCATGTGTATCTTGTCCCTCCTCTTCTTATTATATTCTTTTGCCTCAGCTATGCATTTGGAAGCTGTGTCACAAGCCGTTTTCCAGATATCATGGAAGTCTTTGGCTGTGAGGTGGATGGTAAGAAGATTCTTCTTCAAGTGATCCACAGGCAGTAGGGGATTCCACCCTTTCTCTACCACTGCAGGTGTTTTTCCTGTGGTAGCGTGCTGACTTGTATTCTAAGCCAGTTGGACAGCTGGTAGAAGGGTAACCCTATCATGGGTGTATCCCTCATTTTCCTTGTATTCCATGCCATAGGCACAGAACCGTCTAAGGATATCCTCTATTGTCTGGATCATCCTTTCAGCTAGGCTATCTGTTTGTGGATGGTAAGCTGTGGAAAATGCAAGCTTGGTGCCAATCATGTCATAAAAGTTGGTCCAAATTTCAGATGTGAATTTTGGGTCCCTATCCCTAATGATGATTTTAGGGACTCCACAGGTAGATATGATGTTATTCCAAAATAGCAGAGCAGTATCCATGGCTGTGTCCTCTTTATGGCATGGTAGACACCTCATGCTCTTGCTGAACCTATCAACTATGATTAGGTAGGAATTGAAGTTTTCTTTTCCTCCTGGGACAAGTCCTATGACCCAGTCCATATTGATGGTCTCCCATGGGTGTTTGGGTTCCTCTATATGTTGAAATAACCCATACTTATTCCCATTTTTTCTATTTTCCTTTTGGCATCTTTCACAAGTGTTGATGTATTCACTCAACTCTTGTTACCACTTGGGCCACCAAGCTGTGCTTGCTACCCTCTCTCTGGTCCTGTCTTCACTCAAGCATCCCATATAGGGGCAGTCATGACATTCCTGTAGGATCAGAGAGATGTGATCTCTGTCTACTACTGTAAGTGCACTTGTGTGCTTCTCTCTGTGGTAAAGCAGACCATCCACAAGGAAGAACTTGTTATCCTTGTAGGCCCTCAACCAGGGTTCTTCCAGCTGGGATTCCAGTTCTGTACTCCTGTACTTTTGTTGAAGGAGTTGTAGTAATATGCCACAGTGTTTGTGTTTAGAATAAGACTTTAGTACTGCACTAAAAAATCCATTTTTCAGTTCTGAGGAGCATATTCCCAATATGGGAGTTTCTGTTCCCTCTCAATCAGTGTTTCCACTGGCAAGGGTACCACTTTCTGGTGCCCATTTAGAGAATCTGAAGTTCCTCCTCCTATCTATTTCCATGAAATGGATGAGGATCTTGGCTGCAACTTCAGGGTCATAAGCTGGATTGCTCTTGACATTATCCAGTTGCCATCTGCTGAGGCCATCTGCATTGGTATGGCTTTTCCCTTCTTTTTATATGATTGTCATGTTCCCTCTATACTCCTGGATGGCTATTTGCCATCTCAGCATGTGTCTATTTGTAGTATTCATGTTCAGTAAAGACTTCAATGATGTGCAGTCTTTGTAGACTTCAAAGACTGCACCCTCCAGATAATAATAGAGTTTCTCCAGAGCCCAGACTAATAATAGACATTCAGTCTGGGTGGCCCCATACCTGGTCTCTGAATCTTTCAGTTGCCTAGAGATGTAACATATTACTCCCTCTCTTGGTTCACCATCCACAATTTGCCTTTGGTGAAGGGCTGCTCCTAAGCCTTGGCTACATGCTGCATCTATATATAACTTGGATGGTAGTTCAAAGTCAGGTAAGATGAGCACAGGTGCATTTGTGAGTTCATGTTTGATCCTCTCATATGAATCCCTTCTTTCCTTGGTAATTTCAAAAACCACATCTTTTGAGCATAGCTTGTATAAACTACTAGTTACGTGGGCAAAATTCTTGATGTGGTTTCTGTAGTAGCTATCAAACCCAAGGAAAGATTGCATCTCTTTGATGCTCTTTGGTACTGGCTTTTGCAGGACTGCTTCTACTTTGCTCTGGTCAATTTCCAGACTAAGACCTGAGACTTTATATCCTAGAGCTAGTAGCTCTTGTTGGCCAAAATTACACTTTTTCAGTGAAATATTCAGATTGATGGGTGTATATTTACTTAGCACTCTGTCTATGTATTGTTCATGGTCTTCCCATGTCTCTGAGTATATAATGATATCATCAATATATACTACCATCCAACATTCCAATATTTCTTCTTGAAATATTGTGTCCATCATCCTTTGGAAATGGGCTGGTGCATTTTTGATGCCAAATGGCATCCTGGTGTACTCATATATGCCCATATGGCAGATTATTCTGAGTAATTTCATGGATTTTGGTTCAGCTCCATTTTGGTGGAAACCTTTCATACAATCCATCTTGGTTAAGTATTTGGCTTTTGCCAGTTTATCCAAGGCATAAGGTATCCTAGGTATAGGGTACCTGTTTGCTTTTGTGTAGTTATTTAGAGCTCTAAAGTCTCCACACAGTCTAGACTTGCCATCATGCCAGGTGATTAGGACAGGAGTGGCAATTTCAGAATTCTGGCTGTGAAAAACCTCCTTTTTATCCTGAAATGGGGTGGAAAGGGTGCTAGACCTTTCCATGTAGAGGAAGTGAAGATTTTCTCACTCTCTGAGACAGGCTTGTGGTTTGCAAAGACCTGTATAGCCAGTATTGGGACAAGATGTGGTTTTGAAACCACATGTGGGCAGTTTTCACCAATACAGGGTGAAAACTTTCATCTGGGGACCTCACAGCCTGATTCTGACGTGTATGATGCGTAGAATGCTGTACAGAAACTGCATGGGACCCCATTATTGGCTGAAATATGAGGTATTGAAGCAAGTAGAAGCTCATTTGTCTATTTGAAACGTCATATTCACGATTAAAGGACATCATCCCATGGTAAGGCTGTATATGATAGCAGGTGGGAATCTGACCTTAAAACAGCCATACCTTTGTCAATTCTTGAGATATCAACCTCAAAATTGGTTACGTGTGTAGCCCTGTATGTGCTCTACACAATGGTACCTCATTTTATATGGGAAGCATTAAATATGGCAAAGTTATCCCATGTACAGGATTTTTGTACATTTGTGTGGCTTAGGCAAAAAGCTGTATTGAGCTTATTTGTGCCATAACCTTTGTTCCAGTTGGGATATGGGGAAATGGATGAAACCATCAGATAGTCCTGATTGTGATCTTTTAAAAAAGACCCCACTTTAGGTATCTCACGCTAAAACTTCAAAAGCTAGATGAGAGGTGAATGTTTTGTTCACTCTTATTTGGCTTGGATTTGGCCATAACTCAAGTAATACTGGTGCTAGCTTGGTTTGGCTAGTACCATTGGATAACCCTGGCTTAGAGCTTCATTTTGAATACCCATTTACTGGGGTTAAGCCTCTTCTTCTGGAGTTTAGATGAGAGGTGAAAATTAAAGTTTATGCTCAGCAACAGCTTTGAGAAAAGATAACTTTGTTATTCTTTGTCCTATGGTGATGGGACTTACATATTCAGAAAGAGGTGAGTTTCCTCTTTCGTTTGATACCTTTTTAGCTAATTTGGCTCAGATCCATGTTTTGGTGGTATCTTGGCTATACCATTGGTTTATGGTATTTTGGCTGTCATGCTTGTGCTCTGGTTTTGAGTCACAGGCTGACATTGAAAGGCAAAGAAAGGAAAGAAAGAGGTGCTGAATGACTTAGTTGATAATATAAGTATTCAATTAACAGAATTAAAAGAAAATAAAGATAAAATAAAATCAAAATATATTAATTAACTGAGGGAAACCCTTTCAGGGTCAAAGGAGGCTGGGATATGTGCAAAGCTGAGAGCTTTAATCCTTCAGGCTGACAGCTGATCTGTATTGAGTCCTTGAAGCTGTATTTGACTGCTTGATGCAGTGTATACCTTGCAAAATTGGGAAATGAACTGGGTTGAATGAAATTCCCATGGTGTATTAATGAAATACAGGTCTTGATGCATCCAGACTGTATTGAATGAATGTGGTTTCCAAGGTGGATTTATTGAGCACTAACTGTTGGCAAACTGTTTTCAAACTGCCTGTTGAATCTTCCTTGAGAATGAACGGCCCGTATTCCCTTGGAGAAATACTGCAAATGAGAATGACCAATGATTGCTTAATGGTGTCATTGGCATTTGAGATTGACATGTTTCTTTTGAGCCTTGATGAATCCTCTGTATGACATGCCTTGATGACCTGATGAAAAGTTGAAATAACCATTTGATATTGGCTCCATTGGATTGCTGGGTAAAAAGATGCATAATGGTGTATGACACCATTTATGGCACTTTTGGTTATTTTAGGGTGGAAAATGGCCACAGGTCTTTTGGATTGATGCCAGGAGGATATAAGTGAAAAATGGGTTTTGAATGGCTTCAAAGGGGACCAGGTGTCTTTGGGTGTTTGGGCCAAATACTGCTAATACAGCTTTAAAGCTGTATTTGGGCAAAGTGTGCAAAAAATGTGCCAATCTGGAAATTAAGCCCCAAATGGGCTAATATGGCTGTTTGGGAATATTTTCCATATTACAAGGGAAAATGCCAAAATTGCCAAATACAGAAAAATGAGCAAATCTGGAAATTAAGCTCTAAATGGCCTAATATTTACATTTGGGCATATTTCCCATATTACAAGGGAGAATGTCCAAAATTGGGAAATACAGCATTTTGAATAAAAATGTGCAAAATACGCAAATCTGTATTCTAAGCTTAAAAAACAAAATACAGGCTTTTGGGCTGTATTTTCCTTGTTGACTGGAAAATACACAAGACTTCTCAAAAGCAAAACCTGTCCAGGAAATTTCTGATGATGATGAAGGGGTCAAGCTGGGCCCAGATAGTGAGATGACCATAAAAGGCCAAAAAAGATGAAATGGCAAATTTGGCCAATGATTATGGCTATGCCCAAATTTCCATAAATTGGACATGGCATGCATATGCCATATTGAGGTCCAATATGGTTAATTGCCATGGTTGTGACATGCACTAATATGCACATTGTTTCCAATATGACTCTGGAGATATTGCACATAGATGTTAAAACCTTGTTCTTTTTTTAAAAATCAATAATAAGTGTATCAGAAATCTAGAATTAGAATATAATTATGTTTGTGGAAAGATTTTATCAGATTGTATACACATTATGTAAGGAAATATTTGAGTTAGTTTTGGTACTCTATATCTTAACACTTTGCTTTTCTCATGGAATGGTTTTACATTACCCCATTTCCTCTGAAATAAGCTTCCTTTTGCTTTGACATACACTTCAGGAAGAACTTCTAAATACTAAGACACTTCTTGAGTTTGTCATTATACCTTCATCCCAATGGTTCCTCTAAGAATTGGTTCTATATTCTGAATATCTATTGGTTTGCCATTATCTCAATGGAAGACTCCCTGAATAGAGTGAATAAGTCCTATGTTTTAGCTCAATTTCTTATCCTACAGCTTTCTCTTTAATATAATGATCTCTTATTGATCTTATTGGCTCTTCTCTACTCCCTTGGATACCCTGTGTCACCTTCCACAAAAGATATCAAGCAAATAATCCAGACATTTACTTAAGGCTAAAGACTGATTTTACTAAATTTAGGATCCTTCAGTTACAGCTTCCTTTTATGAGACCATGTTTTGAATAAAGCTCATACACCTCAAAAGTTTAACACAGTTTATGTAAAATTTATTCCCATATGCTATCTTAAAAGTTTTCTCCTTGTGTATTTTGGCAAATATTCTATCAGAAGCACAGAACTAGTTTTGGGGCAAAAAGGGCCAAATTATGAAATCTTGGCTTCAAAAGAGTAATCTTCCTGTTTGGACTTCATCTAGAGTCGCATTGGATCTCCACCTTCTCATTTTGGTTATCTCAATAAGTTACTATCATTTTTCTATTAACACACAAATACTTCAGTGATTCATTAAATTACTTTTATCTTGATAAAAATTTAGCATTGTAATTTAAACATTTCACTCTATTGGGAGTGGATTTAATGATATACCTTTGTTATCCTAATTGGGACTTAGCCGACTCACTTTTCAATCATATAGATATAGCTTATGGAAATATGGGAAGATTATCTTAAGCTATGCAGATGTACATCTTCCCATTTAACCCATTAAAGTGATATCACCTGGTACTTAAACTATCACTATATATTCAGAAATAGAGGGCTTTGGGGTACTCTTTACCAATGAAAATTCCTTTTATTGGCATTCAATACTTTTCATGAGCTTCTCAGAGGTCCTTTTGACAAAATAAATAATTTTTGTATTTATCAAAATCTTTTACTAAATCTTTTTGTGACTGCTTTTGTGAGCCTTGAGCTATATTTTACATACCCAAATAGGCCACAATTACCTTAAGAATAAATTCTGAACTATGCATAACTCATAAGTCATGCATATATTCAAAACTAAAACTTTTTTTATTTCAGAAAAGATGGATAACTTTTTATTGAGTAAGTAGATCCATGAATTTAAGGCCAGATTTGGATTCTACACAAATCTTCACCTAGGGTAGCTCCATAGAGTGAATAAGCTCAAATCAACTCTTTGAGGTGGTAATATGGAAAATACTTCAATACCACATCATCAATACCACATAAAAGATCTATGAAAATTTTTGTTTTTCTCAATTTCACACCAAAATAATGGGAATGTGAGAAATCCCATGTTACATATACACTAAGAATAGTGTTATGCATGTTTGTGGCATTTAATATTATGGTATTATTACATGCACTTTTGGTACACCCATAGTGGATATATCACTCTAAGCTTGCATTTCTATTTTGACATGAAAAATAGTCAAGGGGGACAAAAGACATCAAAGAGAGCCAGGGTACCCAACTTCTGAGGCCTCTGGGGCGTGGACAGCTCCAAAGCTTGGATCCACGGCTGATCTTGCCCCAATCAGTAAGCTAAAGCCTTTTGAGAACTTGGTTACCATGTCACAACCTCAGTAAATCATAAGAAAATAGCAAACAACCTGCTATTTTGATGTGCCAAGGAGGTAAAGAGAAACTCAGACTCCTGTAACCATGTAAGTTCTTAATGAATTTCCATGGATAAACCCCAAAAGAGTAATTAAAACCCTTTTTGGACTAGTATCCATTGATTTACCTCATAACAACCAGCCATATACTGCTATTTGCAATTCTATGTAGAAATGAGGTAAAAACTTCATAAATTCATTAAAAATACAATTATTGATTAATCTTTCTTAACCTTTCAGTACAAATCAAGAACTTTACATTTCATATAAAAACCCAAAAGAATTGTACTTCTACATGTAAAATTAAAAGTTTTACCTACAGTCCATTTTTGATGATTCCACATGAAACACAGAATCTTTGAAAGTTTACAGAAAATACATCCTGTGATGAAATTTCCAATAACATTGATAGCTTTGAGAAATCAATGATTATTTTGGAATAAAAGAATATTTACAGTTTTTACTCCTTTTATACTCAACCATAAATGGGTTGGTAGTCATGTAAAAGCGTCAATTAAGTAATTATAATAATCTTACATGACAACAGATGATGCAATCATTAATCCAAAAATGATTACTGTTTTATCACTAACTGGTTTTGCAGTTTGCTCCATAGCATTCCTCTGTGAGCCATCTTAGAATTAAAAGATGCCTCCTCTTGCTGTTTTTTCCAAATCATCACATTATTCAATTATACCTTTAGTACCAAAAAGTAAGTATTAGTTAAATCTTTTCTGAAATGCTTTATTCTTTCAGAAATCAATCAGAAAGATGTGAAATCATAGAAATCAACTATATATTGTTGTAATATTGTTATAAATCAAGTTTTATCCATTAGATCCACAATTCTACGTCAAATCTCTCTACTATTATCTTGTAAAAGGTTCATTGGATTAATAGTGAGTGATTTACCTTAATTCTTAAAGTTTTTCTCTAGTAATAGTTTTCTTCAAGAGTTATCTTTGGAATTATTCTTGTAAAAGATAATTATATATTAAGTAATTTTATTATTTTGATAAAAAAAAGTTTTTATTGTTAAATTCTTCTTGTAATTGATTCTTGTAGACAATTACTGCTTACTGTTATAATCACTAGTAGTGTATAGCATGTAAAAGAAATAATTCTTCAATCATTTAATTGTTGTTATAATAATTATTTATTATTATATTTCATAATAGCAGCCATAGTACTGTTGATTAATAGTAATATTATCAACAGTTTCATAGACACATCTTACAGCTTTGAAGCAATTATTTATTATAATTTCAAAAATATATTTCCTTTCACTTAAAACTTTTGAGTCACTAAAAGAGACATTTCTATCAATACCTAATAGTAGTAGATACATTCCCTTATCAATAACGGTCAAAAGACTACCATTTCTAAGAGACCTTGGTTAAACAACTATTCACCCAAGAGCCACTTCAAAATGAATAACATTATCAAAAATCAAAAAAGCTTCATCTCTCATTAGATAGAAGCTTTGAAATTGAATCAAAGGATGCTTTTTTCCATTTCCCCAGGAAGTGAGGACTTAATTTCTCAATATATCTAATCAGATATTGAGCTTCAGTAACATTACTTATATCTGCCACATTTAGTAAACAGAATTCTTAAAGAAATATCAATACATCCGTTTTTGGAACCCTTCGATCTTATAGCTATTCAATCTAAAATTATATGATGAGATTGTGTTGCATGTATAGACTGTATGAGCTTGAGGCTCATGTTTTTAATTTTCATATCCTCATGGCATATTATTCTAGCCTTTTTATTATAGCAATTATACAACCCATTGCAATTCTTGCAATACCAATAGCATGAAAGGGTATTTCAAGAGTTGAGTTCCTCTTCAAAAATTAATTTTCTTGTGTACAAAAATTGGAGTTTGTTCATTGACTTACGCATAAATAAATTTTATGGATGTAGCCTATTTTTTATTCCACATTCACCATGACCAAAACCTGAGGACCTGATAGCAGGCGCTATTTTCTAAACTTAGGTTGGATGCAGTTCAAAGCCTTCCTCAAAATCAGGTTGTATTCAGGTTTGAATGTAGTTTATAATTTGAATTTGCACCGAGTTGTAACTCACGTTCAAACCTATGTTGTATTGATACTGGTCTCGGAGTTGAACCCAGGATTTTAAAAAGAAATTTTAAGAAATATTTATGCCCCATCCGCAATCCATGAAAATTTAATTTATTGGCTTGAACTTATATGAATTATAAAGAGTTTTTTGAAATAAATTCAAAAAATGATATTATTCAAAATTCTTATCAATTACATCTACAAAGAATCTCACATACTGCCATCATGATACAAAAAGTACTTTAACTTTCAATTGTATATCATGGCGAATTTGATACACATTTCAAATATTAAATCAGTTGTATCAGTAATAAATTTATCAATGGAAACCTTTTTTCAAAAGATAACAGAAGTAATATCACCTCCTTTTGATAATGTTTAAAAATTTTCGTAGAATACTCATTCTATTTGTGTGGGTTTGATGAAATTATTAGCTGAATACAAATTCTTCAATCTTTGAATTAAGGAATCAAAGCCGTTTTGAATCTTTTCAATTTTTACTTCAAAATTTTATTCAACAAAAAAGCATTTTGGAATATAGAGTACTTATCCAATATGTTTATTTAAATATTTGATTTCATAATTGAATAAGTAATTTCAGAAAAGATCGTTATAAAATGAGTCTTTAAGTCAAACATACAATGAAGAAATAGTCATAAAATGTTTAACTGTTGGTATCATTAAAATGAAAATGTTCCCTTTCAATTTTATATTTATTCAAATTGAAATAAAATACAAATTATTTTTTTGAAATAATAGAAATGGAGAAAAGACTTTCAAATCCTTCTTTCGAGGTTAAATCATCATGTTTCATAGCTTGAAGGAGGAAAAAAGTATTTATTGTTTCAAAACAACACTTTTTGAAATATCAAATTGAACGATTCTTCCTAATCTTCCCTTTTCTTTTAAAAAAGACCTCAATTATTAATTAAATTAAAATATTCCTTCAATTTAAATCCATTTAAAAGGGTCATTCAATTTTGACCTTTGGGTGAATAAAGTTTTTAACTATTCAGAAAAGCGATTTCACTTTTTGGCCTCTTAAGAAGCCAATAAAATTGAATTTTTTGGCATTTATTGAAAATTCAAATAAAATCAGATACTCAGAAAAAGAAACTTTCACTTTAAAATGAATATTATATTGATATAAGTGCCAACATATTTAGTTTGAATTTTTGATATCAAAAAAGCCTGTGTCCATCAATTCACTGGAGAAAGAACTTGCAGATTCTATTTTACTCAAGAAGATAAAAGTTTTTTTTTCCTTCAATCTCCTAAGTTTTTATTTCATAATATAGCATGAGAAGATTTCAAATTAAGCTGTTAAAATAGAGTGGAAATCGAAAAAATAGTTTCATGACTTTCAAACTGCTTTTGCATTTTCATTGGTTCATGGAAGTATGATGTCATTTTCCTTCAATTTTTTAATCAAGCGCAAGAGCTAATTTTATTGTCCTTTAAAAAAAAGCACTAAACATTTTGAAGTTTTTTTAAGATTAACTCGCCAATTTGAAAAATAAGGTTTGATTTTTCTTTTCTTTGTCTGTTTCTTTTGTTTTCTTTGTTCGTAAGAGTGAGTGAACTCGGAGGTGTATTTGGAAATATTGGCTCTGAAAACTATATTATTTTTATCCTTTTCTTGGAATTTTCGGCTTTTCGTAGGAAAATGGGCCAAAAAGCCCTTAAAATTGCCCAGAACCCCCCAAAAGGTGTCTTAAGTCTAAATCCTTGATGATCTAGCCAAATAATCGAGTATTGAGTCTTTAGACGCTTGTTTAAGGGTATCGGGCCATTTTAGGCCAATTTCTCTTTGTTTTTTTTTTTCAAAACGCTTTTGTGAGCCAGAAGATTTGGCCAGACCAAAGTTGAAAAAACTAGAAAATATTTCACAATTTTGAGCCAGAACTGGTTTAAAAAAAAGGACAAATCTTTATAATATAGCCCTATTGTGTGCAAAGGCTTCAGAGAAAAATTGAATTTGCAATAAATTTATGGTAATTGATTTTTCCATAGAGCTTTTACTTATGTTCATTTGAAGCTCATCGCATTTGATCTGAGATAGAAAATTTCCAAAACGAGGATAAACAATTAAAAGCATAAACAATGTATGAACAAAATTTAATGAGGAAAATTAAGATTAAAATATTAATCTGACTGGGTTATTATGTAAAACATAAAATCTAATTGATTCAAAAATTCAATATTAGACATACTTCCCAGTTTTTCTTGAAATAATTATTAACTCATTATGACATATTTTGAAAGAATGAATGAGATTAAAAAAATACCAAGGGATATTTTTACAAAATAACTGAAAATTCTGAAATCATTTAAACACGAAATTTTAAATATACAAGCTTTTGTGTTTCAAATTTATCTAGCAAGTTAAGTACGATTCCATTGCGATATTTGGGGTTTGAATTTCTATTTTTGATTTCCAAATGGGGAATTTATCACTATAAGGCTCAAGAACAATGGTAAAGTTTATTCAAAACCGTTTTGGAGATTCAAAGTGAAAATCAATTCCATAATACCCAATATTATTTTTATGATGAAGGAATAAAATATGAGTTTTTGAAACTTTTCTCTGGAATATGTTTTAAAAGAAGGGAAAATGTAGTAGTCAGGGTAGCTTAAACTAAGCTTTCCTCTGGGAAATAAAATTCATAGATTCATCAACTTATAATTTTGGGTGGTTAAATTCCTTGAGAAAATGAAATTTCAGCTATAAAATTTTTTTCAATTGTTTTTTTGAAGAAACTAGGTGATGAAGTAGCATTTTACATCTCAAGGAGGTAATATTTGTAAATATGGAGGATATTTATATTTTAAATTTATCAAAAGACTCTTGAGGCCTTAAAATATTAAATAATCTAAATATGGATCCAATTTTTACCAAAAATTAAAAAGCAAAGCTTTTGATGACTATTATAAATGTTTTGAACTTGTATGTGACCACTGGAAAATCGAATTTTAGAGAACTGTCCACTTAAGCACTTGAATCTTGTTTTTGGCCATGAAATCTCACTTTACCATAAAAGCAAGCTATGGGAAATCTATTTCGCATAATTCTTCATTTCATAATGCATCTTGGTATCCAAAAAATATATCTACCCCTCCAAAATAATTAAGTAAATATAAAATATAATTTTTCCTTTTCCCTTCCCAGTAAATTTAGCTTTCTATTATACTGTGTCCTCGAAATATTCATAATAATAGTGTCCTCTGAATGATCAATAATTAATGTGAATCCAAAAGTCACTTCCCAATTGAAGAAAAGAACAAATCATTTAAATTTGACAAATGAAATTTAATTTTTATTCAATTTCTTGATTTCTAAAAATCCTGGGTAACTAATATCATCTTTTACCGTATTAAATGTTCTTCATAGGTATAAAAGGCCTCCTCTGTCTTGTATTCCTACAAATAAAAATATAACTTATTATTAATTTTCTTTCATTTAGTGTATCATCCTCATAGATCTGTATTGATATTTTGAAAAAAAAATCTAACATATTTGGATTTGCCTTTCTCTTTCCTTGTGAAAATTGAAAAAGAAAACATTTCCATTAATTATTATTGTGATATTGAATAATGTACTTTTTTATTGATATTTAATTAAATATATCATCTGATTGATAATTTTTTTTTTTTTTATAAAACAGAATATTTTTCCATAGAGTAATAAGAAAAACTATCCAAACTGGATATTTCGAGAGATATCATTCTGAAAGACACTTCAGAGTTGAAGCTTATGATGACTAAGGGAACTTTTCCCAAGCTTAGATATATTGTTAGAGCATTTCACGTCTTCTCGTTATCGTATACTCAACATATATCAAATTCAATTGTTTAATATATCATTTGTATTTCAAAAAAACTATTTCAATGAAATAATTGATATGTATATTTCTCTTTTTTTATGGCTTTTATGGCTTCTCCAACTTTTTTGGGGAATCAAATTACAGTTTCATCCTTTTTAATCTACTTAACTTCTTCAGATATAATTTTTCAAAATAACAGTAAATAAAACAGATAATAAATCCAAAATAGTACATTAATACTCATATTTTAATCTCTTTAAAGACGTCAGAATTTTCAGGATAGGGTAGAAGCATTTATATTGTGGTTTTCATGAATTCCATTGAAGTAATTGAATCCCCTCATTTTTCTCTTCCACATCCCACCCATAACTGATTAGATATTCCATTTCAATAATCACTACACATCATGAAAGAAGTATGAGGCTCACTTAAGCAAACATTCTCAGAAGTACAAAATTACAAATGCACAATTATGAGTTAGAGATAAATATTTTATGCAGAATATTTCCTTTAATGAGATGGAAAGAAGCTATTAGCTTTTTTATTTATACTATTGTGTCTTTCTCAGGTCAATCTACCAAGGATTCAATCCCAGAAGCCCTGGAGTTTGGACATGCACTTCTGAATATTCAGATGTTCCCCATTAGACATATTATTTCAATTCTCCCCTTAATCACACCTGAATGGTACAATAAAATTATTTTTTTTCATACCTGGGAACCCTGTTATCACATAATTGTTACTAATTTGCATCATATTGAGGAGAAATTTAGTATTCTATCATATAATAGAGGAATAGTCAAAGGATAGCGCATACGAAGCAGGTAAAGGTGAAAAATGTAGAACCTCACACAAAGCACTATGATGGATCAAAGAACCTCCAAAAAAGTGTCCCATTGAACAATAAATTCCACTTTGAAAATGAGAATCCTTCGACTTATTCCTTATTTTTCAAAATTAAGTAGCATTCTTATTTTTTGATTTCTATACAAAATCCTTATTATCGCATTAACAAAAATATTTATTAAGATTACTTTACACTACTCATCCAATAGTAGAGACAAATCTTTATTTTACTGTGCCCTAATCAATACTTTTATACTAAAAATGTATAATTTGAAGCCGCAAAATATAATCCAAAAGTTAAGTTCGTAAAACTGAATTAATAAATATGGTGATTTGAAATTGAAAACTTGATTATGTTAGTAAAATGAGAGGAATTCTTTTCTTAAAAATCAAAAGCATTATATATTTAAAATATAGTATTGTTTCAACTGAGCAACAAGTCTATGTACAATTAATTAAAAAATTAATTTTATTTCTTTTAAGCTTAAGGAATAAAATCAAAAGACAACAGGGTTATAGATTGAATAATTTTCAAATAAATCATTAATGAAATTTTTCTGAATAAAATTTAATTGAAAATTAATTTCTTTCTTAGTTGGATGGCGTATCTTTGGCTTTTACCATATTCTGTGATAGAATTTTTCAAAAAACTTGATGTTAATATGTATTACTTGAATAATGCTTTGACCTTTTCCTTGAATTTAGTAATTGTTATATCTGAAGATAGAAGTAAATATGAGATCTTCATAATGATTTTATTTCTTATTTGATGAACGAATCTAAAAATGGTTCTGTTTATAAAATAGGTATAATCTACCTTTTTCTTAAGGAAAAAGCGTAGAATAATGTTTAAGCTTTTTTCTGAAAGTTCTTTCAAAGATGAAAATCTTCCATATATAGTTCTTCTAAAATAAATTACATTCAATTTACAAAATAAGATAAGAATTTAAAAACAGAAATACTTCTATTATATTGTTAAATTGATTAATTATACAGAATATAGGCATAAATAATTGTTTTCCTTGATTTTAATTGAAGACACATGTACTATTTTTGATGTATAAGAAAGCTATGGAGAAACAGATTCTGGTAATTAAATATATTTGGATAAGACTTGATTATAATATAGCATATGGTTTATAATTTCATTGAAGAAAAAATGAGGTTGCTTGTTGATATTAAAAATATCTATTTTTAAATTCTTGAATCAATTCAAAAAGTTATTCATATAATATTTCCTGTGATACTCAAAGACATTTGATTGATGTTATATTGAAGATTCATGCAATTGGACTACTTCTCATCAATTTCGTTTTCCACAATATTTTGTTTGGTCAATTCAAGTCACATACAGGCGTTTGCAAAACAATTTTTCTCAGTAGGGAATGTGAAAACAAATTATCTCCCAAAATTCAAGATTTCCACACTTTCTTAATTTGAGACCTTGCGATTGTTTTAAAACCTATCTCTCTCTATGAAAGATAAGTTTTCGGATTTGAAAAGAGAATAATCTTTTCCTTTAATTAATATATACACAATATTTTTTTATAATTATCAGTGACAACATATTTCTATTTTGCTGTAATTTGCTCATGTGTACATAGAATATAAGCTTGATTCAATTGAGATTTCTGAATTGTTAGGTTGGAACTATGATAAAAGAAAATAAAGTTGAAGAAAATCCTCCCCTTTTCTTGTTGATTCTTGAGTATTCCTGTAGCTAATAATTTTTTGGAATGCAGACAAATTAAAAATTTCAAATCTGAGTACCCACTGGCCTCCCACCTTTATTCCAACCTAGATTCCAAGTATTGTTAAGCTCAGCTTGAAAGCTCACTCTGACCTAAGTCCAATGTGGAAGTAAGTGTGGAACACCTGATAGCAGGTGCTCTGGTGTCGCTCATGGTTATTATTGGATGATTTTTAGTTTTAATGTATTTTTCTTATTAAATTCAAGTCTTTTAGAGTATCTCTCTATTACACCTTATCTTATCTATCAATTTAATTATTTACATCCATTAAATGGGTCGCTTTGTGGTAATATAACTTATTGAGATGATGATAGAGTATACCTGTCAGAGGGTAAGATTTATACCAGTCTTTGTGAATTTTGTAATCTGATAATGCCACAAAGAAAGATTCTTATTTGAATTCCCATGTGTCAGGATGAAACTATGATAAAGGTGTAAAATAGACTAATTACAGCTTTAACTATGTTTGTGACACAGAAAAAAGCTTATAATGAATATTTTAAAGATAATAAGGGTATTTAATAAAATAAAAGGGCTTTACTATCAAGAGATAGTGGTGGTGAGTGCTGCTGAAAGCCCTGGGTGCAGTCTTACCAGTTGGATTACTATCATAAGAGCTACAATACTAAGATTTAGAGTATAACCTGATTCTTTTTCAAGAGTAAAACTGTTTTTGACAGTTTACTACGTATTAATTCAAGAGCAAGATGAGGAAAGCTTTTCTGGTTGTGAAAAGCCCCCTTTTTATCCTGAAATTGGGTGAAAAGGTTTCTAGACCTTTCCACAGAGACGAAGTGAAGACTTTTCACTCTCTAGGACAGGCTTTTGGTTTAAAAAAGGCCTGTATAGCCTTTATTGGGCGCAGATGTGGTTTCAAAACCACATCTGGGCGGTTCTCACCAATACAGGGTGAAAGTTTTCATCTGGGGACCACACAGCCTGATTCTGATGTGTTTGACGCATAGAATGCTTTACAGAACCTGTATGGGACCCCAATATTTAATGAACTATGAGGTGTTGAATTAAAAACAAGCTTCTTTGTCATTTTGACACCTCATAATCATGGTTATGGGATATTATCCCATGGTAAGGCTGTATTGGTAAAAGTGTGGGATTTTGACCTTAAAGCAGCTATAACTTTGCTGGTTCTTGAGATATCAACGTGGAAATTGAATCAGTGTGTAGCCCTTTATGTGCTCTACACAATGGCACCTTATTTGATGTGGTTATCATTAAATATGGCAAAGTTATCCAATGTACAAGTCTTTTGTACAGGTGTGTGTTTTAGGCAAACAGCTGTATTGAGCTTATTTGTCTCATAGCTTTTGTCCTAGATGAGATATGGGGAAATGAATGGCACCATAAGATAGCCCTGATTCTTCTTTTTCTAAAAAGACCCAACTTTAAGTATCTCACACTTAAACTGTAGAAGTTAGATGAGAGGTGAATTTTTTATTCACCCTTATTTGGCCTTCATTTGACCATAACCTCTGTAATACTGGTGCCAGCTCAGTTTGGTTGGTACCATTGGATAGCCCTTGCTTGGAGTGGATTTTTCATACCCATGTGATGGGGTTAGGCCTCTTACTCTGTATTTGAGATGAGAGGTGAAAATTAAGGTTTATGCTCAGCAACATTTTTGAGCAGGAATAACTTTGTTATTCTTTGTCCTATGATGATGGGACTTGTATATTTAGAAAGGGGTGAGTTTTCTCTTACGTTTGATAGCTTTTGAGCTGATTTGGCTCAGCTCCATGCTTTGGTGGTATTTTGGCTATACCATTGGTTTATGGTATTTGGCTGTCATGCTTGTGCTCTGGTTTTGAGTCACAGGATGATACCATGGGTGTAAGATGTCATTTAATAAAACACTCTATGGTTTTTTCATAATTCTGTCATCCAAACCTTAACAAAGGGAACTCTGGACAACAAAGTCCATTAAACTGGTTTCAAGACCAGTTAACACAGGGAAGTTGTAGATCACATTGTGCCATGTGACAGGTGTGAAGAATTAATTTACTTTATAAGATGACACACATGGCTGAATCATCACTCAAAATCATAAACTCAACTCCAAATTTTGTTTCTTTATCTACAATTTCAAAATCTTCTATTCTTACTCAAGCTCAAATTCATTAAATATATTTTTGTATTTTGATTACTGTATCAATGACCTTCCACTAATTAGTTCCTATTAGAACAAATTAATCTGTTAATAATTTAAGGATGACTAACTATATGTTGTATGAAATCACCTAGAACTATTTTTACTTCAATAAGACTAATTACAGCTTCACTTACCTAGCTAATTAATGTTAAATTCTGTGCTCTTGTTTTCTAATATATTAGTATCTACTTGTGTTTTAACCCTTAGGTAAATTGGAGATTTTTCTAGTAGCTTTCATAATAATTCCTTATCTTTCTTTCTATTTAAAAAATATGCTTCTATGAAAATCTCGATAATATAACTATTAATAAAAATTAATATTACTGTTCTTATAGGATATAATAGGATAAACTTATTTCAAATAAATTTAAAACAGTAATAGATTAGTTAATCTTCTTATTTCCTATACACTGATGGCTATTATAGCAGTAAGAAGTAAATTTTAATAGAAATTATTCCAAGAAAATTCATTAATAACACCTCCTATCAAAATATTATGAAATCATCTTAATGAATAATCATCCTTTTCAAAAGTTATTATTATAAATTTGTGAATTAAAATAAAAACAAATTGGAAAAAAGTCTTTGAAAGTTTGAAAATTAATACCCAATTACTGCAAGTAGAGCATTAAAAGACTTTAAATGGTGATTTGACAGATTAGTTCTAGATTTGAATAATTGAGAAATTTGATAGAATCAGTAATAAAATACAATATTAAAACGTTATGTTCATTGATTTCAAATCTTTCTGGATAATCTTTAACGAAACAAGAAACTTAGGTATGATTTAATAACAAATACTTACTTTCTTTTAAAGATCTGATGATTCAACAAATACCAATAGTAGGCTTTCTTTATGTATATAACAGGCCACATAGGCAATCCATAGAGCTAACTGATAAAAAATTAGTGAAAAACAAATTGAATTATTCTTATTAATTATTAAATTGTTTGTTGTCACACAAAGTTATATTTATTATATAATTAATTGATTCTATGTGGCTACCAACCCATATACTGTTAAGAAATGATTAAGTTACCCAAGTAATTCTTATTTCATCATGAAATGAAAATTTCTTTCTCCAATTTATTAATTTTCTTGTAAATCTCATACGAGGATTCATGTTCTATGAATTTTTGAAGATTCATTGTTTCATATGTAATCAAAAAAATGGACTTTAATCAAGGCTGTAATCCTATGTTTTAATTAATAATTATATTTTGATTTATTTTTCATTATTTTTTTTTTGATGGGTATCAAAGTTTTCACAGAGATGTCTTTGGAATTACGTTTTCCATTAATTTTTTAAGTATTACCTCATTCTGTATGTGGTTCAAGTAAATAGTAAGATTAAAGCTGTTTCCCATGAGGTAATTTCATGCATATTAGTCCAAGAAGGGTTTTAATTACTTGAGTATTCTATAAATGGAAAAAATTCATAATGGAAACGGTCAAGGAGTCAGAGTGGCCCTTTACCTCCTTGACATATCAAAATGGCAGCTCACTTTCAATTACTCTATGATTTGATACAAAATATGCTTAGTAAAAAGGCTTCCCAAAGATCTTAGATTAATGATGGAGTCATTATCTCCAGTCATCTCATGTATTAGAATGGCTTTTTTTGAAGTCCTCAGATATTGGGGTAACTTGAATCTCTTTGATGTCTTTTGTCCCCCTTAGCTATTTTTACATCAGAATAGTAATTCAGGATTAAATACTAATATCTACTATGGGTTTAAAAGAAATTTCTCCAAAAATAAATTCATTTTAAGTGCTACAAAAAAGAACAAAACTAATCTCACTGTATCTGTAATATGGAATTTGTTAGAATCTCATCATTTGAGTCTAAAATTTAAGAAACCAATATTTACCCAGATTCTTTATATTGTATGGAAGATTATAGTTTGAATTATTTTCAATATTACCACATAATAAAGTCGATTTAAGTTTCTTCAGTTAGTAAAATGTTTTGAGGTGAATTTCTTTTAGAATACAAATCTGGTCTTAAATTCATGGATTTACTTACTCAAAAACATTCATGCATCTTTTTCTTCAAAAAACAGGATGAGTGTGTATTTTTATCACGAGAAGTTTATTTATAGTTATTTTTGGGCTGTTTTTTATTCTAAATATGCCTCAATTCTCACATTCCTTCCCACCAAAAATAAGATTTTCCAAAAAATATCTTGGTCTAAATAAATAAAAATCCCAATAGGGGGATAATGTCCCCTTTGCAATATCTCTTTATCTCTTGGACCAAGTAATAAAGGCAAATTTATAGGGATGTTGAGGCTTCTGAAATTCTTTCATTCCTAAACCTTATCAAACATTTATTTGATTCAGTTATGTCCTCTTCTGCAAGCCATTCACCTTCATGTACCAGGTTTATGTATCTCACTAGAGATCCTCTTTAATTTTCACCCCTATGTCTCCTTTATTTGAAGAACTTCTGAAACCCCTTCTCCTACTTGTGTTCTACTGGTGAAACAGCTAAAGGAGTGGGGTTACTCAAGGAAAAAAGCTTTCTATAAGCTGGTTGATATGTAGTAATAAGGATGACTCAAAAGTTAGGGTTCTTCTTTTCAATTCACTTCTCTATTCTATTTGAACTGAATTGGATCCATACATAGAAAAAAAACAAGAGGTCCCAAAAATGGATATTTATGTTTATTTTCTCCTTTAATACTGCTTAAATTCTAGTTTGAAGCTAGAGATAAGTCCCCTACTTTAAGTTCTGGTACTTTATGACTTTTATCCCCCATTAGTTTAGAATATTTGAAAGCATAATCAATACTTTATTTCTCATGGTTTTTTACTTTTTCAAGAATTTTATTAAAACTTGTGGCTGTAGAATGAATTCAAATAAGATATTTCCTCAGTGCATCCTCTGTGATTCTTAGATTCAATCCTTTATCTAGCAAAGAGGGAGTTTTCCCTGTTGAAAAATGAGCAGATGTCTTATATGCCAGCTCTTGTGCATGTATCAAGGTGTCTCAATAATGGGTCAAAACATATTGAACTTTGAATTCTAATTTATAAAGACATAATCTACTTCTCACATTTTATAGAGTCTTAATCACCCTTTCCACTAGGCCATCAGTTTTAGAGTGATAAGCTGTGGAGAATGATTGCTCAGTCCCAAATAATCTGTTATGATTGCTCCAAAGTGTCTATTTGAATTTAGGGTCTTGATCACTTATAATATTCTTAAATAATCCTATTTGAGAAATAACTCTATTCCACAGAATGTGATATGTATCCATATATTTGCCATCCTAATGAAGTGGTAAGGATATTGGAGTTGTGCTGTAGATTTTCACTATTACTAAGCTGAAATTATAGCTTCTTTCATCACTTGGAGGAAGCTCTATGACCCAATCTATCTGGGCTAATTTCTCAGGGAATCTAGTGATCCAATGTTGATCATAACTGCAAATTTCTTGCCAGTTCTTCTGTTTGAATCTTAGCACCTTTCACAAGTGGAGAAATACTCAATGGTTTCTTTTCTCAAAAATGGTCACCATGCATAGCTCTTGACCTTTTTATTTTTCCCAACTTCTGACAGTTATTCAGAGTATATGATATGATAAACTCCGTGGAAAAGTGTATTAATTAATGTGCTACTGCAAAATTCAATAACACAGTAATTTTTAGCCCTATCATAGATTATACCATCAAACAGGTTAAACCTCCCTTCATCATATGACTCTCTTCATATTTCATCCAATTAGCTTTTGAAATATTTATCTTTAGAGTTATTGTTTGATATTTATATAAAAATATTTCAGTGCTTATCCTTCTTATAGGAGCCTCTGAATTCTTTAAAGGATTAAGTGCCAGTATCAGCTTTGTTAATCTCTTCACTGGAGATCTGTGATTATGCCACAAGAGGTACATAAGCTTTTTTCTCAGGGGTGTTTCCTTATTCCAACCTTCTAAGTCCATCAAAACTACTATTTATATTCCTTGATTTATGAACCATATTCATATTCCATTTTTGAGTTCCTATTTTCAATTTCAAAATATGTTTGTTGGGTTTTTTCATTTTCACAGGTTATTTTTCTGCATTAAAGTCAATTATCATTTCACAAAAACTCCCATAAATATAGTATTGTACTTTATCATGTCCTCACACTAGAAATAAGAATTTCATATAGCTTACCACACCTGGCTCATCTTAGCTGTATTTTTCTTGAGATAAAAAAAATATTTCCTTCTTTTGTCTTATCATGAGTAATCTGTACTTGGTGTAGGGCTTACCTCAAGCTAAATCCACAGTCATTAGTGTAATAACTGAAGGGTAAATTCCAGACAGTAATGAGAATGAAGGGCTCTTCTGTAAGAGATTCCTTTATCTTCTTAAATTATTCTAGCATTTTCTGTGTCATCTTAAATGTTTGTTGGTCAAAAATTCTATAAAGTGACTTAGAATGTATTTAAATTTCTTTCAAGTGCTTCATTTAATAACTGGAAACCCCAATAAAAGACATCATTTCTTTCTTATTATTTTTTTTTGGTTTGAGTAACACTTCTTCTGTTTTTCTCTTTTCAATACCCAATCTCAAGCCTGAAACAATATGTCCAAGTCCTTTAAGCTCTTCAATCCCAAATTTTCATTTCCTAAGCTAACTTCTCATCTTCAATTTTGAATCTTTATCTTGAGATATTGATATTTTTTTCAAGGTGAAAAATCCATGAGTAAGAACAAATTTCTATGTCATAAAAGTTAATAATCAACTATACTTCAGATACTTTTGTGGGGGAGATGGTGTGAATCATATTTTTATTATGATATCAAGAATTTTAAATACCAAATTACCTCTTAAGATACTCATAGATACAATAATGATTGATATACTAAAATATTTATCTTCTGTCTGGCAATCAGGACATTTGGGTGGAAACTTTTCAATGAATTCATTCAGGTTATATATCTTCTTCAGAAATTTCGGGAATGGCTTCTTGAATTATAAGAATTGGTTACCTTTCTGAAACTTTATAGGCCTCAAATTCTCTAGAATCACCAATAATCCTTGATGTTCAATTTTTCCTAGAGATAATAACAGTAGTTTTAACTTAAACTTCCTCATTATGATCTACTTTTCTCAACACACCAAGTTTAATTAACTCTTTTGTATTTTTTTACCAGGCATTCTCTAGCTCTTTGTCTTTCAGGATGAGCTTTTATCTTTAATAATGGAGGATATTTTCTCTAAATATGAAGGGTAATGTCCACTTGATTCCCTCTCATTGCACCTAGTGGTTCATTATCCGAAGAAAATTAATTCTTATATTTATTAAACACATTAAGGATTTGTTTGTTCTTTTCTGAGTTTTTTTGACACAACTATCTCTCTATGTGTATCTTCAATTAAAGATATCACTCATATTTTTCTGGCAATATCTTAAAGAAAGCCAATTTCTGTCACTTTTTGTCTCCAATTGTGAAAAATCCACCTCTATAGCTAGTTATGTCAATACCATATATGCTCAAATAGTCATCACCAAATCTGATTTTCTGAGAATTAAAGCTATTAATTACCACTATCTCAATGTTGATCTTAACACTTCCTACTTGGTGTGGAAATATCAGGTTAGTATCAGGAATACCTATTGGTTACATATTTTACTATCTCGGCTAAGCTGTACTTATTAAATTTCCAATATATATTTTTTCAAATGAGGAAGTATGGTATAGTGGGGGGTTTTCCCTACACATGTGCAGAATTCTCCTGTGTCTAAGTTCATTTGGCTTAGACATCACTTATTAGGATGGATGTAATTCAGGATTCTCCCACAGTTTAACCTTTCCCATTATCAGTTTTGGTTCCCTTCTTTCTGAAGAATTGGATATTTACTAAGCTGGAGAAATCCTCCCTCTATTTTTTTAGTTGAGTATTGCCTTCAGTAACTTCAAATAGTGCTTTTATAATCTATTTACTATGCTATTCAATTTTTTTATCATCAGAAATAAAAGAATATTGGCCATATTCTTCTTTTTACTCAGTATATTGCACCTTTTTCATTACTTGAACTATATTTATTTTGGTGTTGTATGTGCAAGTGTTGGGTAAATGGGAATTACTTCTACATTTGTGAGATTTAGATAAAGGTATTTACATTTTATTCTCTTCTCTTTGATTCTTTGATATATACCTGGACTGGAAAAGGCATCTAAGTCCATTCTGTATTAGTTCTCATTTTAGTAATGATATCTCCCATTGGGTTTATATAGTTCTTTGTGAAATAGGGATTTACAAATGTGAATTCTATAGAATTATCTAGATCCCTTCACACTTTCTCAAGATTTTAATGTTAATCATTGGGTCAGAAAAATTTGGGCTTGAGACACATAGTCTGCCTTTTTTTGTTTGAGGAACCTAGTAAGTGGTTCATCACTTTAACAGTGAAAGTTGAAGCTGTAAGGCCTTACTATAAAACAATAAGTAAAAATTACTAATATTATAATTATTGTACTCTGAATTTCCTAATATGGATGAACTAATAAGACTAAAATAATCTCCATAATAAGATATTATTCTAATAATTGTGTAAAATAATTTTATCACTTAAAAGGAATAAAATCATATAATATAATAAATTAATTAATATTCAGCAAAGTAATATATCTATGGAAATTTATCAGTTTTACCAACAAGGAATAATTACATGAAAAATTCTTATTTGAATAATATTGTCAATGTGAAAATTATATGTTAATATGGATACTACTTATATTAATAAAAATGCTTATTCAAGAATAACAATAGAGAAAAATCTTATAATAAGAGAAAAGAAGTTACTTTTAACAATTCATATGATGATTTTTATGCAATTTACATCTAAGAATTTAAATAAAAGTTATTTGAGCTTTAGTTATAGTAAAAAATTGAAAGAAATACAATTTTTACTTTATTTATGTAGATTTTAGAGTATTTAAGATAATTTAAAAATTATTATATATTATTGCCTTAATAATGTAAAACCAAATTATTGATACAAGATAAGAATTTTTTTTGCTAGAATATAAGACATATATATAATAGAATAAAGTTTATTACCTTTTGATTTGATATTTTAATGAATTTGAGGCATGCAAGGGGGAAATAGAGGAAGAAGAGGTCTTTTTATAGTTAAGATTCTTCCTTATAGTACCTGGATACCCTCTGGTATATTAGTATTGATCTTATCCACTTGGATTGATCAATATTCTAAGTTTTGGTGACAATTATTGCATTATTCAACTCTTTTGTCTGATTATTATGTCATTTTTTAGAGTTATCACTGTAACTCCAATTTTCTGACATCATGAGACTTTAATATAGCTTGATTGAATTGATAAAGATCTTTTTAATTATAGAATATCAAGATCCACCACCTTTATCTCTTAGTAAACTGTTCAGCTTAAGCTAAGGTTACATTTAAAGATCAAAAATGATTATTTTTAAGCCTTAACTTGGAGTTTTACGTTTTTTAAGTTTTTAACACAAATCAAATTCAAAGAGTGAAATCTTATATCTTTTCATGCCCTTACCAAGTTTCCAAGAGGATTTAATTAGATTATCAAAACTGTATCTGTGATAATTTTTGCTTGTAATTCATATTTTCTGTTGAAATTTGCTATTTTAGACTTCAAACCATGATTTCATGAGGTTGTACCTTGAATATCATGATAAAAATTATGAAATATTTAAAATATAAGACACTAAAATCTTAATATCTACTTTTTTGATTTTGGACCACCTTTAATTTTAAGTGGTAAACTGATATTTCTATTCTGACCAATTTCTACTCATTATTCCCAACCTTGTTTATAAATTGCCAAACAAAGTTTATATCATTGTTCTTAAAGTTATTTTGTGGTAAATTCAATTTTTAATAAATTCTTTATCATGTATATCTCAAAATATATGAGCTAAAACCATGAATATATGTACTGATCATAAAAATGCATATATCCAGGTTATCTCAGTAAGTATTGAGTTTACAGATATGACATAAAAGAGTCATATATGTAGTTTTTGATTGAGAAGCCAATGATGTAGTTTATTTCACATTTTTATTAATTGGCTTCTGAGATAATTAAGAATTTATGCTTTTTTATTACATTTTTACTTATTCTAAGATTGTATTCTTGATTCTTACTATCAGTAATTTTTTTAGAGTTGTTTTGTGACCTTTTTAAAATATGTGGTCATATCTCAAACGCTCACAAAAAACTCAAAGATCACATTGATAAAGATCCCAATACAGATTTTGGAGAGATCTTTTTAGACTTTCTTAAGGCTCATTATGAGCCATTTTAAATATAAATAAAATAGTATGAATCCCTGATCCACATTAAATTACTCAAGATAATTTTAACTCAAGCGAAGTTTTCCGCACATGGAAATATATAATTAACTCCAATAATGAAGGAAAACAAATAGAAATGTGAGATGAGCTCAATTAATAATAAGGTAATTTTGATATATAAATCAAAATATTCCTTGAGTAAATTATGTATTAATTTTGATGTATGCATGAATTTATTTCTCAAGTTAATGATCAGTAAGTTGAGAGTTACACATGAGTATATGCCTTTCTTTAATCCTGAGGTAAGCTGGAGATGTGAAAAGAGATTCCTGTGAAAGCCCTTAGTTAATTTTTAAGCCAGATAACCCCAGTGGACTCACTTACTGCGAATAGCTTACTCACCATCGCAACCAATTACTAATTAATAGTCTATTACTGCCCAGCCTGCATTGAAAACAATTTCAAATTCAGAAATGGGACCTGTTTTTAACAAATTAAATATATCTAATGGATCTAATTAAGAGTAAATAGCTGGGAAACGCGAAAGACTCAAATAAGTCCCAGGGCTCTCTCAATATTTCATTTTTTTCAAGAGACGCTGGCTATGAAAATATGTGAAGGTGGCTTAACCTATGATTTCTGATTCATGAGTAAAAGCGCTTATTCAACGCACACACATCATTATTTCAGCTGTTTAAACCAGGCGACCAATTTTTCAACTTATAAAATCTAGCCATGTGCATCAGATGCGGAAAGAAACACATCCACACCCCTGTAAAGAAACCTCCCTCACCCCACAAATCAAGAGATTTTTCAGATAAATCCAGATAGATAAAATTCGGATAGGAGTTTTAAAAACCTTTTTCCACATATATCACTTTTACTCTCTCAGTAATAAACTCCCGGTCCACCTAAACATTCCAACAAATAATTCTTCAAACGCTCACCTCGATGGGCATAGGAAACAGACGGGAATGTGAACATTTCACAACCCCAAGGCAAGACATGATTCAAGACACACTGTCATATAAAATTACCAGTAACATACCCTACGCTCTAGAAACTAATTTTATATAAATCTTCCGGATTAACTTCCAAAACATACAAGGTTCAACAAAAGTGTTCTGAGCTCTGAATCGTTACATTTTGCGTTGTTTCTCTATGAGCCTGGTCTGTCTTTCCATAAATGTATTCCTGCTATGCACCAAATATTTTAAAGAATAACACCATCTGAAATAGCCACAACCCAAGAGGCAAGGCCTAATTCCTGAATATAGCTCAGAAGCTAACTTCCTTGCACCAAGTAGCCACCACCCTGACCAAAAGTCAACTTCTCACCACGGCAAAAGTGCATACCCCTCAGCACCCTTTTCCATACCTTAACCTAGTATCAATTTACAAAAACACAGCATTTTATGTGCTTGAACATATAAGACTTTGATTAGCCAGCCATGCATCCAATGAGTCCCAAAAGGTATAGCGATGCATTAAAATATTACCCACTAGCTATGGAATCCTCTGGGATACCAACACACCCATAGACAACGTGACATATTGATTAATGTATGTGCTTCCAAATGTTTCCTTTATGATAAAAAAAGGAATTACAACTTTTCTAGGCCCCAAATGATAGAAAAACACCATAAATGATCTCTGAGCCAAACAACTCACCAGAAAGATTCATCTGTCTAAAAACATTCAACTTAATACAAATGCACACAGCCAGCAATTTATATATACCAGAAGAGGATTTGCTGATTGCACGGACCCTCAAATCACTAACCACATCACAATTAGAATAGAGTATCTGGCTCAATAACTGTTCCTCAAAGAAATTGGAGATCTTCTTCAATTGACTTTCCTGCCGTCTAATGAAACATATTCTGAAGTCATAGAAAACCTGGTAGAAAACGCCCTCTTACCTCAAATAGGCTTATGATTCACATGTTAAATGGGAAAAGTGCAATTAAAACTGGGGAAAGGCTTTATGTGATAACAAGATACTGAACACTCTTATCAGGATGAGTAATATAGTGAGGAGATAGATTCTATTAAAATGCGCAAGTGAGTCCAAATATTGTATTGCTATCATCACTTTCAGAGAATATCAAAAATTAACCTTTGAGAAGCTCAAAAAAATTAATCAGAGATAATGAAATTCCAAGGGTTCTGAACATGTTTTTTAAGCATGAAAATATACAAAGGAAAAATTCTTGAGCTCAATAAACACCCTCTGACGTCCAGATGAAACAAAAAATTCAGAAATGATGCAGAAGGAAGACTTAATTTTTGATAAATCCTTAGCCCTCTATACTCAGTGAGACCTTGACAATGTCCCCCCTTTGTTCCCCAGTTTTATTAATTTCATTTCCTCAGTTCACCACCAAAGAAATACAACAGAAGACAGTTTTTAAAGAGGTCCTCTGACACAATTTATCTCATTCTCATAACCACCCTCACCATATTCTTGATTTTGAGAGGATTCCATATTCCTTGGAAAATGGAAGCCACTGAAATTGTTTGGAATACTTAAAGCGATGATCATTAAAACGAGGTTTCCCAGTAGGATTTCTGTTAAATTTGGGGAAGTTCTTTGAGGAAATAATCATCAACGAACCATTACACTGACTGGCTTAGAAAGACCTTCTGACTTTAGGCAATATGAGAGAGACAAAGGAGGAAGAAACACATCAGATTCCTTAATAACCCTCATCTAATTGATAAGAAGGAAATAGAAGGTAAAAAAGCATTTCTTGTGACTATTTATTGACATAAATCCTTCCTGTCTTACTTTCTTTAGACGTAGACTTATCAAAATAATTTGAGGAAAAAAATTTCCCCTATACCCAGTGACAATTATCGATGCCTTTTTCCAAGTCAGAAAAATGATACTCCGCCTTGATAATTATCTCAATCAATACTGATAAATTACAAACAGGAAACTACAATTTTTCACCATATAAGCAACCCTTCATCTCTTGTAAAGTCCTAGATTTGATTTACTGACCCAGTTTTTCACAAATTAAACATAATATTCTTAGTTCAAGTTCAAAAAATGATACATCTGGGGTCAATAAACGCAGGAGAGGAGGTATTTTTCAATTGGGGAAGTGAATGAAACGCTTCTTGGATTGCGCTAAAGAAATGGGAGAACGTTTGCAAAAATGAAGGATAATTCTTTGGCTTTTACCCACCAAAAATCGCCGTTACCAAAATTGCAGTTTGTAAGCCGAAACCTCCAATCCCATTACAAAGTGAAATTTCTGGGAGTGACTTTGAAATTGAGACTCAAACTTGGAAAATATCTTTAAATAATCAACAAATACTTAAATCAGACCCTCAGCTCAGCTTATTAGCTCACCCATTTCATGGACTATACAGAAATGAGTGAAATTAACTCAATTTATCAGTCTTACAAACCAAGGTCATCCTTGGTGGTAGAAGCATATAGCTTAAAATAAGAAGCCAAAATGAAGTTACTAAGATACCGAATATTTTTTACGTCAAGGAAGGTATCCCCTGTGATTCCGAAACAAAAAAACTAAATTTTGAAATGGGACAGACGTTTCAATTCAATTACCTGCCATAATTTGAAGCTGACCGACAATTATTTTCTGAGAAGGTTAAAGAAACCTCACAGAGACCCGATCTGGTAAGTCATAAGCATGGAATTGACAAAAGAATCAGAATACCACAAATAAAAAATCCAAAATGTTCCTCCTTGAAGTGGAGTATGAAATTTCTCATTAACAACCTTAGGATTATCAAAAGAGTCTAATGCACAATTGACCCCATTTCAATTTAAGGAAGGAATGTCAGAAACACCATGAGCATCCTTCAGTGATAGTAAAGGGAAATGGCATGAAGCCCTTCTATTAAGCTAACACAAAGAGAGAAACATGAAATATTACTAATTTTAAATTATATTTAACAGATATTTCAATGGTAATAAACCTTTTAGGAGAGTACCTTTCAGCCCAAAACTTTTCAAAAGTCTTGATTTTACTCTTGAATCCACTGTGGCACTCGAGTAGCCTACAAAAAAAAACCTAGTAATTAACTGGTGCTATAGATGTACAAAAAGAGCAAACTACTACTTCTCCATATGATTCCCAGAACACAAAAGCATCAAGAAAGCCTTTCAGGTGGAAAGCCCTGTCAGGTAGGAAGCATGCTCCTCTGAGGTGAAGCAGTACACAATTTAAAGGGAAATCCCAGAAATACTTCAACATATAATACAAAACAACCTCCCTCAAAAAAAAACCATTAATAAAATCAGAAGTAGAAATAGTGATCCTTGTGAATTTCCCAGGTAATATCTTTCATCATCTTGGAAAAATGGGAAAATTTCTATCAAAAATCATCTGAAATCTGAGAAGTTGACAAACCCCACTCTATTAACACCTCCATTGAATAAAGATGTCGCAAACGCCTAATTTCATAAATGAAATAAGCAAAAAGACCAGATAATAACCTTTGTTTTTTTTGATTTAATATCAAAAATCGGATTCAATTTTGGAAGTTAATTAAAAGAAACTACTGTGGTTTGAACCAATTTAGAAAAACGTCAATAATAGATTACATATAATTTTACCACAAACATTTGGCCTTAATATTGAGGCTGTAATTTTCTAAGAACGGAAAATTCTATGTTCAAAAGAGCCTCTGGAGCTCAAATCTTAATATTCAACTGATTCATAACCAGCATATATTCCACTTCATTCCCCTTCCATGGATGCTTCCCAAAAATATGAAATTTTCTTCCCTAACACGAACACACCTTTGATATTCTTGATTAGTGGCTTTTCTACTGGACTATTCATATTTTTGGATATTCTCTTTCTTAAATAACTTTCTCAAGTATATTTGTTTAGCTATAAGGTAGAAACCCCCCATAGATGGATCCACCTCAAGACAAACCGATCTATAAGTATAAGAGGTCAGTAAAAATTGAAATACCCAAAGCCTGAAAGCCTTAGTGAGCTTATTAGAGCTAAATTCTAAATATACTGTCCACATATTATCAATAAATCTTTCTAAAAAAAATCTATTTCAGCCAGTTTATAAATCTCAACCTGAAGTCACTATCTACCCCATGAGCAATCCTGCAAACCTCAAAAGGAAGAATGGCTGAGGAGCTCTTATTTATCCCAAACTTGAAGTCTTATTGGGGCACACGAATCTCACTTATCAATTCCATCTCAGCCACTAAAGAACTCATTGGAAGCCCTGGTACTACCCTCAGATTGACCCCCCTTTTCTTTCTCAAGAACCGTATTGTTTTTCGGGATATAGATTTGGTTTTTAATGTGAAAGAAATAAGACTTTTCAAATTATTTTCCCTATCCTATGAGTGATATGATGAAATATTATTATGTGCATCTAAAATTAAAAAACTAATTGATGAGAATTAAGCTTCAGATTTGGATACATAATTTTTTGATAGAATTAACCAATGTTATTATTAACTCTAAGTTACTATCAAAAACATCTGGTCAAATTATTTGAGGTTTATTACTGCGACTGATATATTAATTCAAATTTCATGTCTTGAGGGATTCATATATAGGCTTTTAATCAAAAAATTGTTCATTTGTATCCTCAGATAATTCTTAAAGTATTATTAGTTTTACTTGATAATGATCAAAGAGGATTATTTTGAGGATGAAATACACAGAAGCCTATTAATATAATATTATTGATTTTGGATTAATAGACAACTGATTAAGCCTATGCTGTGTGTGAAAATCTTGACTAAATCAATATATATATAGATGTTTTATATATAGTTTAAGCTATTCATTTATCCATTTAAAATATCAATTAAAGCTCACCTTAACCTCTTTTGAGTATTGAAACCCCAAATCTTCAATATTAATTTATCCAATATTTTAAATATTTCAAAGCTTCTATAGAATTCATTACAAGTGTCAAAGAAATTTTTACCCAGATATCTTGAAGTTCCTTTCCAAATGTGGTATACATCCATTTCAAATTTAATGTTCAGTTGAACTCTAATCTTGATCTTTGACAAGCTCTAAAATGATTTAATACAGGAAGAAATCCTTATTTGGGCTTTAAGATCCCAAATGTGGTATATCCTGTAAACTCTTACGATTTCCCCCATTTTCCCTTTAGTGTGTAACTTTCTTATTTAATCATTTTGAGGCATAATGTGGAGCTGAGAATTGTTATCTGAGCACCCTCAGGATCAACAATCTGCATGGAAACTATTAAGAAATCCAGTAAGTACACAACACACCTCAACTTTAACTTAATTTTTGGATTTCACAATATATTTTTTTTTAATGAAAGCTTAAGTTGAAGTTGCTGATTCAAAATATAATATTAAGTATTGAGTATTATGAAGATATTCAAGGTTTTCTTCCCCACAAAAATGATAATTTTCTGGCTTTAAAGCCTTAAAGTGACAAAAACAGTCAATTCTCTTGTAGGATTAATTTAGAAACCTATTTTTATGAATTTTTTCTTCCTAAGTAAAGCTATAGTGAATCTCACTCCAAAACTCATCTGATGAGCAAATTACATAATCAAATGATTGTGCTTGACCTTTGGTGTACTTTGTGCATATCTCAAAAGTTTGAATTTGATATTTCAAAAGAAAAATAGAAAAATACCATCAGCTAACCTCCTCCAGACATCTGGATGACAAATTAATGGATAATGGAATTTACACATTAGTTTCATTGGGGTAAATATTGTGGCTTGTCAATAACATAATTGAATAAATCATGGAGGAATGTGATTACATAAAGGCTTTATCACATTAAGACTCGTACTCTTTATGTATTACAAATAAGGTCACAAATAAATTATAAGAATCATTTTAAGTGTGCTGATCAAAGTTTGTTTATCAAAATCTCATTCAAATAAGTAAAAATGACATAAAAAGCCATAAATCCTTGATTATCTCATAAGATAATGGAGAAACATGAGACAGATTGCACCATTAGATTCCCCATAAAAACTCACATATATCACTTTTTCTATGCCTTATCTATATACCTTGTTATATGCACTTTTATGATCAGTGCATATATTCATGGTTTTTAGCTCATATTGTTTGAAATGAACAAGATAAAGGAATCATTCAAAAGTAAAGTTACCCCATAATTACTTTAAAAATATGGCTAAAAAATTCATTTGGAAATCTAGAAAACAATTTATGAAGAATAAAGAGGAATTGCACAAAAATAGCAGTACCAGTTGACCACTTAAAACCAAAGGTTGTCCAAACTCAAAAGAAGTGAATATTCAGATTCTACTAGCTCATACATGAATAATAACATTTTATTTGTCATTATATTGAAAGTATAAACTCTTGAAATCATGGTTCCAAGCTTAAAATAGCAAATTTTGACAGGAATGACTTCTCACAAGAAAGAAAATCAAAAGTGGAGCTTTTATTATTTAACTGAATTTTCTTTGCACCTTGGTGAGGACATTCCAAGAAATCAGAATTCAATCTCTAAATAGAAATATTGTAAAAATCTATAAATGCATCAAGGATTAAAATTGAAGCTTAATTTGAGTCATTTAAATGTAATATTAAACTGAGTTTGACAGTAAAAAAAGGATATTACTGGTTTGTTTTGATATTTTAGGATCAAAACAAACATACATATTGAAATAACTCATATTAAAAGCTTATGAGGTCATCAGAATTAGACCTATAGTGATATCTTTAAAAATGTTGCAATAATGATTTAGTCTTGACAAAAACTTAATATAATAATCTTTTCTCGTGGATAAAGTCATTTCATAGGTACTATGAAGCTTCCAGTCACTAGGTGGAAGGAGGTTTACTATAAAAAGACCTCTTCCCCCTCTATTTCCCCCCCAGATGCATCAAATTCAATAAGAGATTAAATACTATAATACAGCACTTTATTCTTTAAATGGAAATATTAATTGTAAAGAACTGAATTTATAAACTATTGTAATATTTTACTCTTTAGCTATATCATTAGTATTGTTAAGAATTTTACATTCTCTTGAATCCTCAATTCCATGTAAAAAAACATTAAAAATTGTATTTATTAATATTTATACTTGTAATTACTATCAAAAAAAAAGCAATTACATTTTTATGCATAAAATTCTTCAAAAGTATTATATAAAGTATTCAAAGTAGGTTATTTTATTTTATTATAATATTCTTCTATTAATATAAAACTTTAGTATTGGTAATATTATTGTTATAAATTGTTTTTATCCTGAATTAACAATATTCAATGAATTGATTATTTTTTTGTAAAAATAATGAATTTCCATAAATATATTAATCTATTAATTATTAATATATTCATTCATTGTATTATTTTATTACTTATAAATGAAATGAAATATTTTATGCCATGATTATAATACTATTTTTCATTAATATGAGGAAGCTCAGAGTACAATTATTAAAAGATTATGAGTTCTTGTTTGTTGGTTCATTTAAAACCCTATATTTGGGGACATGGCCATAATATTTACTTAAAGATCTTATAAAAAAGGTTTAAAATAGGGTATATCAAATAAAAATTTATATTTATAATAATAATTTCTATAATAACCTTATAATCATTGAATTTAATGACTACTGAGGCAGTTGGAAAGTGATTGTGCTGTCTTAAAAATGATTTTTCACATCATCAGATTTACAAGACCTTTCTTTGGGTGAATCTAGTGATTGAATAAGGATTTTATGAATTGAAAATATAGATTTGTATTGTAATTTCATGAAAATAAAATAAAAAAGACATGTAAAGAATTTATTTTTGTTCTTACTTTTTTTCTGTTCTAAAAAAGAGAAAATCAATTTTTTACATAAAAAATCTCTGTATCTTTTAAAAAATAACAGTTTTCAAATAAGAGACTTATATTCATCTGTCCTTTTTTAGTGCTTGAAGATAACCCAACAGAAGATAACCAAGCCACTTTTGAAATATTTTTGGAAGAAACTTCTGAAAGCTCTCCAAAACCAAAGCCAATTAAGAAAATAAAATCCAAAACTTGGTTTTCTAGCACAAATCATTCAGGATTCTGAATATAAGCACCTTTGTGCAAATATTATAAAAAGGTTTGCTATTATTTGTACTCCTTTTTTTGTTAATTCTTCAAATGCCTACAAGGAGAGAGTCTTAATACTCCCCAGAATCAGATGGAAGTAAACTCAGTATCAGGCCAAGTGTATGATGAAGGTGTAATAAGGCTATTTACAGCTTTACCTATGACTGTGACACAGTAAAATCAATTTGAATGAAGTTTATAATGGATAATAAAAGCTTATGATTTAATAATAAGGACTTTAATATTGTAAAGTAGTGGTGGTGAGTGCTGTTGAAAGCCCTAGGTGCAGCTTTACCTGTTGGTTTACAATAATAAAGACTACAATACTAAAGTTTATAGTATAAACTTATTTCTTTCCAAGAGTATAGCTGTTTTTGACAGTTTTACTGCATAGAAATTCAAGAGCAGGATGAGGAAGCCTTTTCTGGTGGAAAGAAGGCCTCCTTTTATCCTAAAATGGGGTGGAATGGCCCTCTAGACCATCCACATAGAGGAAGTGAAAGGATTTTCACTTCAGAGCACTGGCTTGCAGTTTTCATAGTGCCTGTATGCTTTGTATTGGGCTCAGATGTGGCTTTTAAACCACATCCGGGCAGTTTGCACCAATACAGCATGAAGATTTTCATCTGGGGACCACATAGCCCTCTTATGAAGTGTATGATGTGAAGAATGCTGTAAAGAACCTGTATGGGACCCCAGTATTGAATGAATTTTGAGTTAGTGAAGTATAAACATGCTTCTTTGTCTATTTGACACCTCATAATCATACTTATGGGAGAATATCTCACAGTAAGACTGTATTGGTCTAATTGAGGGATTTGAGCTTAAAGCTGCCATAACTTTGTCAGTTTTTGTGATATAAAGCTAAACTTTGATTCATTTTGTAGCCCTGGATGTTCTCTAAACAATGGTACCACCTTTTATATGCTTATTATTCTGTATGCCAAAGTTATGCCATGTACAAGATGTTTTGTACATATATATGTTTTGCTTAAAAACTGTATAGAGCTTGTTTGCCCAATACCTTTTGTTCTAGATGAGATATGGGGAAATTGATGGCACCATCAGATAGTTCCGATTGGGCTCTTTCCAAAAAGACCCACTTTAGGTATCTCACACTAAGACTGTAGAAGTTAGATGGGAAGTGAATATTTTACTCACCTTTATTTGACCTTATTTTGACCATAACTTCTGTAATCCTGGTGCAGGCTCAGTTTGTCTATCACCATTGAATATCCCCAGCTTATAGCTCTATTTTTGAAGCCCATTTGATGGTGTTAAGACTCCTCCTTTGTATTGCAGCTAAGAGGTGAAAATTAAGGTTTATGCTCAGCAACAACTTTGAGCAGGAATAATTTTGTTATTCTTTGTCCTATGATGATGGGACTTGTATATTTTGAAAGAAGTGAGTTTACTCTGTGTTTTGATACATTTTGAGCTGATTTGGCTCAGCTACATGTTTTGGTGGTATCCTGGCTATACCATTGATTTATGGTATTTTGCTTTCATGCTTGTGCTCTGGCTTTGAGTCACAGGCTGACATACCCTCCCTCTAAAAAAGGCTCATAACTTATGAGACTTTTCAGTCCTCCTAGAGGCCCTGAATCTTCTTAGGTGAAGTTTCCTATCTGGTATGGCATCTTCAGAAAGCCATTTGTCTCTATATGCTGTCTTGTTTTCAAATCTGACCAAGTACTGTCTCTGGTCTTTACCATTCAGTGTAGTCTTTCTGGCCTTGATTATTTTCCTCACAGGCCCAAGGGAGTCTTCCACTTACACTATCCCTGGTGAGGTGGGGTTTTTCTTCCTGGAGGGGAACTTATCCTCCTCTGTCTGGAAGTATGGCTTGACTAAAATAACTGGAAAGACTGGGTGCTTCCAAGAAAATTCCTCTGTGAGTTTGACTTCCATTGCATTTTCTCCTATCAATTTAATGATAGTAAAGGGCCCTCAAAATTAGTCTCTCATTTTCTTAGGTCCTTTAATATTATTAAAGTTCAGTGTAGACACTAACACTTGGTCCCCTTATTTAAAGTCAGGTTCCATGTGTGATTTTTACCACCTCTGCTTATTATATTCCTTTGCCTCAGCTATGAATTTGGCAGCTGTGTCACAAACCTTTTTCCACATATCATGGAAGTATTTGGCTGTGGGTGGACAGTCAGAAGATATTTCTTCAAGTGATCCACAGGAAATTGTGGATTCCACCCTTTATCTAGCAGTGAAGATGTTTTTCCTGTGGTAAAGTGCTGGCTTGTGCTATAAGGCAGCTGAACTGCTGGTAGAAGGGTGACCCAGTAATGGGTGTAACCTTCATGGTCCTCATATTCCATGCCATAGGCACACAATCTTCTGAGGATGTCTTCCCTTGTTTGGATCATCCTTTCAGCTAATCTATCTGTTTGTGGGTGGTAAGCTGTAGAAAAAGCCAGTTTAGTACCCCGCATGTCACAGAGGTTGGTCCAAAGTCCTGATGTGGATTTTGGGTCCCTATCACTAATGATAATCTGAGGGACTCCACAGGTAGATATTATGTTATTCCAAAATAACAGTGTAGTATCCATTGCTGTATCCTCTTTGTGACATGGTAGGCACCTCACAGTCTTGCTGAACCTATCAACTATTATCAAGAAAGAATTGAAGTTCTCCTTGCCTCCTGGTACAAGACCTGTAACCCAGTCCATGTTGATAGTTTGCCATGGGTGCTTGGGTTCTTATATGTCTTGAAGTAACCCACACTTCTTCCCATGTTTTCTATTTGCCTTTTGGCATATTTCAAAAGTGTTGATATATTCACTCAACTCTTGTTCCCATTTGGGCCACCAAGCTGTGCTTCCTACCCTCTCCTTAGTTCTGTCCTCACTCATGTGTCCCATATAGGGGCAGTCATGGCATTTGTGTAGGATCAAGGATATATGGTCTCTGTCCACTATGGTGGGTGCAATAGTGTGCTTTTCTCTATGGTAGATCAGGCCATCTATAAGGAAAAACTGGTTATTATTATAGTCCCTCAACCAGGTTTCCTCTAGCTGGGATTCCAGTTCTGGGTTCCTGTATTTTTGTTGAAGGAGTTGCAACAATATGCCACACTGTTTGTGTTTGACATATGTCTTAATCACTGCATTTAAGAATTGATTATGCAACTCTGAGGAACTTATTCCCGATATGGGAGTTTCTGTTCCTTCTGAATCAGTGTCTCCACTGTTTGGAGTACCACCTTCTGGTGCCCATTCAGAAAATCTGAAGTTTTTCCTCCTATCTATTTCCATGAAATGGATAAGGATCTTGGCTGCTACTTCAGGGTCATAAGCTGGGTTGCTTTTGACATTATCCAGTGGCCATCTGCTGAGGCCATCTGTATTGGTATGACTTTTACCCTCTTTGTATATGATGGTCATGTAGCCCCTATACTATTGTATGGCTATTTGCCACCTCAACATGTGTCTATTGGTAGTCTTCATGTTCAGTCAGGACATCAAGGCTGTGCAGTGTGTGTAGACTTCAAAGACTGCACCCTCAAAATAATATTTAAGTTTCTCTAGAGCCCATACTCAGCATAGACATTCAGTCTGGGTTCCCCCATACCTGGCTTCTGAATCTTTCAGTTGCCTAGAGATGTAGCATATTACTCCCTCTCTTGGTTCACCATCCACAATTTTTCTCTGGTGAAGGGCTTCCCCTAAGCCTTGGCTACATGCTGCATCTATGTATAAATTGAATGGTAGTTCAAATTCAGGTAAGATGAGCACAGGTGCATTTGTGAGTTCATGTTTGATCCTCTCATATGCATCCCTCCTTTCCTTGCTAATTTCAAAAACTACATCTTTTGAACTTGTACAGACTACTAGTTATGGGGGGAAAAGTTCTGATGTGGTTTCTGTAGTAGCTAGAACCCCCAAGGAAAGGTTGCATCTCTTTGATGTTCTTTGGTACTGGTTTTAGAAGTACTTCTGCTAATTTGTTGTGGTCTATGGCCAGACTAAGATCTGAGACTTTGTGCCCTAGAGCTAGTAACTCTTGTTGGCCAAAATTTCACTTTTTAAGTGAAATTTTTAGATTAATGGGTGTGAATTTACTTAGCACTCTGTCTATGTACTGCACATAGTCTTCCCATGTTTCTGATTATAGAATGATGTCATCAATATATACTACAATCCAGCCTTCCAATGTCTCTTCTTGAAATATTGTGTCCATCCACCTTTGGAAGTGGGCTGGTTCATTTTTGATGCCAAATGGCATCCTGGTGTACTCATATATGCCCATATGGCATATGATTCTGAGTAATTTCATGGAGTTTGTTTTAACTCCTTTCTGGTGAAAGCCTTTCATACAAGCAATTTTGGTTATGTATTTGGCTTTTGCCAGTTTGTCTAGAGCATGAGGTACTCTAGGTATAGGGTACCTGTCAGCTTTTGTGTAGTTGTTCAGAGCTCTGAGATCTCCACACAGTCTAGATTTGCCATCATTCCAGGTGATCAGGACAGGAGTGGTGATCTCCAGTATTTCATTGTGTCCAATTTTTCTGATAACATTCATGGCTAGGAGTGCATTGATGTGTTTTTCAATTTCCTTCCTAGTCTCCAGACCTGCTGGGTATGGAGGTCTTGTGAGCATGGGTGGATAAGGTCTTCTCACATCCAGATATAGTTCTATATCATGGCAGCTGATTTTGACTAATGGTTCTTCACCAATGGCAAATTCTGGTCTATTCTTCCTCAGAATCTTCAGCAAACTTAGTTTATGTTTACTGGTGAGGGTAGTGCTGAACTTGCCCTCTCTGAATTCATTCAGTAGTTCTTCAAGTGGATCCTGGGCAGATATTTGGTATATATAAATGGAAATGTTTTTTTCCTTGTTGGTACCAATAGTAATGTTCCTGTTTTTACTATTTTAAATATCAATACCATACATCCTCTGGTAATCTTCCCCCAGTAAGAACCCTTGGATGTGGGCATCATCAAGCACTACAAACTCTGGGTTGAGTCTTACATTACCCTTCCTATGGGTTATAATTATCTCTTTGATAATTTTCCCAATGGAAGGCATCTTCCCTCAAGCACTTTTGAAGTTCTTTGCCTTGGTTGGAAAGAGTTTTTTTTCCCAATTTGGTAAGTGGTTGTCCAGATAATTTCTGGCCACTATGGAGCAGTGTGCCCCACTGTCAATGATAAATGGGTGTTGAGAATTGTCAATGCAAACAGTCATTTTTGTGGCTATCCCATATATGTATGCCATTCATTTGGTTCATGTGACCAGGAATGTCTGTGCATCCTGTGTATGTTTGCACAAGTTTTTATTGGCAGTGTTTTGTGGCATGCCTGCTTCCAACTGTATGTCCTGGATTTCTAGTGGTGTTTCTGCTTGGTATTCCACTAGAAAGTCCTCTCTTAAGTCTTGCTCCTCATCAAATTTTTCTCTGATGGCATCTCCCATAAAGTCTGATTCAGAAGCCTCTGTTGGGGATTCCTCCTCTGGGACTTTCTCAATGGCATAGACTTTTTTCTTTGCCTTTGGCCAGTTGTTGGAATAGTGGTCTGTTGAACCATCATTGTGACAAGAATTTTTCTTATTAGTCACTTCTGCCACTCTTTCTTTGGGTTTGTCTTTGAAACCCACCCTGAAAGGTTGTTTCTCTTTGAAACCACTGATTTTATATGGGGAATTTTTCCTATATTTGTTCTTTTCCTTATTTCTTGTAAGGTATTTTCAATGTGATCTAGAGTGAAATTTTGGTTGCATCTGCATTTTACTGCATGCTCTAGTTCTCCTGGCATTTGTGTCAGGAGTTTGTGATTCCTCATCTGAATTTTCATTTGAGGATCAATGGCTTTGAGTCTTTTAGACTGTCTAAGATACCATTCATATGGATCTTTGTCAACTGAATACTTGTCATTTTCAAATGACATGGTTGTTTTACATACCCAAGTACCATTGCTGTACTTTTGCATGATTTGACTCTTCCACCATGGCCAGTTTCTGCTGCCATGGATTTCTTTCTTTTCTGTGTACCATATACTAGCATGTCCTTTGAATGCTGTCTTAATTCTAGCATTAATCCAGTAGGCTGGTATGCTTGGTAAATCAATGGAGAGTCCATCAATATAATCTATGAGTCCCATATGATCATATTCTCCTGTACCAGAGGATTTTGGCAAGCTTGAGGCGTCTGGAAGCTGTTTTAAGGCTTCCTTCTCATAATAAGACATATTATCTTCATCCTGGTATTTAGATGGAGATCTTTCCTTATTCACCAAAATGGCATCTGGTTTGATGTCCTCTTGGTGATATGGATTATCCATAACCTGGCCTTGTTGTTGTGGCTTCAAGTTATGGTAGACATTGAACAGTTTGTTTATGTCTTGATCCAGAAAATTCCTGTCCCTTTTTCTGTGGTGTTGCTCTTCAAAGAATAGATTCAGTCCTTTGTTGGTTTCTTCACAGGCTTTGCTCAATTGAGCATGTCCTTCTTAAAGGGTTTTAACAATTTTGTCCATGGAGGCTGTCAATTTTTTCATCCTCTCATGTCTTGCTTCAAGTTCTGCAAACCCCTTTTGAGTTTGCTCAGAATATTGGGACATTTGTAACCACAGTGCATCACTGTTTAAGTTACTCTCAGGTGTGACAACATTATGTTCAATATTAGTGGGGGTAATATTTCTGTTAAGAGGACCACTGATTCTAGAGTTATTTACAACTACTTCTGGTTCTTGTGTACTTATTTCACCAAATCCAACAGCTTCTGGATCATTGGGTCTGACTCTCTCTTCCTTTGGTTGAAGGTGGTCCTGTTTTTTCCCTTGTCTCCTTGTCTTCTCCAGGAAACTTCCTGGGATTGTGAAGAATGGTGACTCTTGGCCACTGATCTGTTGGTTCCTGATTGGTGTGAAGCCACTGGAGAGCTGGTTTGGTCTACTCCTTGTGAGCCTAAAGGAATCTGAGTTTGCCCTGTCTGGGTCAGTTTTTCTTCTATAGCTTGGATAGTGGCTTGATTCCCCCTTATCCTGTTTGCCCTCACCTCCAGGCGTCTGAACTTCCTGGTGGGATTCCAACCTTTGGTGATTACCATAAGGTCTGTGAAGTCTATCTCTTTGCGACAGCTCTTCTGCCCAATTCCTCCAAGTTCTGCCCAGTGGGATTCCAGGTTGAACCTCTTGTTGTCCATGCTCCATTGAAAATGTCTTTGAGGAGTTGGTGGAGCTGAAGAGCTTGATCCATATCCTTCCAGTCCTCTGGTTTGAGGTATCTGTTGAATTTGAGTGTGAATGGAGGAGTGGGTATGTTTTCCCTCGATGTCTTTCCATCCACCACTGTTTCCAAGGTGTCCTCTTCCAGGTATTCTGGCTCTGGACAATCCTTCTCTGTCCTCTGGCTGGGTCCTTTGTGCACCAAGGTCTCTGAGGTGTAAAGGTGACATATCAGTGTTTGCAAGAAGTCAAAAGATTTATGTTGTTGGGATATTTACCTTTTACTGTGCCTTGTACAAATTTGTTGTCTGCTGCTTTTGGCAATTTAACTTTAGAGGTTATAACTTGGTTAATGACTGTAATATTCCCTGTACAAGTTGTTAATGTTGGTTTGCCTTGTATTGATGCAGAGGTTTGTGGTTTTCTATTCCGCTGAGTGGAAACGGGTGTCCATGTTTTAGGTGTTATAAGGCCTTCACTGTGCCTCTTTCATTTTCCCTTGCTGCCCTCTGGTTCTGAGGGTGTCACTGATGTGCTGGCCTGTGACTGGGTCTCTAGTGGGATGTAGTCCTTTTCCACTGAATCAGACAGGAAAAAGAGGGCTTATTGTCAGTTAAGACTTTTTAAAATGCTGTTTTCATGTCTAAGAATGGCCTCTGGGCAATATATTTCTATATTATGCCCTTGTATTATGACAGTGTGATTGAATCAACAATTCCATGTCAGAAATTCAGCTTACAGATATCTGGCACACTGTTTGTATACCAGTATCTCACAGATTAACTTGTAATTAGCAAGTATAATCTGAAACAGTGGCTATGTAAGAGGGTAATTGAAATTAAAAATGTACCCAACAACGCCTCAATTGTTGCTTTTACAGAAAGAGGTGCCCTTATTTAATTAAAAAAATGGACTATACTAATGGCTCAATGTGTTCAAATATGTAGAACATGCCAAAAAAAAGGGTTTTGTGGTGATTAAATTATAATCAACCACGCAACAAGGCAAAAAATAGAAGAAAATACAGTTGTATACAGCATATATCACTCAAAAAATAAATAAAACATATATATTTCATTTATTTTTAAATGAAATTTACAGCTAAAAAAGAGAAAAAAGTGTCAGAATGAAGAAAATAAGAGAAAAAACTCACTTACAAGGTCCAAAAAGAAGCTTAAAAACACGGCCAGGCCTCCAAAATGTCAGGCTGAGTCTATGATGAAGGTGTAATAAGGTTATTTACAGCTTTAACTATGACTGTGCCACAGTAAAATTAACTTAAGAGAAGTTTATAATGAATAACAAAAGCTTAAGATTTAATAATAAGGGCTTTACTATTGTAAAATAGGGGTGGTGAGCACTGTTGAAAGCCCTGGGTGCAGCTTTACCTGTTGGGTTACAATAATAAAGTCTACAATACTAAAGTTTATAGTATAGCCTGATTATATTGAAAGACTATAACTCTCTTTGAAAGTTGTAATATGTAGGAATTTAAGAGCAGGATGAGGAGACCTTTTCTGGTGGAGAAAAGGCCTCCTTTTATCCTAAAATGGGGTGGAATGGCCGTCTAGACCATCCATGTAGAGAAAGTGAAATGTTTTTCACTTCAGAGCACTGGCCAGTGGTTTCCATAGTTCCTGTATGCTCTGTATTGGCCTCAGATGTGGTTTTGAAACCACATCTTGGCAGTTTTCACCAATACAAGGTGAAAATTTTCATCTGGGAACCACAAAGCCCTCTTCTGACATGTAAGATGCATAGAATGCTGTACAGAACCTGTATGGGACCCCAGTATTGAATGAATTACGGCGTAGTGAAGTATAAAAGTGCTTCTTTGTCTATTTAACACCTCATAATCATACTTATGGGAGCATATCCCACAGTAAGACTGTATTGGTCTAATTGTGGGATTTTTAGCTTAAAACTGCCACAGCTTTGTCAGCTTTTGAGATATCAAGCTAAACGCTGGTTCATTGTGTAGCTATGGATGTGCTCTAAGCAAGGGTACCTCATTTCATATGGTTATTATTAAGTATGGCAAAGTTATGCCATGTACAAGATTTTTTTTACATATATACGTTTTTCTTAAAAACAGTATAGAGCTGGTTTGCCCCATAACTTTTTCTCTAGATGAGATATTGGGAAATGGATGGCCCCATAAGATAGTTCTGATTGTTGTCTTTCCAAAAATACCCACTGTAGGTATCTCACACTAAGACTGTAGGATTTAGATGAGAGGTGAATATTTTAATCACCCTTATTTGACCTTATTTTGGTCATAACTTCTGTAATTCTGGTTCTAGCTCAGTTTGACTGGTACTATTGGATAGCCCTAACCTAGAGCTCCATTTATACTACTAATTTGATGGGTTCAAGTCTCTTCCTCTGTATTCCAGATATGAGGGGAAAATTAAGGTTTATGCTCAGCAACAACTTTGAGAAGGAATAGCTTTGTTATTCTTTGTCCCATGATGATGGGACTTGTATATTTTGAAAGGAGTGAGTTTCCTCTTTTTTTGATATCTTTTGAGCTGATTTGGCTCAGCTACATGTTTTGGTGGTATCTTGGCTATACCATTGATTTATGGTATTTGGCTATCATGATTATGCTCTGGTTTTGCATCACAGGCTGACACTCAGGGGTGGAATTCATCCCACAAAAGGTGACAGAAAGGTAAAAATACCCAGAAGAACATAATCCACACAAGGAAGTGCCCTATCTCAAAGGAAAGTCCTTGAAATTCCCATTATTTCTGAATCAGAATTAGAACTAAACAGGATACATTAAATTACAAATAGATACCATTAGCAGTACTACACAATCCACAAAGACAAAGACTTGGAAATGTTACCCCAATCCACCAAGCAGTAATTAACTCTTGGCAAATCCTCAAGAAATTTCTTTAAGAGCAGGAAATAGTTAAATAATCCAATAAATGGAATCCCTTATCATCCAAACCTCAAATCAAAAATATAAGGAAATGGAACATCAAAATCAGGGAGGCAAGCAAGGAAGAAGCCCTAGTAGCTCCTACCACATACCCTCAAGTCAACTAACCTCACCAGCAGGGAAAAAAGAACAAGAATAATAGTTTGAGGAAGATATTTTCCCCCAGTTACAAGATCCCAAGAAGCCAAAAAGCTTCTATGGAAAAAAATTTTAACATGGCCAGAACCTTGATGAAATTCATGGACAAAGAGGAACAAATCATGAAATAACTATCCTTCCCAACAAAATGACTTTGTCTCCTGATTTTGGAAATACAGGAACAATAATTAAAAATAGAATATTACCTCTAAATGAAATTGAAAGTATTCTTTTATTATTAAAAGTACTAAATGACAGTATAACATCTGTATCCCAAATTGGTATACAAAATAAGGAATAAATATATAATATTGAGCTTGTGGTTGAAAATAACCAGCCAAATATTTCAATTGAAAATACTCAAACATTGATCCAAGTGAAACAGGAATTTTATAAGCACATAACATATATCAAAAACACATTTTGACAATCAATTATGACCAAAGTATTGATAATTCAACAAAGAAATTAAACAAATCTTCCTCTTCTGTTGCAAAATTTGAAGAAAATGATTCATCACACCAAAAATTACTTTTTAGCCAAGTAGACAAGAGTGATGAATAAATAATGAATCTCAAAGATGACATTAAAGGTGAAAACAGAGTCATTACTGAGAAAATGGATAAAATAAATGAGGATAACATAAATATGCTGGAGTTATCAACCACATTTTCCCATATAAAAAGTACTGTTAAACCAAAAAAGACAGATTACAAACCCCTTTATGACAGCTTTGAGTCCTCAGAAACACAATAAATTTTCTATAAAGGAAACACCCCAGCCTAAATAATGGATAACATTCACAAGTATTACCATATGTCATTTGTTGAAACAATTGATATGCTTCCAGAAGATTATCTTATAACAGATTAATTAATCACTGAAATATTACATTCATCATTTGAAAAATCTTCATAAAGATGGTATTATGGCATAAGACAGGAAAATTAGAAAACTACCTGGTCTTGATGAAAATATGAAGTACTCACCAAATGGGATAATGATTCCTCAAGGGATAAAATAGAAAATACATTTTATAATCAGTTTTTTGACCCAGATAAGAACAAACCTTTAACTTGGTTCTTAAAAAAAGTTGAAAGATTAAATTTCATATATCCAGAGGTGTCACAAAAAATGGTGCACATGAAAATGCTTAATAAATGTGGAGGAGAAATATAATACGCGCTAAGAAGCAGACTCTTAGAGTCCTGTTCCACAGAAGAGTACATTAATGCACTTGAAGACTTTGAGAAAAGAGTTAATATTGGAAGAACGTGGAAGAAGTTGGACATAAAAAAACAAGCAAACCATTTATCAAGAAAGATAAACCAAAAGGGCCTTCTAAACTCAATAACACTGATGAGAAAACAAAATGCAATAAATAGAGGATTATTGAGCACTTATCCAATAATTTCCTTAGGAAAGCAAAAATTAATGAAATTGTGGAAACAGAGAACCACAATGAAAGAGTAAATGAGGAGTTAGAAACTTCTTAAAGTGATGAAATCAATATAATTTATTCTCAAATTAATGATATTAACTTAATTCATGAATTACTTTAAAGTCCAATATACCCTAAATTGAAACATCTGATACATGGCTTACAGATATACAAGATTCCAAATTTCATACAAGGAAACCTGTGAGCTGGTGAGGTATGTATGACATACCTATAAGGCCACAAATGACTTTATATACAGTTGATTTAGTCTACAATAGACTTTTCAGTTGAATTTAAAATAAAAAATAATAAAAAATAATTATAACTTTTTTTGGATGAAAAAGTCATAAATATTATGTCCTTTTTGGATTCTACACCAAAAATGACCTAGGGTACACCCATAAGGTGTTATACCCAAAAAGGCTTATTTCATATGTTATTGGAAGATTTAAGAATCTCACATTACTAATGTAACTTTTTTAACATTTTTTTAAAATAGTTAAATTTAAGCTTAAATAATCTTAAATTTAAAGTTGGATAAGGTTTATGCAAACTTACCAAAGTTTTAGTTAAAATTGAAGTGTTGTGTATATTTACTGAATTGGCTAAGGATATGCCAAACAGAATGTAAATCCTGCGTGAGCTCAATTTAAAAGGGCTTAAGGCCATAGTATGGCTTTAAATAAATAAAAGTGCAAAATCCACACAAAAATGTGGGACAAAAGAAAAAGACCGAACAGAGCTGGGGTACCAAGATTTTTGGATCTGCAATGATTCAATTACAGCTTTCCACCTGTATTGGAGGATTGTCAACCTTATTTAAACTTTAATATTAGACTTTGATCCAACCTTAAAGTTTAAACTGGTTTTAACCCAATTTGGAGAGGAATTTCAAGCTGTCAAAGTGTAAATCCCAATATTCAGGCTTGAAATTAAAGTTTTGTGACCTGTAAAAGCTTCAATAAGCTTAAACCTTTAAGCTTAAAAGCATTAAAACCTTATCAAAAGCCAAGGTTTAGTGTGTATTGCTAATTTACGTGGAAAAATAGCAATAACTTCAAAAATTCATCAAAAATCCAATTCTTAATGGGTTTGCTTGAACGTTTTACACATCTTACAATTTAATATTATCTATATAAAAATCAAATTTCAAGTATCTTTTACAAAAAGAATTCCTGGGTGATTAGCCTGGAAATTTACTCTTTTAATTATACTTAAACAAAAGTAAGATTTCTTTAAAAATTAATTAAAAATTGAGTTTAAGAGATTTCTGCTTGAAACTCTATTTTTAAATTGTTCATGTGATGAACCTGAACAAAAGTAAACTTATTTCATATTAAAACTTGAAATAATCAGCTTAAATGAGGATTAAAGTTACATGGAGTTAAGAATAACACTGGTAAATTTAAATTGGAATTACAAATAAGTCACCTTAAGCTAAGAACCTTATTTTTAAGAATGGGTTTTTGGTTTTGACCTGAGCACGCCCTCTATATCCATTATTAATCATGAGAGCTTCTCTGTAGACATCAAAAGAATCTTTTCATCACTGTTTTTGTCCAGAATAAATTATCAATCCAAATATATTAGACATTTAAACGGGTAAAGTTTTATTATATGTCAAATCTTATTATTGAAGTATTTCTTAAGTATTCTATTCTTTATAAATTTTAAATTAAAGAATTTAAATCATCAAAATTAGATTATTGTTTTAATCACCTATAGTATATTTTATTTTATAAAATTTGTGAGCCTTAAAGGTATTTTCATTTACCAAAAGACCACAAATGATAAATTAAGATACAAATGTAAATAAAATGAATTTATTTATATTATAAAAATTGAAATTGAAATATAAATACAAATGTATATTTAAAAAATAAAATTACAATAAAATTTAAAATTATGAAATTATATTTTTACTTGTAAAAATTGAGTAAAAAATGAATTTTTAATAAAAATTATGAAATTGATATATTTTTGGTAAAAATTTATATAAAATATATTAGAACTTTTTATCCAATAAAAAAACATAAAAAAATTATCACACGATTGGATTCCTCATAAAAAATAAAGTGGGGTCACCTCTGGATAAAATTTCTGTAACTCAACTCTAAATAAGCTTAAATTAAGTTTTTAGTATTTTTTGTGCAAAAGTATGAAAATACTCAAAACTTGATTTAATTCGCACCACATGTGGTGTTAACCATCAATTTTTGTGTTAAAATTGAGGTGTTGTGTTTAGTTTAGAAGTTATGAGGAATTGAAGTATTTTCAATTGAGATGTCAAAATGTGCTTGTGTATTACATAAGTGAACTTTAATTTACATATGAGGTATCAATTATTTCAAATGTATAATTAATAACTCAATTGAATTAAATGTGTAAATTATAATTGTATTACATGATGAGGAATTAAAGAAAAAATAAATTGGAAAGATTAACTCTGGCGGGAAAGACACTCTAGCTCTAGGGGGAGCCAGACCCCCAAAATCCTTGCTGACTGGCGTGGGATGTTAAAATCCACACAAACGTTCATCACTTTCGGCCTGGAATTGAGTCACAGGGTCTGTGACTCAATTGATGATGTGGTTTTGATACCAACCAGGGTATTTTCAACAGCTTCCAAGGGGGGTAACACTAACCTTAAGCTAAAACAATGTTAGTAAAAACAGTTTTAACTGGTTTCTATGCCTCTTACACACATTCCTACGTGTTTTGAAGGCTCTAGATCAGGTATTGCTATAGTAATGGCTGATTTAAGGGTCTAAAATGGCTTACACCAGCCCTTTTTTTGTCTAAACCAGGGTTCAATGATGCCATAATTGGACTTTCTGTTTTTGGACTGTTTTTCACGACTGGCAGGAGTAAATTTTACTTTTGGAATAATAAAATTGATGGCTATAAAAGAATGTCTCCTTTGCCCCACTTTTCTCTTCATGCTAGAATGTTTTGCTTTTATAATTAGTTTAAACACTGTTAAACCAATCAATAAAAGAGTCCAAACACCCTTTTTAAATCATTTTAAACCTTTTAACCACGTGAGAAAATTATTATAGTCATTTTTTGTAACTCTTCAAATCATTTTTACACCTGAACCACCCCAAAAGTTAATTAAAGCATCTTTCATCACTGTTAGCTTTGTCACTTTGTTTCCAAATTCACTCTGGTCACTTTTGGGTGTGTTTCCTCTTTAAATATCTTTTCAAATACTTTGTTCTTTAATTAATTGCTTGCCATTCTTTGCTCAATTAATTCCAATTGAAATTTCTCTTGAAGAAATTTCTTTTGTAGCCTTAAATATCTCTTGTAGAGTATTTTCGGATAAATCTTTATTGTTGGTAAAACAATAAATTCTTATTATATTATTTTTTTATACTTATAAAGTTAAAAACAATAAAATTGGCGTGTTTTCTCTTAAAAATACTATTTCTTACTATTTTTAAATAATTTTACCCTATGAAAAGTTTGAGGACAGGAAAAGTACTTGATATTTTCTCAAAGTTTCATATCCACACATTACAAAATTATTGTCTTTAAAATATTTTTTAAATTCACAAATTCCTCTCAAAAACTCTTTAATCATATTTGTTATCATTAAAAGTTGTTTTATCATTTAAAATATTGATTTTTGGCATGTTTTTAACTTGTAATAATTATTTAATATAATAACTGTTGTATTAGATTTATATTATAAGTAAGTTTTCTCTAAAAATTTTATATCTTTTTTATCTATCATTAGTATTTTTATATATAATTATTTCTGCACAGTGTGTGTTTTAATTATTTTATAAATAATATCTATATATTCTTTATAAGTGGTTAAATATTTATATTTTCCACGTGTAATTGTCTCATTAAAAGCTTTATACTGCTTATTGTTATAATTGTCAGTGACTATAGCGATAATAGAATAATTATAATTTATTATAATTATTATATTTTTTTATTATTATTTTATATAATAATAATTAAATTTATTTTTTTATATAATTATTTTCAATAATTATATTTAAACTTGTGGCTATAATATTTTATTATATTATATTTTTCTACTGAGGACAGTCATAGTACTCTTGATAATGTTACTATTATCAAGAGTTTCATAGACAAACCTTACAAAACCTGCAAAATGAATGGGCTATAGAGCTGGAAATCTCATTATAAGTATTGTTATGATAAACAATCAAGAGGAAAGGATTAATCTTGAAACAGGAGCATACTGTACTTGGGTTGGGAAAAATTATCTAAAAACATTCATAACAATTTCAAGGGGTGTCAAATTTAGTAGTGTAAATGAAAGCATGAAACCCCTTGTAATTATTGATTTAACATTAATTTTCCCATCTCCATCTCAATGTATGAGAGAAAAGGTAGAGTTTGTAGTAATGGAAAACAATAACAGTAACCATTTCATACTTGGAAATGAATACTTATCAGCTTATGTTATAGATATCTGGAACCAAAAAGATAGGTATGGTACCATAGGAGACAATAAAAGAAATTTTTTTAACTTCTTAAATAATGAGGAACATGTTTCTATTATAAAATATGAAAAAATAAGCCCAAAGAAGCACTTATTCATAAGTGAACAGTTGAAAGAGTAAGAATCAAAACAAAGTTGACAGAAAAATGAAATAAAATCTAATTTATCTCCTGTAAAGATACAAAAATTCCTTTTTATCTGATAAAGAACCATTAGTTTTTATTTTTGGACATGAGGTATATATTATTCTAAATGTAGAAGAACCTTATCCACCCTTGTTGAGAATACCAGCTCATCCAGACAGCCCAAGATCTAGAGAAGCCTTAGAGGTCCACATTAAAGAGCTAATGGAATTAGGGGTCTTAAGGAAAGTATAAAATAATGAATGGGGATATTTAGCTACACCTTTAATTATAACATGTCATAATGTTAAATCAAGAGCGGTAGGGTATTTTAGAGCTTTTAATAGCTACACCATCCATGACAGATATCTAATATCTAGGATCCACAAGACATTGATACAATTCTAAAAGGCTAACTTTATTACAGCAATGAATTCTCCAAAGAGCTTTTAGCAGAATCTCTTGAAATAAAATTCTCAATACTACTAAGAGTAATAGCTCACTGTGAAATATATTAAGACCTAAGAATGCCATTTGGTAAAGAAAATGTGTTTTCCCATTATCAAAGAATAATGAATACTATATTCCCTGAAGAAATTTCAGAGGGGTTGTTCATCTTCTACATTCATGATATCATAGTTTTCTCAGAAGCTTGGGAAACCCACCTGACAAGACTTGAAAGATTATTATTAACAATTTCTCAAGTCAATATGAATAAATTGTTTAAAAATATCACTTTGCATCTATTGAGCTAAAAATACTAGGAACTCTTTTGGCTGGAGTAAGCTTGGGAATAGATAAAAACAAATTAGAAGCAGTAATAATTGAACCAATGCCCCAAACTAAGATATATGCAGTCATTCTTAGAATTTCTGGATACTGCAGACATAATATAACTTAATTTGCAAAAATTGAAAGATTCTTTTATAATATTTGTGATAAAAAAAATCCATGAGATGACTGAAGAAAAAGTCAAAGAATATGAGGAACTCAAAAGAGTCCTCACAAATGCCAGATTGGAAATTACCTTTCAAATTGTACATTGATATGTGTGGAGAAGGAAAGGTGATGGAATGCACCAAACACATATTATAAATGAAAAACCTGTTGAAAGACAAAGTTTCTTTATTTCCAGAAACATTAAGCCAACAGAAGCCAAGTATTTTGTAAGGCAAATGGAATGTGTAAGGTTTGACTATGAAACAATAAGTAAAAATTACTAATATTTTACTTATTGTACTATGAATGTCCTTATAAATGAAATAAATAAGATAAAATAATTATAATAATAAAGAATTATTATAATTGTGGTGTAAAATGATTATATTATTAAATAAATATAATAATATAATTTATATAATAAAATATAATATAATAAAAATAAATATATTAATATAAAATAATTAATATATTAAATGGAACTTTATTATTGTTACAAACAAATAATAAAGGCGTAAAAAATTGTTTTTTTATTAATAAAAAACAATTAATAACAATAATATTACCAATATTAAAGTTATAAATTAATATAAATACTATTTATATTAATTAAAGAATTATTAAAAAAATAATAAAGAGAAAATTATTATAATAAGAGAAAATAACCTACTTTTAATACTTAATTTAATAATTTTGAGATATTTTACGCCAAAAAAAGAAAAATACAACCTTTTCAAATTGTATTTACAATAAAAATAAAGAAAAATTACTAATATTCTTGATTTTTACGTGGAAATGAGTTTTAGAGAGATTTTTAACAAAAACAATTAAATGAATGATTTAATCAAGTCAAAATGGATGATTATAACAAGGTGGTCTTTGTTCTTTAACAATATAATAGTTTTATATATAAAGAATAAAGAAATTACCTTTGATTTAATTGATTTAATCTTTTTTGATGCGTCTGAGGGGAAAACAGAGCAAAAAGAGCTCTATTTATAGTAAATACCTGCCTCCTAGAGTCCAACAGGCTTCTAGTAGACGTGTACTGATCATATACACTGGAATTGATCAATATTTTAAGGTTTTAGGATGATTACATCATGATCAAACCATATTACATCATTATTACACCATTATTTAGAGTTATCACTATAACTCTAACTTTGATGACGTCAGAGGCTTGGCAGAACCCCAAATTTCGTGGATTTTATTAGTTTTAATCATAAACTAATAGTATTCACCAATTGTATCACTCATATGACTGTTAAGCTTAATTTAAGGTTACAGTAGGTGATCATAACTGCTCAATTTAAGCTCAAAATTTGATCTTTAATAACTTTTAAGTTTTAAACGCTACAGCAATTCAGAGAGTGAATTCTGATAGCCTGACATAACCTTATTATGCTGCCAAGAGCATTTCATTACATCATAAAAACTCTAATTTTGATGATTTTTCTTGTAACTCATCTTTTCTGTCCAAATTTAATATTTTAAACTTCAAACCATGATTTCAGGGGGTTGTACCCTGAATTTAATAATAAAAATTACATCATTCTTCACGAATGAACTGATAGGATCAAACTGTGTACCTTTTTTTAAGTTTGGACCACTTTCACAACAAAGTGGTCAACAGCTCTGTTGATTTTTATCAATATTTCATCATAGGTTTTAACCTTGATTATAATTTGTAAAATAAAGTTTATATCTGTGTTCTTACAGTAATTACGTGGTAACTTTATTTTTGGTTCATCACTCTATCTTGTATATTTTAAGAGATATTAGCTATGATCCTTGAATATATGTGTTGACCAAAAAAGTGCATATATTCAGGTTAATTCCTTAAGTATTAACTTTGGAAATTAGCTCATTAATTGTTTTATGTGTGAATTTTCATGGGGAATACAATAGTACAATTTCATTCACATGTTGTTTCATTGGTTCTTGAAATAAATAAGGATTTATGGTTTTTATAAGGTATTATTCCTTATAACTCATTAAATATGGGGAGTGATATTTCCACGCCTTAACCTAAACTTTACGCCTACGCCTACACATAAAATTGTGGATTCAGATACGCCTTCACGCCTTTCATGGATGTAGTTTGCTAAATCCACGCATCCAAGGGATTACTAAATCCACGCCCCAATTTTTTTTAATCCAAAAGAACTATAATTTCACAGTTACCCACTTTCAATTTTGATGTTCATATGAGTCTCTAAGATAAGTTTTGATAGCTCAGCATATGTCAAAGTACTTGCTAAAGTTGTTCTTACATGAAAAAAATAACCACCATAAGGACAGGAAAATAAAATCCAATCAGTGATTTGAATGATTAAAAATGTACACACCTTTCCAAAGTACACTTCCTCTGTTGTACCTGTAATTCATAAATATAAAATAAGAGGACAATTTTGGGCTAATTTGTAAAGTGCTATTATTAATTGATTTAATGAAGTAAAAGTTGGAGAAGGAATATGAAATGGATGCAAGTCATAAATGAAGAGGAGCTCGTGATTTTTTGAATTGAAAACTATTGAAGGATTTGGTGTTTTATTTATGGAAGGTAATAAAAGCTTATTTATTCTATTTGGCTTGGGCTTAACTGGAACGGTACTGAATTCACCTCTGCTTCTTGATGCATGGTCCAAAATTTGGGTGAGTAATTTTTGTGCAATTTGAAATCTTCTATGTGAATGATTGGATTTCTTATTTAAAGATGAGTCATTTTTGGATAACGGGGAATCATTCACAGCTGGTGAAATAGTCCTTCCCATGGAATGATCCTCAGAATTCAAAAACAACTCATCCTTTCCGTTTTTGTTGGATAAGCTTGATTTACAAAGAGTTATTGGATGAATTGAGTCACTAATTGATGAAGAAAAATCATTTACAACTGGTGAAATAGTCCTTCCCATGAAATGTTTTTCTTCATCATTAAGTGACTCCATACATTTTGAGAGTTTGATGAGTTGAGATGGTGAAAGTTGACTCATTATGGGTGAAATGGCAAGAAGCAATGTGTGAGGCTTTCCCCTATAATGATTTTTATTAAAAAAAAGTAAAATAAGTAAATAAAAATTGTTCTTGCTTAAATTTTATTAAAAAAAAAAACAAATAAGATTTTTTTTCTAAAATATAATTGTTGTAATGAAATTTAAAAAAAATAGTAAATAAAAATTTAAAAAATGTTTTTCAAAGAATATGAAAAAACATTGTGATCACTGGGGCTGTAAGAGAGCCCTAGCAATCAATTTAAATTAAAAAAAATAAAATAAAATAAAATAATTAAAATAAAAAAAATAATCTTTTTTTTAAAAAAATTGTGATTGCTGGGGTTTTAAGAGCCGCAGCAATAAATTTGTATAAAAAAAGATAAAATATTAAAAAATAAATCATGTTTTTTTTTAAAAAAAATTTCAATTTAAATTAAAAAAGATAAAATTAATTAATTAAAAAATAAATAATGTTTTTTTTTTGAAAAATTTGTAATCTCAATTTAAATAAAAAAAAATAAAATATTAAAAAAAAAATGTTTTTTTTTTAAAAAACTTTTGATCGCTAAATAAAAATATGTTTTCTTTTTTAAAAAATTTAAATTTAGATATAAAAAAATAAAATAAAAATAAATTTTTAAAATAAAAGTAAAAATTATTAAAAATTAAAATTTTTTAAAAAAAGAAAAAAATTGTTTTTTTTTTAAATAATTTTTGATAAAAACAAATAAAATAAAAATAAAATTTTTAAAAAAACATAAAAAAAGTTTTGATTGCTGGGGCTGTAAGAGCCCCAGCGATTAATTTCAATGAAAAGAAAATTAAAAAAAAATTAAATTTTTTTTAAAAGAAAAAAAAAAAAACTTTTGATTGCTGGGGCTCTTACAGCCCCAGCAATCAATTTTAATAAAAAAAAAATAAAAAAAAAATTAAAATAATTAAAAATTAATTTTTCTTAAAAAAAAAAAAGTTTTTTTTTAAAAAAATTTTGATTGCTGGGGCTCTGACAGCCCCAGCGAGCAATTTAAATAAAAAAAAAAATAATAATAATTAAAAAAAAATAAAATAAGTTTTTTTTTTAAAAAAATTTTGATCGCTGGGGCTGTAAGAGTCCCAGCGATCAATTGAAATAAAAAAAATAAAATTAAAATTAAAATAATTAAAAAATAAAAAAAGTTTTTTTTAAAAAACTTTGGCTCACTAGGGCTGTAAGAGCCCCAGCGAGCAATTTAAATAAAAAATAATAATAATAATTAAAAAAAGATAAAATAAGTTTTTTTTTAAAAAAAATTTTGATCGCTGGGGCTGTAAGAGTCCCAGCGATCAATTGAAATAAAAAATAAATAAAATTAAAATTAAAATAATTAAAAAATAAAGTTTTTTTTAAAAAACTTTGGCTCGCTAGGGCTGTAAGAGCCCCAGCAAGCAATTTAAATAAAAAAAAATAAAAAAAAAATAATAATAATTAAAAAATAAAAAAAGTTTTTTTTTAAAAAAACTTTTAATCGCTGGGGCTGTAAGAGCCCCAGTGATCAATTCAAATAAAACAAAAAGAAAATTAAAAAATTTTAAAAAAAAATAAAAAAAGTTTTTGGTTGCTGGGGCTGTAAGAGCCCCAGCAATCAATTCAAATAAAAAAAAGAAAATAAAAATAAAAATAATTAAAAATTAAAATTTTTAAAAAAAAAAATTAATTTTTTATAAAATAAAAATTGAAATAATTAAAAATTGAAGTTTTTTTTTCAAAAATTTGTGATCATATTGGTAATTTGAAATTTAAAAATAAACTCACTTGGGTATCTTTTAATTACAAGTTTTTGGTTATGAGCACTATTTTGTATCAAAGAAAATAATATTTTGAATTAAAAAAAAATAGGTTTCAGTGATTATATCCAAAGTGAAAAGAATGCAGGTGGATTGGGCATTTTGCTCCCAAAGTGTAGGGGCAAGTCAATGTGATGTGAATGACCTAATGGTTAGAGCATCTGCCTCTCAAACTGGTTGAGAGGTAGCATGTTCAATCCTGGGCACTGGCCAGACTCACCTGGGGGCACCTGGGTTGTGAATCTGGGTGGTTGGTGACAATAGCTTCGGCAAACCAAATCCAACTCATTCTTCCTTGGTGGAACAGGTAGGCACTGTGGGTGCAATCCCCTCAGAAGGTCCCTGGCCTCACTTCTCTCATATCTTTCTCTTTTTAAGCTAAATTCCCATAAGCACAATTATTCTCTATTGTGATAATTGTGGCATCAACTTGTTACCCGTGACTTTTTTTGCACTCAGTTGAAAAAAGCACACTGGATAATCTTATAAGCCGCTTGGCACAAAGCTGTTCGAAGTCATGACTCCGCACAGTAAGCGTATTCTGCACTCAATAGTGATGAATTTCCAGTCACAGGTAATAATAAGTAATATGACACATGCACACTCTACTACACCTTTTGAATTTCTTTGTCAATACCAACCTTTTTAGGTAAGTTCATGATTAAATTAGACTCCAAAGGGTGTTTTTTTTTCCATGCCTCACTAAAATCCAATGCTAAATATTCTGCACGGCGGTATTTGCTTGGGCAAATTGGTGAAGATGAAGGATTCAAGAAAACCTTTCGTGAAGGATTTCACATATATACTTGTTTGTGCGCTTCCAAATATCTTCATCTGGCAAGGATTCTTTTCTCTTGGGAATTGATGTAATTTCCAGAAGCTGAAGGGTCCCTTTCACTGAACTAATGCAGTAATCAGCTGAGCACACCAGAAGTCCATGTACACCCCCTGTAAGGAATGCTGCAATCATATTTTAGCATGGCCTTCCAGCCTTCATCTGATCTTGAATGGTCACCAACGCTTGCAAAGGATCCACTCCTCTCTTGACCAATTGCTTTCCAATTTTCTGAGTAGTTTTGGAATCAACCTTAGAATGCGCCTGTACCCAATTAAATGCAATCATTAGCTGGAGGATATTATTGACCAAGCCAGTCAAAGTTGGTGTTAAAATTCCCTTTGATGTGATACTAGTACCTTCTTGACTTTCATTGCTTTGTGGAACAAGTTGAACCTTGTTGACACTCAAACATGAGCCCAAATATTGCATAACACTAATTTCCACAGACAAAGAATCACTGGAAGCTGAATCAGAAATATTGAATTTAACCAGACGGTTCTGATCATTCATATAAATTGCAATGGCTTCAAATAAAATGTTGGAAACTCTCTGCTTTTGATTTTGACTTGGTTGAACAAGATTTTGCACCAATAGATAGAGTGCATGGAGCCTCTTGGGTAAACCGGCCAGTATGGACATGTCACTTTGAAATAATGACAATTGCATGGAGCTCTTCAAGCCACTCTTTCATCCAATCTCCCTAGGTCACATAAATTCTAATCATTTGATACTCATCATTTTCAATGAACATGAGATAGGCAAATTACCTCTTGCCAAATTGCCACTGCAGTGGCCCGGGGCACATTCACATCAATCAGATTCAAATTGGAGAATAGTATATTCCTCATCAATAAAATTATTCTGCAAATGTAGACAGATCACTTTTACATAGCATTTTTTCATTTTGGAGTTTTTTGTCAAATTTCTGAGATAAAAATCTTATCAACATCTTATTTGGCGTGGATTTAGTAATCACTTGGATGTGTGGATTTAGAAAACTACATCCATGAAAGGCGTGAAGGCGTATCTGAATCCACAATTTTATGCATAGGCTTAGGCGTAAATTTTAGGTTAAGGCGTGGAAATATCACTTCCCTTAAATATTGACTTTACAGATATGCCATAAAAATGGTATATGTGTATTTTACCATAGGGAATCCAATGGTATAATTTATTTTACATGTTGATTCATTGGTTTTTAAGTTAAACCAATTTTTGTACCAATTTATGGTATTTTTGTATTTTTAAAGTAATTATTTTTAATGTATAATTATTCTAAGTAATTTTAGTATAATTATCTTAAAGGTATAATTATTCTGAGTCTTTCTTGTGACCTTATTGGGTATGTGCCATATCTCAAAGGCTCACAGAATGCCTTTACTTAGTGTGGTATGTAGAGAAATTATACTATTGCCTAGAGGGAAAATTATTTGATTTTATTACAGAATTTAGTTCTGTAAGATCATTATTAAACATGCAGACACCAAAAACACATATTATGAGATGGAAGATTGCTATCCAAGAGTATAGAGGAAATATGAATATAGTTGATCAATCTTCAAATTTTCATAAGAATGAAGATTTAATTAGCATAATAAGCTTTAGAAAATATACATTACTACCCATGATGTGATCATGGGAAGAAAATAATATATAAGGAATATGTGTGTGAGCCTTAGAGGTATTTTCATATACCCAAAAGACCACAAAAGATAAATTAAGATACAAATATAAATAAAATAAATTTATTTATATTATAAAAATAAAAACTGAAATATAAATACAAATTTATATTTAAAAATCAAAATTTAATTATAACTTAAAAATAAAATTACAATAAAATTTAAAATTATGAAATTATATTTTCACTTGTAAAAATTAAGTAAAAATGAATTTTTGATAAAAATTGTGAAATTAAAATATTTTTGGTAAAAAGCTATATGAAATATCTTATAACTTTTTATCCAATAAATAAACATAAAGAAATTATCACACCATTGAATTCCTCATAAAAAATAAAGTGGGGTCACCTCTGGATGAAATTTCTGTAACTCAACTCTAAATAAGCTTAAATTAAGTTTTTAGTATTTTCAATATAAAAATTGAAAATCCTCAAAACTATAATTTAATTCACACCACATGTGGGGTTAAACACAAATTTTTGCGTTAAAATTGAGGTGTTGTGTTTAGTTTAGAAGTTATGAGGAATTGAACTATTTTCAATTGAATTCAATTGAAATGTCAAAATGTGCGCGTGTATTACATAAGTGAACTTTGATTTATATATGACGTATCAATTAGTACTGTATTGTACTGTACAATTCAATTGAATTACATATCTAAATTACAAGTATAATACATGATGAGGAATTAAAGGAAAAAATAAATTGGAAAGATTAAAATTGCTGGGGAAAAGGAACTCTAGCTCTCAGGGAGAGCCAGACCCCCAAAATCCTTGCTGACAGGCATGAGATGTCAAAATTCACACAAACGTTCATCACTTTCGGCCTGGAATTGAGTCACAGGGTCTGTGACTCAATTGATGATGTGGTTTTGATACCAACCAGGGTAGTTTTAATTGCTGCCAAGAGGGTAAAACTACCCTTAAGTTAAAACAATGTTATCAAAAACAGTTTTAACTGGCTTTTACGCCTCTTACACACATTTTTACATGTTTTGAAGGCTCTAGACCAGGTATCGCTATAGTAATGGCTGATTTAAGGGTCTAAAATGGCTAGAATTGGCTTAAACCAGCCCTTTTTTGGTCTAAACCAGTGTTCAATGATGCCATAATTGGCTTTTCTGTTGTCAGACTGTTTTTCACGACAGACAAGAGTAAATTTTACTTTTGGAGTAAGAAAATTGATGGCTATAAAAGAATGTCTTCTTTGCCCCACTTTTCTCTTCATGTTAGAATCTTTTGCTTTTATAAGTAGTTTAGACACTGTTAAACCAATCAATGAAAGATTCAACCACCTTTTTTAAATCATTTTAAACCTTTTAGCCATGTGAGAAAATCATTATAATCATTGTTTGTAACTCTTATAATCATTTTTACCCCCAAGCCACCCCAAAAGTGAATTAAAGCATCTTTCATCACTGTTAACTTTGTCACTTTGTTTCCAAATTCACTCTGGTCACTTTTGGGTGTGTTTTCTTTTTAATATTCTTTTTGAAGACATTGTTCTTTAATTTATTGCTTGCAGTTCTTTTCTCAATTAATTCCAATTGAAATTGCTCTTGAAGAAATTTCTTTGTAGCCTTAAATATCTCTTGTAGAGTATTTTTGGGATATATTTTTATTGTTGGTAAAAAAAAAAACTTTATAATATTATTGTTTTATACTAATAAAGTTATAAACAATAAAATTGGCGTGTTTTCTCTTAAGAATAATATCTCTTACTATTTTCAATTGATTTTTACCTTATACAAATTTTGAGGACAGGAAAAGTACTTGATTTTTAATCAGAGTTTCATATCCACACCTTACAATGTGTCACAGACATTGGAATAGAATTATTTAGCCAGGTCAAAAAGAGCTCTAAGATTTTTAATAATTGCCATTTTCTCTGCCAAATATTAATGAAAGGGTCAAAAAATCCATCACTATCTTCCAAGCTATATGCATTATGGGAAAAGTCTTATTATTAAGGAAGATTCTACCCCTTGATGGCATTCTTTACCATAGAACCAAACACATATTCTTTATTGCTCTAACAGATAGAGGTTTATTAAACACTATGCTAAATGTATGCTAGGATAGTGTTGTTTCTGGAAATATCTCATAATACAGGACACTAGAAAGATTGAATACTTGTTCTTTCTGCCCAAACTTGAGAAAAGATGTTTCAAAATATTTCCAAAATTGTTACAGATGCTTAAAGGCAAATAGAGGCACAAGGAATTTGGGTTGATGATCAAAATACAAGAACCAAAATTCCTGTGGGAAACAGTCCATATGGATTGGGTAGCAGGTCTACCCCCAGGAGAAGATGATATTTTGAATGCCTTCCTAGTTTTGGTTGATAGGTACAGAAAAGCCCCAATTTTTTTACCCTGTAACAAAGGTGACAGAGCTATGGATATAGTCATAATGATATTGAAAAGAGTAATTAGCCATAAAAGCTTCTTCCAAAATATCATAAGTGATTGAGATCCCAAACTCACTTCAGCTTCATGGACAATGATCCATAACCTGTTTGGAAAAAAATTATAATTATCAACATCTTATCATCCTCTGAATGATGGACTAGCAGAAAGAACAATCCAAACTCTAGAAGATATTATCAGAAGATCATGTGCTTACAGCCTAGAGTTCAAATAATCTGATGTTTTTACCCATGATTGGTGTACTCTAAGACCAACTATGGATCTGGAATATAAGACATCAATTGATTCATCAACTGGGGAAACACCCAAAATGTGGGGAAAAGGCTGGAATCCAAGACTACCTTATGAAACACTTATAAAGGAGTGAGTTGATATTAACCCAACAGAAAGCATCTTTAAGATAATAATTGAAAGATAAAGACATCATGCAAATAGATGTATGCAAGATTATTTCAAATATGCAAAAGAAAGCTGTGAAACAAGTTATAATCCACCTGATTTCAAAGTAGGAAACCTAGTCCTAGTGCCAACTATAACTTTTCATAACATAAATGAACCAAAGAAATTGAAATATTCCTTTACGGGAACTTTCATGATCAAGGACCTTCATGGCCCTAGTTCTGTGCAACTATAGTTAACAGGTGAATTAATGAACAAACACCCAGCTTTTCCTGTAAGCTTAATAGAAAATTAAAGCTCAAGTGATAAGGAATTATTTTGATTAGTAAATACACCACCACTTGAAATCCCCCTTCTAGAAGGAGGGGAAGAGAATTTTTTTTGAAAGTCCTTCAAGAAAGGAGGACAATAAACAAGAAGGAAAGAGAATACCTTGTAAGGTATACATCCCCAACTCAAGAAGAGGAAGTTCTACTTCATAAGGACATAACTAATGCTAAAAAATCATTAAGAAGGTTCAGAAATGAAATAAGACAAAAAAATAGACATATTAAGCATTATTGAGCTTCAAGACTAATAATGTCTATTGAAGAGGTAGGATAGTGAATGATACCCTAAGTAGCTATATCATATGGTTGTGGGAAGTTTGAGCATTTGAGATATGGCCCAATATTCAAACAGGGTCACAAATAAAATATAAACATCTTTTCAAGTGCACTAATCACCTTTTTATTATCATAATCCCATTAAAATAAGCAAAAATTCAACCAAAAGGCATGAATCCTTGATCATTCAATAGGCTAAGGAGGAAAGCTTTGAAAAAACTACATTATTGGATCAACCATACATATTTACATATATTACTCTTTTTATGTCATATCTGTATACCCCATACTTACTGAGATACCTCTTTATATGCAATTTTATTATCAATGCATATATTCATGGATTTTAGCTCATATCTTTAGAAATAAACAAGATAAAGACATTATACAAAATTGAAGGTACCACTTAATGACTGTAATCATACAGCTATAAACAAAGTTATTAAGAATAAAGAGAAATCGAACAAAAATAGAAATACCAGTTAACCACTTAAAGCCAAAAGTGGGTCAAGCTTGAAAAAAGAATATTTTAAGATGTTACTAGCCTATATGTGAATAATGACATATTTTTCGTTATGATATGCAAATTAGAACACCTTGAAATCAGGGCTCAAAGTTTAAAATTGCTAATTTTTACAGAAAAGACATCCCACAAGAAAAATCATCAAAAATACATTTTTGATGATGTAATGGAACTCCCTTGGCACCTGAGTAAGGAAATTCCAAGCTATTATAATTCACCCTCTAAATAGCAATAACATGAATATCCTAAACATTATTATATAAAAAATTTGGAACTTCGTTTGAGTCATTTTTGATCTGGAATTACAATATTACATTAAGTTTAACATTTTAAAAAGTAAAATAATGATTTATCTTGGAATTTTGTTGAAAGATATCATAAACCATAAAATTAACCTTTATCCCAGGCTGATGAGGGAATCAGAATTACACCTGTAGTGCGAATTTTGAGAATAGTGAAATAATAATGTAATCATCACCAAAACTCAATATAATGATCATTTCCAGTGGACAAAGTTATTTAACAGGTACTATGAAGCTACTAGTCACTATGTGGAAGGATCTGTACTATCAAAAGACCTCTTCTTCTTCCATTTCCTCAAAAGACACATCAAATTCAATAATACATTAAATACTGTAATACAAAACTTTATTCTTTAGATAAAAATCTTAATTGTAAAATACTGAAGCTATAAATCATTGAAATTTCTTACTCTTTAGTGATTTCATTAGTAATATTATTTGTTTTGTTTAATTCTCTTATATCCTCAATTCCATGTAAGAATATTAAAAACTATATTTATGAAAGATGTGTCTATGAAACTCTCAATAATATTACTATTAATGATAAGAACTATGACTTTTCTTATGAAATATAATAAAATAATTAATTATAACCACAAATAATGCATTAGTTGCTTAGTTATTTCTTTCAATTATCAATTTACTACTAGTGATTATAACAATAAAAACTAATTGTCTACTAGAATAAATTACAAGAATTCTTAATAATAAACCTTTTATTAAAATAATATAAAATCATTTTAATTTATGATTATATTTT